>CM039721.1:18895221-19495221 GCA_022539455.1 Dendrobium nobile | reverse complement strand
TCATAGTACTTTTGGCATATGTGCCAAGTAGAGACCCTGTCGCAGGCACATACACCGGGTAGAGGTGACTTTTTCCTTTTGTCCTATTGTAGGCATATGCGTCGGGTGGACATTGGGTTTCCTGGTTGAGAGAGCCTGACAGAGTCCCTGGGAGGCATTCCTCACCACTCTTTTCTCTTCACATCATTGTAGGCATATGCGTCGTGTAATCGTATTGAGTGTTCCTTTTTTATCCTACTACAGGCATATGTGCCGAGTAGGGACTTTGCTACAGGCACATACAGCAGATAGAGGTGACTCTTTCCTCTTCACATCATTGCAGTCATATGTGCTGGATGATTGTATTGAGTGTTCTTACTTGTACTACTTTTGCATATGCGCCAAGTAGATACCCTACCGTAGGCACATAAATCGGGCAGAGGTGATTTTTTCCTTTTGTCCTACTGCAGGCATATGTGCCGGGTGGACATTGGGTTTCCTGGTTGAGAGAGCCTGACAGATTCCTTGGGAGGCATTCCTCACCACTCTTTCCTCTTCACATCATTGCACGTATATGCGCCGGGTGATTGTGTAGAGTGCTTTTTCTTTATCCTACTACAGGCATATGCGCCAGGTAGGGACTCTGTTGTAGGCACATACACCGGGCAGAAGTGACTCTTTCCTCTTTACATCATTACAGGCATATGCGCTGGATGATTGTGTCGAGTGTTCTTACTTGTACTATTTTGGCATATGCGCCAAGTAGACACCCTGCCGCAGGCACATACACCGAGCAGAGAGGTGACTTTTTTTCTTTTATCCTATTGCAGGTATATGCGCCAGGTGGGCATCAGGCCTTCTAGTTGAGAGAGCCCGATAGAGTCCCTGAGAGGCATTCCTCAGCACTCTTTCCTCTTCATATCATTGCAGGCGGATGATTATGTTGAGTGTTTTTACTTTATCCTATTGTAGGCATATGCGCTGGGTAGGAACTCTGCTGTAGGCACATACACCGAGCAAATGTGACTCTTTCCACTTCACATCATGGTAGGCATATGCGCCAGGTGATTATGTTGAGTGTTTTTTCTTTTTACTACTTTTGGCATATGCACCAAATAGAGACCCTGTCGCAGGCACATACACCGAGTAGATGTTTCCTTTTTCTTTTGTCCTATTACAGGCATATGCGTTGGGTGGACATCGATTTACTTGGTTGAGAGAGTCTGATAGAGCACCTGAAAGGTATTCCTCACCACCTTTCTCCCTAAGTGTCCTGTTGTGATCAGGCAGGCACCAGACTTCGTCACTCCTTTTTTTGCTATTTCCATATGGTCACGCAAATACTGAGTCACCCCAATCCACTATTCCAAAAGGATCGGGAGGAGATGAGGCCCTTTTACCTTCTATTCTATCGTTTCGATACGGTCAGGCAGATAGTTAGTTTACTTTTACTACTTTACTTTTAGTTCTCTCATCATCTCAGCCCTCACTACAAGGTAAGGCGAGGAGAGAAACCCTTTTCTTTTTCATCTTTTGGTGAGTCTCTACTACATTTACTTAGGTTCTTCCCTTAGATCTGCCCTTGCTATAGAGTAAGGCTAGGAGGGAACTCTTTCACTTTTTCACTCTTGTGGTGATACCTTGCTTGGATTCTTTTCTTGGTCCTGCCCTTATTGAAAAGTAAGATCGAGAAAAGATCTAACTACTTGTTCACCATTTGGTGACATTCCACTTGTGTATTGCTGCTCTTCGCTCTCTCCTAAGCTCTGCCTTTGCTATAGGATAAGGCCGAGAGAAGGGCTCCTCACTTTCTTCCACCTTTTTGGTACTCTTTGACTTAAGTTCTTCACTGTTATCCCTTACTCTACTCCTTTTATCACATTCGATCAACACAAACACGCACGGTTCACTAGTTTGTTCGCCGCACCTGTTAGAGGTCCGTTTGTTGACCTTGATTTTCATTTGAGTGCCCTTGAGGGCCTTTGATTGATTTAATCAAGCCCCGTTAAATCCAATTCGAGCTCAAATCAACTCGAATTGAGTCGAATTAGGCTCGATCAGGTTCGATTAAGCTCGATTTGTCCACCTTAGCCGCATCAAGTTTGATATGATTCGAGTCGTCATTTTATTTAAATTTAATTGGGTGAATTTTAGCAAATTAAATTGAATTCTAAATTGACCCAAATTAGATCTAATTTTGAGCTTGATTTTAATTCAATGTGCTTAATTTTTTTTATTCTCGTGAGCTTAAATTTGTTCATAAATCAAGAAATCAAGCTCGCGGCTAAATCACCTCAATTCCCTCCTAATTAGCCTTAGGATGAATTCTAAATGTAGATTTAAGGCCTTGATCATTTAAATACTCTTTTAGGGCTTCATGAGAAGGGCTTGCTTTGATTCTCTCCCTAGCCACTCTCAACCCTAGCTTTTTAGTGTGAGAGCTATTCCAAATTCTCCCCACCTTTTTCCACTCAAATACCGGTCAAACTCCACCGACGATGATTCTCCGGCAAGATCAAGGCTAGATCCGTCCAAGGCTTCGATTCGATTGATCTAGAGTTCGTTTGTTCGTGGTTTCAACTAGAGAAACATACGAGGACAATCTATAAGCTCAACCATTTGAAGACCTCAAAGATTTAATGGTAAGAATTTCTCAAAAAAAATTTAGACCTAGGTGACAACATATAGACCTAAATAATTTTTCATATACCTCATTTTAGAATGCGAAATCACTCCCCCACAAATGCTCTTAATTCATTTACTCGTGTTTAAAATTTCATTATGTTTTGTTGTCTCGATTGAGAGAATGAATCTTCTTCTTTTTTTTTTTTTAATTTTTTAAGAATTAAAAAAGAAATTTAAAATTATTTTCAAATATATTATTTTCAAATATATACAAAAATATATACATATAATATATCATTTTCTTCATGATTTTATTTTCTTTATTTTAAAATTAAAATTATTCTTAAATATCATATATATTTTAAATTATTTAATTAAACCTAGTTCAAGTATTTAATTAATATTTAAATTAATATTATATCAAATATTTTTATAAAATTAAAATATTTTTTGTTAATATGTTTTAAATAATTATTTGAAATTATTAATTTAAAATTAATTTTATTTATAGTATATTATATGTCATTTAAATAATTTATATTATTTAACCTATAAATATTCATTTGATATTAATATTTATTAATTACTTTTAAATAATAATAATAAATATTTATTTATGATATGTTATTTTTAAAATACGAAAACCTTTTTAGTATTATTATTATTATTTTTATTTTAGAAAATATTAATTATGTTTAATATTATTACTATTTTTAAGTAATTCTTAATTACGCAAGTATTTAAATGTTTAAATCATTAATTAATAATTAATTTTAAATACTTTCTAAAACTATAAAAAATTATTTTCATTAATTATTTTAAAATATAAAAAAAATTATGTTAATTATTTAAACTTAAATTAATAATCACTTTTCTTTTTTGAAATTGTTCCAATTGATTAATTACTAAATTACTTAACTAGTAATTAATTAATTTAAATTTTAAATACTTTTTAAATTTATAAAAAAATATTTTCTTATTAATCTATTTTTAAAATATGAAAAATATTATTATTTTTATTATTTAATTTAAATTTATATGAATTAATAAATTTTTATTTTAAATTATTTTAATAAATTAATTAGTTAAATTTCCTAATGAATAATAAATAAATTTAAAATCTAATTATTTTTTAAATTTGTAAAAAAAATATTTTTACTAATTATGTTAACAAATCAAAGATTTATTATTATCTTTATTATCAATATTATTATTATTATTATTATTATTATTATTTTATTTTAAATTAATAACTATTTCTTTTTTTAAATACTTTCCTTAATTATTACTTACCTAATTTACTAAATTGATAATTGATTGATTTAAAATTTAAATACTTTCGAAATTTATAAAAATTATTTTTTAAAATTATTTTCAAGATCAAAGTTTTTTTATTATTTATTTTCATTTTTTTATTCAATAAATGTTTCCTATTTTAAATACTTTTCTTAATTATTATTTACCTAAATTACTTAATTAATTATCAATTAATTTAAAATTTAATTACTTTCCAAACTTATGAAAATTATTTCCCTTAATTATCATAAATATCAGGTTATTATTATTATTATGATTTCTATTATTATTATTATTATTATTATTTATTAGTTTTAAATGTTTCCTATTTTAAAATACTTTCTTTAAATTATTAATTACCTAAATTATCTAATTAATGATTAATTGATCTAAAATTTAACTATTTTTCAAATCTATAAAAAATTATTATTTTTAATTATTCTAAAATTATAAGGATTATTTTTTTTCATTTAATTTTAAATTAAATAATTATTTTCTTATTTTAAAAAATATTTCTTAATTATTAATTACTTAGACTAATTAATTCATTTAAAATTTATTTATTTTTCAAAACTTATGAAAATTATTTTTATTAAATTACTTTAAATTCCAGAAGCTTTAATATTTAATTTAATTATTATTTTTAAATTATTTAAGAAATTCTTTTTTAAATACTTTAAACTTTAAAAATTCATAACTATTTCGTTTTAAATCAGATTTTAACGTATAATACCTCATGTTTTTTAGAAATATATGTATTTTCATTTAAAAATATTTTCTGAAAAAAATGTATTTTTATATCATATATATATTTTATTTAATTTCATGGCTATTTAAATAATACTTAAAAAATTAATATCTTGATTATTTTGAAATTATAAAATTATTTTCAAACCCCTTTTTAACCTCTTTGAGTGACCAGTAGATCTCTCTTATATTTATGTATGCATTTAAATTGAAATATTTTGAATTATCTTATTTTTAAAATTTATATATTAATATATGTGTATTCTAACCTATTTTAAAATTACATATATTATTAAATCATTAATTTAGAGAGATCTACTTGTGAAATTATAAACATGGATCATTTACATGAATAACATTCATGGGAGAGGTGGAATGATTGAGTCCCAATCATTCATTAATCCCATCAATAAGTAGGGCTGCAAATGAACTGAGCCGAGCCAAGCACGTGAGTATTCATGTTTGTGTTCATTTAATATCAGCTTGTTCAAGTTTGGTTCATGTTTGTTCGACCTTTATTGTTTGTGTTCATGTTTGATTCATTTAAATTAATGAGTGTTCATGTTTGGTTCATGTTTAATTCATGTTCGTTCGTTTAGTGCTTATCGAGCTTGTTTGCGAACATATTTAACGAATTTTTTTAACTATCAAACAAACATGTTCATGAACATATCTATGAACCAACACATTTATAATAAAAGCAATAGTCTATGAAACAAAGGCAATGATTATTTATATTTCTTAATTCTATAGTCAAATATTAATTATTTTTATCGAGCTTATTCATGAGTTTAAAATCGAACACGAATCAAACTTTTATCGAGCTACTTATCGAGCTTAATGTCGAGCTTGTTCACGAACTTTAAATGATGTTGTTCGCGAACATAAATGAGACTAACGCATTAGTGTTCAAGTTTGTTTATTTAAGAATCGTGTATTTAAAATATTGTTCAAGTTTGTTTGTTTAGTTAATTAAAAGATCACAAACGAGCTTTAATTGAATCGAACAATGAGTAGCTCCTCGAACGTTTGGATCGCTTGCAGCCCTACCAATAAGCGCACTTACTTTTTTTTATTGTATCTTACATGTATATGATGCACGAGCACTTAGTTTAGACTCTCCTAGATCTAAGGATATGGTGTGTTTACTATTTTTGTGTGTTCCCTGCATTGTTATTCCAATGGTTAGTTTAAAACTCAGATTTAAACCCATATAATATAGTGACACCCTAAGGACAATAATTAAGGACCCGTCTATCGAACTTAGAAAAATTCTAGGACCTAGGATAGATACTGGATTTATATGAAAACTTCAAGATTTAAACTTTGTGACATCCTAAATATCTCAGAATTTTCTAGAAAATTTTAGGTGCTTTTAGACTCCTTAATTAACCAACCCTAATTTACCCGATAAATAGGGCCTGGTAAGTTCTAAAATTTATAATAAATTCATTTCATCTTAGAAAAATACTCATAATATCTCAAATTGTTCAAAATTTAGTCCTTAACTTGAAATAAATAAGGAACCTTAGCTTGACCTCAATTTGACCCTTAATTTCAACTTTAATTAAAATTACCATTTTGTCCCTATTATAAAATTAAAAATTATTGAAAACTCTAAATTTTCCCCAAACACTTGGGAACATTTCCTTATATCATTCCTGGCATTTGGGAGTGATTACAGTCAGTTTGGAGCTGATTTGGATCAAAATCATAAAATCACCCTAATTAGGCAATTTTAATAATTCCCTTAATTGCCCAAAACTTGTAAAATTAATATCTTTGCATAGGAAACTCCAAATCCAGAAAACTTAAAGCCTAACTACTCACCTTAAGGATTAGTATTTACCTAAAATGTTAGGAACCCCAAACTTAGCATATTTCTTCTAGTGACCTTTTAGACCCCCTCAACCTAGCACCTAGAAAGACCCGTGACTTTCTAAAATTGGATAATATAATTTGAACTTCAAATATCACTACCCTAAGCTTTAAAAAGTGAAAAAAAACTAAATTAACTAAAATAGACCCTAATCCAGTAATATTTAAACTTTAATTAAAGTTTCCTTTTCTTGCCTTCAATAAACCTGAATTTTCTGCATTTTCTTTGTGTGGCTTGAATTTTGATGTGTTTACTATGTTTACATAGTAGAAATTAGACCCTAATCCTAAGTTGGGTAGTTAGTTAATTAGACCCTAATCCTAAGCCATTCTATGTGTGTGTAAGATTTATGTGGTTTTGGATAGATGTGTTTACTATGTTTATGCAGTAGAATTTACTTATTTTTTCTAGGTTTCTTTCTTGTATGTGTGTGGCCTGATTTTCACTAAGCTCTTTAGAATAAAATTTTTTCTACTCATAACTAATAACGTAAAATTTTAAGACTTAAGCAATATAGAAACTTAACAATTTAGGGAAATGTCGGAATCTTCTGGGGTCGCATGCATAATGTTGCATTCTTTTTCCCTTGTTATAAGACCTTCCCGCATGCGGGTAGAGTCCGGATAATCTGGCCTATGAGGATGAAGTGCCAGACCTAGGGGTGCCAGTCTTTTTTAAAAATTATTTTATATTAAGCCTATTTTTTTAAAATCTAAAGCATACATTCAGATCTTTAACTAGCATGCATTGTACTAGAAACTAATTTAATTACATTAGCTAGGAGCATCTACCCAATATAAGTCCATGAATTATTAAGAAACTCTCTAGATGTCAGCCCTACTTCCAAAACCTACCCACCCATCTATCTTTCATAAAGATTGTATTACACGAATTTTATGCGCTTAGGTGGTTAGCTGGCTTTCCTTTTTAGATAGGATATAAGTCTAGGTGCATTAGCTAGGACACAGGTCTTAGTGTTGTTCATAGAACACTAAGCCCAATCTAGATTTAGGATTCGAGGCTACTACATTCGGTCTCGTAGTATGCCTAAAATAGTGGGTAGGTCCTTTCTCTTCAGGGACTATAAATCATACTTATCTGCATCACAGGATGATGCCACCTCCATCTTTTCTCTCATGCATGTGGTGAATGCTTGATTTTTCTTTTCTCCAATTTCTTCTCACTTCCTTAGTCCCTCCGAATGCTGGTATGAACTCTTCATGTTGACTAAGCCCTTTAAATCCTTTCTTTCTTTTTAAGTAGGACTTCTTAGTCTATACCCTTGTACTAATCCCATTTTAGAGATGATAATGAATGATCCTTAATTGAGAGTTTTCTCAGACTCTGGCCTGAGATGTAATTAACCACGGGGGCTTGCGCCCGTGGGAAATTGAATTCCACATATATTAAACCCCATTCGAGCGGATACATTGAGTAGGGGAAACCCGTGATTGTGATCAGGCCATGCATATTATTACCCATCGAGGTGCGCTGGTGAGAGCCACTATCCTCCATGGTTAATCATATGTAGGGTCAAATCTGCCCTTCCATCGGCCCATTTGCGAGGAGTGCAGAGGCTAGCGATCATCTTTATCCCTCGAGGTAGGTGTGGTTGTATACCCCTATGCGATCCTGCAGCTGTAGCGGTGCTCTTTAGAAGGCCCACAATTAACATTATCCCATTCAACTATAATTCCTTTATACTTTAACATCCACGTGTGTAGGTAACAGCTTACAGAAAGAACACCTGACATCTCCAATTGGCCTATGTCCCAATGAAGCTTACTGAACCCAAATGCAAATAAGAATCTTCCTTTATGATCTCTAAAAACACCTCCAATACTAGCCTTATATGACAAAAGCAAACACATATCAACATTCACTTTGATCCAATTGGGAGGGGGAGGATGCCAAGATTTCCTTAACAACCAATGAGACTAATTAACATTCTAAATGCCATATTTTAAAATAACACCACTGGCCAAACTAATAATATAAGCAACAATAACTGTATTAGAAGCAATAAATAAACAACTATCTTCATTTCCACCATAAACCCTTTACATTTTGACATCCAAGATAGAAAGCCGCAATACAATATAATCTTCCCAAAAATAATTGGTTAGAATCATTGCCATCCAGCCAAGCACAACAATCATTAAAGGAAGTAAAAATAGATATAACAAAGCCGCATTTATTTAAAATCTCATTAATCTAGATAAACTTCAAACAACCAACTACCACATGCTTATAATCCTCTATTTCCACGCAGCCTCTAGGACAAGAGTTGTTTTCTTTCAATTACTTTATAATTAGTTTGAAAACTAGAAATTTCTCTAACTCATCAACTCACTCACTTGAGTGTGTGTGTGCAAGATTACTCAACCTAGTGACCACCAGATACATGATTTGACTCAAGAAAGGTTAAAGTATATTGAAATTAAAATTATAGAAAGACTCAACCCAAGCTTATCCAATCTTAAGATGATTAACATTACTAATGAACTTGTGGACCTAAAATATTAGTGAGTAGGGAAACAAAATAGATATATAGAAATGTGGGCTCCGAAAATTCGGCCCCGGCCTCCACTCGCTTTTCTTATTCGGCGAGGGAGTTTTAACTGAATAAGTTCCGAGGTAAATTTTGGAAGGCAGATGGGTTTGTAGATAAGACACTACCCAGAGATTTCGCCCTCATTTTGCGAGGACTTTATGATCTGAGTTCTGGTTTCCTATAGGCGCAAGCCCCTATAGTTAATTACCCCTCCCGATCACGAGAGAGAACTTTCGATTAAGGCTAGTCGTCAATCAGATACGTAGAGAATACGTGTTATCTGGCATATAGTAGCAGCAATTGGTTTTGATATTGGTAGAAATTGGATTTGGAAATTTAAGAATCGGGTTTGGAAATAGTTGGAGAATTTGGGAATTTGGAAAGGGTTTGAAAAGTTTGATACTTAAAATAGAAACTTCACCATCTAACACTTAAAGCGGATGGTGGGGGAATGGATGATGGACCCGATCAAGATCCCATGGTTCCGTCATCCCGGGCCATCGTGGTCCCTGGTCTACTTAGTCAGAGGAGGTAGTCGACCCAACCTGACAGAAGGATCCTTGTCGGCAGCCATGGGTTGCTTCGTCCAAGGGGACCTTGTAGACCGGGGTTGGATGTTTGTCTAAGGGGACAAATTTGAATCCACCTTAGCTTACAGAGGGCTTTGTGCCCTATCGATCATATCCTATTGATTCATATCTCAAGGATTTAACGCCATTAAGGAGCGTATTGGCTCTGGCCATAACCGCTATCTGTGGTGCCATTTGGCGGCAAAACCACTCGGTTCAGAGGGCCCCGGGTCATAACCGTTTACCTGCAGTGCCATTTGGCGGCGAAACTGCCGGTTAGAGGACACGTACCATGTCCTTACTAGCAAAAGATTGTTTGAGAATGGATCCTAGTGATATTTTCGACTAGGCATTTGGCTCTTTGTGAGCTAGAGTTTATTCGAATTTGTCCACCCCGACAAACTGTTGCGGAGGGTAGATGGATTTTGCTTTAAGCTTTGGGATGGATAATTTCAATTTTTAAATATTTTTGGGTTTTTGGGATTTTTGTGGAGTGTTTGGACGGAGCTTTAGAATATTTGGGATTTTTGGAATTTTGGGTGGAGTTTTGAAAATTTTGAAATAAAACTTTGGATATTTGGGAGATATTTGAAAATATTTGGGGAACCCCTCCGGTTGAGATCTGCATTCAACACGGCCATCATCGGGGTGTTTGGGGGGTCATTTCCTTTTATGGATTGAACCTTGTCAACTCTGTCGGGCTGTCGACAGAGGATCGGGTTTCGTAGGCTTTATGCCTTTATCAGTGAATTCTTTTGATTCTAGGCATTGAAGGCCTAATATGAATATATTAAAATAAATATTCTGGTCGCCACGGCCACATATTTATTTATTGGTTCGAACCTTGTCGACTCCTATTAACCCGTATAGGAGGATCAGGTTCGAGCCTGAATTCACTTGTCAACCCGCGCAGCATCCCTAGACGTCACGTGTGTACCAATAACACGCTCGCCGGGGCCCATGCGGGTTTTATAATTGTTTTTACCCCTTTTAGTGTACCTATGTGTATACAAACTACGGTGCACGTGCGGGGGGTATTTTGAAATAATTATAGACGCCTTCTGTCTGCTTGTACAAATGCTGCAGACCCGGTGGCGTGGCGTAGCAGCTTCCGAATAGAGTGGTTCGCTGCTTCGTACAGGTAGACTGTCGTGCACTATTTGTTGATTTCTACGGGTGGATCGTAGTGCACTAACTGGTCTCCTGCCTTGTATTTTGTAGATTCTTGTAAGTGGCATGTTGTATGCATGATGGAACTAGTGACTTTGCTTACTGACCTTTGCATTTTGACTAACTTAATGATCTCCAAAGTTCCTTGAGACCTCTATGTTATTGGTCGGTTGTAAGCACATTGTTATCCCTTCAATTTGATTTATGTTTGCAAGAAAGTTAGTGTGTTTGTCGCATGTCAAATTCTTCTGCTTGAAGGGAGTCGGTGTATCCACTTTGGATCAAGTGGTTTTGATTGTATGAAGGCAGCATTTGCCTCAGACTTTTGAATGCATCTTCACTAACCATTGTTGATTGTAGTTTGCAAGGTTGAATATGCTTGCTTATATTTTGATCTTAATTGTAGGGGTGTCGTTGCATTCATTGCATGAGGTTCAAGTCTCTTGCTGGTAGGAATTCACATTTGATGACAGATCTCTATATCTCTTTATGGATGATACTTTGTGTATATAATAGATCTCCTATGATAACTCATAACAATTTGCATTGCCACCACCTCTTCGTATGCATGAATTGGTAGGTTGTTTCATTCATTTGCATATCTCCCCATTATTGCTTAAGGATGAAAGTATCAAATTCATTGTAAGATTTCCGTCATCAACTCCCAATCTTGAAAGTCAATCATTATGCATATGAAGAATGCCTTTACTTTTACTTGTGAATGAAACGTTGTATACATTGTGGATCTTCTGACATCGAGTATGTTGCATTCATTGAAGATGAACGAAATAATTGAGTCATGCATCGTTAATACTTCACCATCAAGCTACATTTTGAATCTTTCTGATTATAGTTAATTGCACATTTGATATAGATGTCACTTGTTTTAATCATTCGTCACCCTCACACATTGAGAACTTGTCTTCCACCTACTTGCTTGCATAAGTTTTGAATCACTCAAATCTTTCTTATTCAAATTAGGATGACGGTACTTTAACATTTCATAGGGATTATGATTATCATTCCAAATATAGTCCTTTTATGTTCAAATTCAACTTAGGTTCATGCTTATTGCAGTTCCCTTTTAGATTCAAGTCTAAGTCCCTTTGTAGTCGAGTTGCAAGTTCTTGCTTGTATTCATGTTCAATGTCCAAACATGATCAAGTTCATTTGAACTTTGAGTCCAATTTGTCCACATCATATCAAGTTCAAGTCAAGCTCAAGTTCTTTCTTCAACTCATTTGAGTTCAAGTAGTCCCCTGCTGTCTTGTAGAGTTCAAGTCCGAATGCACAAGTTCAAGTTCAATCTCATTTGCACATTTCTTTTATTTGGGTTCGAGTTTAATTAAGTCCATTTGATTTAAGTCCACGAGTCCCGTTCTGCTCCAAGTCCTTGTCTGTATTTCAGACAAAATTTCGGCAGCCTCCCGGCGTCTCCCCTGTTTAGGGGAAAAACCAAGAGGCCGCCTACCCGCCACGCCACTAAAGGCGTGCACGGTTGGTGTTGGTGAGACACCGCGGCGGTTGTATTTGTGTTTTTCTCCCACCACGCGCACTAAAGGCGTGCTTGGGGTTTTTTTAAAAATCATTTTTTATGAGAAGAGACAGTTTTGCTTTCCCCCCGCTCGGGGGTACTTATAAGTTACCCCGCTTCACCGCACGTGCCGCACCGGGGTCCCATCCCACCACGCGCACTAAAGGCGTGCTTGGGACGGTTCTCCGGTTTGCCACGAACATTGAAACAGAGTTTTGAGTTTAGAAGAATTCGTACCTCCGCGGGGTTGTCGTGGTTGACACATGGATCGAGGGGTCACTCGCCTACCTCGTCGTAAGTGTCGCACCGGGTTCCCTCCTACCACGGCCACTAAAGGCGTGCTTAGGTGGTTTGCCGGTCCGACATGGACGTCGAAGTGAGAGAGTGGGGGGAAGGATTAAGCATTTTTTTTAAATAATAATTATAATTAATAAAAAGTCATTATAATTAATTAAGATAATTAATTATAAATAACTTTAACTAATTATAAATAATTAATATTAATTAATCTTTAATTTTAAAAAAATTAATTAATCATAATTAATTAATATTAACTTTAATTAAGATTAATTATAATTAATTAAAAAAATTAATTATAATTAATTTCTTAAAATTAATTATAATTATTATAAATAATTATAATTAATTTAATAATTTCAGTTAATTAAAATTAATTATGATTAATAATAATTTTTAAATTAAAACTAATTAAAATCAATTAATAATTATTATTAATTTTGATTAAAATTAATACATATTAATTTTAATCAAAACTACACATGCTCTCTCTCTCCCTCTTGCTCGGCGGCTTTACTGGATTCGACCGAAGCAGAGCGCGTGAGAGGGAGAAAGTTACCTTCACTGGCGGCGAGCTCCTGTTCTTGCGTCCCGACCAAACAGAGAAGGGAACGTCCAGGAGGAGGCGGAGAAGGGCTTAGAGGCTCGGTGGAGGTAAGGTGAATATTCCTCTCTCTCTCTCTCTCTCTCTCTCTCTCTCTGTGGATCGGGATGGCTGAGAGGTCGGGCAAGGCTTCGACCGAGCTGACTTTAGCTGGATGGGTTCGGCTGTGGAGGAGGTCGAGCATGGAGAGGATGTCGGCTATGTGAGAGGAAGATCGGGTGGAGAGGAATCGGAGACTGGGGATGGGATTCCGGCGTCGAGTCTAGCGGCTGACAGGATTTGGTCGGAGATCGCTCGTGGATTCAGAAGCAGAGAGGGATCGGGAGAGAGTCGAGCGTGGAGAGCGAATGGAAGAAGCAGCCCGTGTCGTGGGGGATCGGCTTCTATTTAACGACACTTGTGGTCGTTCGATCGAGGCGAGGATCGCAGGATTTGAGCAGGAAACACGGAGATTCGACTCCAACAGCGCCGATTTCGGCGGGATTCGCGGATTTCTTCGACGAATACGAGGTACGAAGCGAGATTTCTTGCGGGATTTCTGGATCCAACGAGTAAGATGTTTGTGCGTAGGATTTCTGCCTTCATTTCTTCACTTCTTTTGATTCTGTTGGGTATGACTTGAGGGTCAACAAATGCCCCCCAACAAATGTGGTACGCGTCTGGAGCGAATCACGTTTGTTGTATGCTGATTGACCTTGTGGATCTCTAGATATTTACTCTAGATGTCACACAAGGGATTTCGTTCAGTGGATCTTCAAAATTTCATTTGGATGTCACACTACGATTTTCCTTTAGTGGATCTCCAAATTTTTGCTTGGATTTCACACTAAGATTTTCTTTCTCCGAAGATCTCTTGGATGTATCAATAGGTTGTTGAGATACTAATTTCCTTTGCCCTATACTTTGTGTTGTGGACAATGATGGATAATTTCCTGATTTGTCTTTATTTACTTGTCAGGAGATTTGTGTTCCTTCGGCCTTATGCTTCTAGCTTTGGCGGGCTTGTTGAAGGAGTAGATGTCGGTGACCAAAACCCTTAGGTTTGTATTAGGTCGATGGCCAGAAGTCATCGGTCCAGAGCTTTGTGCATAGCGGACTTGTTGATGACAGAATCCTCTTAGTTCAGCCTTGGGCTTTTCACGAACTTTGGGATAATTTTCTTCGGTCCTTTGCTTTGTGCTTTGACGGACTTGTTGAAGACAAATTCCTTCGATCCTCGCTTTGTGCTTTATGGATTTGTTGAAGGATTTGCAGGTTCTGGATTCAATTGATAGTACCGAACGTAGGTAGTATCTTGATCCTTAACCACTTGAGAAGACTTTAATCTGAATCACTCGAGTTCATCAGATCGGGAGAGCTAGAATTTGATAGCTCTTTGTCCTCTGGTTGCTGAAATGGGGGTTCCTCTACTACGGCCTTTCTTATGGCTTGTTGAGTAGATGGAGCTGCCAGCGATCCGGCCATATTTGGGCTTGTTGGATCCGACCTCTTACACACATTCAGGCTTCAGACTCGAGCTATGGGAATTGCGCTCCCCAATGCTGATTTTGCTGAAGTTGGTAGATTTGGAGTCTATCTTTCGTGGTTGAAGATTTTGGAGCCTACGAACATTCAGTAGTTGCTCGAGACTCAGCTTCCCACTGGAACTTTGATTCTCCAGTCATTTAGGAGAATTTTGCAGACTACGATCACTCGAACTGGTCGAGTCAAATTGGCCTTCGTTCTTCCTACAGTCCCTACTGACGGGTTGACGAAGTGGGGGTTCCGCTACTACGGCCTTTCTTATGGCTTGTTGAGTAGACAGAGCTGCCAGCGATCCGGCCATATTTGGGCGTGTTGGATCCGACCTTTTACACCCATTCGAACCTTAAGCTTCAGGCTGTTGAAAGACTTCAAGCTTTTCTGGCTCAATTTTGTAGGAGTGTGTAGCCACAAAAGTCACTTTCTTGACCTTTGAGTCTTGGTTTGTTGGAGAAGACGGTGTCTCTAACATTTGAAAGATCACCTGCATATACTTTGGAAAACAAATATTTGTATTCTTTAGCACAAAATAACATTTGGATTGATAATTTTAAATATTTATTCGGGGATCTCGGCATGCGGCGCGATGTCGACCCGAATAAATATTTAAAATGCCCCCTGTCTCACAGGGACATTCTAGAATTGAATAGATTTGGAATATAAGATTTTAAATATTCATTTGGGGATCTCGGCGTATAGCACGATGTCGACCCAAATGAATATTTAAAATGCCCCCTGTCTCGCAGGGACATTTTAGATAGGCTTTTGTATCTTTGAGATTTTAAATATTTATTTGGGGATTTCGGCACGCAGCGCGATGTCGACCCAAATAAATATTTAAAATGCCCCCAGTCTGATGGGGGGATTTTGAAATGCGTTCTTGCTATACAAGAGAATTTCAAAATATAAATGTAAATATGCACTGATAAATATGCATATAAAATTTTGATCGCATAAAATACAACAGTCATGAAATTTTTATGCATGATATTTCTTTAAAAGTCGACCGTTGATTGGCGGCATGGGTCTTTGACCGTTCAGATCGATCAACTGATATGCTCCTCCTTGGTACACTTTCTCGATGACGAAGGGGCCTTCCCAATTGGATACGAACTTGCCACCAATTTTTCTGTGTGGAATGATTGGTCTTCTCAGCACCAGGACCAATTCCCCTTCTTGAAATGATCGAGGACGCACCATTCGATCAAAAGATTTTGCCATTCTTCCTCGGTAGATTTCTAGATTTTGTTGAGCTTGTAACCTTAGTTCATCAAGTGCATCGAGCTCTTCCATTCTGAGGCGGGCATTTTGCTCTCGAGTGAGATCGTTCTGGATTGCTACCCGGAGTGACGGTAGTTCAATCTCCAATGGTAATACAGCTTCGACTCCGAACACTAGAGAGTAAGGAGTGGCTTTGGTCGGCGTCTTGTAGGTTGTACGGTATGCCCATAGCGCTTCTGCCATTTTCGTATGCCACCCTCTTTTGTTCTTGGTAAGGATCTTCTTCAATAATTTCACCAACGTCTTATTGAAGGCTTCAGCCAAACCATTTGCCCTTGGATTGTATATGGACGAATATCGCCAATCGATTTTATGCCGATCAACGAACTTGTAAATTTTTGTACTCTTGAATGCAGTACCGTTGTCTGAGATTATGCGGCGCGGCACACCGAATCTGTAGACGACATTGTGGGTAAAGAAATTGATCACATGCTCCGATGTGACCTCTCTGAATGGAGCTGCTTCTGCCCACTTGGAAAAGTAGTCCGTCGTTGCCAGAATGAAACGGTGTCTTGCTGATGACGGCGGATCTATTGGACCAATAATATCAGTACCCCAGCATTCAAATGGCCAGGACGCTACTGTTAGGTGCAGTGGATTTGGAGGCTGATGTATAACATCACCATGGATTTGACACTCGTGGCACCTCTTAGCGTGGTCGATACAATCTTTGACCATGGTCGGCCAATAGTAACCCATTCTTTTGATTTTAGCAGCCATTTTAGGACCTGACTGATGTGCTCCGCAAAGCCCCTCGTGGACTTCTGTCACCACCTTATCAGCTTCCTTGGTCCCTAGGCACCTTAGCCACATTTGATCAAAGGCTCGTCTGTACAACATGTCATTGACGAATGCATATCGCAACGCCCTTTTTCGAATTTGTGCGGCCGTAGACTTTTCTGTCGGGAGTTTGTTTTCTTTGAAGTAGTCAATGAATGGCTGCCTCCAATCATTTTCGACATCAATATCTAAACAATGCCACCACGATTCTGAAGCTTGACTAGCTTTATGTCTCTTGGCTGTATGATATCCTTCCGGATAATTTTCCATAATGATTTGATGGAGAAGTTTAGGGTCAACTGGAGTTTCATCCTGCTGACTTGAATTTGATACTTCTTCTACCATCGGGAATTGTAATAAAGCGGGTTCCAAGACCCTACGGTTGTAAACTCCGATGAATATAGGCTTCTCCTCATTGGAATTTGCCATTTCCTTGGCCAATTTGGCCAAACAGTCTGCTTTGGCATTCTGTCCTCAAGGAATTTGAACTATTTTAACATTCGGCACCTGCTTCAGGAGCTCAATGGTTCGCCGGTGGTAATGAGCCAACTCAACCTTAGAAATCTTGTAGATGCCCAAGACTTGATTTATCACAAGTTGAGAGTCGCCGAAAATTTGAAGATTTTGAATTTTGACGTCAATTGCAATCTCCAGCCCTACTATTAGAGCTTCGTACTCAGCTTCGTTGTTGGTCCGAGGTTCAGTCAGACTGAATGAGAACCTCATTATGCCTCCTTCAGGTGGTATGAGAACAAGACCGATACCGGCTCGGGCTCTTGCAATATTTGGAGGTCGGACAGGTCTAATGGACGATGCCCCGTCGAAGTACATTTCCCAGAATGGTAGCCTTTCATTCTCCTCAACATGCATTATCTGCTCATCAGGCAAATCATCGTTGAGTGGAGAATCGGCCGGGATCGGATGTGCGGCAAGGAAATCTGCCAAGGCCTGTCCTTTCACCGCCTTTTGTGGCATGTACGTAATTTCAAACTGTAATAACAATACTGCCCACCTGGCCAGACGACCTGTCAACGCTGGTCTTGTCATCAAGAACTTCAGCGGATCGATCTTTGATATCAGTGTGATTTTGTGGGATAACATATAGTGGCGGAGTTTCTGAACTGCAAAAATCAGCGCCAGGCAATGCTTTTCAATAGGAGAATAACGACTTTCTGCTCCAATCAATCTCCGACTGATATAGTAGAGTGCATTTTCTTTTCCTTCTTCATTATTCTGGGCCAATAGTGCTCCGAGGGACTCTTCTAGTGCAGCTGTATACAGTATAAGAGGCTTCCCCAGAATTGGCGCTGCTAGAATGGGCGGATTCAGCAGATATCTCTTGATGCTATCAAACGCTTCCTGGCATTCTCCGTCCCATTTAAAACGAACATCTTTCTTCATTAGCTTTGAAAATGGCTGGCACCTACCCGATAGATTTGATATGAATCTCCGAATGAAAGCCAGTTG
Organism: Dendrobium nobile; assembly: GCA_022539455.1. Lineage (NCBI taxonomy): Eukaryota > Viridiplantae > Streptophyta > Magnoliopsida > Asparagales > Orchidaceae > Dendrobium > Dendrobium nobile. The sequence continues at coordinate 19,476,918 of CM039721.1, read as the reverse complement.
TCCTTGCAGCGAGCGAAGCTGTCGAAGGTTCCTTGGTGGTGGCATCTCCGTTATTGCCTTAATTTTGTTGGGGTCGATCTCTATTCCTCGATGACGAACAACATACCCCAGGAATTTGCCGGAGGAAATCCCAAAAGCACATTTGAGAGGATTCATCTTCAGATCAAACTTTCTGATTCTCTCAAATACGATTCTGAGATCTTTTAAGTGATCATTTCGGCCAAGACTTTTGACAACAAGGTCATCTACATAGCACTCGACCTTCTGATGTATCAAATCATCAAATATGTGAGTCATCGCCCGCTGGTAGGTGGCACCAGCGTTCTTCAAGCCAAAGGGCATGACTGTGTAGCAGAAAATGCCGATGGGCGTTCTGAACGATGTATGTTTTTCATCTTCGGGCGCCATCTTGATTTGATTGTATCCTGACGATCCATCCATGAAGGAGAACATGTCATAGTTGGAAGTGTTGTCCACCAGGAGTTCGGATACAGGGAGTGGAAAATCGTCTTTTGGGCACGCCTTGTTGAGGTCCCTGAAGTCAATGCAGATATGAATCTGCCCATTCTTCTTCTTCACTAGGACAATATTGGCAATCCAATCAGCATACTTTTCTTCTCGGATAAAGCCTGCATCTATAAGCTTCTTTGTTTCAGCAATCACCTGTTCTTCAATCTCCAATCTCATTCTCCTTGGAGCTTGCTTGACGGGCGCTATCTCTGGTTTGATTGCTAATCTGTGAACTGCTACATCAGGGGATAAGCCGGGCATCTCAGCATATGTCCAGGCAAAGCAGTCCCTGAATTCACAGAGAAGTTCTTTTATTTTTTCTATTTGTTCTTCGGGTAGGAGAGAACTAATGAAGGTTGGGCGAGGATCTTCTTCGGTCCCCAAGTTGACTTCTTTTAGTTCATCCATGGTAGCTGCCTGTCCGCCATCTTCAAGCTCTTCTGGTGCAGGCTCGGCTTCCAAGGGCTGTTCATCATAATCATCAGCTTCGTATGTTTCTTCAGCACCATGTTCCTCGGATTCGATTTCCGTGCATGTGATTGCCCGACAAGTCTCTTTCCGGAGACACTTTCGTTTGATGAACCCGATACCTTTATATGCATCTGCATCCTTCTGCCGTAATGGACACGGATTCCTTCCATACCAAAGGCCTAGGCTTGTACGAAGTTGTCGCTTGGTGGTCGGAATATTGACTTACTTTCGTAGCATTCTTTGAATATTCTTGGTATTGAACCTGGGTAGCCTCGTAGGTAGTAACTCTCCGGAGTCAAGAAGCATGCAATCCCAATCATGGTTCTCTTCTTCACGTATTCCTGTAGAATATAGTACATTCCCTGGCACAGTCCCATTTTTGAGGGGAGGAAGATAAAGGGTGGCGAGTTCTTCAACTTTATGCATCTCGCGCGGAATGATTTCTTTGAAGTGTTGTAGGGGAACACGTGTGATTACAAGTACACTATCAGAAATTGATAGGCTGTCAATTCTTCTAGAGAACACGTTCTGCACCGTATTCATATAGATGGAGTCGTAGTCATAATCATCACTTGAATATTCGACTTGCCTACTCCATTCGTCCATGGATTGACATACTTTTCGAGATTTGGCAGGAGAAACATCATCTTCATCCGTGTCACTTCCAAGATGAGGTACATGTTTCTTTTCTTTTGGAATGGTCGGTGCTTTGGGAAGAGTCGGCGCTGCCTTCTTTCTCCCCACCTGCCTTTTTTCACCTTCCCGTTCTGGTCGTTTTGCAGCCTTTGAGTTTGATGCTTTAGCTTCGAGGGAGCTCGAAGATTTTTGCTTCTTTGACATGAAGTACCGTGCATCTTCATAAACTGTTGCTTCATGAACTGTGAAGGGCTGGATGTCACCAGAGATCCTGAATTCTTCTCCATCTTTGAGATATTTCATACACTGGTGTAATGTTGACGGGACAATGCCATACTCATGCAACCAGGGACGACCTAGCAGCGCCTTGAACGAAGTATCCGCATCAATCACATGAAATTTAGCTTCTGTATGAAGCTCTCCAAATACAAGAGGAAGCATGAATGACCCGAGGGTTTTCTGCCCTTTTTCATTGAAACCATGCACCATCAACTTATCTTGCCCGAGGTGCTCCACATCAAGGCAGAGAGATCTCAGTGCTTTCAAGCTTATCAGATTCACGGAGGACCCAGGATCAATTAGGATTCGACTGATAATCAGTTTATCGCTCTCTGCAGTAACATACAGAGGACGATTATGGTCTGCAGTTCCGAGCATCATGTCCTCTTCGGAGAAAGTAATGAATGGCTCATTTCGAGCTTGCAGAACCTCAGTCAAATTGCGTTCAGCAAAATACGCCTCATATCTTTCGGGATCTTTTAGAGCCTGAATCAGAGTCTCTCGAAGGTCTTTAGACATCACTAAGGCATCGTATATGCTGAGTTGTGCTGGAATTTTTCTTAGATGGGATAAGATATTATAATCTATCCCATTGGCTGAAGTGTTCTTCTTCTTGGTATCTTCAGGGATAATATCGTCATTGATGATTATCTCTTTCTCCTTATCTTTATTGGAGACCCCTTTCTTCGGTGGAGGCGGCAGTATTTTGCCGCTTCTTAACTGCACTTGAGCAATCTCCTCCGGTTCAGAGTCATTTGACTGTACATTTTCTTCAGAGTCAGCCATCGTTGCATCTAGGGACTCATTTGTTGATCCAGAATCACTACCCAGGTTTACATGTCCCATCCGAGATGCTATGCTAGGATCTGATTCGTCTCCCTCTGGAAAATACAAATCCTCCTCCGAACTGTAATCCATTGGCAAAACCATCATACAGGATTCAGAGGGTACTTCTGTGTGTTCCTCTTTTATCGAGGTACTCGGCGCCACTGAGATGACCCGACATACTTCTTTGGGAAGAGAATTCTCATCATCTTCTTCAGCTTCATCAATTTTAAGCTCCGTCATGAAGTCAGCAAGCTTGATAGGTCGCCTCACAGTCTGGTAGTATTCATCCAAACTGTCGATAACCCTCTGAGTTGCGGTCATCTTCTCCTTGGGCTTCTTCAATTTGGTTTTCTTCTTGGATGATTTCTTCTTTCCAGTCTTTGAAGAACCAACTTGGTTGGAGAACTGTTTTGAAGTAGAAGGTCGTACCACCGGCAATGCCTTCAAATCTATCATTGGCTCGATAGGAGACTTCCACTTTACACCTGAAACTCCTTCAAGCTGCTTCAACATTTTCACAGTCTTCTTAGAGACCGCAGTCTCCCACTGTTCTTCTTGAACTTGCTTCTTTTCATTTCTTCTTTCTTCAACCAGAGGTACGGAAGAGGACGTGACCACCCGAGCTGATTCCTTCTTAGGATGAGACAACACATTGTCGGATAATGTTATCTCCCCTTTTTGATATTTTCTTTCAAGCCAATCCTTGAGGATGTAGCAATCTTCAATAGGATGGCTGAGTACCCGATGGTATGGGCAATAATTTGGATCACCAGTGTGCTTCGACTCTTCGGGCCTCTTGCATTCAGGCAGTTCTAAACCCGATCTCGACACTTGTCGAAATAATTTGGCAACACTCTCCCTTTTGAATGAATACTCTTTATTCATTTTATCTTTAAGGGATTGGAACGTTCTATCACCAGTTCCTGTTATTTGTCTCGGGCGTTCTACACCACCTTGATAAGTTCGTGGCTTATCATTCCCCCCTAATATCAGCTTCGGTTGGGGGTTGGGGTTGTAGACTTGCTTAGGCCTTTCTTGATATTGCATCGGCTGTTTGTCTTTGTCTACGTTGTAAATTAGCTGCTTTTCTCTATCAGCTCTAGAGAAGAACGTAGAGTCGGCCTCACCCCTTCTAGCACCCGGGGCTTTACCCTTTTTGAGCTTATCAGAGTGATTTTCTGATCTGGACAAATTCAGTTTTTCAAATTTGGCCACTCTGTCGAGCAAGTCTTGAAATGTGTTTATCGTAGCCATGCACAGGAAGGGTTGCATCTTGTCATCAATGTTGCCCATTAACAACTGTACTGCGTGTTCTTCTTCTAACTGCTGCTCACATTTCATACTTAGATTTCGCCAGCGAGTGATGTACTTGGTCACTGATTCTTCTCTTTTTCTCTTATCAAGAGCGAGGTCAGCGATCGTGATCTTCTCTGTTGCACTAGCAAACCTCTTCACGAACATAGATTCTAATTCTGCGAAGGTTTTCACAGAATCATTTGGCAGTTCAGCGTACCATTCGAAAGCAGTTGCTGTCAAACTACTAACGAATTGTCGGAAGAGTAGGGCGTCATTTCCTCCTGTATTCCCACAGGTGGCTTTAAACTGTGCTAGGTGCTGCCTGGGGTTGTTATTACCATTGAAAGTGTTGAACTTTGGGACCGAATACCCTTTCGGGTATGGTACTTGGTCGTATTCAGCAGGATACGGACGACCCTTGCCCACCAACTTTTCTGCTTGGTCAACAGCTATAATAGCCCTGATTCTTTCTGTTATTATTCCTTCCAACTGTGCAGCAGTCACGGGCTCGGAAGTACTTGCAATATTCTGCGGAGTGGGCTGACGGGTGACATTATGAGTTTCGCGACCACCTTCAGGATTATCTCGTACTCCCGAGGCTTGAGGCATTTGAAAATTTGGAGGATCCGGAGGAGGATTGGGCATGGCGCCAACAGCGGCAGTTCTCTGCATCATCTGCATCATTGCCCCCATTTGAGTCATCATCTCAGTCATCTTCTCATTCAACTGAGAGATTTCTCTGTCTTTGGTTCTCATTTGTCGTCTCATATGTCTTTGCATTTCTGCAAGTGTGACATTCTCGTCAGCGAAGGGATTCTCCTCGGCTTCTTCTCTTTCTTCTTCAGCTTGTGAATGACCACCTCTACCAGTGGTGGACCCAGCTTCACGACGACGTTGATAAACTCGCCTAATTGGCGGTTGTTGCTCGTCATCACCTTCATCGTCATCATAGTAGGTTTCATCATTAGTATTGGCGTGTCTCACCATATAGACCACCTCCATGTCCAATGTGTCATTTATTTCTTTCAATTCTTCTTCTAAGTTTCCATCCATAAATTCTTCAATATTTTCGTCCCCTTCAAGGTATTCTTGTATATTTTCATCCTCTTCAAGAAATTCATCTTCTTCGATGTTGTGTTCCCCTTGCATATTTCCTTCATCTTCTTGTACTCGGATCTCCGACCGGCGCCGCCACTGGATTTCCGGCTCTTGGTTAGGCACGGGGACTTCTTCAACCAGCGGACTGCGGTCAAAGTTGGTTTCTTCTTTTGGAGGGGATGGAAGGCGACGGGATCCCCTGGAGGATTTTCCAAGGTGTCTACCGTCTGGAGGAATATCATTATGGGTCCTTTTTGGGGCCCACTTCTGACGTTGTTTGTAGATGGGGGCGGATCTCCGGGAAGCCTCACCAGATGTCACGCCCCGATCAGTTCCTCTTTCTCTTCTGTCTTTTTCATTTCTCCGAGGCTTTGGCCTCCAGACTTGTTTTCCTTTCCACCGGGACCTTTCAGCAGTGGATCCCTGAACATAGGGTTCAGGTGTCACACCCCGATGTTCACCGCGTGAAATATATTGTCTTTCTCTTTTCTCTGCAGCAAAGGATAGACGCTCCCTTGGCGGGGTTCTTCTAGTCTCGATCACTAAAGGTCGTTGAAACTTCTTCTTCAGACCTTTATCCTTTACAGTCTTCAGGACCCGATAGACCCGGGCTGAGAGAGTTTCAGGTTCTTTTCTCTTTGGAGGAGCTGGGACTTCAGGTCGTCGATCCCAGAAAGATTTCTTTAGCTCACCAGTGGAGCTGTTCCTTTTGACCCATTTTAGATCAGAAAATTTGTTCCTGGTTGGAACATTGACTTCAGGCTCTTGGGCCGACAGATTGGATGGATGAACTGGCAGTAGTTGTTGCTGAGCTCGGAGTTCAGCATTCATCTTCCTTCTCTGTCTTCTTGTAGGCCTTCCTCCAGATGAGGAGGCCTCAGCATCATTCTTTCCGGGTGCAGATAACCCGGTCGGCAGAGTGGTGGTGTTTGTAGTCACTACAGATACTCTTCCACCATTCACAATTCTTCTGGTGGTTGGAGCCTCAGGCTGTGATAGCCTCGCGAATACAGAAATCCTCCCACGAGGATTTTCAACAGCAGGTCGTGGCGCTGGCAGATGCGCACGATGGACAGAAGCTTTAGTAGTTCTTGCAACTACAGCAGGGAAGTCGACGCTACCAAACTGGATGGTAGCTCCAGTATTTCCGGTTTCTATGACAGCATTAGCCAGCTGGATCCTGGCTTCTCGTCCCAGTTGGACGGTCATCGGGGTATTCTGTAGATCCATCTGCATAAATGAAAGGCAAGGGTTAGTAATCAGAATCTGATACATCACCCCGCACTTTCAAAATGCAGAGACTTGCACAGAACACAAAAATAAGAGAAAATAACATTAGCGAGCAGTTCAAATAATATAAATCTAAAATACTGCTAAATACGTTATTTCAATAGAAAAATTTTCTTTTTGAACGATCATTCTTAGGATACTTAAGATTTTAAGTACGGATCGATATGGATGCTACTATAGTATTGAGACGACTAGCCAAAGATGGAAAGAGAAACCAAACCCCAGCGGAGTCGCCAGAAATCTGTGGGCTCCGAAAATTCGGCCCCGGCCTCCACTCGCTTTTCTTATTCGGCGAGGGAGTTTTAACTGAATAAGTTCCGAGGTAAATTTTGGAAGGCAGATGGGTTTGTAGATAAGACACTACCCAGAGATTTCGCCCTCATTTTGCGAGGACTTTATGATCTGAGTTCTGGTTTCCTATAGGCGCAAGCCCCTATAGTTAATTACCCCTCCCGATCACGAGAGAGAACTTTCGATTAAGGCTAGTCGTCAATCAGATACGTAGAGAATACGTGTTATCTGGCATATAGTAGCAGCAATTGGTTTTGATATTGGTAGAAATTGGATTTGGAAATTTAAGAATCGGGTTTGGAAATAGTTGGAGAATTTGGGAATTTGGAAAGGGTTTGAAAAGTTTGATACTTAAAATAGAAACTTCACCATCTAACACTTAAAGCGGATGGTGGGGGAATGGATGATGGACCCGATCAAGATCCCATGGTTCCGTCATCCCGGGCCATCGTGGTCCCTGGTCTACTTAGTCAGAGGAGGTAGTCGACCCAACCTGACAGAAGGATCCTTGTCGGCAGCCATGGGTTGCTTCATCCAAGGGGACCTTGTAGACCGGGGTTGGATGTTTGTCTAAGGGGACAAATTTGAATCCACCTTAGCTTACAGAGGGCTTTGTGCCCTATCGATCATATCCTATTGATTCATATCTCAAGGATTTAACGCCATTAAGGAGCGTATTGGCTCTGGCCATAACCGCTATCTGTGGTGCCATTTGGCGGCAAAACCACTCGGTTCAGAGGGCCCCGGGTCATAACCGTTTACCTGCAGTGCCATTTGGCGGCGAAACTGCCGGTTAGAGGACACGTACCATGTCCTTACTAGCAAAAGATTGTTTGAGAATGGATCCTAGTGATATTTTCGACTAGGCATTTGGCTCTTTGTGAGCTAGAGTTTATTCAAATTTGTCCACCCCGACAAACTGTTGCGGAGGGTAGATGGATTTTGCTTTAAGCTTTGGGATGGATAATTTCAATTTTTAAATATTTTTGGGTTTTTGGGATTTTTGTGGAGTGTTTGGACGGAGCTTTAGAATATTTGGGATTTTTGGAATTTTGGGTGGAGTTTTGAAAATTTTGAAATAAAACTTTGGATATTTGGGAGATATTTGAAAATATTTGGGGAACCCCTCCGGTTGAGATCTGCATTCAACACGGCCATCATCGGGGTGTTTGGGGGTCATTTCTTTTTATGGATTGAACCTTGTCAACTCTGTCGGGCTGTCGACAGAGGATCGGGTTTCGTAGGCTTTGAGCCTTTATTAGTGAATTCTTTTGATTCTAGGCATTGAAGGCCTAATATGAATATATTAAAATAAATATTCTGGTCGCCACGGCCACATATTTATTTATTGGTTCGAACCTTGTCGACTCCTATTAACCCGTATAGGAGGATCAGGTTCGAGCCTGAATTCACTTGTCAACCCGCGCAGCATCCCTAGACGTCACGTGTGTACCAATAACACGCTCGCCGGGGCCCATGCGGGTTTTATAATTGTTTTTACCCCTTTTAGTGTACCTATGTGTATACAAACTACGGTGCACGTGCGGGGGGTATTTTGAAATAATTATAGACGCCTTCTGTCTGCTTGTACAAATGCTGCAGACCCGGTGGCGTGGCGTAGCAGCTTCTGAATAGAGTGGTTCGCTGCTTCGTACAGGTAGACTGTCGTGCACTATTTGTTGATTTCTACGGGTGGATCGTAGTGCACTAACTGGTCTCCTGCCTTGTATTTTGTAGATTCTTGTAAGTGGCATGTTGTATGCATGATGGAACTAGTGACTTTGCTTACTGACCTTTGCATTTTGACTAACTTAATGATCTCCAAAGTTCCTTTAGACCTCTATGTTATTGGTCGGTTGTAAGCACATTGTTATCCCTTCAATTTGATTTATGTTTGCAAGAAAGTTAGTGTGTTTGTCGCATGTCAAATTCTTCTGCTTGAAGGGAGTCGGTGTATCCACTTTGGATCAAGTGGTTTTGATTGTATGAAGGCAGCATTTGCCTCAGACTTTTGAATGCATCTTCACTAACCATTGTTGATTGTAGTTTGCAAGGTTGAATATGCTTGCTTATATTTTGATCTTAATTGTAGGGGTGTCGTTGCATTCATTGCATGAGGTTCAAGTCTCTTGCTGGTAGGAATTCACATTTGATGACAGATCTCTATATCTCTTTATGGATGATACTTTGTGTATATAATAGATCTCCTATGATAACTCATAACAATTTGCATTGCCACCACCTCTTCGTATGCATGAATTGGTAGGTTGTTTCATTCATTTGCATATCTCCCCATTATTGCTTAAGGATGAAAGTATCAAATTCATTGTAAGATTTCCGTCATCAACTCCCAATCTTGAAAGTCAATCATTATGCATATGAAGAATGCCTTTACTTTTACTTGTGAATGAAACGTTGTATACATTGTGGATCTTCTGACATCGAGTATGTTGCATTCATTGAAGATGAACGAAATAATTGAGTCATGCATCGTTAATACTTCACCATCAAGCTACATTTTGAATCTTTCTGATTATAGTTAATTGCACATTTGATATAGATGTCACTTGTTTTAATCATTCGTCACCCTCACGCATTGAGAACTTGTCTTCCACCTACTTGCTTGCATAAGTTTTGAATCACTCAAATCTTTCTTATTCAAATTAGGATGACGGTACTTTAACATTTCATAGGGATTATGATTATCATTCCAAATATAGTCCTTTTATGTTCAAATTCAACTTAGGTTCATGCTTATTGCAGTTCCCTTTTAGATTCAAGTCTAAGTCCCTTTGTAGTCGAGTTGCAAGTTCTTGCTTGTATTCATGTTCAATGTCCAAACATGATCAAGTTCATTTGAACTTTGAGTCCAATTTGTCCACATCATATCAAGTTCAAGTCAAGCTCAAGTTCTTTCTTCAACTCATTTGAGTTCAAGTAGTCCCCTGCTGTCTTGTAGAGTTCAAGTCCGAATGCACAAGTTCAAGTTCAATCTCATTTGCACATTTCTTTTATTTGGGTTCGAGTTTAATTAAGTCCATTTGATTTAAGTCCACGAGTCCCGTTCTGCTCCAAGTCCTTGTCTGTATTTCAGACAAAATTTCGGCAGCCTCCCGGCGTCTCCCCTGTTTAGGGGAAAAACCAAGAGGCCGCCTACCCGCCACGCCACTAAAGGCGTGCACGGTTGGTGTTGGTGAGACACCGCGGCGGTTGTATTTGTGTTTTTCTCCCACCACGCGCACTAAAGGCGTGCTTGGGGTTTTTTAAAAATCATTTTTTATGAGAAGAGACAGTTTTGCTTTCCCCCCGCTCGGGGGTACTTATAAGTTACCCCGCTTCGCCGCACGTGCCGCACCGGGGTCCCATCCCACCACGCGCACTAAAGGCGTGCTTGGGACGGTTCTCCGTTTGCCACGAACATTGAAACAGAGTTTTGAGTTTAGAAGAATTCGTACCTCCGCGGGGTTGTCGTGGTTGACACATGGATCGAGGGGTCACTCGCCTACCTCGTCGTAAGTGTCGCACCGGGTTCCCTCCTACCACGGCCACTAAAGGCGTGCTTAGGTGGTTTGCCGGTCCGACATGGACGTCGAAGTGAGAGAGTGGGGGGAAGGATTAAGCATTTTTTTTTAAATAATAATTATAATTAATAAAAAGTCATTATAATTAATTAAGATAATTAATTATAAATAACTTTAACTAATTATAAATAATTAATATTAATTAATCTTTAATTTAAAAAAAATTAATTAATCATAATTAATTAATATTAACTTTAATTAAGATTAATTATAATTAATTAAAAAAATTAATTATAATTAATTTCTTAAAATTAATTATAATTATTATAAATAATTATAATTAATTTAATAATTTCAGTTAATTAAAATTAATTATGATTAATAATAATTTTTAAATTAAAACTAATTAAAATCAATTAATAATTATTATTAATTTTGATTAAAATTAATACATATTAATTTTAATCAAAACTACACATGCTCTCTCTCTCCCTCTTGCTCGGCGGCTTTATTGGATTCGACCGAAGCAGAGCGCGTGAGAGGGAGAAAGTTACCTTCACTGGCGGCGAGCTCCTGTTCTTGCGTCCCGACCAAACAGAGAAGGGAACGTCCAGGAGGAGGCGGAGAAGGGCTTAGAGGCTCGGTGGAGGTAAGGTGAATATTCCTCTCTCTCTCTCTCTCTCTCTCTCTCTCTCTCTCTGTGGATCGGGATGGCTGAGAGGTCGGGCAAGGCTTCGACCGAGCTGACTTTAGCTGGATGGGTTCGGCTGTGGAGGAGGTCGAGCGTGGAGAGGATGTCGGCTATGTGAGAGGAAGATCGGGTGGAGAGGAATCGGAGACTGGGGATGGGATTCCGGCGTCGAGTCTAGCGGCTGACGGGATTTGGTCGGAGATCGCTCGTGGATTCAGAAGCAGAGAGGGATCGGGAGAGAGTCGAGCGTGGAGAGCGAATGGAAGAAGCAGCCCGTGTCGTGGGGGATCGGCTTCTATTTAACGACACTTGTGGTCGTTCGATCGAGGCGAGGATCGCAGGATTTGCGCAGGAAACACGGAGATTCGACTCCAACAGCGCCGATTTCGGCGGGATTCGCGGATTTCTTCGACGAATACGAGGTACGAAGCGAGATTTCTTGCGGGATTTCTGGATCCAACGAGTAAGATGTTTGTGCGTAGGATTTCTGCCTTCATTTCTTCACTTCTTTTGATTCTGTTGGGTATGACTTGAGGGTCAACAAGAAATAACATTGATAAGGAAATAATAATATTTTTTATAATTAAAATCATTATATTTGAGCCCAAATTTGCTAAAATATCCCTTTTTTTACGTTGACAAACATTATTATTCAAAAATATTAAAGGCTTTTTACATTCTCTAAAACTCTCCCCTAGAATGTGAAATTTGAAAGTAAGAAAAGTTAATTTTTTAAAGGAAATATAAGACATAAGTAAAAATATAATACAATTAACCAGAAAATTAGTTTTACTAAAAGATAAGATGCACATAACACACTACTCCCACTTTTGGCATCACAAAAAAAGAAAAAAAAAAAAGAAAACACTAAATAAAAACAAAGTAAGTACCTCACAAAAAAAAAAGTAATAACACAAATAAAACAAACTAGAACCCAAAGGTACCCTGATCGGGTAGAGGTGATGATGGTGGCTAAAAGAAGCCAAGAAGAGAGGCAAACTGATCTCCAAATGAGGCTATATCATGGTTATGCTGCTAGTGTTGTGCTACATAGGTGCCAAAGTGAGCTAAGTCTTGGTCATAATGCTGCTGTTGCTCTGCTACATAGGAGTCAAAATGAGTCTCCCACTGATCAAACCTCTCAACCAACCGATCAATCTGAGATTGCTGGTGGATAGGGACAGGTGCAAGAATACATTCTTCCTCATCTTCCATAGGCTCATCGTGCATATTATGATGGCGTGTATTATGAAGGATGTGAAAGGAGCTATTGGAATAGAACGTAGGGAGGTGATCAGGTGGAGCTTGAAATTGAAAACTATATTTAACTCTAAGATAAAGGCATATAGATGTCCTAAAGATAGGTTAGGCTTTCTTTTATGGCCAGGATCTCTAATGTAGTTTAGATGTTTAATATAGCAAATGATAAGATCATATATATTAAAGTCAATGTTAGCCATAATGTAGTAAGTGGTAAGTGAAAGAATATGTGTAATGTGAATATGATCCCAGCTTTAGGAATAATGTAGTTACGAAGGATGTGCTGGATGGTTCGAGCATCCTTGACTAAAGTGCTAACTTGGGCTATATGGTAGTTAACATTTGTTTCCTTAAGAATGGTGTTGGTAAGAGCCCAATTATAATCAGGATCTAAAGTCAAGATGTGGATTTTGTCTCCAGTGGTAGAAAGGAGAAGGAATTCATGAAAATTTAGGTAGGTTATTTCTACAGGCCTTCAATTAACATGCAATTATAGGGTAGTAAATGCCTTATTAATACAATGGTTTGTAAAGAATTCAAACAAGAGTTCAGAGTTGAATGGAAAAGCTAGTGTGAGAAGGAAACCAAGAGTTATTCAAGCATATATATTGAGTACCTAAATATTTTGAACATTTTGGTTAATAATCTTGGAAGGGGTTATGCCAAAAGTTTTATAACAATTGTAGGCTGCTTCATGAGCTTCCTCAATTAATCAAGGATCAATAGCACACCTAGAGGAGCTACCTACAAGTGCTGGTGACCTATTGCCATCAGCCATTATAAGAATAAGAGTGCAAGAGGGAAGTAAGCGTTTAGAGGAGTTGAAAGGCGTGAAGAAAATGAAAACCAGCTATTGTTTATATAGGATTTGGCAGTGATAAAGTACAGTCATGAGTTCATACTAGACAATCTTGTGTATTCAATTCATCCAGATGATCAATTTAAAAGGTGGTCATATTATATAGTATGATCAAACATCATATTGGACGATTAGACATGAAGGCAATCATCTTAAGGAGTCAGCCTATATGATCGTTGATTGGTAAGATCATACAATATGAACACGAGGATTGTATAGGATGTTTTTTCATAAAGGATCGTACCGATTGCATTCAAATTATCCAATAACTTCTACGACATGGATTGTATAGTACGAAAGTATAAATTGTACGAGACGATCACCAATAATTGATTGATGTCAACTGTTGGATGTGTTGTGGTCAGAGAAGTGGTGTTTTATTAAGATCATACAACACAATTTGAATCATATTAGGCGATGCAAATAAACATTGAAGAAATTAGAAAATGGAATGTGACAATTAGGAAGGGTTCAAAATTAAAATCAAGCAAAAATAATAGAATACATATTAAAAATACTATAAAAATAACCATAAGACAAAATTAAAGTTTTTTTTAATCAATTTGCTCTAGTAAATGATAAATTTTTCTTATTATTAGATTTAAAAACTAGTAAGAAATGAATTAATAATGCTGAAATTTAGAAAGGTTAGAAAATTTGATTTTGTAAATCCTAGCTCGAACTCCTTATAGGTTAAAATTCCTTATAAATAAAAAAATAAATTAGATAGGAAAAGTGATATTTTCAAACTTTATTTTAGAAAAATATCTAATAGAATAATATTACAAAGTAATTAATTAGAAATCATGATTCTTAAATTCAAGTGTAGGAGATATTAATTGGCATAAACATTCTTCTATGATTTTAAGGATTTGAAAGAAAGGAAAGCTAACTCATAGTGGGCTCATTTTATTCCTATTTATCAACTTTTGGCTCATATTGTACATCTTTTTATTTTTGATTCACTTTGTGCATCTTGCAATTATTTCACAATCATTGCATATCTTTTCAGTTTTGGGCTCATTCTGTGCCTCTTTTTATTTTTGCATGCTTGCTTCCTTTCTAAATCTTTAAAAGAATTTCTTAGTTGTGAGATTATCTTCCAAATATGAGAGAAGATAAACTCATGCTTTCTTATAAGAAAGGATAAACCACAAAACAAAATCCTATCCATATGATAAATACAAACAACTTAATTAAAAAAAGTTGAAAGAGATGCAATGACTTGGAATATTATTCATATGAGATAGATTACTATATGAAGATAAAATAGATCTCCATTTCAAAATCTAACTTTTAATTTGAAATTGATTTTGATTCAAAAAGAATATTCACTACTAAAGGAGTTGAAAAAGAGAAACAATCATCAATGTTTCTTCTTTTAACTATTTTAGAGGAGTCAATCACTACTTACATGCTTCTAAATAAAAATAAGGCAAAAATATCATTTAAAAAAATAAATTCAATAATAGAAGTGAGCAATGATCTGATTCTTAAAACGCTAAAGGAAAACAACAGAAAATCAAAAGCAAAAAACAAAAACACATAAATAGAAACAAACATATTACAAAAACAAAAAGAACAATAATAAGAAGCATACATTTCAAGCATGAATATCTATCACACATAATTTGGTTCTTAAGGTTCTGAAGGTTTCAAAGGCCAGTGATTTTGTAAAGATATATGCAAGCTAATTTAATTTTCAATGGCTACATGATGTAGCTCTATGTCACCCTTGGTGACATAGTCCCTAATGAAATGGTGCCTTATGTCTATTTGTTTGGTCCTAAAGTGTTGGATTATATTCTTTGAAATATAGATGATACTAGTGTTAACACATAAGACTGGAATGGGGCCTACAGGTAATCCTAAATCTAGTATTTATCCTTTTAACCAAAGGACTTGGGCCACACAACATCCTAAAGCTATGTATCCAGCTTCAATAGTGGAAAGGGCAACTGAGATTTATTTTCCACTAGACTAGGGGACTAAGGATTGTTATATAAATTGACATATTCCATAAGTGCCTTTCCTATCAACTCTACATCCTGCAAAATCTGAATCAAAATATCTTATGGTTTCAAAGAAGTGTTATACCTAGGTTACAAAATTCCTAAGTTTTGGGTTCCTAAGAGATATCTAAGGATTCTCTTAACAGCAGTTAAGTGAATCTCTTTTGGATTCGCTTGAAATCTAGCTCAAAGACAAGCATTAAATATAATATCATGTCTGTTATTAGTCAAGTAAACAAGTGATTTAATTATTTCTCTATATTTCTTTTTATTAACTAATTTTCCATTTGATTTCTTATCTAATTGAATAGTAAAACTCATAGGAGTATTTATTGGCTTAGCCTGATCTATTTTATATTTCTTAAGGATATCCTTAATGTATGTTGATTGACTAAGGAAAATTCCATCATCCTTTTGCCTTATCCTAAATCTAAGAAAGTAGGTCAATTCTTCCATCATACTCATCTCAAACTCCTTACTCACTATTTTAGAAAATTTATCATATAGATTTTAATCAGAAGATCCAAATAGAATATCATCAACATATATTTGGATAATGAGTAGTTCATCTCCTACCTTTTCTAGAAATAGGATGGTGTCTATGTTTCCCTTAACAAAGGTTATCTCTTATAATAATGTGCTTAGCATTTCATATCATGCTTTGGGTGCTTATTTTAGTCCATATAATTCCTTTTTTAATTTGAATACATAATTAGAAAATTATGAATTTTCATAGCCTAGGAGTTGTTCAACATATACATCTTCTTTTATTAACCCATTCAGAAAGGTATTTTTGACATCCATATGGTATAATTTGAATCCCTTAAAGAAGACAAAAGTTGGTAACACTCTTATAACTTCCAGTCTAACTATAGGGGCAAAGATTTCTTTAAAATTAATTCATTTTATCTGGTTGTACCCCTTAGCTACTAATCTTTCTTTTTTTCTAACCACTATATTAGAATCATTCATTTTGTTTTTAAAAACTCATTTAGTTCCAACAACACTCTAGTCATTAAGACTTTTAACTAGTTTCCAATTATCATTCCTCACAAATTGATTTAACTCTTCTTGCATGACTAGGATACATAATTTATCAGATAGGGCTTGATTTATGTTGGTGGGTTTAGTTATTGAGATGATGGCAGCATGGTTTACTTCTTTTTAAGTCCATGTCTAGCTTTAACACCTTCAGATGGGTCTCTTAAGATCAGTTCTTTAGGAAGACTTGAAGAATATCTCCATTCTCAAGGTACTAAATTTTTAGGTTCTATCATTTCCTCTAGATTTGTAGATTCTACTTCTTAGGTGACTTCTACAACTTCTTCTTATTCCCTAGACCCTCATAATTCTCAAATTCATCAAATACAACATGAGTTGTATCCTCTATTACTAGTGTCCTTTTATTAAAAACTATGTAGGATTTTTTAATATTTGAGTACCTTATGAACATGCCTTCATCAGATTTTGAGTCAAACTTTTCTAGTAGAGATTTTCCATTAGTAAGAATAAACACTTTACATCCAAAGATATATATGTGAGAGAGGTTAGGTCTCCTACCCTTAAGTTTGGATCTAATATTAACCCTATTCAGAATATAATAAGATGTATTCACCACTTCTACCCAGAAGTATTTAGGAAGTGAGTATTCAGCTAATATAGCTCTAGCATTTTCTACTAGGGTCCTGTTCATTATTTCAATAATTCTATTCTACTGAGGGATTCTAGGAGCTAAAAAGTTGTGTTATATCCCTTGCTCCTCATAATAGGATTCAAATCTTTCATTCTCAAATTCTCTGCCATGATCACTATAAATTATTAGAATTTCACAACATAGCTTCCTCTGAATCTAAGTGGAGAATGTCCTAAATTTTTTGAATGATTCACTTTTATGAGATAAGAACCTAACCCAATTAAACCTTGAGTAATCATCAATAATCATACCCAAAGACTTTCCCTCCTAAGTTTGCACTGCTAGCAAGTCCAAAGAAATTCATGTGAAGGACTTCTAAAGGTTTGCTAGTGTTAATGTCCTTGATTGAGTGGAAAAAAGATTTAACTTGCTTTCCTAACTGACAGGAATCACATAGGTGGTCCTTAATAACTCTAGTTTGGGTATGCCTCTCACTAAGTCTTTTTGAGTGAATTTTTAATGTTTTCAATACTTGCATGACACAATCTCCTATGTCATAACTAAGATTCATCAGGAATAATTTTTAGGCAAAAAAAGCATTAGTTCAACACAGTTTAAATTAAGCATGCAAATATTATTAATTCTTTTTCTTTATAGCACAGTATTTCCATTTAAGCTTATAATGTAGCTAGCAGACAAATATTTAATGTTGAAGCCTTTGTTATAGAGCTGGCTTATGCTGAATAGATTATTTTTTAAGCCATCTAACAATAAAACATTTTCAATGAGAAAATTTTTTGAGTTGCCAATTATACATGAGCCCACCACTCTCCTTGTGGTATTATCTTCAAGTGTCACCTTGCCTCCTACCCTGACCTCCAATAAAATTAATTGATTTGCATCTCCAATCATGTGTCTTAAACATCTGTTGTCCAGGTACCACATGCTCTCACAAGGCCTTCTATGAGAGAATCCCTACAAAATCATCAAAGGTTAGATTTAGGAACCCAAACACATTTGGGTTCCACCTTATTAACTAAAAAATGAGATGCCTGCAGGTTATGCTATGTTTATGCAATTTTGGTCTCCATACCCAATGTGTTGTATAGTGGATAGTGCAAGTGTGGGAGATAGGTCCTAGTATACCATAAGAAAAATATCTAACTCTAGAAAAGGGTTTATTAATTTATGTGGATTATGGTGCCTCTTCTTAGGTTTGAATCTATACTGTGAAGGTGTGTTATGAAGCTATACAAGTGTTGGAGGTGTTTTGTTTTCTTTGAAATCTTTTAATTAAATTTGTAAAGATTTGTTTACACTTTCAAGATTTGAATTTTGTATTTTCAATGCATACTCACTACCTTCTAATTTACATGCAAGAGTTTCTAATTCCTTGAATACATTTTCTAATTCAATATGCGATGTTTTCAAGGAATCATGTTTAGCAGTTAAATAAATATACTTTTGATTTAAAGTGTCAAATTCATCTAATAAGGCCATGTGATTACTATTCAAAATACAGTGATCTTTTCTAAGACATTAATGTTCATTTTGCAATTTTGAAAAGTCAAAAATCAAGCTTGCATACATTTTCTTAAACTTCTTATATGCATTATAATTTTTTTAGAAACTTCAAACAGTTCATCATATGAAAGCTCACATACCTCTTTTGGATCAGAATGATCAATTTGATTATCTACCATTAAGCACAAGTTGGTTATCTCCTTTTCTACTTCTACTTCAGATGAGTTTGATGTAGAGTCTGCCTAGAAAGCCTTATGAGTACTTTTCTTTCCCTTTTTAAACTTTAGTTTTTCATCACCATTCTCTTTGATTGGGTGAGTTTTCATATTTGGGCAATCAGTATTCATGTACCCTAACTTCCAACATTCAAAATAAATAACATCAGTAGAAACCTTAGATTTTTTATTAGTTTTATCTTTATTCCATTACATCAGTAGAAACCTAAAAAGAACTATTCTAAATTGAACTTATCCCTTTTGAAAATTTAAAATGACATCTTATATCTAAGTATTTGTCTCTACTTTAATCATGAGTATTCTCAAGAGATTATTTTTCTTGGGATGAAATTATAAGGGCTTGCCTTGATGGGGAGCTTATATCCTATAATAAAGTAAATCCTATCTTACTCCCAGGAAGTAGAAAACAATATTTAGAAAAGTTAAAATATTTCAAAATTTCAATTATTATTTTTTAATTTACTATAGGTTATCATTTTTATTTTTTAAGATGGTATACTATTTTTTGTCATATTTGATAAAAATAGAATTTTATATTTTAGT
This sequence comes from Dendrobium nobile, assembly GCA_022539455.1. Taxonomy (NCBI): domain Eukaryota; kingdom Viridiplantae; phylum Streptophyta; class Magnoliopsida; order Asparagales; family Orchidaceae; genus Dendrobium; species Dendrobium nobile. Next base: position 19,457,940 of record CM039721.1, on the reverse strand, counting down.
TTATTTTCCCCATGAATTTAGTATGCTAGCTTTAATAGCCTATGCATTAATATTTTAAAACCATCACAACACATTATTTGATTTATCATTATAGGATTGTTACATCACTTTTATATTATATTTTTACTTTTTTTTGTTTAGGGAGTAGATGACATTATGATATAATCTTTTTTTGTCAATTTTAATAAAATGATAAATAACATAAAAGTTAATTTAAAAAATACTTTTTCTTAAACAATAAGGTTCTCTCAAGACACCTTTTAAATGATCATTTTTTCTTTATGTGTTTCATTAATGAGATATTAAATCATGCTAGCAATTAATAAAAACCAAGATCTAGTGTATATTCATAACTAACTAGTCAAGCATACATAATAGTAAGATCTTCCCAACTTCAAAGTAATAATTTTGCATTGTATACCATGTTTCTAGGGATAAAGCTCATCTATTAGGCACAAATTTTCAATATGCTTAGGGATCATCTAGCTACATTAGTTTAAGGTAGTCATGACCCTGACAGGATTATAAGTCCAAATGAATATCTTTGGTTATATATAATTAGGCTATCTCATTCACTACTTTTAATAGGCAATTCTCTATATTGTTAGAGATTATAAGTCCTGCATTTTTTCAATCTACCTCTTAGAATTCATTGGTATAAGAATTCTGAGTTTGTCCTTAGTTTGAGATCATTTTGCCAACTCTAGATGATAGAATTCATAATTGCTAACATAGCAATTCACAATTTGGTTGGATCAATTATCTTCTCAGCTAAGTGATGTTAAGCTTGATAACTTAGTGATGATAAACGCCTCACCAATTATCCTTTTATGCCCACTATACTCCTTTGTGTTAACCCTTATGAGCCTTAAATCACAGTGCGTGTTTTGATGAAAATAAAATTAATTGGATTTAATCATTAAGACATGATGTGTAATTTATGATTGTTGAAAGAGTGTCCCATGCCTCGGTTAGGTCGACTACTCTTTAATTTTAAGCTTGATAACTTGGGGATGATGAACCCACATAGCCATGGCCATAGTTTTTTTTTTTAATTACATTTCACTATATTACTTACTCCTCGATCACTCATTACCCTTTTGGGACCATTGTACTCCTTTGTGTTAGCCCCCATAAGGCTTAACTCATTGCACATATTTGATGATATCAAAGTAAATTGATTTAACCATTATTGTATTATTTTTTGGATTAGTATAGTTACTATAGAAATTAGAATTAATAAGCATATACAAATACTATTTTCAAATAGAATATATGAGCATATAACCAATATGATTCAAGAAAGGATTTGAATTAAGACATTGAGGACAAAATCAAGAAGTTGAAACTAAAAAGCATCAATCTGGCATAGATAAAGAACTAATCATATTATATGACCTTAATTGTACTATACAATATATGATCTTAATTGTATTAGGCTAATCATGAACTAATCATATTATATGATCTTAATTGTACTATACAATATACACTTGATTTTGTAGAACCATATAGATCAATTTATATTAACTAATCATATTATATGATCATATGTGTACTATACAATATACACTTGATTTGTAGAACCATATAAGATCAATTTATATTAATTGATAATTCATAGATTTATTATCATGCATGAACATATTAATCTTATTGTATGATTAGTTTCAATTTCAAAGATTACAAGTTTTTTTTCCTTGATTGGATTAATTCAAAATTGAATTATTGAGCTATATGATGCATATCATATTATAAGATTACTCTCTAAAATTAATCTAATTAAGTTACAAAAATTATGTGGGCATAAAAAATGTGCCCCAGTATGATGTCAACCATACATGATGATTAAACATATTATGCTTTTCATGATATTTTACTATTTGAAATAACTGTATTTTATAATTATTGGATTAAACTATATATCTACCCATATTTTTAAATAAAGAATGTTTCCTATATAATGATTGGATTAAACTATATAATGATTGGATTAAACTATATAATCTACCCATATTTTTTAGCTCAAATCATCTAATGTTTTGCTGTTGTTATGGAAATATTTTGCTTCACTAAATTTTGTAAGAGAGAAAAAAATCTAAAGCTTCTAGTTGTATGAAGTTGAGGATTACTCAGTTGGCTAAGTAAGCGGTCTTCTTGATTGGAGTAGAAGAAAAGGTTGTAAGATTTCTCAATAACCAATTAAGAATGGGCTTGTCTACCATATGGAAGCTAAAGGAGAAAGTAGTGAATCCTTGAGTTAGAAGTCTCAAGGAATGGATGTATGCGTTAGTATCAAATTAAACCATGTAAAAATTGATTTTTTACTTTTTCTCCTTTTCTCTTTATTTACTTACTTCTATTACTTTCATTGCTAGATCTCTTACACTATGGATAATAGACACTTATTCATAGTTCCTTTTGATCTAAATTTTCTACTTCTTATAAAATTTATGCTTATTTTTATATTATTTTAAAAATAATTTCTCAAAGTTAAATTAAAAAAAAAAGGATTTTAAAACTAAGATACACTTATTCACTCCACTCTTGATTGTGGCCATACGCTTCAATTAGTATTAGAACTAGTTACTATGTAAAAGATTTTATAACTTAAAAAAGATTGTATAATGCACACACTCAAAATGAAAGCACTTTAGAAAGGTTTTTGATTGCTCAACTCCCTTGTTTGAAAACATATAAATAAGGTACATGACTTATCTTATGAGTAATTACTTTATACGACTAAGGAATTGTATATTAGCTTTAAATCTTTTAAGAAGAATGTTCTAATTTGAAAAAGATCTTTCTATCATTAGAGAAACAACATAACATATTGTTGCATAATTTAGAGGAGACTAGGAAAATATTAGTTAGAAAGAATTCTTGTTCAATAAATTTGAAAAAGTATAACCTACTACATGATCATTATTAAAACCTGCATAAAATCAAACATTAATCACAAGTAAAATTATGATCATTACTTTATGCAAATGAGAGTCTAATAAAAGATGTAATGTTGAGATAGCTCAGGAATACAACATATATATAGACACCACACAAAATGGGGCACCATCATGCATTTTTTTCGTGAATAAGAAGTTCTCTTGGTCTGATAGATTCATGAATTATATGTCTAGCATTATATGTTATTCACATGGCATATCGGGTCATTTAGTATGCATATTCATTCATATGATACTCAAGCGAACTGATTTCAAATATATCCCTAAATTGTTCATGGCATCCTATGCCAATATCGATCCACTTGCACTAGATAAAGAAATGTGATTTGGGTTTCTGAGATCATCAAATAGTATATTTTTGTATGTATTCCTTTACAATAAGATCAATGGGGGCATGTGATAACTTGTCAATGAGTGCTCACGACATATCAATGGAGATATATTAAAATTCATAGCACTCAAGCTTAAAAGTGGTGGTAAAGTACCTTTCAATAACAATGCGATGATGAAGGTAAGTGGATTTGGTCAGTCCGATAAGATTGATTACTTTACTATTAAAAATATCTTCTTAGTTAATAATCTTAATTATAACTTATCATCTATTGGTCAACGATAACATTTAGAGTTTGATATAAAATTCTCTTTAAACACATGCTTATTGATTTAATATTGGAAAGTTATGTTACAAGAACTTAGCTTGAATAATATTTATATGCTTAATACTAACAGCTTAAGTGTGTTTAAAGACATCCATTATCTAAAATAACACTAGATGAGTCTTTATTTTGACATAGAAGACTATATCACACCAAGATGCACACACTTAAGAAGATCATTCTCCTAAATCTTGTTAGAAGGATACCAATCTTGAGTTTACTAATGACCATTTATGTGATACTTATTAGCTCAGAAAATAGGTCAATCCATCATTTAAATAATTAAAATACTATCACATCCAAACAATTACAAATCTTACATATGGATAATTTTACCTAGTCAATAGTGATTCTATGAGGTTAATATTCTATTTTTATCATTGAGGATGATTATATAAGATCTACCTTGGTAACATTCTTAGCACGTAAGAGCGACTCCTTTACTTGAGTTTAAAATATCTACTATAAGGGTTCAAAGAAGAACCAATCTTTTAATATTTTACGATCCATAATGACCATAAAGGAGAATTTGGGAATGTGAAATTTGAAAGTTTATAAGAAGTTAGGTATAAGTTAAAACTTATTTATATAGAACATATTAATAGATTGGAGTGTAAAAAGAAGAAATAGTATATTAAGAGAACCCTCCTATTATATGCTCAATAAATATAAGCTACTTAAGAATTTTTGAATGTTGGTTGTTAGTGCTGGTATTGAATAGAATAAATGTTTACCCATAATCTAAATAAAACTCTAAATAAACTTATATATATATATATATATATATATATATATATATCATAGCTATATATCATGATCATAATTGATCTGCGCTTCATCTCTAAAAAACTATGCGCTCTACTAGGTCTCTACCCTAGACGTCACGCTCACTCTCTTTGTTGGTTCCCTACCGCTATCATTCATGCCATGTTTATACCCTTCAAGTGTTCTCTACCTCTTCTCCTCTGTTATTTGTTCAATTTTTCATGCTTTTCTGTTCATACATATTTTTAGTCATCTTTAGCCATTCTGACAGCCAAATGAGGCTACTCGATTGAAACGATCAAGGTTTTTTGAAATCCAGGATATATTCTCATTCATTTTTAGATGCCTTTTTGAATGAGATTGTCAGTACTAAATGTTATGTATTTAATAGAGTAAAAAATTACTCTAATCTAAATAAAAACTTTGAATGAACTTTAATGTATATACACTATAGGAAAATTGCTAATTACTGGCAGTTTAGATATGTTTTTTTGGTGGTTTTCCTGCTATTTACAAACTACCAGAATAAACTACTTAGAAAGGGAAACTAATAACCATTTTTTCATAGCAAATGTTTCTAGCGGCTAAAATAGTCAGTAAATTCCTGCCCAAAAACTGCAAGCAACTGCCGATTCATTACTGGCGGCTTACTGGCCATAGAAACCACCAATATATTTGGTGGCCAAGCCATAGGTAATAATCGAAGGCTAAAATGAACCGTTTAGTATCAAAGTTTCTAACGTATTACTACTAAATAAAAAACTGGTGGCTAAAACAATACCCTCATTAAATGCATTGGTACTAAAATTAAACTCCATATATTCATGTTTTAGATTAACTCAAGTGAGAAACTTTACACTCTATGGTAAACATCCATAATTTAAGTTTACCTTCAACTCCCTCTCTAGTCTTATCAACAAGAATAATATCTTAAGCAAAAATTAAAAAAAAAATTAGGGTATAACCTATTGCAAATGTCCTACTGAGAACATCTATGACTAAAGCAAAATGATATGGGCTTAAGGTTTTCTCAAATCAACCTTTAGATTCAAAGGTTGATCTTCATAATTCATGTTTACCTTTAACTCCCTCTCTTACCTTATCAACAAGAAGATTATCAACAACGAAAATAAAAAAATTAATAAAGGTAAGGTACATCCTCTTGCAAATGTCGACTAAGAACATCAATGAGTAAGAAAAAAAAAAGAGAAATACATGGAGGATATCACCTTTAGGGCATTCACAGGCCGAAGTGAGGGCGTCGACGGTCGGAGTCTCATGTGGATGTGTAGTTAGAGGTGAAGTGCTTAGCGTTGGCGGCAGGATTCTTGTGGACACACTTTCAGCAAATGTGAGAGCGAGTCATAGGGCGTCTGGACTAAAGTCAATAACATGAAGAAATGATGAGGAAGGGCTCGAGTGGCCAATTTTAGGGCAATTTCGGACAGTCTAAACTATTGGAAAGAATCACTTAAAATTAATGACCAAACTATCGGTAACAGTCAACGCCTAAAGAATAAACTGACAGTATATCCGATGGTCATTTGACTGCCAACATTTCTGGTAGTTTGGTAATAAATACCATCGGTTAAACCACCAATATATATTATATATATATATATATATATATATATATATCTATATATATCATATAATATATAGTAATATATATATCAATCAGATCATGATCAAAATGGCTAAGCTTCATCTTTGATTGCAGTCTACTAGGGCTCTACCATAACCATCGCACTCAACTCTCCCGATGGTGCCCTCCCGCTGTCATGCATGCCATGTTTCTATCCTTCAAGTGCTCTCTACCTTTTCTCTTCTATCATTTGTTCATTTTTTCATACTTTTTATTTATGCAATTTTTTAGTCATCTTTAGTCATTTGGATGACTGAATGGAGGCTACTCGGTGAACGATCCAAGTTTTTGAATGCCAGGATGCATTCCCATTCATTTTTAGATGTCATGTCGTGGTCATCTTCTTCAAATGTTTTTCCTCACCTAAAGACCCCGACTTTTCATGGCTTACCATCTTTATGGATTTTTTAAGAGGAGATTTTTATCTCTTGTTGCACCTTTCGAATTTACCTTATTGATAAATTTCCTACCTATCGACCACCTCTTAATTTGATTAGGAAGTTTTTTTTCAATGTCAAACTGGTTGGGGATTTTTTTATTATTCTTCAGAGCCCTAAGAATGTGTTGATTAAATTAGTTAATGACTTGGATTTCTGTAGTGTTTTCTCCCATTGATCATATTTCATGAGTAATTTTTACATGAAACTTACCAAATGGTCACCTCTCTTTGATGTTGATGTGGAACCCCTATCATTCAAATATGGGTTTAATTCCCTTATATTTGCCGCACTTATTCTTGCCTCTTATTCTGCATGGATTTAGCTCTTTATTTGGTAAACAACTATAGAATAATAACGCTTCCTCTGTTGGGTCGAGACCCTTTGTTGCATGTGTGTTGGTTGAGCTTGATGTCTCAAGCATTATCCTGATTGTGTTTGGCTTAGTCCTGATAATCTTGGATACATCCAACAAGTTGAAATGGAGAGTTTCCCTTTCTTTTGTGATTATTATAAATCCTTGGACATTAAATTTTGGATTGTCACAAATTACACCCACCCTTAGATTCTACCCCTATTTTCCCTATGATTGTTAATTGTGTGCCCCCTGCGTACTAATGGTGATGTTGCTATTTCTAAAACTTATGACTTGTTGGCTGCCGAGGATGCTAAATTGCTTCTATTTTAAGCCCCATTACTGAATATCCACCTGCAATTAATATTCCTAATGTTGTAAGCTCCAAGAGCTTGGCTAATAGCAAAAACTTTCCTTACTCATAATCTTGTTTATGAGAATCCTGATGTTGTGATGAATATGGTTTCAGCGGATTTTATTGATATTTAGATACTCAAGGGGTGTTGCTCTTGATTGCATTATGAAGGAGCTATTGGATAACATTGAGGTTGATGCTAGGGAGGATAATCCTACTACTTACTATGAGGTTTCTAATCTTAGGCAGATAATTTATTCTCCTATTATTATCGATCCAAGGAAATTACTATTGCTTTGTCTCATGGTTTGTTGGATGTTGGGTTTGGGGCTTGTGATGTAAACACGAATGATGTTGCTTCTGATTTTTCTCCTTGGGTTCTATAATTTTGGCTTTGTCTCCTATTATGAATGTGGAAGTGCCATTTATTGAGATTCCAATTTCTATTATTTTTAATAATGCCTTGAAAGCCCAATTGGGATTGAATTTGAAGGATACTTGTGTTGTTAATTTTGATGACTTGATGTTTTTTATTCCTCACTTTGTGGTGTTATAGGGAGGACTTGGATGGGCATGAGTAGGAATTCAGTAAGATGTTTAATTTGCAGGTGGTTCGAGGAAAAAAGCCTTTTTTGGCGGTGGCTAACGTCATAGGCGGAAACCTAAAGGAAGTAAATATGGTTTCTTTTGTTCATGTTTGCTACTGTTTGGCCCTTCTCTTATTTGTTTTTTTATCTTTTAGTTGGTGTGGTCTATTGGTTGGGGAGCTTTATGTGTTTGTTTGGCTTTCTAGTTGGGTATTTGGTTGGGTTAGGTTGGCCTTGCAGTTGGGAGTTTAGTTGTGGGCTTTGTGATTGGTGACTCAGTTGAGTGATTTTTGGATGTGCTGTTGGGTTGGATTTGGCTGGGGAATTGTGTGGCTGGATGGTGGGGTGCTCTTTATGTGATTGTTTGGTTATTATTCCCTTTTGCCGATTATTGTAACCTGGGTTGATGCTTATGTTCAATGGGGCATGTGGTTTGTTCGTTGTTGTCCTTATGTGAGTTGCTCTTTTTGGCTTGTTTGGTTTGGTTTATCCTTTTGTAAGTTTATGTGATGCTCTTTGTTGCGGGTTTGATGCTCATCTTGCTCAGGTTGTTTTGTTATGCTTCGACCCCTTGTTGGAGTTTTTGGATGATCTTTTGGGGTGGTTATCTTGGTGGTTTGTTGTTTTTATTTGGTCTTCTTTTTTTGCTTGTCTTTTGTAATAGACTGAATTAATGGCTCGTTGGTTTTTTCTTTAAATGATATATTTTTAAAGGGTTGTTGATTTTTAAGAACATATAATCTTTGATTTATATTAACGCGTAGCCCCCAATTGATGGTTTTATCATAAAAAAAGAGTAATTAAGGGTAAAACTATGAATCTATTACATCTAAATATTCTTGGCAACAAATATTTTATATTGAATAATATAGATAAGTCTAGGTAAGTTTGATGCTAAATTAATTGAGTCTATATTTTTGTGGGGTATTCATTAGTCGAGAAATTATATAGGATGTTTATTAAATGAACTCAAATAGTTGAGGAAATGTTCACATTTGATAAGTTTGGTGTTTTTAGTCAGCTTGGAGTAGTATAACTAGTGGATTCAGAGCAACCCAACATTGAAAAACTAGATATACTCAATAAGTAACTTTAAATACCATCCAGAAAATTGAATATGCATCCATTCATCCTATAGATCAAATAATAGAAGATCCTAATGTTAGCATTAGAATTAGAATGCACTTAGATAGAAAGTTAGCCTCACCGTCTTTATAACCCCTCATATAACCCTTTAGAGTTTTTTTTTTTTGAAGAATTGCAATGAAATGCATTAAGAAGAAAGAACTAATTACAAGTAATAAAAGGATCACATTCCTCCTTGATTAATTTCAACAACAAGGACGGAATGTTCTCCAAAGAAGAGCTATCAAAGTAAAAACTAGCTTCCAATGCCATAGTAGCACAACAATTAGCTACCTTATTACAATTCTAAAGGCATGATGGAAGACAACTTTATTGAAATCATTTAAAAAGAATAAATCCTTTGCTCCTCTTATAACTTCCAGTCTAACTAGGGGCAAAGATTTCTTTAAAATTAATTCATTTATCTGGTTTGTACCCCTTAGCTACTAATCTTTCTTTTTTCTAACACTATATTAGAATCATTCATTTTGTTTTTAAAACTCATTTAGTTCCAACAACACTCTAGTCATTAAGACTTTTAACTAGTTTCCAATTATCATTCCTCACAAATTGATTTAACTCTTCTTGCATGACTAGGATACATAATTTATCAGATAGGGCTTGATTTATGTGGTGGTTTAGTTATTGAGATGATGGCAGCATGGTTTACTTCTTTTTAAGTCCATGTCTAGCTTACACCTTCAATGGGTCTCTTAAGATCAGTTCTTTAGGAAGACTTGAAGAATATCCCATTCTCAAGGTACTAAATTTTTAGGTTCTATCATTTCCTCTAGATTTGTAGATTCTACTTCTTAGGTGACTTCTACAACTTCTTCTTATTCCCTAAACCCTCATAATTCTCAAATTCATCAAATACAACATGAGTTGTATCCTCTATTACTAGTGTCCTTTATTAAAAACTATTGTAGGATTTTTTAATATTTGAGTACCTTAATGAACATTTCATCAATCATTTGTATCAAACTTTTCTAGTAGAGATTTTCCATTAGTAAGAAATAAACACTTTACATCCAAAGATATATATGTGAGAGAGGTAGGTCTCCTACCCTTAAGTTGGATCTATATTAACCCTATTCAGAATATAATAAGATGTATCACACCACTTCTACCCAGAAGTATTAGGAGGAAGTGAGTATTCAGCTAATATAGCTCTAGCATTTTCCTAGGTCCTGTTCATTATTTCAATAATTTTTATTCTACTGAGGATTTCTAGAGCTAAAAAGTTGTGTTATATCCCTTGCTCCTCATAATAGGATTCAAATCTTTCATTCCAAATTCTCTGCCATGATCACTATAAATTATTAGAATTATCACAACATAGCTTCCTCTGAATCTAAGTGGAGAATGTCCTAAATTTTTTGAATGATTCACTTTTATGAGATAAGAACCTAACCCAATTAAACCTTGAGTAATCATCAATAATCATACCCAAAGACTTTCCCTCCTAAGTTGCACTGCTAGCAAGTCCAAAGAAATTCATGAGAAGGACTTCTAAGGTTTGCTAGTGTTAATGTCCTTGATTGAGGGAAAAAAGATTTAACTTGCTTCCTAACGACAGGAATCACATAGGTGGTCCTTAATAACTCTAGTTTGGGTATGCCTCTCACTAAGTCTTTTTGAGTGAATTTTTAATGTTTTCAATACTTGCATGACACAATCTCCTATGTCATAACTAAGATTCATCAGGAATAATTTTAGGCAAAAAAAGCATTAGTTCAACACAGTTTAAATTAAGCATGCAAATATTATTAATTCTTTTTCTTTATAGCACAATATTTCCATTTAAGCTTATAATGTAGCTACCAGACAAATATTAATGTTGAAGCTTTGTTATAGAGCTGGCTTATGCTGAATAGATTATGTTTATAAGCCATCTAACAATAAAACATTTTCAATGAGAAAATTTTTTGAGTTGCCAATTATACATGAGCCCACCACTCTCCTTGTGGTATTATCTTCAAGTGTCACCTTGCCTCCTACCTGACCTCCAAAAAATTAATTGATTTGCATCTCCAATCATGTGTCTTAAACATCTGTTGTCCAGGTACCACAGCTCTCACAAGGCCTTCTATGAGAGAATCCCTACAAAATCATCAAAGTTTAGATTTAGGACCCAACACATTTGGGTTCCACCTTATTAACTAAAAAATGAGATGCCTGCAGGTTATGCTATGTTATGCAATTTTGGTCTCCATACCCAATGTGTTGTATAGTGGATAGTGCAAGTGTGGGAGATAGGTCCTAGTATACCATAAGAAAAATACTAACTCTAGAAAGGGTTTATTAATTTATGTGGATTATGGTGCCTCTTTCTTAGTTTTGAATCTATACTGTGAGGGTGTTATGAAGCTATACAAGTGTTGAGGTGTTTTGTTTTTCTTGAAATCTTTTAATTAAATTTGTAAAGATTTGTTTACACTTTCAAGATTTGAATTTTGTATTTTCAATGCATACTCACTACCTTCTATTTACATGCAAGAGTTTCTAATTCCTTGAATACATTTTCTAATTCAATATGCATGTTTTCAAGGAATCAGTTTTTAGCAGTTAAATAAATATACTTTTGATTTAAAGTGTCAAATTCATCTAATAAGGCCATGTGATTACTATTCAAAATACAGTGATCTTTTCTAAGACATTAATGTGATTTGCAATTTTGAAAAGTCAAAAATCAAGCTTGCATACATTTTTCTTAAACTTCTTATATGCATTATAATTTTTTTTAGAAACTTCAAACAGTTCATCATATGAAAGCTCACATACCTCTTTTGGATCAGAAAGATCAATTTGATTATCTACCATTAAGCACAAGTTGGTTATCTCCTTTCTACTTCTACTTCAGATGAGTTTGATGTAGAGTCTGCCTAGAAAGCCTTATGAGTACTTTGCTTTCCCTTTTTAAACTTTAGTTTTTCATCACACATTCTCTTTGATTGGGTGAGTTTTCATATTTGGGCAATCAGTATTCATGTACCCTAACTCTCCAACATTCAAAATAAATAACATCAGTAGACCCTTAGATTTTTATTAGTTTTATCTTTATTCCATTACATCAGTAGAAACCTAAAAAGAACTATTCTAAATTGAACTTATCCCTTTTGAAAATTTAAAATGACATCTTATATCTAAGTATTTGTCTCTACTTTAATCATGAGTATTCTCAAGAGATTATTTTTCTGGGATGAAATTATAAGGGCTTGCCTTGATGGGGAGTCTTATATCCTATAATAAAGTAAATCCTATCTTACTCCCAGGAAGTAGAAAACAAATTTAGAAAAGTTAAAAATATTTCAAAATTTCAATTATTATTTTTAATTTACTATAGGTTATCTTTTATTTTTTAAGATGGTATACTATTTTTTTGTCATATTTGATAAAAATAGAATTTAATTTTATAGTTTATTTTCCCCATGAATTTAGTATGCTAGCTTTAATAGTCTATGCATTAATATTTTAAACACATCACAACACATTATTTGATTTATCATTATAGGATTTGTTACATCACTTTTATATTATATTTTACTTTTTTTTGTTTAGGGAGTAGATGACATATATGATAAATCTTTTTTGTCAATTTTAATAAAATGAATAAATAACATAAAAGTTAATTTAAAAATACTTTTTCTTAAACAATAAGGTTCTCTCAAGACACCTTTTAAATGATCATTTTTTCTTTATGTGTTTCATTAATGAGATATTAAATCAGCTAGCAATTAATAAAAACCAAAGATCTAGTGTATATTCATAACTAACTAGTCAAGCATACATAATAGTAAGATCTTCCCAACTTCAAAGTAATAATTTTGCATTGATAACCATGTTTCTAGGGATAAAGCTCATCTATTAGGCACAAATTTTCAATATGCTTAGGGATCACTCGACATTAGTTAAGGTAGTCATGACCCTGACAGGATTATAAGTCCAAATGAATATCTTTGGTTATATAAATTAGGCTATCTCATTCACTACTTTTAAATAGGCAATTCTCTATATTGTTAGAGATTAAAAGTCCTGCATTTTTTCAATCTACTCTTAGAATTCATTGGTATAAGAATTCTGAGTTTGTCCTTAGTTTGGAGATCATTTTGCCAACTCTAGATGATAGAATCATAATTGCTAACATAGCAATTCACAATTTGGTGGATCAATTATCTTCTCAGCTAATTGATGTTAAGCTTGATAATTAGTGATGAAAACGCCTCACCAAATCCTTTTATGCCCACTAACTCTCTTTGTGTTAACCCTTATGAGCCTTAAATCACAGTGCGTGTTTTGATGAAAATAAAATTAATTGGATTTAATCATTAAGACAGATGTGTAATTATGATTGTTGAAAAGAGTGTCCCATGCCTCGGTTAGGTCGACTACTCTTTAATTTAAGCTTGATAACTTGGGGATGATGAACCCACATAGCCATGCCATAGTTTTTTTTTTTATATTACATTTCACTATATACTTACTCCTCGATCACTCATTACCCTTTTTGGGACCATGTAACTCCTTTGTGTTTAGCCCCCATAAGGCTTAACTCATTGCACATATTTGATGATATCAAAAGTAATTGATTTAACCATTTATTGTATTATTTTTTGGATTAGTATAGTTACAATAGAAATTAGAATTAATAAGCTATACAAATACTATTTTCAAATAGAATATGAAGCATATAAACCAATATGATTCAAGAAAGGATTGAATTAAGACATTGAGGACAAAATCAAGAAGTTGAAACTAAAACCATCAAGTCTGGCATAGATAAAGAACTAATCATATTATATGACCTTAATTGTACTATACATAATGATCTTAATTGTATTAGGCTAATCATGAACTAATCATATTAGATATCATTGTACTATACAATACACTTGATTGTAGAACCATATAAGATCAATTTATATTAACTAATCATATTATATGATCATATGTGTACTATACAATATACACTTGATTTGTAGAACCATATAAGATCAATTATATTAATTGATAATTCATAGATTATTATCATGCATGAACATATTAATCTTATTGAATGATTATTTCAATTTCAAAGATTATCAAGTTTTTTTCTTGATTGGATAAATTCAAAAATTGAATTAATGAGCTATATGATGCATATCATATTATAAGATTAACTCTCTAAAATTAATCTAAAATGTACAAAAATTTGTGGGCATAAAATGTGCCCCAGTAATGATGTCACCATACATGATGATTAAACATATTATATGCTTTTCATGATATTTTACTATTTGAAATAACTGATTTTATAATTATTGGATTAAACTATATAATCTACCCATATTTTAAATAAGAATGTTTCCTATAAATAAGATTGGATTAAACTATATAATGATTGGATTAAACTATATAATAACCCATATTTTTTTAGCTCAAATCATCTAATGTTTTGTTCTTGTTTAGGGAAATATTTTGCTCACTAAATTTGTAAGAGAGAAAAAAATCTAAAAGCTTCTAGTTGTATGAAGTTGGGATTACTCAGTTGGCTAAGTAAGCGGTCTTCTTGATTGGAGTAGAAGAAAAGGTGTAAGATTTCTCAATAACCAATTAAGAATGGGCTTGTCTACCATATGGAAGCTAAAGGAGAAAGTAGTGAATCCTGATTTAGAAGTCTCAAGGAATGGATTTATGCGTTATATACAAATAAACCATGTAAAAATTGATTTTTACTTTTTCTCCTTTTCTCTTTATTTACTTACTTCTATTACTTTCATTGCTAGATCTCATACACTATGGATAATAGACACTTATTCATAGTTCCTTTTGATCTAAAATTTCTACTTCTTATAAAATTTATGCTATTTTTATAATTATTAAAAATAATTTCTCAAAGTTAAATTAAAAAAAAAAGGATTTTAAAACTAAGATACACTTATTCACTCCACTCTTGATTGTGGCCATACCGCTTCAATTAGTATTAGAACTAGTTACTATGTAAAAAGATTTTATAACTTAAAAAAGATTGTATAATGCACACACTCAAAATGAAAGCCACTTTAGAAAGGTTTTGTGTTGCTCAACTCCCTTGTTTGAAAACATATAAATAAGGTACATGACTTATCTTATGAGTAATTACTTTATACGACTAAGGAATTGTATATAAGCTTTAAATCTTTAAGAGAATGTTCTAATTTGAAAAAGATCTTTCTATCATTAGAGAAACAACATAACATATTGTTGCATAATTTAGAGGAGACTAGAAATATTAGTTAGAAAGAATTCTTGTTCAATAATTTTGAAAAAGTATAACCTACTACATGATCATTATTAAAACCTGCATAAAATCAAACATTAATCACAAGTAAAATTAGATCATTACTTTATGCAAATGAGAGTCTAATAAAAGATGTAATGTTGAGATAGCTCAGGAATACAACATATAATAGACACCACACACAAAATGGGGCACCATCATGCATTTTTTTCGTGAATAAGAAGTTCTCTTGGTCTGATAGATTCATGAATTAATGTCTAGCATTATATGTTATTCACATGGCATATCGGGTCATTGTATGCATATTCATTCATATGATACCAAGCGAACTGATTTCAAAATATATCCCTAAATTGTTCATGGCATCCTATGCCATATCGATCCACTGCACTAGATAAAGAAATGTGATTTGGGTTTCTGAGATCATCAAATAGTAATTTTTGTATGTATTCCTTTACAATAAGATCAATGGGGGCATGTGATAACTTGTCAATGAGTGCTCACGACATATCAATGGAGATATTTAAATTTCATAGCACTCAAGCTTAAAATGGTGGTAAAGTACCTTTCAATAACAATGCGATGATGAAGGTAAGTGGATTTGGTCAGTCCGATAGATTGATTACTTTACTATTAAAAATATCTTCTTAGTTAATAATCTTAATTATAACTTATCATCTATTGGTCAACGATAACATTAGAGTTTGATATAAAATTTCTCTTAAACACATGCTTATTGATTTAATATTGGAAAGTTATGTTACAAGAATAGCTTGAATAATATTTAATGCTTAACTACAACAGTTAAGTGTGTTTAAAGACATCCATATCTAAAAATAACACTAGATGAGTCTTATTTTGACATGAGAGACTATATCACACCAAGATGCACACACTTAAGAAGATCATTCTCCTAAATCTGTTAGAAGGATACCAATCTTGAGTTTACTAATGACCATTTATGTGATACTTATAAGCTCAGAAAATAGGTCAATCCATCATTTAAATAATTAAATACTATCCACATCCAAACCATTACAAACTTACATATGGATAATTTTACCTAGTCAATAGTGATCTATGAGGTTAATATTCTATTTTTAATCATTGAGAGATGATTATAAGATCTACCTGGTAACATTCTTAGCACTAAGAGCGACTCCTTTTACTGAGTTTAAAATATCAACTATATAAGGTTCAAGAGAAGAACCAATCTTTAATATTTACGATCCATAATGACCATAAAGGAGAATTTGGGAATGTAAAATTTGAAAGTTTATAAGAGATTAGGTATAAGTTAAAACTAATTTATATAGAACATATTAATAAGATTGGAGTGTAAAAAAGAAGAAATAGTATATTAAGAGAACCCTCCTATTATATGCTCAATAAATATAAGCTACTTAAGAATTTTTTGAATGAGGTTTAAGTAGCGGTATTGAATAGAATAAATGTTTACCCTAACTAAATAAAACCTAAATAAACTTTATAAATATATATATATATATAAATATATATATATATATATATATAAATATATAATATATAATATATATATATATATATATACAATCATAGCTATATATCATGATCAAAATGACTGCGCTTCATCTCTAACTATGCTCTACTAGGTCTCTACCCCAGACGTCACGCTCAACTCTCTTGTTGGTTCCCTACCGCTATCATTCATGCCATGTTTATACCCTTCAAGTGTTCTCTACCTCTTCTCCTCTGTTATTTGTTCAATTTTTCATGCTTTTCTGTTTCATACATATTTTTAGTCATCTTTAGCCATTCTGACAGCCAAAGAGGCTACTCGATGTGAACGATCAAGGTTTTTTGAAATCCAGGATATATCTCATTCATTTTTAGATGCCTTTTTGAATGAGATTGTCAGTACTACATTTATGTATTAATAGATAAAAATTTACTCTAATCTAAATAAAACTTTGAATGAACTTAAATGTAATATCACTATAGGAAAATTGCTAATTACTGCAGTTTAGATATTGTTTTTGGTGGTTTTCCTGCTATTTACAAACTACCAGAATAAACTACGTAAAAGGAAACTAATAACCATTTTTCATAGCAAATGTTTCTAGCGGCTAAAAAGTCAGTAAATCTTGCCCAAAAACTGCAAGCAACTGCCGATTCATACTGGCGGCTTACTGGCCATAGAAAACCACCATAAATTTGGTGGCCAAGCCATAGGTAATAATCGAAGGCTAAAAGAACCGTTTAGTACAAAGTTTCTAACGTATTACTACTAAATAAAAAACTGTTGGCTAAAACAATACCCTCTTAAATGCATTGGTACTAAAATTAACTCCAATATTCATTTTTAGATTAACTCAAGTGAGAAACTTTACACTCTATGGTAAACATCCATAATTTAAGTTTACCTTCAACTCCCTCTCTAGTCTTATCAACAAGAATAATACTTAAGCAAAAATTAAAAAAAAAATTAGGGTATAACCTATGCAAATGCCTACTGAGAACATCTATGACTAAAGCAAAAATGATATGGCTTAAGGTTTTCCAAAATCAACCTTTAGATCAAAGGTAATCTTCAAATTCAGTTTTACCTTTAACTCCCTCTCTTACCATAATCAACAAGAAGATTATCAACAACGAAAATAAAAAATTAATAAAGTAAGGACATCCTCTTGCAAATGTCGACTAAGAACATCAATGAGTAAGAAAAAAAAAAGGAAATACATGGAGGATATCACTTTAGGGCATCACAGGCCGAATGTGAGGGCGTCGACGGTCGGAGTCTGTGGATGTAGGTGAGGTGAAGTGCTTAGCATTTGGCGGCAGGATTCTTGTGGACACACTTTCACAATGTGAGAGCGAGTCATAGGGCGTCTGACTAAAGTCAATACATGAAGAAATGATGAGGAAGGGCTCGAGTGGCCAATTTTAGGGCAATTTCGGACAGTCTAAACTATTGGAAAGAATCACTTAAAATTAATGACCAAACTATCGGTAACAGTCAACGCCTAAAGAATAAACTGACAGTATATCCGATGGTATATTGACTGCCAACATTTCTGGTAGTTTGGTAAAAATACCATCGGTTAAACCACCAATATATATATATTATTGTATATATATATATATATATATAAATCATAGAATATAATGATCAAAATGGCTAAGCTTCATCTTTGATTGCAGTCTACTAGGGCTCTACCATAACCATCGCACTCAACTCCCGATGGTGCCCTCCCGCTGTCATGCATGCCATGTTTCTATCCTTCAAGTGCTCTCTACCTTTCTCTTCTATCATTTGTTCATTTTCTTCATACTTTTTCTATTTATGCAATTTTTTAGTCATCTTTAGTCATTTGGATGACTGAATGGAGGCTACTCGTTGAACGATCCAAGTTTTCTGAATGCCAGGATGCATTCCCATTCATTTTTAGATGTCATGTCGTGGTCATCTCTTCAAAGTTTTTTCCTCACCTAAAGACCCCGACTTTTCATGGCTTACCATCTTTATGGCTTTTAAGAGGAGATTTTTATCTCTTGTTGCACCTTTCGAATTTACCTAGTTGATAAATTTCCTACCTATCGACCACCTCTTAATTTATTAGGAAGTTTTTTTTCAATGTCAAACTGGTTGGGGATTTTTTTATTATCTTCAGAGCCCTAAGAATGTGTTGATTAAATTAGTTAATGACTTGGATTCTGTAGTGTTTTCTCCAATTGATCAATTTTCATGAGTAATTTTTACATGAAACTTACCAAATGGTCACCTCTCTTTGATGTTGATGTGGAAACCCCTATCATTCAAATATGGTTTAATTCCCTTATATTTGCCGCACTTGGTCAGAGAAGTGGTGTTTTATTAAGATCATACAACACAATTTGAATCATATTAGGCGATGCAAATAAACATTGAAGAAATTAGAAAATGGAATGTGACAATTAGGAAGGTTCAAAATTAAAAATCAAGCAAAAATTAAAACTAGAATAACATATATAAATACTATAAAAATAACCAGAAAGACAAAATTAAAGTTTTTTTTAATCAATTTGCTCTAGTAAATGATAAATTTTATTATTATTAGATTTAAAAACTAGTAAGAAATGAATTAATAATGCTGAAATTAGAAAGGTTAGAAAATTTGATTTTGTAAATCCTAGCTCGAACTCCTTATAGGTTAAAATTCCTTATAAATAAAAAAATAAATTAGATAGGAAAAGTGATATTTTCAAACTTTATTTTAGAAAAATATCTAATAGAATAATTTACAAAGTAATTAATTAGAAATCATGATTCTTAAATTCAAGTGTAGGAGATATTAATTGGCATAAACATTCTTCTATGATTTTAAGGATTTGAAAGAAAGGAAAGCTAACTCATAGTGGGCTCATTTTATTCCTATTTATCAACTTTTGGCTCATATTGTACATCTTTTTATTTTTGATGCACTTTGTGCATCTTGCAATTATTTCGCAATCATTGCATATCTTTTCAGTTTTGGGCTCATTCTGTGCCTCTTTTTATTTTTGCATGCTTGCTTCCTTTCTAAATCTCTAGAAGAATTTCTTAGTTGTGAGATTATCTTCCAAATATGAGAGAAGATAAACTCATGCTTTCTTATAAGAAAGGATAAACCACAAAACAAAATCTATCCATATGATAAATACAAACAACTTAATTAAAAAAAGTTGAAAGAGATGCAATGACTTGGAATATTATTCATATGAGATAGATTACTATATGAAGATAAAATAGATCTCCATTTCAAAATCTAACTTTTAATTTGAAATTGATTTTGATTCAAAAGAATATTCACTACTAAAGGAGTTGAAAAGAGAAACAATCATCAATGTTTCTTCTTTTAACTATTTTAGAGGAGTCAATCACTACTTACATGCTTCTAAATAAAAATAAGGCAAAAATATCATTTAAAAAAATAAATTCAATAATAGAAGTGAGCAATGATCTGATTCTTAAAACGCTAAAGGAAAACAACAGAAAATCAAAAGCAAAAAACAAAAACACATAAATAGAAACAAACATATTACAAACAAAAAAGAACAATAATAAGAAGCATACATTTCAAGCATGAATATCTATCACACATAATTTGGTTCTTAAGGTTCTGAAGGTTTCAAAGGCCAGTGATTTTGTAAAGATATATGCAAGCTAATTTAATTTTCAATGGCTACATGATGTAGCTCTATGTCACCCTTGGTGACATAGTCCCTAATGAAATGGTGCCTTATGTCTATTTGTTTGGTCCTAAAGTGTTGGATTATATTCTTTGAAATATAGATGATACTAGTGTTAACACATAAGACTGGAATGGGCCTACAGGTAATCCTAAATCTAGTATTTATCCTTTTAACCAAAGGACTTGGGCCACACAACATCCTAAAGCTATGTATCCAGCTTCAATAGTGGAAAGGGCAACTGAGATTTATTTTCCACTAGACTAGGGGACTAAGGATTGTTATATAAATTGACATATTCCATAAGTGCCTTTCCTATCAACTCTACATCCTGCAAAATCTGAATCAAAATATCTTATGGTTTCAAAGAAGTGTTATACCTAGGTTACAAAATTCCTAAGTTTTGGGTTCCTAAGAGATATCTAAGGATTCTCTTAACAGCAGTTAAGTGAATCTCTTTTGGATTCGCTTGAAATCTAGCACAAAGACAAGCATTAAATATAATATCATGTCTGTTATTAGTCAAGTAAACAAGTGATTTAATTATTTCTCTATATTTCTTTTTATTAACTGATTTTCCATTTGAGTTCTTATCTAATTGAATAGTAAAACTCATAGGAGTATTTATTGGCTTAGCCTGATCTATTTTATATTTCTTAAGGATATCCTTAATGTATGTTGATTGACTAAGGAAAATTCCATCATCCTTTTGCCTTATCCTAAATCTAAGAAAGTAGGTCAATTCTTCCATCATACTCATCTCAAACTCCTTACTCACTATTTTAGAAAATTTATCATATAGATTTTAATCAGAAGATCCAAATAGAATATCATCAAAATATAATTTGGATAATGAGTAGTTCATCTCCTACCTTTTCTAGAAATAGGATGGTGTCTATGTTTCCCTTAACAAAGGTTATCTCTTATAATAATGTGCTTAGCATTTCATATCATGCTTTGGGTGCTTATTTTAGTCCATATAATTCCTTTTTTAATTTGAATACATAATTAGAAAATTATGAATTTTCATAGCCTAGGAGTTGTTCAACATATACATCTTCTTTTATTAACCCATTCAGAAAGGTATTTTTGACATCCATATGGTATAATTTGAATCCCTTAAAGAAGACAAAAGTTGGTAACACTCTTATAACTTCCAGTCTAACTATAGGGGCAAAGATTTCTTTAAAATTAATTCATTTTATCTGGTTGTACCCCTTAGCTACTAATCTTTCTTTTTTCTAACCACTATATTAGAATCATTCATTTTGTTTTTAAAAACTCATTTAGTTCCAACAACACTCTAGTCATTAAGACTTTTAACTAGTTTCCAATTATCATTCCTCACAAATTGATTTAACTCTTCTTGCATGACTAGGATACATAATTTATCAGATAGGGCTTGATTTATGTTGGTGGGTTTAGTTATTGAGATGATGGCAGCATGGTTTACTTCTTTTTAAGTCCATGTCTAGCTTTAACACCTTCAGATGGGTCTCTTAAGATCAGTTCTTTAGGAAGACTTGAAGAATATCTCCATTCTCAAGGTACTAAATTTTTAGGTTCTATCATTTCCTCTAGATTTGTAGATTCTACTTCTTAGGTGACTTCTACAACTTCTTCTTATTCCCTAAACCCTCATAATTCTCAAATTCATCAAATACAACATGAGTTGTATCCTCTATTACTAGTGTCCTTTTATTAAAAACTATGTAGGATTTTTTAATATTTGAGTACCTTATGAACAGCCTTCATCAGATTTTGAGTCAAACTTTTCTAGTAGAGATTTTCCATTAGTAAGAATAAACACTTTACATCCAAAGATATATATGTGAGAGAGGTTAGGTCTCCTACCCTTAAGTTTGGATCTAATATTAACCCTATTCAGAATATAATAAGATGTATTCACCACTTCTACCCAGAAGTATTTAGGAAGTGAGTATTCAGCTAATATAGCTCTAGCATTTTCTACTAGGGTCCTGTTCATTATTTCAATAATTCTATTCTACTGAGGGATTCTAGGAGCTAAAAAGTTGTGTTATATCCCTTGCTCCTCATAATAGGATTCAAATCTTTCATTCTCAAATTCTCTGCCATGATCACTATAAATTATTAGAATTTCACAACATAGCTTCCTCTGAATCTAAGTGGAGAATGTCCTAAATTTTTTGAATGATTCACTTTTATGAGATAAGAACCTAACCCAATTAAACCTTGAGTAATCATCAATAATCATACCCAAAGACTTTCCCTCCTAAGTTTGCACTGCTAGCAAGTCCAAAGAAATTCATGTGAAGGACTTCTAAAGGTTTGCTAGTGTTAATGTCCTTGATTGAGTGGAAAAAAGATTTAACTTGCTTTCCTAACTGACAGGAATCACATAGGTGGTCCTTAATAACTCTAGTTTGGGTATGCCTCTCACTAAGTCTTTTTGAGTGAATTTTTAATGTTTTCAATACTTGCATGACACAATCTCCTATGTCATAACTAAGATTCATCAGGAATAATTTTTAGGCAAAAAAAGCATTAGTTCAACACAGTTTAAATTAAGCATGCAAATATTATTAATTCTTTTTCTTTATAGCACAATATTTCCATTTAAGCTTATAATGTAGCTACCAGACAAATATTTAATGTTGAAGCCTTTGTTATAGAGCTGGCTTATGCTGAATAGATTATGTTTTAAGCCATCTAACAATAAAACATTTTCAATGAGAAAATTTTTTGAGTTGCCAATTATACATGAGCCCACCACTCTCCTTGTGGTATTATCTTCAAGTGTCACCTTGCCTCCTACCCTGACCTCCAATAAAATTAATTGATTTGCATCTCCAATCATGTGTCTTAAACATCTGTTGTCCAGGTACCACATGCTCTCACAAGGCCTTCTATGAGAGAATCCCTACAAAATCATCAAAGGTTAGATTTAGGAACCCAAACACATTTGGGTTCCACCTTATTAACTAAAAAATGAGATGCCTGCAGGTTATGCTATGTTTATGCAATTTTGGTCTCCATACCCAATGTGTTGTATAGTGGATAGTGCAAGTGTGGGAGATAGGTCCTAGTATACCATAAGAAAAATATCTAACTCTAGAAAGGGTTTATTAATTTATGTGGATTATGGTGCTCTTCTTAGGTTTGAATCTATACTGTGAAGGTGTGTTATGAAGCTATACAAGTGTTGGAGGTGTTTTGTTTTCTTTGAAATCTTTTAATTAAATTTGTAAAGATTTGTTTACACTTTCAAGATTTGAATTTTGTATTTTCAATGCATACTCACTACCTTCTAATTTACATGCAAGAGTTTCTAATTCCTTGAATACATTTTCTAATTCAATATGCGATGTTTTCAAGGAATCATGTTTAGCAGTTAAATAAATATACTTTTGATTTAAAGTGTCAAATTCATCTAATAAGGCCATGTGATTACTATTCAAAATACAGTGATCTTTTCTAAGACATTAATGTTGATTTTGCAATTTTGAAAAGTCAAAAATCAAGCTTGCATACATTTTCTTAAACTTCTTATATGCATTATAATTTTTTTTAGAAACTTCAAACAGTTCATCATATGAAAGCTCACATACCTCTTTTGGATCAGAATGATCAATTTGATTATCTACCATTAAGCACAAGTTGGTTATCTCCTTTTCTACTTCTACTTCAGATGAGTTTGATGTAGAGTCTGCCTAGAAAGCCTTATGAGTACTTTGCTTTCCCTTTTTAAACTTTAGTTTTTCATCACCATTCTCTTTGATTGGGTGAGTTTTCATATTTGGGCAATCAGTATTCATGTACCCTAACTTCCAACATTCAAAATAAATAACATCAGTAGAAACCTTAGATTTTTTATTAGTTTTATCTTTATTCCATTACATCAGTAGAAACCTAAAAAGAACTATTCTAAATTGAACTTATCCCTTTTGAAAATTTAAAATGACATCTTATATCTAAGTATTTGTCTCTACTTTAATCATGAGTATTCTCAAGAGATTATTTTTCTTGGGATGAAATTATAAGGGCTTGCCTTGATGGGGAGCTTATATCCTATAATAAAGTAAATCCTATCTTACTCCCAGGAAGTAGAAAACAATATTTAGAAAAGTTAAAATATTTCAAAATTTCAATTATTATTTTTTAATTTACTATAGGTTATCATTTTTATTTTTTAAGATGGTATACTATTTTTTGTCATATTTGATAAAAATAGAATTTTAATATTTATAGTTTATTTTCCCCATGAATTTAGTATGCTAGCTTTAATAGCCTATGCATTAATATTTTAAAACCATCACAACACATTATTTGATTTATCATTATAGGATTGTTACATCACTTTTATATTATATTTTTACTTTTTTTTGTTTAGGGAGTAGATGACATTATGATATAATCTTTTTTGTCAATTTTAATAAAATGATAAATAACATAAAAGTTAATTTAAAAATACTTTTTCTTAAACAATAAGGTTCTCTCAAGACACCTTTTAAATGATCATTTTTTCTTTATGTGTTTCATTAATGAGATATTAAATCATGCTAGCAATTAATAAAAACCAAAGATCTAGTGTATATTCATAACTAACTAGTCAAGCATACATAATAGTAAGATCTTCCCAACTTCAAAGTAATAATTTTGCATTGTATACCATGTTTCTAGGGATAAAGCTCATCTATTAGGCACGAATTTTCAATATGCTTAGGGATCATCTAGCTACATTAGTTTAAGGTAGTCATGACCCTGACAGGATTATAAGTCCAAATGAATATCTTTGGTAATATATAATTAGGCTATCTCATTCACTACTTTTAATAGGCAATTCTCTATATTGTTAGAGATTATAAGTCCTGCATTTTTTCAATCTACCTCTTAGAATTCATTGGTATAAGAATTCTGAGTTTGTCCTTAGTTTGAGATCATTTTGCCAACTCTAGATGATAGAATTCATAATTGCTAACATAGCAATTCACAATTTGGTTGGATCAATTATCTTCTCAGCTAAGTGATGTTAAGCTTGATAACTTAGTGATGATAAACGCCTCACCAATTATCCTTTTATGCCCACTATACTCCTTTGTGTTAACCCTTATGAGCCTTAAATCACAGTGCGTGTTTTGATGAAAATAAAATTAATTGGATTTAATCATTAAGACATGATGTGTAATTTATATGATGTAATTTATGATTGTTGAAAGAGTGTCCCATGCCTCGGTTAGGTCGACTACTCTTTAATTTTAAGCTTGATAACTTGGGGATGATGAACCCACATAGCCATGGCCATAGTTTTTTTTTTTAATTACATTTCACTATATTACTTACTCCTCGATCACTCATTACCCTTTTGGGACCATTGTACTCCTTTGTGTTAGCCCCCATAAGGCTTAACTCATTGCACATATTTTGATGATATCAAAAGTAAATTGATTTAACCATTATTGTATTATTTTTTGGATTAGTATAGTTACTATAGAAATTAGAATTAATAAGCATATACAAATACTATTTTCAAATAGAATATATGAGCATATAACCAATATGATTCAAGAAAGGATTTGAATTAAGACATTGAGGACAAAATCAAGAAGTTGAAACTAAAAGCATCAAGTCTGGCATAGATAAAGAACTAATCATATTATATGACCTTAATTGTACTATACAATATATGATCTTAATTGTATTAGGCTAATCATGAACTAATCATATTATATGATCTTAATTGTACTATACAATATACACTTGATTTGTAGAACCATATAAGATCAATTTATATTAACTAATCATATTATATGATCATATGTGTACTATACAATATACACTTGATTTGTAGAACCATATAAGATCAATTTATATTAATTGATAATTCATAGATTTATTATCATGCATGAACATATTAATCTTATTGTATGATTAGTTTCAATTTCAAAGATTACAAGTTTTTTTTCCTTGATTGGATTAATTCAAAAATTGAATTAATTGAGCTATATGATGCATATCATATTATAAGATTACTCTCTAAAATTAATCTAATTAAGTTACAAAAATTATGTGGGCATAAAATGTGCCCCAGTATGATGTCAACCATACATGATGATTAAACATATTATGCTTTTCATGATATTTTACTATTTGAAATAACTGTATTTTATAATTATTGGATTAAACTATATAATCTACCCATATTTTTAAATAAATAATGTTTCCTATATAATGATTGGATTAAACTATATAATGATTGGATTAAACTATATAATCTACCCATATTTTTTAGCTCAAATCATCTAATGTTTTGCTATTGTTATGGAAATATTTTGCTTCACTAAATTTTGTAAGAGAGAAAAAAATCTAAAGCTTCTAGTTGTATGAAGTTGAGGATTACTCAGTTGGCTAAGTAAGCGGTCTTCTTGATTGGAGTAGAAGAAAAGGTTGTAAGATTTCTCAATAACCAATTAAGAATGGGCTTGTCTACCATATGGAAGCTAAAGGAGAAAGTAGTGAATCCTTGAGTTAGAAGTCTCAAGGAATGGATGTATGCGTTAGTATCAAATTAAACCATGTAAAAATTGATTTTTACTTTTTTCTCCTTTTCTCTTTATTTACTTACTTCTATTACTTTCATTGCTAGATCTCTTACACTATGGATAATAGACACTTATTCATAGTTCCTTTTGATCTAAAATTTCTACTTCTTATAAAATTTATGCTTATTTTTATATTATTTTAAAAATAATTTCTCAAAGTTAAATTAAAAAAAAAAGGATTTTAAAACTAAGATACACTTATTCACTCCACTCTTGATTGTGGCCATACGCTTCAATTAGTATTAGAACTAGTCACTATGTAAAAGATTTTATAACTTAAAAAAGATTGTATAATGCACACACTCAAAATGAAAGCACTTTAGAAAGGTTTTTGATTGCTCAACTTCCCTTGTTTGAAAACATATAAATAAGGTACATGACTTATCTTATGAGTAATTACTTTATACGACTAAGGAATTGTATATTAGCTTTAAATCTTTTAAGAAGAATGTTCTAATTTGAAAAAGATCTTTCTATCATTAGAGAAACAACATAACATATTGTTGCATAATTTAGAGGAGACTAGGAAAATATTAGTTAGAAAGAATTCTTGTTCAATAAATTTGAAAAAGTATAACCTACTACATGATCATTATTAAAACCTGCATAAAATCAAACATTAATCACAAGTAAAATTATGATCATTACTTTATGCAAATGAGAGTCTAATAAAAGATGTAATGTTGAGATAGCTCAGGAATACAACATATAGATAGACACCACACAAAATGGGGCACCATCATGCATTTTTTTCGTGAATAAGAAGTTCTCTTGGTCTGATAGATTCATGAATTATATGTCTAGCATTATATGTTATTCACATGGCATATCGGGTCATTTAGTATGCATATTCATTCATATGATACTCAAGCGAACTGATTTCAAATATATCCCTAAATTGTTCATGGCATCCTATGCCAATATCGATCCACTTGCACTAGATAAAGAAAGGTGATTTGGGTTTCTGAGATCATCAAATAGTATATTTTTGTATGTATTCCTTTACAATAAGATCAATGGGGGCATGTGATAACTTGTCAATGAGTGCTCACGACATATCAATGGAGATATATTAAAATTCATAGCACTCAAGCTTAAAAGTGGTGGTAAAGTACCTTTCAATAACAATGCGATGATGAAGGTAAGTGGATTTGGTCAGTCCGATAAGATTGATTACTTTACTATTAAAAATATCTTCTTAGTTAATAATCTTAATTATAACTTATCATCTATTGGTCAACGATAACATTTAGAGTTTGATATAAAATTTCTCTTAAACACATGCTTATTGATTTAATATTGGAAAGTTATGTTACAAGAACTTAGCTTGAATAATATTTATATGCTTAATACTAACAGCTTAAGTGTGTTTAAAGACATCCATTATCTAAAAATAACACTAGATGAGTCTTTATTTTGACATAGAAGACTATATCACACCAAGATGCACACACTTAAGAAGATCATTCTCCTAAATCTTGTTAGAAGGATACCAATCTTGAGTTTACTAATGACCATTTATGTGATACTTATTAGCTCAGAAAATAGGTCAATCCATCATTTAAATAATTAAAATACTATCACATCCAAACCATTACAAATCTTACATATGGATAATTTTACCTAGTCAATAGTGATTCTATGAGGTTAATATTCTATTTTTATCATTGAGGATGATTATATAAGATCTACCTTGGTAACATTCTTAGCACGTAAGAGCGACTCCTTTACTTGAGTTTAAAATATCTACTATAAGGGTTCAAAGAAGAACCAATCTTTTAATATTTACGATCCATAATGACCATAAAGGAGAATTTGGGAATGTGAAATTTGAAAGTTTATAAGAAGTTAGGTATAAGTTAAAACTTATTTATATAGAACATATTAATAGATTGGAGTGTAAAAAAGAAGAAATAGTATATTAAGAGAACCCTCCTATTATATGCTCAATAAATATAAGCTACTTAAGAATTTTTTGAATGAGGTTGTTAGTGCTGGTATTGAATAGAATAAATGTTTACCCTAATCTAAATAAAACTCTAAATAAACTTTATATATATATATATATATATATATATATATATATATATAGCTATATATCATGATATATACATATGATATGCGCTTCATCTCTATGATCAAAATGACTGCGCTTCATCTCTAACTATGCTCTACTAGGTCTCTACCCTAGACGTCACGCTCAACTCTCTTGTTGGTTCCCTACCGCTATCATTCATGCCATGTTTATACCCTTCAAGTGTTCTCTACCTCTTCTCCTCTGTTATTTGTTCAATTTTTCATGCTTTTCTGTTCATACATATTTTTAGTCATCTTTAGCCATTCTGACAGCCAAATGAGGCTACTCGATTGAACGATCAAGGTTTTTTGAAATCCAGGATATATTCTCATTCATTTTTAGATGCCTTTTTGAATGAGATTGTCAGTACTACATGTTATGTATTTAATAGAGTAAAAATTTACTCTAATCTAAATAAAACTTTGAATGAACTTAAATGTATATACACTATAGGAAAATTGCTAATTACTGGCAGTTTAGATATGTTTTTTTGGTGGTTTTCCTGCTATTTACAAACTACCAGAATAAACTACTTAGAAAGGGAAACTAATAACCATTTTTTCATAGCAAATGTTTCTAGCGGCTAAAATAGTCAGTAAATTCCTGCCCAAAAACTGCAAGCAACTGCCGATTCATTACTGGCGGCTTACTGGCCATAGAAACCACCAATATATTTGGTGGCCAAGCCATAGGTAATAATCGAAGGCTAAAATGAACCGTTTAGTATCAAAGTTTCTAACGTATTACTACTAAATAAAAAACTGGTGGCTAAAACAATACCCTCATTAAATGCATTGGTACTAAAATTAAACTCCATATATTCATGTTTTAGATTAACTCAAGTGAGAAACTTTACACTCTATGGTAAACATCCATAATTTAAGTTTACCTTCAACTCCCTCTCTAGTCTTATCAACAAGAATAATATCTTAAGCAAAAATTAAAAAAAAAATTAGGGTATAACCTATTGCAAATGTCTACTGAGAACATCTATGACTAAAGCAAAATGATATGGGCTTAAGGTTTTCTCAAAATCAACCTTTAGATTCAAAGGTTGATCTTCATAATTCATGTTTACCTTTAACTCCCTCTCTTACCTTATCAACAAGAAGATTATCAACAACGAAAATAAAAAAATTAATAAAGGTAAGGTACATCCTCTTGCAAATGTCGACTAAGAACATCAATGAGTAAGAAAAAAAAAAGGAAATACATGGAGGATATCACCTTTAGGGCATTCACAGGCCGAAGTGAGGGCGTCGACGGTCGGAGTCATGTGGATGTAGGTTAGAGGTGAAGTGCTTAGCGTTTGGCGGCATGATTCTTGTGGACACACTTTCAGCAAATGTGAGAGCGAGTCATAGGGCGTCTGGACTAAAGTCAATAACATGAAGAAATGATGAGGAAGGGCTCGAGTGGCCAATTTTAGGGCAATTTAGGACGGTCTAAACTATTGGAAAGAATCACTTAAAATTAATGACCAAACTATCGGTAACAGACAACGCCTAAAGAATAAACTGACAGTATATCCGATGGTCATTTGACTGCCAACATTTCTGGTAGTTTGGTAATAAATACCATCGGTTAAACCACCAATATATATATATATATATATATATATATATAATATTATATATATATATATATATATATATATATATATATATATATATATATATATATATATATATATATATATATATAATCATAGATATCATGATCAAAATGGCTAAGCTTCATCTTTGATTGCAGTCTACTAGGGCTCTACCATAACCATCGCACTCAACTCTCCCGATGGTGCCCTCCCGCTGTCATGCATGCCATGTTTCTATCCTTCAAGTGCTCTCTGCCTTTTCTCTTCTATCATTTGTTCATTTTCTTCATACTTTTCTATTTATGCAATTTTTTAGTCATCTTTAGTCATTTGGATGACTGAATGGAGGCTACTCGGTTGAACGATCCAAGTTTTCTGAATGCCAGGATGCATTCCCATTCATTTTTAGATGTCATGTCGTGGTCATCTTCTTCGAATGTTTTTCCTCACCTAAAGACCCCGACTTTTCATGGCTTACCATCTTTATGGATTTTTTAAGAGGAGATTTTTATCTCTTGTTGCACCTTTCGAATTTACCTTAGTTGATAAATTTCCTACCTATCGACCACCTCTTAATTTGATTAGGAAGTTTTTTTTCAATGTCAAACTGGTTGGGGATTTTTTTATTATTCTTCAGAGCCCTAAGAATGTGTTGATTAAATTAGTTAATGACTTGGATTTCTGTAGTGTTTTCTCCCATTGATCATATTTCATGAGTAATTTTTACATGAAACTTACCAAATGGTCACCTCTCTTTGATGTTGATGTGGAACCCCTATCATTCAAATATGGGTTTAATTCCCTTATATTTGCCGCACTTATTCTTGCCTCTTATTCTGCATGGATTTAGCTCTTTATTTGGTAAACAACTATAGAATAATAACGCTTCCTCTGTTGCGTCGAGACCCTTTGTTGCATGTGTGTTGGTTGAGCTTGATGTCTCCAAGCATTATCCTGATTGTGTTTGGCTTAGTCCTGATAATCTTGGATACATCCAACAAGTTGAAATGGAGAGTTTCCCTTTCTTTTGTGATTATTATAAATCCTTGGGACATTAAATTTTGGATTGTCACAAATTACACCCACCCTTAGATTCTATCCCTATTTTCCCTATGATTGTTAATTGTGTGCCCCCTGCGTACTAATGGTGATGTTGCTATTTCTAAAACTTATGACTTGTTTGCTGCCGAGGATGCTAAATTGCTTCTATTTTAAGCCTCATTACTGAATATCCACCTGCAATTAATATTCCTAATGTTGTAAGCTCCAAGAGCTTGGCTAATAGCAAAAACTTCCCTTACTCATAATCTTGTTTATGAGAATCCTGATGTTGTGATGAATATGGTTTCAGCGGATTTTATTGATATTTAGATACTCAAGTGGTGTTGCTCTTGATTGCATTATGAAGGAGCTATTGGATAACATTGAGGTTGATGCTAGGGAGGATAATCCTACTACTTACTATGAGGTTTCTAATCTTAGGCAGATAATTAATTCTCCTATTATTATCGATCCAAAGGAAATTACTATTGCTTTGTCTCATGGTTTGTTGGATGTTGGGTCCTTGGGGCCTTGTGATGTAAACACGAATGATGTTGCTTCTGATTTTTCTCCTTTGGGTTCTATAATTTTGGCTTTGTCTCCTATTATGAATGTGGAAGTGCCATTTATTGAGATTCCAATTTCTATTATTTTTAATAATGCCTTGAAAGCCCAATTGGGATTGAATTTGAAGGATACTTGTGTTGTTAATTTTGATGACCTGATGATTTTTATTCCTCACTTTGTGGTGTTAGGGAGGACTTGGATGGGCATGAGTAGGAATTCAGTAAGATGTTTAATTTGCAGGTGGTTCGCATAGTTCAAAAAGCCTTTTTATTGGCGGTGGCTAACGTCATAGGCGGAAACCTAAAGGAAGTAAATATGGTTTCTTTTGTTCATGTTTGCTACTGTTTGGCCCTTCTCTTATTTGTTTTTTTATCTTTTAGTTGGTGTGGTCTATTGGTTGGGGAGCTTTATGTGTTTGTTTGGCTTTCTAGTTGGGTATTTGGTTGGGTTAGGCTGGCCTTGCAGTTGGGAGTTTAGTTGTGGGCTTTGTGGATTGGTGACTCAGTTGAGTGATTTTTGGATGTGCTGTTGGGTTGGATTTGGCTGGGGAATTGTGTTGGCTGGATGGTGGGGTGCTCTTTATGTGATTGTTCGGTTATTATTCCTTTTTGCCGATTGTTGTAACCTGGGTTGATGCTTATGTTCAATGGGGCATGTGGTTTGTTCGTTGTTGTCCTTATGTGAGTTGCTCTTTTTGGCTTGTTTGGTTTGGTTTATCCTTTTGTAAGTTTATGTGATGCTCTTTGTTGCGGGTTTGGTGCTCATCTTGCTCAGGTTGTTGTTATGCTTCGACCCCTTGTTGGAGTTTTTGGATGATCTTTTGGGGTGGTTATCTTGGTGGTTTTGTTGTTTTTATTTGGTCTTCTTTTTTTGCTTGTCTTTTGTAATAGACTGAATTAATGGCTCGTTGGTTTTTCTTTAAATGATATATTTTTAAAGGGTTGTTGATTTTTAAGAACATATAATCTTTGATTTATATTAACGCGTAGCCCCCAATTGTTGGTTTTATCCAAAAAAAGAGTAATTAAGGGTAAAACTATGAATCTATTACATCTAAATATTCTTGGCAACAAATATTTTATATTGAATAATATAGATAAGTCTAGGTAAGTTTGATGCTAAATTAATTGAGTCTATATTTTGTGGGGTATTCATTAGTCGAGAAATTATATAGGATGTTTATTAAATGAACTCAAATAGTTGAGGAAATGTCACATTTGATAAGTTTGGTGTTTATAGTCAGCTTGGAGTAGTATAACTAGTGGATTCAGAGCAACCCAACATTGAAAAACTAGATATACTCAATAAGTAACTATAAATACCATCCAGAAAATTGAATATGCATCCATTCATCCTAAAGATCAAATAATAGAAGATCCTAATGTTAGCATTAGAATTAGAAATGCACTTAGATAGAAAGTTAGCCTCACCGTCTTTATACCCCTCATATAACCCTTTAGAGTTTTTTTTTTTTGAAGAATTGCAATGAAATGCATTAAGAAGAAAGAACTAATTACAAGTAATAAAAGGATCACATTCCTCCTTGATTAATTTCAACAACAAGGACGGAATGTTCTCCAAAGAAGAGCTATCAAAGTAAAAACTAGCTTCCAATGCCATAGTAGCACAACAATTAGCTACCTTATTACAACTTCTAAAGGCATGATGGAAGTCAACTTTATTGAAATCATTTAAAAAGAATAAATCCTTTGCCGGCCATCTATCTACATGCCAATTATTCTTCTTCAATGAATCTTGAATAAACTTGATAATGTTGATATATCACTTTCAATAATCACCCCTTTGCAATCCAACATCCATTTACTAAGAAATTTCCTCACCGTAAGAACAGCTGCTAGCTCAACTTGAGCTATATCACAATGCATCTTACTCTTCCCAAAAGCACTAATGAACCGGCCTTTATAATCTCTAAAAATGCCACCAATTCCAACCTGATTGGAGCTAAGCAAAGAAGCATCCACATTAATCTTAATCCAATCTTTTGGTGGAGGGCACCAAGAATTTTGAGACTCCCTAAGGAGATTTGTGCCCCAGCTCGTAAGAAGTGGATTAGATGTCGAAGAAGCTAAGAATAAAGCATTATAAGCAACCAAAGAGCATGACAAAGCAGCCTTACCATGATTGACTTCATTCCAATTCCTCCAAGAAAGATACACAACCGTGCAGTAAATTCTGACAATCCCAGAATAATGGGTAGTTAAATTCTTCAACTCCTATAAACAGCTATCCAAGGAATGAAAAACCGGTATATGAATACCCCATTCAAGCATTTTCATAATAACTTCCACCATATATTTGCAATGAACCATAATATGCTCATATGATTCATTAGATTGGTAGCCTCTAGCACAAAAAGCATTATCAGATAATCTGCGGTTCTTTAAGAACAAATTAGTTGGAATAGCTTTTTTACCAAGCCTCCACCAGAATGTCTCAACCTTCTTATTAAGTTTCAGCTTCAGTACCCAATTGAAGAACCCGATCTCCTCATCAGCACAGCTATAAAAAACAGAATGCTCATATACCAAAGCAGACACGGTCTTCCCCAAACACCAATTCAGAAGCTCCACCCTATCCTCCTCCTTATTTTCAATACTAATTTGACTAATCAATATGATTAAATCAGGATGAAAAGCTAATTGTAATACCGTAGAGTTCCATTCTCCACTACTCATTAATAGCTGCTATACATAGACACCCTCAAGGAATTCACAATTCACATAAGTTGGCCACCGGTTGATGCATTTATCAAGCAACCATGTATCATTCAAAACACTGATCCTGTCTCCCTTTCCTATTCTCCATCTGACAGCATTCTTCAAGAGTCTACCTCCATCCAACAAAATGCGCTAAGCACTAGAATTACCATTCTTTTGAGCTTCATACATAATATCACCACCATACTTACACTTCATTATTCTATGAAACAATGAATCCGGCTTTTGTAAGAAATTCCAGGCCAATTTAGATCTAAGAGATCCAAGTCTAAGCAAAGGAGAATGCAAATCCAATCCTCCCAAACACCTTGGTTTGCAAATCTCTTCCCAGGCAACATAATGCATTCCATTAGTTCCATTATTTTTATGCCAAATAAAATTTCTACATAATTTTTCCAATTCATGAAGAACCCTCTTGGGGACTAACTAATGAGTAATCAAGAAGTTTGGCATAGAAAGCTGAGAACTTTCAATAAGGATGAGCTTACCACCCAAAGAAAGGGACTTCTTACACCAAGCATTAAGCCTATCCATAACATTACTAAGAAGCTCCTGAAAATCTGCCACCTTGGGTCTCCTAAGAGAGATATTCACACCTAGGTATTATATAACCCTTTAGAGTTGAATATATTTTTATAGAGTAATTTTGGGCCAAGACAATACAAGAAGAGTTGAATTAATTTTTCCTTAATAATGTATGATAATTAGTGCCTAGATCATCTTATTAGAGTGAAATTGTGAAATTGGAATTAAATGGTAATTAAATTTAATGACTATGGATTAATTGTCAGAAATAAGATAAGACTAATTTCAAAAAAAAAAAAAGATCCAATCAAATTGAAGGAACTGACTTTAAAAAACTTTTGCACCATAGCCTATCCAGAACCTATAAGGAACTTCTTTCCTTTGCATGCTTTAGATATTTCAAGTTCTATCAAATGGATATTAAGAATATCTTCTTAAATTGCATAATAAAAGAAGATCAATATGTTGAACAACCAACTAAATTTGAAGCTCAACATATCCTAATCATATGTACTAGATGAGAAAATCCTTACATGGATGGAAGCAGTCTCTTAGAGCTTGGTATGAAAGGCTTAGTTCTCTTTTATTACTACACTCATTCATTTAGAGAATAATTGACACAATATTATTTATAAAAAGAATCATATTATATATCATGATTGTGCAAATATACATTTAAGATATACTGTTTGAATCACGAGTTATATTTTTTATTCAATCCATTTTAATTATTCACAAAGATCACTTTACCTCCCAACAACTTTTTATACTAATTAATTTCTTCATCATATTTTCTTACTCTAATCAGCTAAACATATTTGTAAGATCATGGGTTACCCAGACATAAATTTGAATCCAACATAAATTATCTTGTGTAACATCATTTAAATAAATAAATAAATAAAATAAAATAAACTTTCAAACCACAAAATCCTCCAGCGCCATAAGATTTAGACTACATTTAATTCTATGGTCCATATTTGATTATACAATATTAAATTAACAACCAATTAAACATTTAGACATAAATGACTTCAAGTGATGAGTATATAATTGCCTATTTTACAATCCAAATGCCCTCCTAACCTTCTAAAAAACAAGGCCATGGGACAAAGATGCTTTTTTTTAATAAAAAACTAAGGCCATGACCAACATATTCATTAATAAATTTTGATTACACAAGTTAAAAATTTCATAAGAAAGAAGACTATAAAAGAAAAAAAAAAGATAGAGTAAATTAAGAATATTACATTTATATCAAAATAAAGAGCAAAAATTAAAATCCGAAGAAGAGCTCAAACTAACTCCAAATGTTAAAGTAGCCATCAATGTTTAGATATAACATACATTCATGGTAGCGTGAGAAAGTTTAGTATATGTTAACTCTGATTTTGATGAGACAAAATCACTAAGTAGAAGACAATCCCCTATACCCATAATATATAACAAACATATAATCAAGCAAAAATAAAACTATAATAATTACATATTAAAGTCAATTAAGGTCTTAAAAAAATTAAGTGCACAGAAAGGGTCCCCACATATGCATTCACAATCCACTTGCACACCAATGATTTATAGGTCAAACTTTTGAAGCTTTCAATCATTCAAACAAATGATGATTGTCGTCCATCCTCTACTGGTTCGTGGGCTCCTTATCGATTCCTGGTTAATTCTTCTCCTCCAGCTTTTGGAGATGCTGCAATGAATCCTGATGTTAATTCTTTGTGATGGTTAGAAGAAATTCAATAAAGCAAGGTCGTTGGTGATTAATGAAGGACGATTGTTGATAGCAAAGAAGGAATATACTAATGTGGGTAAGGGTAAATACATCCTAGTTGAAGAAGATTTCAAAATTCCTAAAAGTGCAGGCAATATCTGAGGATTGAGGTTTGGGAATATTTCATTTTCTGATTTATCTTCTTTTCCTGTACTGAAAAATGTTGATAATAATGCTACTCTAGTTGGTGATAAAATTGGAAAATCAAATTTTATGCATTATAATGTTCTTGATAATTCAAATATTTTGGAGTTTGGAGGTACTAATATTGTAGAATCAACTAACAGTAAGGATGTTTTGGTGGTTTCATCTCCTTCTAGGTCTTATGTAGAAGATGTTATTCCTGGGAAGTCAGTTGAAGATATTAACAAGGTCTGTCATTATGAGTCAGGAGGTTTGGATTTGTGTAATCTAAGTTTGGGGAATTCTGAAGTGCTAATTTCCAAATAACATAATGGGAATGGATTATCTAATGCTTAGAGTAAAAGGCTAATATCACTTTTACTGAGCAGGGCTTAGGGTCTTATTTAATGGAGGATGGTACCATAGTAAAATTACATGAAGTGAATGAAATGGAAAACACTAAAAAATTTCAAAACGCTTTAGTCGTTAAAGTTTTTTGTCAAAATGTTCCTTTTCATGTGATTAGTTTGGAATTGAGAAGGTAATGGGGCAAGTTTCATAAATTTCACTTACCAATACTTGGTATGGGTTGGTGTTTATGTTCATTTACTAAATCTAAAGCTTTGGATTTAGTTTTATGCAATGGTCCTTGATATGTTAATGGACATATTGTTGGCATGGATAAGTAGTCGCTGGAGTTTTCTCCTACTTCATTAAAGGGAATATCTTCTCCTGTTTGGGTTAGGATGCCTAATCTTACTTTACAATGCTAGGATGAAATCAACATGTGCAGGATTGCTTCCAAAATAGGTGTTCCATATTTGATTGATGGGAATATGTTTCAATGGACTAGGAGGGAATTTGCAAAGGTTTGTGTTCACATTAAGCTGAAGGAGAAGCTTCCATTGGGTGTTTGGGTTGAGGGAAGCTAAGGAAAATTTTTTCAGAAGACTAAGTACAAAAGGATTTCTAATTTTTGTTTTCATTGTGATAAAATTGGCCACTACAAGAATAACTATCCTGATATCTGTTCAATTATAAATCAGATGGGGATTAAGAAAATAGAGGATGGTAATAATGGAGGTAAGGGAGTTAGTTCTTTGACAGATTCTGCTAAAGGATCTGTTAATATTGGTAATTGGGCTGTTGAAGATAATGTTGCTAAATATGGACCTTGGATCTATGTAAATTATGGAAAGAGAAATATTAGGAATTTTGGATGGAAGCATAGTGAAGTAAAGAAGAATGTGCTGGAAAAGTTTGCAATATGTTATGTTAATGCTGAACATAATGCGAAAAAAATTGCTGATGGAAGGAATGTTGATGTTCCTAGTGAAGATGCAGCTGCTGTTGAAGAGAATAATGAAGTTGTTGAAAAAGTTAGTGATGATGTTATTGTTGTTTCGAGGGGTGTTATTGGTACTGTTGGTGGAACAGAAATAGTGAACTTGTCGATGAAGACATCTGAATTCATTCCAAATGAAAGTTCATCAAAATCTTGTGCTTTACAAGTGGGAATAAGTTTTGTTTTAGATGGTAATTATTTTGCTATTTCTTCTAATGTTAATGCTTTTAATGTTCTAAATGAAGTTTCTAAGGATGGGGAGATTGTTCCTTTAGATGGTGTTGGTAAGGAGCTTGAGGTTGGTTTGGTTGATAATGGGGGTGAAAAGGATAGAGAAACCTCTGGGGGGAAATTTGGAAGATGGATTGATTTAGCTATTGCTAAGAAAATACTTGCTAAAAAACTGAAAAATCTTGGGCCTTGTAAGGTAGTTCCAAGGAGTAGAATAGTGGATGGAGAAGTTATTTGAAAATGAGGTTTCTCTTCTCCTTCAGATAAATAATGTCCTCTATAGCTTTCTAGAATTATAGAGCTAACAAAAGGCAATTTTCTCTATACCTTAAGGAGTTTGTTAAGGAGCATGGTGTTTTTTTTGTGGGATTGTTGGAAACTAAGCTTTCATCTATTGATAGAAAGGTGGTTGATTCGTTGATAGGTGTGGAGTGGGATTTCTTTCATGTTCCATGTGAAGGTTTATCTTGAGGTATTCTTGTTATTTGGAAATCTAATAGAGTTTCTTTCTCTATTTTGGATTCTTAAAATTAAGTTGTAATGGGGGAGTAAGATATTATGGGTAAAGGTATCTAGAGAATTGTTTCTATCTATGGAAGTAAAGATGTGCAGAAAAGAAGGGAACTTTAAAAGAAAATGGAATTATATTCTTCTACCAAGTATCCAATGTTTGTAGGAGAAGATTTAAACTATTTATTGTCCAAATAAGATAAAATGGGAGGCAAAAGGTTATGTTTTTCTATTGAACCGAAAGAGATGAAATCTTTTTTGGTTGAGAATGATCTTCATGAGGTTGGTTGTATTGGACCTAAGTTTACATGGTGTAATGACAAATCTAGTAATGCTCGGATATTGGAAATGCTAGATAGATATTTCTGAATTCTACAGCTCTTAATTCTTCCCAACTGTTGATGATTTGGCATCTCCCTAGAATTGCTTCTTATCATTGTTCAATAATCTAGAGTATTTCAAATCACGTCTCTAAGTATAAGAAGAGTTTCAAATTTGAAGATGTTTGGGCCTCATATCTTGCTTCAGCAACCATGGTGAAAAAATGTTTGGGATAAGAGGTTGGTTAGTGACTTTAGACAAATCCAGAACACTAAGATGAAGAAATCTTTGAAAGCTTTGTATTATTAGAGTAAAGCCAAATTAAAATACTTTAATCAGCTGAGAGAAAAACAAAAACAAAAAATTCTGGAATTGCAGATAAAGGAAGTGAATTCAAGTGGACTTTTAGAAGAGGAGCTATGGATTCTCATGGCAAAGGTTAATGAGCTCAACTCTACTTTAGCTCTGCTAAGCACATGGTGGAGACAATGTTTAAAGGTAAAATGGATGGAAGAGGGTGACAACAATACTAAGTTCATTGAATCATTTGCAAGTGGGAGGAGGAATTCAAATTGGATTTTTAATGTTAAAGATGAAAATGGAGTGGTGGTGGAAGATTAACATCAAATTGTGAATTCTTTTTTCAATTTTTTTTGTAATAAATGGAAGAGCAGGGGTTGTATTCTTGATGGTTGGCCACATCCATTATGCATACCTGATGATAAGGACATGCATTTTCTGGATGAAATAGTTTCTTTAGAAGAATAAGAAGGTGTTATAAAGCATGTAGAAGGCCTTACATCTCATGGTAATGATGGTATCTCTTACTCATTTATTAAATCTTATTGGGATATCATGAAAAGGGATTTTTGGAATGCAACTAATCAATTTTTCTATTCTTAAAAATTAATGAGGAGTGGAAAGAAATTTTAATTGTTCTCATTCCAAAGGTGAGTAATCCATTGGTCCCTTGTAATTATAGGCCAATTAGTCTTTGCAAAATAGTGTATAAGGTGGTGGAAAAGGTTCTTTTAAACAGGTTAAAGGTTATTATCCCAAAACTCATTTCTGAAAAGCAAGGAGCTTTTTTGTATGGTCATTCTCTATCGGATCATGTGTTGATAGCTCAAGAGGTATTCCATAAATTTAGATTTTCTAAATCTTCTAAAGGCTTAGCATATTTCAAAATTGATATGGAGCAAGCTTATGACTTTATGAGTTGGAGAAAATTAAGGAAAGTTTTGGATAATTTTGGGTTTCCTCCTCATTTCTCTAGATTGATTATGGAATGTGTTGAAGAGGCAATATTCTCTTTAATGATTAATGATAGTTTTTTCAACTAGATCATAGCAAGGAGTGGATTTCGGCAAGGTTATCCTTTGTCAACTTTTTTTATTCATTTTATGCACACAACTTTTATCTAATGATATTATTCAAAAGGAATCTATTGGTGTTCAAATTCAATCAAATGATCCAAGGATTTCACATCTGGTTTATGCAGTTGATATTAATATTTTTTCAGAAGCTAATAAGAAAAGTGTGAAAATGATTAAGGGTATTCTGAGAGATTTCTGTGATTAGTCTGGACAGAAGTTTATTTAAACAAATCTTCTATTCTTCTTGGGGAACATGTAATGGGCATCAAAATTGCAATGAGGAGGTTGTTGAAATATGATTTCAAGTTCATTATGGATAAAACTTTGAGTATTGGGTAAACAACTGCTTATCCCGTGCTGGGAAATTTATACTTATTAGATCTGTTATACATGCTTTACCAATTTTTCATTGCACACATTCTCTGGTGCCTAAAAGAGTTTTGGATGAAATTGATATGATGTGGAGTTTTTTGTGGAATAAGCAAGATGGTGGATTTGGGATGCATTATGTAAACTGGAAAGGTTTTGTGTAGACTTATTGTGCAGGGAGGTAGAGGTCTTCATTCATATTCAGAAATGATTGGGTCCTTAAGATAAAAATTAGCTTGGAAATTTATTCAGGAGAAGGATTCTTTGATGCATAAAATCTTTATATCCAAATATGGAGCTCGGATCTCTGATGAGGATGGGAGGAAAGGAGGTTCTATTTCCCGTGAAATTATCTTTGTTGGCTTAAAATTTCTTAATCCTATTGTAAGATGGAAGGTTGCTGTAGGAAATTCCATTGATGTGTATAAGGATGAGTTGATTTTGGATAAATGTATCAATAAATGGCCTACTTTTGTTGTTAATCAAACAAATGATGTTCTTACAATGGATAAGCTTATGGTAGATGGTCATTGGAATTCTGTGGAGCTGCGGAAATTTTTAGGAGAGGAGTTGGTGCTTTTTATTTTTCAAATTAAAATTTACACAGATTGTAGGGAAGACCAGTTAGAAATCATTCAACATAATTATGGGAAGTCTATTACTACTCTATCGTTTCAAGCTTCAATTCAGAAGCAATCAGACTGTTTTTACTGGAGTTGGATTAAGAAGGCAAAATTGAACCCAATAGTGGAAACTTTCTGGTGGAGAATGTTTCACAAGGCTATTCCAACATTTTTGTTTATAAATCATAGGGGATTGGAAGAAAGTATTTCATGTCCTAGAGGATGTAATGTGGTTGAGGATCAACTTCATGTGGCTACTAAATGTTTGAAGTTGGTTGAGGTATTTAAGTGCTTGAGTTAATGGGGTTTTTATTTTTATTCCTTCCTTTGATTCACTTTAAGAATGCTATATGTGGTTGAACTTTGCTATATTTAAAAATGGATTTCTTGTTTATTTGTATTGCTCTTCAGTTTTACTTTCATGGAAGGAAAGAAACAAAGTTGTTCACTGCAACAATGTATAGACTTCGGTGGGGATTGCTGCCAATGCATTAAGCTATGCTTTAGTTTCCTTTTCAGATGGGAAAATGAGTTCGGGCCATTGGGATGTTAACCAACATTATATGCTGTTGAATTATTGGCATCCTCCTCCCCCCCCCGACTCGATCAAAGTGAATGTTAATTCTTCCTTATTATCATCCTATAAATCTGGAATTGGTGGTGTTTTTAGAGATTGTAAAGGTAAAATTTTGTTTGCTTTTGGGCAAGCATGTGTTCATTGGGATGCTTCTTGGTAGAAGCTCTTTTGTATCCTTGCTTTGAAGAATGTTATTCAAGATTGGATGTTTAATTGTAAATGGATCATTATAGAAGATGATAATTATAATGTTATCAAATTTCTTTAAGATACTTGGAATATAGGTTCCCTTACTGGAAAATAAATGGAATTAATAGATATTATGATTCATAGGAAGTTAAATATTTTGTGCATTC
The DNA here is from genome assembly GCA_022539455.1 of Dendrobium nobile. Classification (NCBI taxonomy): domain Eukaryota; kingdom Viridiplantae; phylum Streptophyta; class Magnoliopsida; order Asparagales; family Orchidaceae; genus Dendrobium; species Dendrobium nobile. The sequence goes on along the minus strand of CM039721.1, from coordinate 19,414,872 downwards.
AGGAAACTAAATGGGTTGGTGAGAAGGCTAAGGAAATTGATAGTTTAGGTTTTAAACTTTGGTATTCGGGTAGGAGTTACTAGAAATGGTGTAGGTGTTATTATAGATAAGAGTTTAAAGGATAATGTTATAAAAATTAATAGGATTGGAGATAGAATTATAGCTTTAAAGATTGTTGTTGATGATAAGATTGTTAATATTATAAGTGCTTATGCTCCTCAAGTAGGTTTGGATATGAATTCTAAATTAAATTTTTGGAATGACTTAGAAGAATTAATACAAAAGATACCTCTTGAAGAAAGAGTTTTTATTGGAGGAGATTTAAATGGACATGTTGGTAGAGAGGTAGATGATTTTAAAAGCATTCATGGTGGCCATGGATTTGGAACGACGAATGAAGGTGGCAAGACCATATTAGATTTTTGTTTAGCGTATGATTTTTCAATTGCTAATACCTTATTTAAGAAAAGAAATGAGCATCTCATCACTTATAAAAATGGATATAGTACAACACAGATTGACTATTTTCTTATTAGAAAACTAAATCTTTAGATTGCAAAGATTGTAAAGTTATTCCGAGTGAAAATTTATGTACCCAACATCGATTATTAGTTTTGGACTTTAAGATAAAGAGGCATAAAATAAAAAATAAAGTAAAACGATTTTCTAGGATTAGATGGGAGCAAATAAAGAATATTAACAAAAATATTTTTGGAAATAAGATCTTAGATCTTAAGATTTTGTCTGTGCATGAGGATGCTAATATTATGTGGGAAAAAGTGGCTAGTGATACTAAGAATATTGCAAAAGATATCCTTGAAGTATCAAAGGGAAAAGCTCCTAATAGTAAAAGTAGTTGGTGGTTGTTGACCCTTTCCCGTAAGCCAGCAAAAAAAAAAAAGGGGAGAAAGGAAAATAAAATACCATACCTGTTCTGCCATCCCATGACCTCGGCACGTCGCTCCCACGTCGAAGTCGCATCCTCACACGTCGAGACCACACGACTCTCGTGTCGTTAAAAGAGATGGAGAGGAGAGGCTTCGGCCTCTATCCGGACCCTCGATCCCTCTCTCCCACTCTTCGATCTCTCTCCCTGCTCCCGAAATCCTCTCGCCGGTCCTCTCACCCGACCGAACCCAGTGATCGAGCTCCCCTCTCCTCCGCCTCTTCCGAACCTCCCGATCCCACCGCTGCCTCGACTCCTTCGTGGCTGTGTGACTCGCTCCTTCTCCGACTTTCCCTTCCAATAGGATCGGAAGTTACAAAATTTTGGATCGGAAGCAAGATCAGGAGCTCGCTCGGCTGTGAAGTTAACTTTCTCCCTCTACACCTCCTCTTCGACTCCCCTAGGGCTGTTCGACTTAGCCCCTTTGCAACCTTTCCCTACCTGTTTGATCAGAAACAACACGAGGAGCTCGCTGCATTGAAGGTAACTTTCTTCCCTTCGTGCGTTTGCTCGGCCGAATCCCGTAAATCCAAAAAAAAATGATTTTATTTATATTAATTTTAATTAGTTGTAATTAATATTAATTAATCAAGCTACTTATAATTTAATTATTTTTAATTATAGTTAATTAAAAATGATTTCCAATTAATTGTGAATAATTAAATTTAATCATAATTAATTAGGTTATTTTTAATTAATTATTATTAATTATGATTAATTATAATTAGTTAAATTTAATTATTATTAATTGTAATTAATTAAGGTTAATAACAAAGAATGCTCGTACCTCCCCTTGCCTCGACGTCCGAGCCTCCACCGCCGGTCCATCGTCCCCGAAGGTATAACCCCTAAACTCAGGCTTCCGTCCTCGACGTGTACGACGGACCTGTAGACCACCTAAGCACGCCTTTGGTGAGCGTGGTAAGAGGAAATCCGGTCTGACGCTTACGACGAGGCGGACTGTCGCCTCCCCTCTCGCTCTCTTACCTCGCTCTCTTATCTCGACTAACGTGGTAAGATGAATACGGTGTTGTCCCTTCAACATTACACCAGTGCATGAAGTATCTCAGAGAAAGAGAAGAATTCAGAATTTCTGGTGATATTCAGCCCTTTGTAGTACATGAAGTAACAGTTTATGAAGATGCTAAGTACTTCATGCCAAAGAAGCAAAAGTTATCAAGTTCTCTTGAGGCTAGAGCATCAAATTCTAAGGCTGCAAAGAAATCCAAACAAGAAGATGAGAAGAAGCGTGTAGGGAGAAAGAAAGCAATGTTGGTTCTTCCCAAATCACCAATCATTCCTAAAGAAAAGAAACATGTACCTCATCTTGGGAGTGACACAGTTGAAGATGATGTTACTCCTGCTAAATCTCGAAGAGTGTGCCAGCCCACAGATGAATGGAGTAGGCAGGTTGAATTTTCAAATGATGATTATGACTACAACTCAATCTATATGAACTCAGTACAGAGTGTGTTCTCTAGAAGAATAGACAGTCTGTCAATTTCAGACAGCATACTCGTAGTCACATGTGTTCCCTTGCAACATTTCAAAGTACTCATTTCGCGTGAGGTTCATAAAGTTGAAGAACTCGCCACTCTCTATCTGCCTCCCCGTAAAAATGGGACTGCCAAAGAATGTGTTATATTCCACGGGAGTTCATGAAGAGGAGAATCATGACTGGGATTGCATGATTCTCGACTTCGAGGAATTATTTCCTACGAGGCTACCCAGGTTCAATACCAAAAATATTCAGAGAATGCTACAAAAACAAGTCAATATTCCTACCACCAAGTGACAACACATTCTGTACTGAGTTGAATGCAGATCTCAACCGGAGGGGTTCCCAAATATTTCCAGATGTCCCCCAAACATCCAAATGTCTTCCAAACTCCACCCACAATGCCAAAATCCAATAAATTTCAAAGTCCAGATATATAAAATTTGAAATTCAACAATCCCAATGCTTAAAGCAAAATCCATCCACCCTCCGTAATAGATTGTCGGGGTGGGCAAATTAAAATTTACTTCAGCTCACAAAAGAGCGAAATGCCTAGTCAAAAATATCACTAGGATCCATTCTCAAACAATCTCCTGCTAGTAAGGACGTGGTACGTGTCCTCTAACCGGCGGTTGGCCGTCAAATGGCACTGCAAGTAAATGGTTATGATCCGGGGCCCTCTGAACCGAGTGGTTTTGCCGCCAAATGGCACCACGATATTCCAGTTATGGCCAGAGCCAATACGTTCCTTATTGGCATCAAATCCTTGAGATATGAGTCAATAGGATATGATCGATAGGGCACAAAGCCCTCTGTAAGCTAAGGTGGATTCAAATTTGTCCCCTTAGACAAACACTCCCCCCAGGTCTACAAGGTCCCCTTGGACGAAGCAACCCATGGCTGCCGACAAGAAAATGACTGGAGGCAACCTTTCGTTGATTACTTCAAGGAAGGTAGACTACCAACAGACAAATCATTAGCCGCTCAAATCAGAAAGAGAGCACTACGATATGTATTTGTCAACAACATGTTGTATCGGTGTGCTTTTGATCAAATGTGGCTGAGATGCCTGGGGACTCGAGAAGCTGATAAGGTGGTAGCAGAAGTTCTTGAAGGACTTTGTGGAGCGCATTAATCAGGTCCCAAGATGGCAGTCAAAATCAAAAGAATTGGCTACTATTGGCCGACCATGGTCAGAGATTGTATTAATCATGCTAAGAGGTGTCACGAGTGCCAGATTCATGGTGATGTTATACATCAACCGCCAAATCCACTGCACCCTACAATAGCATCCTGACCATTCGAATGCTGGGGTACTGATATTATCGGGCCGATAGATCTGCCATCATCAGCAGGACACCGCTTCATCTTGGCAGCAACCGACTATTTCTCCAAGTGGGCAGAAGCGGCTCCATTCAAAGAAGTTACATCCGAGCATGTAATCAACTTCTTCACCCATAATGTCATCTACAGATTTGGTGTGCCACGCCGTATAATCTCAGACAACAAAACTGTTTTCTAAAGTACAAAAATTTATAAGTTCGTTGATCGGCACAAAATTGATTGGCGGTATTCCTCTATATATTATCCAAGAGCAAATGGCATGGCAGAAGCCTTCAACAAAACACTGGGGAAATTGTTGAAGAAAATTCTTACCAAGAACAAAAGAGAATGGCATACGAAAATGGCAGAAGCGTTGTGGGCATATCGTACGACCTACAAAACACCGACCAAAGCCACTCCGTATTCTCTGGTGTTCGGAGTTGAAGCTGTACTGCCACTCGAAGTTGAACTTCCATCCCTTCGAGTTGCTATCTAGAATGAGATGACTCAGGAAAAAAAATGTCCGATTAAGAATGGAGGAGCTCTATGCGCTCGATGAAATCAGATTGCAAGCTCAACAGAACTTGAAAATTTACCGGGCAAGAATGACAAAATCTTTTGATCGAATGGTGCGTCCTTGATCATTTCAAGAAGGAGAATTGGTCCTGGTGCAGAGAAGGCCAATCATCCCACACAGAAAAATTGGTGGCAAATTCGTATCCAACTGGAAAGGACCTTTCGTCATCGAGAAGGTATTTCAAGGAGGAGCTTATCAACTCATTGATCTGAATGGTCAGAGGCCTATGCCGCCGATCAATGGCCGTTACCTAAAGAAATACTACGCATGAAATGCTGTGCTTGATGTGTTATATTTTCATACATTATTGTTAACATATACATTTCATATTTTGAAGTTCTCTTATGTCATGAGAACATATTTCGAAATTCCCTATCAGACTGGGGGCATTTTAAATATTTGTTTGGGTCGACATCGTGCTGCATGCCGAGATCCTCGAATAAATATTTAAAATTATCAATTCATATGTCTTTTGTGCTAGAGAATACAAAGATCTTCTCTTTCAAAGTATATGCAGGTGACCTCTCAAAAGATCGAGACACCTTCTCCAACAAACTAAGGTTTAAAAGTCAAGAACGAGACTTTTTGAACTACACACTCCTAAAAAATTGAGCCAGAAAAGCTTGAAGTCTTTCAACAGCCTGAAGCTTAAGGTTCGAATGGGTGTAAAAGGTCGGATCCAACAAGCCCAAATATGGCCAGATCGCTGGCAGCTCCGTCTACTCAACAAGCCATAAGAAAGGCCGCAGTAGAATGACCCCCACTTCGTCAACCCGTCAGTAGGGACTGAAGAAAGTACGAAGGCTAATTCGACTCGACCAGTTCAAGTGATCGTAGTCTACAGAATTCTCTTAAATGACTGGAGATTCAAAGTTCCAGTGAAAGAATGAGTCTCGAACAACTACTGAATGTTCGTAGGCTCCAAAATCTAAAACCACGAAGGATGACTCCAAATCTGTCAACTTCAGCAAAATCAGCATTGAGGAGCGCAATTCCCATAGCTCAAGTCTGAAGTCTAAATGGGTGTAAGAGGTCGGATCTAACAAGCCCAAATATGGCCAGATCGCTGGCAGCTCCATCTACTCAATAAGCCATAAGAAAGGTGTAAAGCACAAAGCGAGGATCGAAGGAACTTTTCTTCAACAAGTCCACCAAAGCACAAAGCAAAGGACCGAAGAAAATCATCCCAAAGTTAATGAAAAGCCTATGGCCGAACTAAGAGGATTTCGTCATCAACAAGTCCGTTATACACAAAGCTCAGGACCAATGACTCCTTGCCACCGATCTAATATAAATCTAAAAGGTTTAGGTCACCGGCATCTACTCCATCAAGCCCGCCAAAGCTAGAAGCAAAGGGCAGAAGGAGAACAAAAATTCTGACAAGTCATCAAAGACAAATCAGACAACCCTTCACCAAGTCCGCAGCACAAAGCACAGGACAGAAGGAATCAAAATCTCAGGGCTCTAGCAAAAGTTGCAGAATGAGCACCCTAGATGACATCTATAAATGTCCCTAAAGACTAGGGGCATTTTAAATATTTATTTGGGTCGACATCGCACTGCATGTTGAAATCTCCAAATAAATATTTAAAATTTTGTCATGATACAACCAGATGATAGAGGAATCTTGAGCATATGCTATCCACTAGCGCCAATCTATAAAGGTGAGATATAAACCATCTGCGGATACATCTAAAATATCAGTGGAGAAAGAAGAGTAGTGTGACATCCAAGTAAACTTTGGAGATCCACTAAATGAAAACTCTTGTGTGACATCTAGAACAAATATCTAGAGATCCACAGGGTCAATTAGCATGCAACAAACATGACCCGCTCCAGGCGCGTATCACATTTGTTGGGGGGCATTTGTTGACCCTTTCCCGTAAGCCAGCAAAAAAAAAGGGGAGAAAAGAAAATAAAATACCATACCTGTTCTGCCATCCCACGACCTCGGCACATCGACGCTCCCACGTCGAAGTCGCATCCTCGCACGTCGAGACCACACGACTCTTGCGTCGTTAAAAGAGATGGAGAGGAGAGGCTTCGGCCTCTATACGGACCCCCGATCCCTCTCTCCCACTCTCCGATCTCTCTCCTTGGCTCCCGAAATCCTCCCGCCGGTCCTCTCACCCAACCGAACCCAGTGATCGAGCTCCCCTCTCCTCCGCCTCTTCCGAACCTCCCGATCCCGCCGCTGCCTCGACTCCTTCATGGCTGTGTGACTCGCTCCTTCTCCGACTTTCCCTTCCAATAGGATCAAAAGTTACAAAATTTTGGATCGGAAGCAAGCTCATGAGCTCGCTCGGCTGTGAAGTTAACTTTCTCCCTCCTGCGCCTCCTCTTCGACTCCCCTAGGGCTATTAGACTTAGCCCCTTTGCCGACTTTCCCTACCTGTTTGATCGGAAACAACACGAGGAGCTCGCTGCAGTGAAGGTAACTTTCTTCCCTTCGTGCGTTTGCTCGACCGTAAATCCAAAAAAAAAAATGATTTTATTTATATTAATTTTAATTAGTTGTAATTAATATTAATTAATCAAGCTAATTATAATTTAATTACTTTTAATTATAGTTAATTAAAAATGATTTCCAATTAATTGTGATTAATTAAATCTAATCATAATTAATTAGGTTATTTTTAATTGATTATTATTAATTATGATTAATTATAATTAGTTAAATTTAATTATTATTAATTGTAATTAATTAAGGTTAATAACAAAGAATGCTCGTGCCTCCCCTTGCCTCGACGTCCGAGCCTCCACCGCCGGTCCATCGTCCCCGAAGGTATAACCCCTAAACTCAGGCTTCCGTCCTCGACGTGTACGACGGACCGGTAGACCACCTAAGCACGCCTTTGGTGAGCGTGGTAGGAGGAAATCCGGTCTGACGCTTATGACGAGGCGGACAGTCTCCTCTCCTCTCGCTCTCTTACCTCGTCATGCGTGGCGAGTCAGTGGTCCACCTATGCACGGTTTTCTTAGCGTGGTGGGAAAGGCAACTGGCGCGACACCTACCATAAGGTAAGCGAGCAACCCTCGCTCTCTTATCTCGACTAATGTGTCGGGCTGACAGTCTACCTATGCACACCTTTATTGACCGTGGTAGGAGGGGCAACTGGCACGACACCTATGATGAGGTAAGCGAGTGATCTTGGCCCTCCTGTCTCGACATGCGTGTCAGACCGACAAACCACCTAAGCACGCCTTTAGTGAGCGTGTTAGGAGGGAAACCGGTTTGACGCACACGGTGAGGCCAGGCGAGCCTGGTGTACCCTTTTCTTTGCGCGGCCGGAACCATTTATAAGTACCCCCGGGCGGGGGGAAAGCAACTGCTCTTCTTCTTGTAACAGGTACCGTCAAAGACCCCATGCACGCCTTTATTGCGTGTGGTGGGAAGAAAAATCACGGCCGAGGTGTCCTCGAAAGAGGGCACCTACCATGCACGCCTTTATTGCGCGTGGTGGGAAGGCCCAGTTTTCTCGTAGTTTTCCCCTAAACGGGGGAGACGCCGGGAGGCTGCCGAAACTTCGGGTGAAATACTACTACACTTGGACCTGTTTTGAACTCAAAAGAATAAAAGATCTGGACCAAATGAGAAGGAGCAGTGGACCGTTGAACTTGATTGAACACGAGTAGAGGACCGGAACAAAACATAAATGACTTCTAAAGATCAAATCCAAATGAAATAAAATCATATTTGAACCAAACTCCAGTCAATTTGAACAAGAAAATGAGCTTGTCAAGAATTTCAAAGGACCCTGGACAATCAATTTGAACTTGAACGAGTACTTGAATTGAACCAAAACTTGAGCTTGAATGGAGTCAGAAATCAAGAGGGGAATAAGGAATCCAGATAAGAGTTACACTTGATACGGCCAAAGAACTCGAATCCATTCTTGAATTCGTGCTATACGACATCAAGTGGGGACTTATAAACTTGATGAATTCAAGTCTGAATGAAACTGAATTTGAATCCAAACACATGCAAAGATCAAAATTTGAATCACACAAGGAAAACTCAAACTACAAGCTCTTGATGCGCGAACTCCTACAACAATTCCCACCAATGCCTGTTGATTGAGATGGCAATATTGGAGATCAGCAATCAAAGACCCGTCTTCTACAAACAAATACAATAAAAAAACCTACCCGAGATTGGTGAAAGGGTGGATATGATGCAGAGACAATGGGTATTCTACATATACCTTTAGGAGGTCGTAGTCAGTACGGCGGTCCCTGCAAAAGAGTACAAACCACTTGTGGATAACAACAGTGTATTGAAAGAATAACGAATCACTGTGGACACAAGTACAGATATCACCTATGACAGCGGTGACCAAAATCTTCAAGTATGCCGAGTACAAGGGCGACTCTATGTACAAAAAGGACACCCCCTGGCAGAATGGAGGAAATGTTTGAACAAATTAGAACCAAAATTTCTGATGTTCCAAAGTCTCTTTTTAGTTCTATAATTAAGAAGAGAACAGTTCAAGTGTCCACAAACACCGAAAATAACAAGTTCATTACACCGAAGATCCTAAAAGGAGTTCTCCTCAAATCAGCAGTCTTTGACTCCAAAATCCAGAAAATTCATACCCTGTTATTGAGAAAGTGGGAGTCGATATCAAGACGCACGCCACCGGATCTGCAACATTCGTACAAGCAGACAGAAGGCGTCTACAATTATTTCAAAGTACCCCTACACGTGCACTATAAATTGTATGCACATAGGTATACTAAAGGGGTAAATATGACCGCGACCCGCATGGGCCCCGGCGAGTGTGTTATTGGTACACACGTGACGCTAGGGATGCTGCGCGGATCGATAAGTGAATTCTAGTTCGAACCCGATCCTTCTATACGGATCAATAGAAGTTGACAGGGTTCAAACCTTTAAACGAATGCACGATTGTGACGACCAGTGTATTTGTTTCAATACATTCGTATCAGGCATTCCAGGCCTGCAATTAAAAGAATTCACTAAACAAAAGGCATGAAGCCTATGAAACCCGATCCTCTTAAGTTGATAAATAGGAGTAGACAGGGTTCAACAAATCGGATAAATATGCGGTCACGAAGTTGATCAGATATTTATTTCATACATTCATATTTGGCCTTCAAGGCCTTCAATAAAGAAAATTCATAAACAAAGGCACAAGGCCTATAAGAAACCCGATCCTTCTAAGTTGATAAATAGGAGTAGACAGGGTTCAACAAATCGGATAAATATGCGGTCACGAAGTTGATCAGATATTTATTTCATACATTCATATTTGGCCTTCAAGGCCTTCAACAAAGAAAATTCATAAACAAATGCACAAGGCCTATAAGAAACCCGATCCTCAAGTAACAGCTTGGTCGAGTTGACAAGGTGAAATCAATAAAGAGAAATAACCCAAAAACACCCCGATGATGGCCGTGTTGAATGTAGATCTCAACCGAAGGGGTTCTCAAATATTTCCAAATGTCCCCCAAACATCCAAATGTCTTCCAAACTCCACCCACGATGCCAAAATCCAATAAATTTCAAAGTCCAGATATTTAAAATTTGAAATTCAACTATTTCAACGCTTAAAGCAAAATCCATCCACCCTCCGCAATAGTTTGCCGGGGTGGACAAATTAAAATTTACTTCAGCTCACAAAAGAGCGAAATGCCTAGTCAAAAATATCACTAAGATCTATTCTCAAACAATCTCCTGCTAGTAAGGACGTGGTACGTGTCCTCTAACCGGCGGTTGGCCGTCAAATGGCATTGCAGGTAAACGGTTATGACCCGGGGCCCTCTGAACTGAGTGGTTTTGCCGCCAAATGGCACCACGATATACCGGTTATGGCCAAAGCCAATACGTTCCTTATTGGCATCAAATCCTTGAGATATCAGTAAATATGATATGATCGATAGGGCACAAATCCCTCTGTAAGCTAAGGTGGATTCAAATTTGTTCCCCTTAGACAAACACTCCCCCTAGGTCTACAAGGTCCCCTTGGACGAAGCAACCCATGGCTGCCGACAAGGATCCTTCTGTCAGGTTGGGTCGACTACCTCCTCTGACTAAGTAGACCAGGGACCACGATGGCCCGGGACGACAGAACCATGGGATCTTGAACGGGCCCATCATCTATTCCCCCACCATCCACTTTAAGTGCATGATGGTACAATCTCTATTTTAAATATCAAACTCTCTAAATTCCCAAATCCAAAAACCCAACTCTTCAAATGCCCAAACTCATTGCTGCTACTATATGCCAGATAACACGTATTCTATATACGTATCTAATTGACGACTAGCCTTAATCGAAAGTTCTCTCTCGTGATCGGGAGGGGTAATTAACTATAGGGGCTTGCGCCTATAGGAAACTAGAACTCAGATCATAAAGTCCTCGCAAAATGAGGGCGAAATCTCTGGGTAGTGTCTTATCTACAAACCCATCTGCCTTCCAAAATTTACCTCGGAACTTATTCAGTTAAAACTCCCTCGCCGAATAAATAAAGAAGCAGCGAGCGGAGGCCGGGGCCGAATTTTCGGAGCCCACAGTGGTGGAATCCAAATGTGCAAGAAATGAATAAAAATAAGAAGCTTTGTTATAAAAATTGATTTAATTTTAAAAATTCTGATAATTGGGAAATACATAAAGTGGCTCGTAAGGATGCTAAGAAAGTAATATGTGATGCAAAGACATTAGCTTTTAGTGATTTATATAATAGATTAGATACTAAAGAGGGAGAAAGATATATGTATAAGTTAGCCAAACAAAGAGATATGAGTAGTAAGGATTTAGTTCAAGTGAAGTGTATTAAATATAAAGATCAAAAAATACTTTTCTTAGAAGATGATATTCAACAAAGATGGATGAGATATTTTGCTAATCTTTTTAATGAAGATTGTGAATATAAGATTGACTATAATGACCTTAGCACCCAAAATGAAAATAAAAATTTCTGTTTTTATCGGCGTATTAGTAAAACTGAAGTTAGAGAGGCTTTAAAGAAAATGAAGGGTGGAAAAGCTGTTGGACCTGATGATATTCCAATAGAGGTGTGGAAATGCTTAAGAGATGAAGGAATTTCATGGCTTACTAAACTTTTTAATACTATTTTAAAGACTAAAAAGATGCCAGATGAGTGGAGAATGAGCGTGTTAATTCCTATTTTTAAGAATAAAGGTGATGCACAAGATTGTGCGAATTATAGAGGTATTAAGTTAATGTGTCATACTTTAAAACTTTGGGAGCGAGTTATGGAGCATAGGTTGCGGCGTGATACTAATGTTTCTCATAATCAATTTGGATTCATGCCGGGTAGGTCGACTATGGAAGCCATACATTATTAAGAGGTTTGATGGAGAAATATAGAGAAAATAAGGAGGATCTACATATGATATTTATTGATTTAGAAAAAGCATATGATAAAGTTCCAAGAGAACTGCTATGGAGAGTTCTTGAAAAGAAAGAAGTCAATAATGCTTATATTCAAATCATTAAAGATATGTATGCAGGAGCTATTACTTGTGTTCAAACACAAGGTGGATTGACCAAGTATTTCCCTATTTCGGTTGGGTTACATCAAGGATCAGCCTTAAGCCCATATCTTTTTTGCTTTAGTCATGGATGTTCTCACTAGACATTTGCAAGAGGATGTACCTTGGTGTATGCTTTTTGCTGATGATATTCTTCTTATTGATAAGACTAGAGAGGGAGTTGAAGGTAAACTTGAATTATGGAGGTCAACCTTAGAGTCTAAAGGTTTTCGCTTGAGTAGATCTAAAACGGAATATATGGAGTGTAATTTTAGTAGTAATAGACCTAATGAGGGGATTGTGACTTTGGGCGATCAAGTCATTAATAGGAGTACACGTTTTAGATATCTTGGATCTATTGTTCATAGTGATGGTGAAATAGATGCGGATATTATCAGCAGAATTCAAGTTGGATGGTTGAAGTGGAGGAATGCATCGGGCTTGTTATGTGATAGAAATGTACCCCTCAAACTTAAGGGAAAATTCTATAAGATGGTAGTGAGGCCTGCAATGCTTTATGGTGCCGAATGTTGGCCATTAAAAGAGAAGCATAATACTAAGTTAAGTGTGGCAGAGATGAGGATGCTCAGGTGGATGAGTGGCTTTAGCCTTAGAGATAGGATACGAAATGAGCATATACGTGAAAAGGTTGGAGTAACTCCAGTAAAAGATAAGATTAGAGAGAGTCTCCTTAGATGGTTTGGTCACATAAAACGGCGGCCTTCCGATGACCCGGTTAGGAGAGTAGAGGTATTAGATTTGACTTATGTTAAGAAAGGTAGGGGTAGACCTAAAAAGACTTGGTTAGAAAATATTAGGAATGACCTTTCTTTATTAGATTTAAACGAGAATTTGACTTTTAATAGGACACAATGGAGAAAAAGGATTCATGTAGCCAACCCCACGTAGTGGGATAAAGGCTTGATGTTGTTATTGTTGTTGTTGAGGAATACGAAGCCTTTCAAGGATGATCAAGGGATGAAAGATCTTTCGTTTCTTAAGGAGTTTAGTTATGTTACTTGTACTGATAGAAGTTTTAATAAACTAGAAGTTTTAATAAACTAGCAAATTTATGTGCCAGTTTGGCTCTTTCTTATAATTTTCTTTGGGAGTACATTTATTCTAATAATATTCCTTCTTTTCTTAGGTTATTTAAGGAAGAATGTCATTTTCTTTTTCATTAGTTTATAGTAGTTTCTTTTTCTATTAATGCAATTGCATCTTTAAAAAAAAAACCATAATTTCAACCAAATGGATTGAGAAGTAACAATTTCAATGTTGCAATATAGCTTTACTTTGGTTTATTATTTTTCTATTTTATTTTAATTTTCTAAAATATATTTAATTTATATTTTTTATTTATAAAAATATAAGTCTATTTTAAAAAATACTCAAAATAACACAATATTTTTAAATATGTTCAAAAAAATTTAAGTAATAATCACACCATCTACTACCAACCATCATTGCTAATACCACCCATCAAATATTTCCATCATCATTTATGCAATATTTAACTAAAAAAAAACATGTATTAGATATCAAATATATGTTAATTTTATATTAAAATATAAACAAAATAAATGATCCCAAATAGCCCTTAAGATTTTCAAAATTATGAATAATCTTAGAATTTTGTATATTGGCATCAAAGACTGAAATTTAAAAAAGGTGTGAGTAAACTACCACTCTAAGAAAAGGCATTAGGTCATATCCAAATCAATGGAAAGAATTGGAAGAAAGATAATCTCAATTTGACAACACCACACTACAAAGATCTACAAAGCAAACCACATTTAGATTGAATTGAAAGTGAAACAATAACGTGGCCTTGTGGAGTCAAAAAAAAAAAAAAAAAGGCATAGAAACAGTTTTCACTTGGCTGAAATCCTTAAAGGTTTACAGGATTGTTACAGGTAGATTTCTAAATTATTAATTGATCGTAAGCACGATCATGAATCATAATATTATCTAAGCTTAAATTTATGTACAGCTCAGAAACCTATTTTTGTTGAAGTTATTATATGTAAAACAACAACAACACCAAATGAACCTCAACAGTTTTCCACTTACATTATAAATGCAGTACACTACGACCAAAGGTTATAAACCTAAACATCTAATTAAAATACCACGAAGCATTAAAGCTCAGTTTGGGACTGCTTTTTAACAGCTTCTTAAAGCTGTTTTTTAATATAAAAATTAAAATTTTTGTACTAAAAAATCGCTTTAGAACACACTAAGAAAGCCGTCCCAAACGAAGCCTAAATCTTGTCCTCTAGCTATATTCTTTCTCTAACCACAGTTGTCCGGAGCTGCTTGCTGGTATATTCGAGAACTATGGTCTCCTTGTGCACTGGATTGAATCCCCCTAGCTTCTCAAGCTTAAATGCACACCTTTGTGCCTTGCATCGACATATCTTCACAGTACTCAAATAAAACCTTTCAGAATGCTGAATCAAGAGCAAATGGTTATGCATAAATTCCATAAAAATCGGAGATAAATCAGTTATTTGTTAGACAATAATAAATCTATGGTTGAGGATTGCCTACACTTGGGCTGTCAAATCCACCTTGGACTGCGTCGCATAGATCCAATGATAACTTCCGGAGTAATGGCAGCTACAAAAATTACAATCTATTAAACGAAGACCATATTTACTTTTTAGGGCAATTAACGTTCAAATCGTGGCTTTTTATAAAACTATCATTCTCCTATCTCTACTATTAAAATTCTTACTTTAATATTGAAATTGACAGCACAATTTGTATTTTTTACTTTCGTCACAATCACGTGTAAATACAGAGATTCAATAGTTCAAAATAAAAATAAAAATAAAAAAAGAGAGTGCAAATTTTGTAAAAAGCTAAAAATTGGGTGTTATGCATGTGATATTCTCCCTTGTTTTATTATAGAAAAGCAAAGTTTACCTTCGAAGCTGCGTCCAGCATGAAGTTCCGAGCAAGCCCTCGGCCCTGCAATTTGATTATGGAAGTTGAGTTTATTTCAAATTTTGTGCTCTGGATTTCAAGGTTAGCAAATTAAAGAAATATAGATTAACATGTCTAATGTCACCTTGTGAATCTATGTATATTAAAGAAAGCGTTGTTAAGGCATGGCAAGGATTAACAGAAAAAAAAAAGGTTTCTGAATGATGATCTAGTTCTTAACCATGTGAAAGAACTTTTCTTTCATCAAAGGAGATGCATGCGTATACTCAGAATATTCATTCACATATATTTAGCAGGTAGTTGGAGAGGTCATAATAGAGGAGTTTGCCCTCAAAAAGGGCCCACAGTGGAACTCGCCAAATGACCTGAGAGACAATACTCACTTGGAACTCTTAGAACTCACCCACCGTGATTAACAAGCGCTACTCGCTCAAGCCCACCAAGGAGCTCACCCTTTTATGAGGTGAATTAGAGATTCCTCATCTAACTAGCAACTCAACACTTGTTACATGCCTAAACCACCATTCTAGTCACACGTTCTCTCCGAAAACAATCATCCTCATAAAAGTTTGCCAAGTTCATTATAATATATTAGTAATTAATTAATTAAGCATTTCCTCCATTCCTCCCACCTGCTCCTCTCTGGAATTGGGAGCAGGTCGTGAGCTCAGAAAGCCATGAGAGCTGCTAGGGCTGCTGCGGCTGTTGGGAGTGAAATTTAGAAAACGGTAATGAAAAATAAGGAAAGCATAGGAAGGGAAGAGAGGAAGGAGGTTAGGGAGAGGGAAGGAAATTGAGTTGAATGAGGAGTGCAATTGAGGTAAATTTTTTAGATTTTAATATAGCCTATTTTATTTTCTTAGGATGTATGTACGAAAGACATATTTATGCTTTAGATTATTTATAAGTGGAAAAGAGGCCGAAGCAATTTAGGAGAACGAATTCATCCAGTGATCCTAGAGAACAAGGTGAGATACCCAATCTATGGTATAGGAAATAATAATATTTTTATATAATTGAGACAACATTTTTATATAATTGTGATAACATTATTTCCAGTTTCATCATGTTTTTATTAACTGGTTTATCAGCTGAGTTGCTGTATATTCATGTGTATGTTATGAAAATGTAAAGTTTATTGAAAAAGTAAATGAGAAAAGTTATACATAAAAGATAGACTCGACAAGATAAGCCTTAGAGATCATACAGAAGGTACCTGACTCTCATTTCCAACTTTGAATGAGAGAGCTGCAAGTGTGCAAAAGCCTATTATCATCATATGACTTGCCTAAAGTTGAAAATTAGAATCCAACTTTGAATGAGAGAGCGGCAAGTGAGGAAAAGCCTATTATCATTATATGACTTGCCTAAAGTATTGGAAAATTAATCGAACAAGAAATATGTGAATACAGAATATATATATATATATATATATATATATATATATATATATATATATTGATATTGATATTCTTATGCATTGATTATTTATACAACTTATAATTCTTATAGAAATTTAGATATTATTTACCATTGAATGCAAATTATATGTTTCTTATTTCTTGTATAATTATTGTGTATTTCATTGAACTTTTATCTCATTAGTAGTGGTTGTACTGCAGAAAACGTGAAAGAGCCAGCGAGGCTCTAGGTAGAAGGGTGACTGCATTTTTGTGTACATACATTTTGGATGTATATAGAAGCAAGAGAAGGAAGCTGTACAGGGTATGTGAACTTTATTTGAAAGCATGACAAGCTCTATATTTTATTTGATGTGTTTTGAATATGCTTCCAATTATAAAATATTAAGATAAAATCATAAGACTTGAAAAAAACATGAGGTGTTCTAGATAGAATATTTCCTATTCACTTGATCCTGATAGAACTAGGTAAGAGTGGATATTAGTAAAAGATATGTCTATTCGGATTCACCCTATTTGTTACACTCCAGCTTAACTGAAGGGAGTCAAAATGAGGTGTGATATCTCAGTTACAGAAAAACACCTATTCACGGGACTCCCAACTCATCTCATCCTAACCATTTAACTCTAACCTCTCCCTTCCTGAGACAACTTACACTTTGAAATTTGGGTATTATAGAGAGGAAGGTGGGCTAGAGAGGGATAATGGGCTATCTCTTTTTAGAAAGAGAAATAATTTTCTCTGTAAGACTTTTTTTATTTTTTATTTTTTTGAAAATGAAGGGAAGGTTAGGGTTTTGGTAGAGGTGGTGTATGAGGTATGTGAAGGGATTTTGAGAGGGGAGGGTAATTAGAGCTTGAGGTGGAAGAAGAAAATTGAGAAAGAGGGGGGAGGGTAATTAGGGCTTGAGGTGAAAGAAGAAAATTGAGAAAGAGGAAGTGTTGATGAAGAAGAAGAAGAAGAAGAAGAAGAAAAACAAATGGAAGATGGAGATGAGGTGGTAGGCCAAGGTGGAGGTGGATGATGACTGGAGCTGCGGCGGCAGGGAAGTTATAGAGGCGGCGAGGTCGGAGATGAGGCTAGATGTAGGGTTGTTGGGCAGCATGGCTTGTGGCTTAGAGGGGTCACATAAGAGAACGAGAAAGAAAGGAGGGGCTTGTGTGTATGATAGGGATCAAGAGAGAGAGGGTTGTTGGATTGGTTGGGAATGAGTGAGGGAATGTGAGGGTTAGTTTAGGCATTTATGTCAGAGATTTTAGGTTTTAGGTTTAATTATATTTAGAAAATTTTTTATTTAATTGATTTTAAACGTAAAATTAATTTTAATTTAATTTAGTTTTTTTCCCTAAAAATAAATATATATTTTTATATTAGTCGTAATTCGACTTGGTCACCAAATCACCATTGATCGCGCATGTCATATTTGTCTCGATATGCAAGCGTGAAATTTTAATTTCTCTAATTGACAACCCAACCAATATGGCTGTCGATTTTAGTTATTTCAGTTGCCCCAAATCCCCTGGTGTTATCCTTTTTGTGAATAGAGGATATTTCAGCAATCTGGATTTTTGGGTGACGTGCGTCTGACAAATTTTATGCGATGTCGCACTCTTTGCTTTGAAATTTGTCGTATGCGATCAACTCGACCCCGGCACTAGCATTGAGTTCAACAAACATTAGAAAAAAAAAATACACTACACACTTTACTCGGTATTCTTAAAATGTTTGCATTTTGAATTCTTCTGAGCAAACAACCTATAAAGATTTGAATGCTATAGTACCGTCTAGTATTAAAGATAGTACAGGAGCGATAAAAGTGTCACAAAGGATCACATCAAAAATAATATTAAGTTAGTATCTTTTTGTATTGGTTATGAGAATTGTTAAATACTATATCTGAAATGACACGTCTTAATGCAATTTTTGTGTAGACAGTAACTATAATCGACATTTGCTAAAATAATTGGAATGTTAGAACAACGAAGAAAAAATTGAAGATTGAAAGCTTATAATTCCTATAAAAAGACTTAGTAAATTATATACACTTTGATAGGTGTGATATTAATAATTATCAATTAATATTATTAGAAGATAATATGATACTTAAGTGCGATATGTTTAAGCATCTTAAATCAATTATAAAAAAAAAATGAGAACATAGATAAGTTAGCTTGAGTTTAAATTGGATTAGTTTAAATGGATTAGTAGATTAAAAGTATTATGCGATAAGAAGATATCATGAAGACTAAAAAATTAACTTCATTAAATTAATTGGTTATATTATATGGATCTAAGTGTTAAGCAATACAAAAATCATATTGAATGTGATGAAAATAATAATATTAGAATAAATGTGAGGAAAATTATGATGGATGAATTGAGATATTAGATGGGCGCGGTTAGAGTAACATCTATTATACGACAGTTGAAAAATAAATTAGGTGGTTCAGCTAAATACTACGAAGAATAGAAAACATTAGATGAGTAAATAATATTAGTGTGTAAGAGTTAGAAAGCAAAATTTATAAACCTAATGAAAAATGGATAAAGATAACAAAAAATGCATACAAATTGTTCAAAAAGATTTGTTCATAATTGATTTAACATCTTGATGAGCACTAAATAAAAAAAAGAAGGAAAAATGAGTATCCACAAAGCCATACTCGAATAGCTAGGATAAGGCTGATAATGATAATGATGATTAAAAAGACACTTGTTTGCAATGAGACCTTGACCATACATAGGAAATGTAATCACAATTACTCGGAAGGTCCAAAGACTTCATCAAATTTAACAAGATACACAGAAAGTTACTGCCTACAATGCTGGGCCTAATGCAATACAATAAACAATATCAGTTTAAACTGATATTATAGCATTCTATAAATCATTTTGGAGCCGTTCCTTCTAATGCTTGTGAAGATGTAGGTATTTATAAAATGAAAGCGTGAACGTATTAACGCAGAGATCATTACCATACATAATCCACATTTATGTGAAGAAAAATGAGAAGTTGACCTACATTGTGTCGTAGCTTGAGTTCTTCTATTGCTTTGCAGTTAAAAAGAAATGTAACCCCTTGAGAAGTTATCCTTCCACATTCCTGACAAATAAAAAGACTTAATTATGTCATTTAAACAAAAGAATACAAAAAAACAAATTGATCACAATGCCAAAGAGCACATAAGAAATGGAAGCCCGCCCAAATACTAAAACATAAAACCATATGGGCGGCGTGCTATAAATTTTCTGATCATCCTCACAAAAACATTTAACAATATACCAGTTAGATTGGCAAAAGGTGGGTGTTTGCATTTTTTTTTTTCATGCTCGCTAGACTTTGGTGATTCATCTCTACTTCCTGCTGTTTGGCTGAAATTGGATGAATCAATTACCTTTTATAAGCTTTAGCATAAACTTCAGACCCAGTCTTATTCTCTGGACCCAATTTCTTTCAAAAATTTCAATACATTCAATTAATATTGATGTAGGCAGGGGGGGGTCAACTCATGTCTAAAATAAAACAATTTTGGCCTCCCTCGAGTCTACAAGCTCAATCAAAATTGAGCTGAAATTTTAGCTCATTTATGAGCTGGTCTTGAGTTTACTTATTGAACTAAGGGTTAGCTCATTATTAGCTAACATTTTAGTTTATAGTTATCTTTTTATTAATGTAATTTTTAATGTTTTAATTATGTTTGTCTCTTGGAATTCCAAACCGGCTTTTGGAATTCCAAGATATGTTATGTCCCATGTGTGGCTCCTTGGCTTCCACCATGAGCTTTAGTTTTTTGTTCCTTTGCCTCTTGGAATTCCGGCCGGCTGCTGGTTTTCCGAGCCTGGGATGTTTCCCGTGGCTGTGGCGCGTTGGTTTCGTGTGGCCTCCTTGTCTCCCGCGGCTACTCCTTCGGTTCGGGCGATTTTCCGTGATTAGCATGGGGGGATTTCCATGCTTGTGATGTTTAGGTTCTTGTGAAAATTAATGTTGGTGTCCTTTTTTATTCCCCTTTCATACCTATAAATATGAGGGGCTTGTAATGTTTGAAATAGTGAATGTTATGTGATTTTTGGAATCTAACCTGCGGGTTATTGGAAAAGCTTGCGATCTTTGTTCGTCTTCTTTCTCATCCCCTCCGGAAATCTTGCAAGCTCTTTCCAACCTTTCGTCTTGGCTTCTAATCTCTTTCGTCTCTCCGCAAGTGCCACTCCATTGTATCTTTCGTCTCTAAGTAAAGCAACTTTAGGGTGTCTTTGATTTCGAGTGAAAAGTTGTAATCCGTCGTCGTTTGTAATGTTTTTAAAAATTTCTTCTTTTTAGTTTAATTTGAAATGTAAGAGTTTGTTCTTCCTCATCTTAGTCGCATCATTCATGATTTAGTGGGTCGTCCGTTTGTAAGGAAAAATCTCTCGTGTGGGCGAGGGGTATAGGCTCCCTATATTTCTTGCCCCCACCAAATATACAAAAACAATGACACGAAATATTTTATTTATTATAATATTTGTCTTTTAATACTATTAACCATAATAAAGTTTGAGATATCGTCCATTTATAGGCAACATTGGACAATCTCCTTTACAATCAAACAACTGATAAGATCCCCCTTGATATGCCTTCTCTATCAAGAACGAACCTTTCCAAGTTGGTTTGAATTTACCGCATATCCTTCAATGAGACAAAATGAGTCTTCGCAGGACTAAAAAACCAAGTCTTCTACTTGGAAAGTTCTCGGGCTAGCCAGTTTATCATGTGCTTGAATCATTTTAGCTTTATATATCTTGAGTTTCGGTTGAGCCATCAAACGCTTCTCTTCAAAACCTACGAGTTCTTCTAATATGAGTTTTGCATTTGTTCTTATGTGATCTTATAACTAACAACTATACGCAATAAAGGTAGTTGTACCTCTAGAGGGAGAACAACCTCTGCTCTGAATGCCAAAGCAAATGGCGTAGGTTGAGTAGGAGGGAACCATGGGATCTTGATCGGGACCATCATTCATTCCCCACTATCCGCTTTAAGTGCAAAATTGTGAAAATTTCTGTTGACTTCTGTAATATAATAACAAAAAAGGGGATAAAATCATACCAGAGCCCGTATCCTGCGCAAATCCAGCTCAGACCCCGCCGCTTGCTATAGTGTCGCAGTCTGCAACGGCGCCGAAAAAACGTCTATTCACGCATGGGCTCGCCTTGACTCTGCTCCTCCTAGCTTCGATAAATAGAGGCCGAAGAGGCTTCGGCTTCTCTCCGATACCATTCGACCACACGCACGAACATCTCCCTCTCTGACCTGCTCCGATCTCCTCCATCCGTTCGACTTCCTGAGCCAGCCTCCTCTCCAAACCCGATGCCAGAGCCACTGAAGCTCCGACCTCCATCCATCCCGTCAATCTCCTTCCGTCCATACACAGAGAGAGAGAGAGAGAGAGAGAGATCCTTACCTAAGCTTGAAGCCGAGATCCCCACTGCCTCCTCCAATCCCTCTCCATCTGCTCAAACCGAAGCCCAAGTCCACCCAATCCAGCCCCTGCCTTCTCTCTACAGCCGAACTCTCCCTCACCCCTTATCTTTTATACCCGAACCCAGATCAGACTCACCCCTCTTAGCCGACCTTTGCTCCTGTCCTTGGCCAATCAGAGAGATTAATCCCTCTCTTAATCCATCTCTTAGTTAATATTAGTATTAACTAATATTAGTACTAATATTATTATTATTATTATATTGTGATTATAGTATTATTATTATTATCATTATTAAATATAATGATATATAGTAGTAATAATATAATATGATAATATTATTAGTATTAATATCAACAATTATATTATTTATTATTATCAGTATTTTTTTTAGTATAATTAATTTTAAAAAAATAATTATAATTAGTTATAAATTAATTATAATTGTTATAATTAGTTTATATTAATTATAATTAATCATAGTTAATTATTATCATTAATAATTAAATATGATTAATTATCATTAAGTATAATTAATTAATTATAATTATAATTATTTATTACGAATTAATTATAATTTATATAAGATTAGTTGATAATTAATCTTTATTAATTATAATTAATGATACTTAATTACCATTAATAATAATTAATTATTTTAATTATAATTAATCTATATATATATATATATATATATATATATATATATATATATATATAAAAAGATAAAAGTGATTCTTCTCTCGTGGCTTGCAACGGGCTGGCAAAACCCCTATGCGC
Source organism: Dendrobium nobile (assembly GCA_022539455.1). NCBI lineage: Eukaryota > Viridiplantae > Streptophyta > Magnoliopsida > Asparagales > Orchidaceae > Dendrobium > Dendrobium nobile. The sequence goes on along the minus strand of CM039721.1, from coordinate 19,392,399 downwards.
TCACGTAGCGTTGTAGGGAGGGAAACCGGCACGGTACTTGCGGCGATTTAAGAATCCCTCTCCAATGCTAGCAACGAGCCGTCAAACCCCCTACGCGCTCAAGTAGCATTGTAGGGAGGGAAACCGGTGCGGCACTTGCGGCGAATGGGATAAAAAAAATGTTTTCTTTATTTTTATATAAGTACCCTCGAACGTCCATGTGGTGCAGAGGGGGGAAATCTGTGTTTTTCTAATATGTACTTTCTTCTTATAATAAAAAAAACCCTTAAACGCTCACGTAGCAGGCGGGGATAAAAAAAAAAAAACTTTTGCAACCGCGGTGTCATTTTGACACCTACCTGAAGCGTTCACGTAGCATCGAGGGGAAAGGTTGCCTCTTAGTTGTTCCCCTAAACAGGGGAGACGCCAGGAGGCTGCCGAAATTTGGATCGAAGATCCAAGGACTTGAACAAAATGAGCTTGAACATGGAACTCATTTTGACACTCAAATGAACTTGCAAGTGGACTTGATTGAACTCAAATGAGCTTGGTGCAAAGGACAAGAACTTGGAACAAATCACATTAAACTCAACTTGAACCTAAATTAGAACTTAAATTAACCACAAAAAAGGCTTGAACTTCAATCAAATTTGAACAAGGACTTGGACAAATTGGCACCAGACTTGTGGACTTGATTTAGACTCAAGCAAAACCAAAGCTTTGACATTGAGCTTGAACCCTATAATGAACTTGATTTGGACATTACAAATGACTTGAACTTGCATTTGATTTGAAAATCAAATGATAAGAACAAAGAACAAATGAATCAAGTGTTGTGGGCATAAGCTCATACTTGAGCTTTACAAGACAACCAAAGAATTGAATGGAATACATAAGCTTTGAACTTGTTAAATACAAAGAGCAATAAATTATACTTGAGCATTGAAGGCACAACGTGGAATGTAATTCAATACTTAAAATGGGACTTGCAATTTAGCAAGATGATAAGGTTAACCATGCAAGCAAGAATCGTGGGGAGAATATAATGATATGCTTGTAATTAACAATGCAAGGTTTCTAATGGAACATTGAGAAGTGATTGCATCAATGGAAGTGCATATACTAATCAGCAAATGATATCAGATTCATCGTACACGATCAATTTAATGGGAGTATATAACATGAGTGCATGTTATTTGTCACGACCCGGCCCGGTTAGCTCGTAGATACGAGGCGGGAACGAGATCGGACATGAAATAAAATTAACTAGTCATTCTTCTTAACAAAATAAAACTATTCATTGAACTCTTCAAAGACAAAAAACGCCTCTAAACCTTTTATATTTTCATTCCAAAAAGTGTTTTCAAAACAAAATATACAAGATGGCTAACTTCAATCTAAACATGCTAGGATAAGCCATCCAAAAATAATAGGAAGTACAACAAGTAAAACTACTAAAAATGAACCTGTCACCCGGTGTTCGACGGCTGTAGGTGAACCTTGGGTTTTCAGCCATTTCTTCTACTAGGTTCTCCTGAAATTTCCCAAAACTAGGGAGTGAGCTACGCTCAATAGAAATTCTAATCCTAAACATGCTCAGTTGACATAAAGAAAATATTGATTTACTTGCTTTGAAAAGAAAAGGGAACATGCGTTTAAATGTCTCAATTATGTCCTCATGAAAGATATGTAAATGTCATATGCATATGTTATAACTATACTTCATGCATCTTATTTAACATAATCAACCGTCCCGGAGTACCGTTTTGTACTGATCAGGTACACATCTTTTGGCCATTTCTTTTCCTCAATTGCCACAAGGGCCATCTGTGCCTTTGGCATCGTCTTTGGTACTCCGTATTCAATCATACACATTCCATTCAATATTTCTTTCACATGATCATATAATTTTCCTTGAAATGTTTGACATAAAGCTTTACACATGATACTCATGAATTTGAAGCATAAAGGAAACAAAATGCTATAAAAGGCTTTACACTTTAACATGAGGCTTTAAAACAATATAACATGAAATAAACATGAAACATGAAATAACAATTGAACATGTAAGGATAGGAATTCCTACCTCCAAAAATCTTGAATTCCTCCTCCCTTCCTTTTTAATTAAGCTTCTCCTTCTAGCCACCACATAAGGAAAATAGTTTAACTTATACTTTGCCAAAAGTAAAATTTCAAATTCGTCTAGAAGCTTCCTATAAACCTCCTACAACTATTCTTAAGGTATAACATCATCAACATCATCAACCTCTTACTAAACTTAATGTTTTTAATGAAAATTTTCGGATTTAAATAAAATTAAATATTGGAAAAAATAGTTTTCTCTCCAATTTTAACATTAGAGGTCTCATGAAGCCCTTAGGAACCCAATTAGGAAACATGCAATCTATAGAAACTAGGTTTGGAAAAGAACCTAAACTTCCCTAATTTTTCCATTCAATTTCACTCAAAGAAAAATCATAATTTTTATATAAAAAGGTTTCCCTTAACTCTCCTATTCATTGCTATAAAAGATTTCATCAAAGTGAGAAATCCTAACGTTCATGAACCCAACATTTTTTCTTAAATCTCACAATGTCTTTACATAAAAGTTTCCTCAAATCATTAGAAATAACATTTGTGAAGACAATTACAAAGAAAATCACTTTTAAGTAAAATCCTAACTTTCAAAACTCAAATTTTGGTGAAGGAAAATGTACATTAGGGTTTAGAAACATCCCCCTAACCTTCCCTAAACTTCTCTCAAAAGAATCTCAAAGAAAACTTAAGTTTTTCTCAAACCCTAGTTTTCATTCCTTAGGGAAAACTCAAGGGAAAGGAAGAGAAACTCTTGCAAAACACATACCTTAACCTTCCCTTAGATTTCCCTACGCTTTCCTCCAAGTTTGGCCGCCGGAAACCGCCGCCGGAGCCGTCGCCGAAGAGCCCGTCGCCTCCTACCCGTCCGCCTCTCCCTCTCTTGTCCGCTCGGTTTGGGTGAAAAGGGCGAATGAGGGAGAATAGGGGGTTCGGTTCTTGTATAATGGGAGAAATGGGAAAGGCCAAATGACATAACTACCCTCACTTAAACAATTTCGGCCTTCAAAAGGCCTAGGGGTAACCTTGGCATTTCTATCCTTCCGAAAATTATAATCTTCAAAATACTCATAATTAAATATAGGTTCTATATATGGAAACGATCAGAATTTTACGCTCTATTTTCTAAAATTAATCCCGTCAAAATCCGACAACATTGAAATTTTCACTTAAAACTCGTCGCGGCGCTTTGAAAAGCGTGCGAAGCCTAAAACGACATTTTCGGGTTTTACAATTCTCCCTCCCTTATAAAAATTTCGTCCTCGAAATTTAAGACAAGCACAAGAAATCATACCTTAGTCAAAAAGGTGAGGATAGCTCTCCCTCATCTCTGATTCCTTCTCCCATGTAGCATCTTTCTCCGTTCCATGCTTCCACATAACCTTGACATAAGGAATCTCTCTACTACGAAGCTGCTTAACATCATAATCTATGATCTTCTCAGGCTCCTCTACAAAAGTCAGATCTGGTTGGATATCTATTGCTTCAGTATTGATCTTTTGAGCTTCATCTGCAATGTACTTCCTCAAAGAAGAGATGTGGAATACATTATGTACTCCACTCATGTGGGATGGCAAAATCAGTCTGTAAGCCACACTGCCAACTCTCTCTGAAATTTCAAATGGGCCAACATACCTTAGACTCAGTTTTCCAACCTTGCCAAATCTCTTCACACCTTTCATAGGGCTTACCTTGAGAAAAACAAACTCTCCAACCTCAAACTCAACAAATCTATGTTTGGCATCATAGTACTTCTTCTGTCTATCTTGCACAGCTTTCAATCTATCACGAATCAGTCTTATCTTTTCAGTAGCATCATCTACTAAATCAGCTCCAATAATCTTTCTTTCTCCTGTCTCAGCCCAACATAAAGGAGTTCTACACCTCCTTCCATACAAAGCTTCATAGGGTGCCATACCTATACTTGTTTGGAAGCTATTGTTATAGGCAAATTCAATCAATGGAATGTGTGACTCCCATTTGCCACCAAAGTCTAGTACACTTAATCTGAGTAAATCCTCCAATGTCTGAATAGTCCTCTCTGATTGACCATCTGTTTGAGGGTGAAATGCTGTACTGAAAGTGAGTCTGGTGCCCATTGCCTCTTGAACTTTCCTCCACAATCTAGAGGTGAATCTCCCATCTCTATCTGATACTATCGATCTTGGGACACCATGAAGCCTAACAATCTCATTAACATAAACACTTGCCAACTTCTCAACAGCATCAGATTGTTTGATAGGTAAAAAGTGTGCTGACTTAGTCAACCTATCAATGATCACCCACAAAGCATCATGACCAGTTCTAGATCTAGGCAATCCAACCACAAAATCCATGGCTATGTCTTCCCACTTCCATTCTGGTATAGGTAAAGGCTGCAATAAACCTCCTGGCTTTTGATGTTCTACCTTAACCATCTGGCAAACTGTACATTTAGCCACAAATTCTGCTACACTTCTCTTTATTCCTGGCCACCAAAACCCTTCCTTCAAATCCTGATACATCTTATTACTGCCTGGGTGAATGGTGTAACTGGAGTAGTGAGCTTCTTGAAGGACTTCTTTCCTCAAATCATCCACATCTGGAATGCACAATCTGCCCTTATATCTAAGCAATCCCTCACCATCAAGCTCAAAATCTTCAATGTGACCAACACTAACCATATCCAGTATCTTCTTAAAATCTGCATCAAGTGGCAAAGCTTCTCGTATCCTTTCTGGAAATGTTGACATAATTATAGTCTGATTCAACCTTATAATTTCTGCATCATTGGGTTGAACCACTGAAATCTCCAACTTCTCCAAATCCCTTATCAACTCCTGCTGCTGTGTAATCATCCAGTTTGCACTACCTGATTTCTTTCTGCTCAAAGCATCAGCAACCACATTTGCTTTGCCCGGATGATACTGAATATCCAACTCATAATCCTTTATGAGTTCTAGCCATCTCCTCTGCCTCAGATTCAATTCCTTCTGAGTGAAGATATACTTCAAACTCTGGTGGTCAGTAAAAACTTCACATCTAACTCCATACAAGTAATGCCTCCAGATCTTCAAGGCAAAAACTACCGCTGCCAACTCCAGATCGTGGGTTGGGTAATTCCTCTCATGATTCTTCAATTGCCTAGAGGCATAGGCAACTACCTTCCCATGTTGCATCAGAACGCATCCTAAACCCCTTAGAGATGCATCACTAAAAACCTGAAAACCATCACTGCCTGAAGGGATAGTAAGAATCGGTGCAGTCGTCAAACGAGTCTTCAACTCTTGAAAAGCTTCCTCACATAGACTGCTCCACTCAAACTTAACTGCCTTCTGAGTCAATCTACTCAAGGGTGCAGAAATCTTGGAAAACCCCTCTACGAATCTTCTGTAGTAACCAGCTAGCCCAAGAAAACTCCGTACCTCTGTCACTGTCGTAGGTCTAGGCCACTCAGCTATAGCCTGCACCTTATGCTGGTCCACAGAAATGCCGTCTCCACTAATCACATGACCCAAAAATGCTACACTCCTCAGCCAAAACTCGCACTTGGAGAATTTGGCGTACAGTTCATTGCTCCTTAGAGTATGTAACACTGCTTGAACATGACGTGCATGTAGCTCTTCATTATAAGAATAAATCAGAATGTCATCTATGAAAACAATGACAAAACTATCAAGCATCGGTTTAAAGACCCGATTCATTAAATCCATAAAGGCAGCTGGGGCATTCGTTAGTCCGAAAGGTAACACTGTAAACTCGTAGTGTCCATACCTTGAGCTAAACGCTGTCTTAGGGATGTCTTCCTCCTTAATCCTCAATTGATAGTAACCAGACCTTAGATCAATCTTAGAAAAGACTGTAGTTCCTTCTAGTTGATCAAACAAGTCATCTATCCTCGGCAGTGGATACTTGTTCTTAACAGTAAGCTTGTTCAACTCCCTGTAATCGATACAAAGCCGCATACTACCATCCTTCTTCTTAACAAAAAGAACGGGTGCTCCCCAGGGTGAGGTGCTCGGTCGAATAAACCCCTTCTCCAACAACTCTTGCAATTGTGACTTCAACTCCTGAAGTTTCTTAATCGCCATACGATAAGGTGCTTTTGAAACAGACTCAGCACCAGGTACAAGATCAATTGAGAAATCAATCTCTTACCGGAGGCATTCCAGGTAATACTTCAGGGAACACATCAGGAAAGTCTTGTACTACAGCAATCTCCATCAATTCTGGTACTTGCTTCGAAATGTCCCTTACATGAGCTAAAAAGCTTGGATACCCCTTCATAATTAAACTGCAAGCTTTCATAGATGAAATAATCATCGAGGATACACCTCGATCGCCTTGGAAAACAAGTTTCTCTCCTCCAAGAAGCTTTGATCTTCACCACCTTCTTATTACAGTCAATGGAAATGAATTGGTCTGACATCCAATCCATTCCTAAGATCACATCAAACTCCAACAGGGGTAAAACTATCAACAAAACATCAAACTTCTTCTCGCAAAAAGTGAGAAAAGTGGAACACATAAGTGTAGCACTCATCCTAGACCCATCCGGTAACAGCACAGACAATGTAGTAGGCATGGTGCAAACATCCAATGCATGCTTCGTAACAAACTCCTGACTAATGAATGAATGCGATGCTCCAGTATCAAAAAGTACTCTACTAGGTACACATTGAACATAAATAATACCTGTGATCACATCAGGAGATTCCTTGGCCTCTTGCTGTGTAATGGCATAAACCCTTGGTTGCACAACAGGTCTCGCAACCGGATGACTAGGTGCTGAAGCCGATGCAGTAGACTCCTGAGCTCTGGGTCTACCAACTGTAGGCTGTCTCCCAAAACTCTGCTTAGGTGGAGCACTAGACCTCCCCTCCCTAGGGCCCTTTGGGCAGTTCCTAGCCATGTGCCCAGGCTGATGGCAATAAAAGCAAATATTAGAGCCCGTTAAGCATTCACCTCTGTGCATTCTGCCACATCTATCACAAGTTCTACTACTGAAAGAACTCCCACTGCTGTCAGATCTACCTTTCTTCACACTAGGCCCACTAGAATGCATCTGAAAACTCTTGGTCTTTTCAAAACCCCTCTTCTTCTGAAGGAAATCTCTCCTCTTTTGAGTAGCCTGAATGTCAATCTCTATCTTTCTTGCTTTTCCAACCAAATCAGGATAGTCATCAAAACTAAAAGGGATCAGTGGCTGACGAATAGCATCATGAAGTCCTGCCAAAAATCTCTGACACTTCTCCTCAGTACTAGGAATAATCTGGGGTGCATATCGAGACAACATGGTAAATTCGGCTTCATATTGCATAACAGTCTTCTCTCCTTGCACCAATCTAATGAAACGCTCCTGCATCTGCCTCCTTGCAGAAAGAGGCACAAACCAGTCTCTAAAGACTCTAACAAAGTCCTCCCATAGAATCTGAGATGCATCACGGCCACTATACTTTTCTAACATCAGTCCTCTCCACCATCTTTCTGCTTCGCCATCCAGAGTAAAGGTGGCTATGGTCACCCTTCTATCTGCTGGACAGTGCATGCTCTCCAAAATTTTCTCCACCCTTAAAAGCCAATTCTCTGCATCTATGGGCTCTCCTGCTCCCGTAAAGAGTGGTGGTCGCATGTCTTGAAATATCTTCAAATGTTTATCCACTAAAGTCTCTTTAGGTGTCTCCTTCTGAAAACTAGGCTGTGGCTGCTCTTGAGAACGTTGGATCAACTGTGTCACAGCCATCATCATCTGAGTGAAGGCATCCGTACTAGTACTGCTACTCCCACCTGGAGGCGGTATCATAAATGGAACACCACTAACACCACCAGGGGGTGTTACAGCTGGAACAACTGGAACTTCCCCTCCAGTCTGCTCAGTGTTGCTATCAGTACTGCCAACAGTGGCATCACGCTCCTGATCCATAGCATCAGTACTGCCATCAGTGGCATCACGCTCCTGATCCATAGCCCTAACAATGAAAGTAACCTAAATTCAATAACTCATAAAACAAACATCCTATAAACGTATGCTTCCTATGATTTATATATCATCCTAATGGCGCTTGTATTGATTCATATCTTACTTAGCTCTGATACCACTCTTGTCACGACCCGGCCCGGTTAGCTCGTAGATACGAGGCGGGAACGAGATCGGACATGAAATAAAATTAACTAGTCATTCTTCTTAACAAAATAAAACTATTCATTGAACTCTTCAAAGACAAAAAGCGCCTCTAAACCTTTTATATTTTCATTCCAAAAAGTGTTTTCAAAACAAAATATACAAGATGGCTAACTTCAATCTAAACATGCTAGGATAAGCCATCCAAAAATAATAGGAAGTACAACAAGTAAAACTACTAAAAATGAACCTGTCACCCGGTGTTCGACGGCTGTAGGTGAACCTTGGGTTTTCAGCCATTTCTTCTACTAGGTTCTCCTGAAATTTCCCAAAACTAGGGAGTGAGCTACGCTCAATAGAAATTCTAATCCTAAACATGCTCAGTTGACATAAAGAAAATATTGATTTACTTGCTTTGAAAAGAAAAGGGAACATGCGTTTAAATGTCTCAATTATGTCCTCATGAAAGATATGTAAATGTCATATGCATATGTTATAACTATACTTCATGCATCTTATTTAACATAATCAACCGTCCCGGAGTACCGTTTTGTACTGATCAGGTACACATCTTTTGGCCATTTCTTTTCCTCAATTGCCACAAGGGCCATCTGTGCCTTTGGCACCGTCTTTGGTACTCCGTATTCAATCATACACATTCCATTCAATATTTCTTTCACATGATCATATAATTTTCCTTGAAATGTTTGACATAAAACTTTACACATGATACTCATGAATTTGAAGCATAAAGGAAACAAAATGCTATAAAAGGCTTTACACTATAACATGAGGCTTTAAAACAATATAACATGAAATAAACATGAAACATGAAATAACAATTGAACATGTAAGGATAGGAATTCCTACCTCCAAAAATCTTGAATTCCTCCTCCCTTCCTCTTTAATTAAGCTTCTCCTTCTAGCCACCACATAAGGAAAATAGTTTAACTTATACTTTGCCAAAAGTAAAATTTCTAATTCGTCTAGAAGCTTCCTATAAACCTCCTACACCTATTCTTAAGGTATAACATCATCAACATCATCAACCTCTTACTAAACTTAATGTTTTTAATGAAAATTTTCGGATTTAAATAAAATTAAATATTGAAAAAAATAGTTTTCTCTCCAATTTTAACATTAGAGGTCTCATGAAGCCCTTAGGAACCCAATTAGGAAACATGCAATCTATAGAAACTAGGTTTGGAAAAGAACCTAAACTTCCCTAATTTTTCCATTCAATTTCACTCAAAGAAAAATCATAATTTTTATATAAAAAGGTTTCCCTTAACTCTCCTATTCATTGCTATAAAAGATTTCATCAAAGTGAGAAATCCTAACGTTCATGAACCCAACATTTTTTCTTAAATCTCACAATGTCTTTACATAAAAGTTTTCTCAAGTCATTAGAAATAACATTTGTGAAGACAATTACAAAGAAAATCACTTTTAAGTAAAACCCTAACTTTCAAAACTCAAATTTTGGTGAAGGAAAATGTACATTAGGGTTTAGAAACATCCCCCTAACCTTCCCTAAACTTCTCTCAAAAGAATCTCAAAGAAAACTTAAGTTTTTCTCAAACCCTAGTTTTCATTCCTTAGGGAAAACTCAAGGGAAAGGAAGAGAAACTCTTGCAAAACACATACCTTAACCTTCCCTTAGATTTCCCTACGCTTTCCTCCAAGTTTGGCCGCCGGAAACCGCCGCCGGAGCCGTCGCCGAAGAGCCCGTCGCCTCCTACCCGTCCGCCTTTCCCTCTCTTGTCCGCTCGGTTTGGGTGAAAAGGGCGAATGAGGGAGAATAGGGGGTTCGGTTCTTGTATAATGGGAGAAATGGGAAAGGCCAAATGACATAACTACCCTCACTTAAACAATTTCGACCTTCACAAGGCCTAGGGGTAACCTTGGCATTTCTATCCTTCCGAAAATTATAATCTTCAAAATACTCATAATTAAATATAGGTTTTATATATGAAAACGATCAGAATTTTACGCTCTATTTTCTAAAATTAATCCCGTCAAAATCCGACAACATTGAAATTTTCACTTAAAACTCGTCGCGGCGCTTTGAAAAGCGTGCGAAGCCTAAAACGACGTTTTCGGGTTTTACATTATTCATCTCAATCATGGATGCCTTATTCACAAAGAACACCTGAAGAATGTGAGATGAATAACAAGGCTTCCTTCCAATCAATGGCAACCATCTCGTGGATGAATATAGCGGTTATCTATAAGCACAAAAAGCTAACTCAATGAATCACCAACAAAGATGAATGAGAGGGTTGTAGTGAACATGACTCATCTATGAAACAATTATGCAGGTAGATGTATCTGTCACATTTAACCAGAAGAGTTTGACGTGCAATGAACATAATAATCTTCTTGTAAGCATAAATCAAATAGAAAGTATAACAATGTGTTTAGGATCAATCAGTGACGTAGAGTTTACAAGGAATGTTAGAGATCTTCAAGCCAATCAGAATGCATCATGTGACGAATGATACGATGTATTCATAAGTAAGGGCATTTAGCAGATGAGACAACTATTTTTACAACGCTCCGACAATCAACATCAAGATACAAATAAGCATATTGATTCGCATGCAATCAAGGATAAAAGATATGCAATACATACGATCCCTCTACGAATACAAATGTATGTACAACATCCACCCATGGGTAGATGCATAAAGACTACAATAAATGCAGTATCATTTAGTTAACTTCAGTCTAAAGATGAATACATCTATTTCCAGCAGTAGTGGTTGTATTGTAAAGACCAAAATCATAGCAGAATGCATAAAGAATACAAGTTCCTACGAGCTTCTATAACCTAAAGCAGCGGATTTGTTAGTGCACTATAATCTACCTGCGCAAATCATGCAAGTAGTGCACGACAGTCTACCTGTACAAAGCAGCGAACAACTTTATTCAGAAGCTGCTACGCCACGCCACCGGATTTGCAACACTCGTACAAGCCGACAGAAGGCGTTAATAATGTTTGAAATAAATACCCCTGCACGTGCACCGTAGTTTATATACACATAAGTACACAAAGGGGTAAGTATAATCAAAACCCGCATGGGCCCCGGCGAGCGTGTTATTAGTATACACGTGACGTCTAGGGATGCTGTGCTGGTTACTAAATCTAAACTCGATCCTTCTAAGCAAGTAGGAGTCGACAAGGTTCAATAAATAATTACAAAATGCCCCCAAACACCCGAATGGGCCCCGGTGAGCGTGTTATTGGTACACACATGACGTCTAGGGATTGTGGGCTCCGAAAATTCGGCCCCGGCCTCCGCTCGCTTTTCTTATTCGGCGAGGGAGTTTTAACTGAATAAGTTCCGAGGTAAATTTTGGAAGGCAGATGGGTTTGTAGATAAGACACTACCCAGAGATTTCGCCCTCATTTGGTGAGGACTTTATGATCTGAGTTCTGGTTTCCTATAGGCGCAAGCCCCTATAGTTAATTACCCCTCTCAATCATGAGAGAGAACTTTCGATTAAGGCTAGTCGTCGATCAGATACGTAGAATATACGTGTTATCTGGCATATAGTAGCAGCAATGGTTTGGATATTTGAAATGTTTGGAAGTTTGGGAATTGGATTTGAGATTGGAAAGATTGGATATTTAAAATAAGAAATTTCACCATCTTGCACTTAAAGCGGATGATGGGGGAATGGATGATAAACCCGATCAAGATCCCATGGTTCCGTCGTCCCGGGCCATCGTGGACCCTGGTCTACTTAGTCAGAGGAGGTAGTCGACCCAACCTGACAGAAGGATCCTTGTCGACAGCCATGGGTTGCTTCGTCCAAGGGGACCTTGTAGACCTGGGGTGAATATTTGTCTAAGGGGACAAATTTGAATCCACCTTAGCTAACAGAGGGCTTTGTGCCCTATCGATCATATCCTATTGATTCATATCTCAAGGATTTAATGCCAATAAGGAGCGTATTGGCGCTGGCCATAACCGGTATTTCGTGGTGCCATTTGGCGGCAAAACCACTCGGTTCAGAGGGCCCCGGGTCATAACCGTTTATCCTGCGGTGCCATTTGGCGGCTAAACCGCCGGTTAGAGGACACGTACCACGTCCTTACTGGCAGAAGATTGGTTGAGAATGGATCCTAGTGATATTTTCGACTAGGCATTTCGCTCTTTGTGAGCTGAAGTAATTTTAGATTTGTCCACCTCGACAAACTGTTGTGGAGGGTGGATGGATTTTGCTTTAAGCGTTGATGGATAGATTTCAATTTTAAATATTTTTGAGATTTTTGAAAATTTTGGGTGGAACTTGGAGGACATTTAAAAATATTCGTGAACCCCTCCGGTTGAGATTAGCGTTCAACACGGCCATCATCGGGGTGTTTGGGGGTCATTTCTTTTTATTGATTGAACCTTGTCAACTCTGTCGGGCTGTCGACAGAGGATCGGGTCTCTTGTAGGCTTTGTGCCTTTTGTTGAATGAATTCTTTTGATTTTAGGCCTTGAAGGCCGAATATGAATGTATTGAAACAAATACACTGATCGCCACAACCGTGTATTCGTTTAAAGGTTCGAACCCTGTCGACTTCTATTGATCCGTGTAGAAGGATCGGATTTGAACTAGAATTCACTTATCGACCCGCGCAGCATCCCTAGGCGTCACGTGTGTACCAATAACACGCTCGCCGGGGCCCATGCGGGTTATAATTGTATTTACCCCTTGTGTACCTATGTGTATACAAACTACGGTGCACTCATGTGGGGGTACTTTAAAATATTTTGTAGTTGTGTAGATAACTATCGTTTGGATGCACGCAACTTTTCATTTGAAATCTTATACACGCCTTCTGTCCGCTAATACGAGTGTTGCGGATCCGGTGGCGTTGGATTTTGATATTGACTCCCCCTTTCTCAATCACCGGGGAAGGACTTTCCGGACTTTAGAGTCATTGACTGCTGATTTGGGAAGAACTCTTTTTAGATCTTCAGTATAGCGGACATGTTATTTCTGGTATTTGTGGGCACCCGAACTGTTCTCTTCTTAATTATAGAACCAAAAAGAGACTTTAAAACACCAGGAAGTTTGGTTCTAATTTGTTCAAACATGTCCTTCCTTTTGCCAGGGGATGTCTTTATTCGTACATCGGGTTTCCTTTGTACCCTGTGTACTTGGAAATTTTGATCACCGCTGTCGTAGATGATATCAATACTTGTGTCCACAGTGGATCGCTATGCTTACGAGACTCTCACTGTTGTTATCCACAAGTGATTTGTAGTTATTTGCAGTGACCCGTTGTATCCACTACGAGCACCTGAAACTGTTCGTAGGAGACCCATTGTTGCCTACATCATGCCCACCTGTCACATATCTCAGGTGGTTTGATGTCTGGATTTGTTTATAGAGGACGGGTTTTTGATTGCTGATCTCCAGTATTGCCATCTCAATCAACAGGCATTGTAGGAATTGTTGTAGGAATTCTTGCATCGAGGTCTTACAACATACTTTGTGTCACTACTGAACATACGAATGTCCTTGTAGTTTGAATTCCCTCGTGCGTGATTTGATCTTTTGTTCTTTTCATGTGTTTTGATCCAAATTCAGTTTCATTCAGACTTGAATTCATCAAGTTTACGAGTCCCCACTTGATGTCGTATAGTCTGAGTTCAAGTGCGAGTTCAACTGCTTTATTCGGATTCGGATCCAGTCCAAATCAAAGTCTTTGTTTGATGTTCTAGTCTTGTTCAAATCCCCTGCAGTCCTTTGAATTCAAGTGTAGGTTCAAATTAGTTTGAGTCTGATTCCAAATTAATTTTATTTCAATTGGATTTAAGCCTTGATTAATCATTTAGATTTTTGTTCAAGTGTAATTCCACAATTCATCTGCTCTTCGTACAGGTCCTCTGCTCATTTAGTTCAAGTTAAGTGTATTTTTGTTCGAGTACAGGTCTTCTATATTGTTGTCCAAGAAGGTCTTCGAATTGTTCAAGTCTTTGTACATTTCAATGAAAATTTCGGCAGCACCCCGGCATATCTCCCGTTTGGGGGAAAGTTGGGGAGCTGGGCCTTCCCACCACGCTACTAGAGCGTGTATGGTAGGTGTCCTTGGACACCGCGGCCGTACAAAGTTTCATCCCACCACGCTACAAGAGCGTGTATGGGGCCTTCAGCAGTACCCGTACAGTAGAACAGCAGTAACTCCCAGAACAGCAGTGACTCTCCCCACCACGCTACAAGAGCGTGTATAGGGCTCTCCCACCTCGTCGTATGCTTCGCACCGGGCTCCCTCCTACCGTGCTACAAGAGCGCGTATAGGTGGTTCTCCGGTCCGCCGCAACGTCGAGGACGGGATTTGGAACATTATACCTTTGCGTAGCAGTCGTCGGCGGTGTCGGTGTCGGTGTCGAGGTCGAGGACCGTCCCCACCACGCTACAAGAGCGTGTATAGGGCTTACCCGCCTCGTCGTATGCTTCGCACCGGGCTCCCTCCTACCGTGCTACAAGAGCACGTATAGGTGGTTCTCCGGTCCGCTGCGAACGTCGAGAACGGGATTTAAGTTAGAAATTTTATACCTTGAAGACCCGACGAGGAGTCGTCGGCGACTATCGGCTCGTAGATCGATGCAAGAGGGGAGTGCAAGCATGGTTCGTTTTTTTTTCTTAACTAGTAGTTAATATTAATTAATTATAATTAATTAATTATAATTATATTTAATTAATTATATTTACTTTATTAATTATAATCAAGTAAATTATTAACTTATAATAATTATAATTAATTAATATAATTAATCATAATTAATTTTCAATTAATTATAATTAATTAACATTAATTAATTTAATTAATTACAATTAATAATTTATAATTAATCATAATTAACAGAAATATTTATTAATTAAAATTAACTTTAATTAAAATTAATTATAATTAATTTAAAATTAATTATAATTATTTAATTAAAATTAATCATTAATTAATGATAATAAATATAATTAATTAAAACTATTACAATTAAAACAAATTATAATTAATTAAAAATCAACTCTAATTAAACTTAATTAAGTCATTAATGATCCCTGACTCCTCACCTCTGTTTGGCTGATTTACGGGATTTGGCTGGAGAAGTGCGTGAGAAGGAGAAAGTTATCTCCACAACCAGTGAGCTCCCATAGTTGCTTGCGATAAAAAATGTATAACTTCCGATCCTACAGGTAAGGGAACGTCGCTGGATGAAGCAGAGAAGCACGCGAGAGGATGAATGTTACCTTTACAGTCCGGCGAGCTCCCTTGTTGCTTCCGATTAAAATGTCGTGACTTCCGAGCCGACGGCAAGGGAAAGTCGTCGAATGGAGTGAAGTCGAACAGCGGAGAGGAGTCGGAGAAGCCGCTCGAAAGGGAGAAAGCTGCCTCTGCAGCCGGCGAGTCTCCCGTTCTTGTCCCGATCAAAGTGTCGTAACTTCCGTCCGACAGGGAGGAGAACGTCGTCGAAGCAGCGAAGTCGAACAGCAATGGAGGAGTCGGGGAAGAGCCGCACGCAAGGGAGAAAGTTATCTTCACTGCCAGCGAGCTCACGTTGTTGCTTCCGCACAAAATGTCGTAACTTCCTCTCCGACAGGAGGAGAAAGTCGTCAATGGAGCGGGGTCGAACAGCCTAGAAGAGCCAAAGGAACTTCATAGCCCGGCGAGCACCTGCTCTTCCGTCCGATCAAAATGTCGTAGCTTCCGAATCTGACTGGAAGGGACGTCGTCGCTGGGGCAAGGTCGAGCGAGAGAGGGAGAGAGCGGGATAGGGAAATCGAGAGGAAAAAAAACTGAGAGCCTCGTCTCCTCCGATATTATAAAACGCGAGGCAAAGCGTCGGGGCAGACAATGCATTCAAGGCGAACGTGGGATTGGCGGCGTTGATCGTGCAGAGAGCGTCCGAACTCGTGCGTATAACGGGATTTCGGGGATCTGTTGTGGCAAGCGACGTGCATAGGTCCAGCATTAGGTATGCGATTTTTTTGTTTCGGCTGCCGTATACAGGTCAACAAATGCCCCCCAACAAATGTGGTAGGCGTCTGGAGCGAACCACGTTTGTTGTATGCTGATTGACCCTATTGATCTCTAGATATTTATTCTAGATGTCACACAAGGATTTTCTTTTAGTGGATTTCCAAAAGTTGTTTGGATGTCACACTACTCTCCTTTAGTGGATCTCCAAAATTTTGCTTGGATGCCACACTAACTTTCTTTCTCCACTGCTCTCTTGAATGTATCCATAGATAGTTGATATCTTGTTGAAATTTTAAATATTTATTTGGGGATCTCGGCATATAGCACGATGTCAACCCAAATAAATATTTAAAATGCCCCCAGTCTTTAGAGACATTTGTAGATATCATCAGGGTTCTCATTCTGTAGCTTTGACTTGAGCCCCGAGATTTTAATCCTTCTGTCCTGTGCTTTGTGCTGTGGACTTGATGAAGGGTTGTCTGATTTGTCTTTACTGACTTGTCAGAATTTTTGTACACCTTCTGCCCTTTGCTTCTAGCTTTGGCGGGCTTAATGAAGGAGTAAATGTCGGTGACCTAAACCCTTAGGTTTATATTAGATCGGTGGCAAGAAATCATCGGTCTAGAGCTTTGTGCATAACAGACTTGTTGATGACGAAATCCTCTTAGTTCGACCATAGGCTTTTTTATGAACTTTGGGATGATTTTCTTCGGTCCTTTGCTTTGTGCTTTGGTGGACTTGTTGAAGAAAAGTTCCTTCGATCCTCGCTTTATGCTTTACGGATTTGTTGAAGGATTTACAGGTTTTGGATTTGATTGATAGTACCGAATGTAGGTAGTATCTTAATCCTTAACCACTTGAGAAGACTTTAATCTGAGTCACTTGAGTTTATCAGATCGGGAGAGCTGGGATTTGACAGCTCTTCGTCCTCTGGTTGCTGAAATGAGGGTTCCTCTACTGCGGCCTTTCTTATGGCTTGTTGAGTAGATGGAGCTGCCAGCGATCCGGCCATATTTGGGCTTGTTGGATCCGACCTCTTACACCCATTCAGGCTTCAGACTTGAGCTATGGGAATTGCGCTTCTCAATGCTGATTTTACTGAAGTTGACAAATTTAGAGTCATCCTTCGTGGTTGTAGATTTTGGAGCCTACGAACATTCAGTAGTTGCTCGAGACTCATTTTCAACTGGAATTTTGATTCTCCAGTCATTTTGGAGAACTTTGCAGACTACGATCACTTGAACTGGTCGAGTCAAATTGGCCTTCGTTTTTCCTACAGTCCCAACTGACGGGTTGACGAAGTGGGGGTGGTTCCGCTACTACGGCCGTTCTTATGGCTTGTTGAGTAGACGGAGCTGCCAGCGATCCGGCCATATTTGGGCTTGTTGGATCCGACCTTTTACACCCATTCGAACCTTAAGCTTCAGGCTGTTGAAAGACTTCAAGCTTTTCCGGCTCGATTTTATAGGAGCGTGTAGTTACAAAAGTCTCTTTCTTGACTTTTGAGTCTTGGTTTGTTGGAGAAGGTGTCTCGATCTTTGAGAGATCACCTGTATATACTTTGAAAAAGAAGATCTTTGTATTCTTTAGCACAAAAAACATATGAATTGATAAATTTTAAATATTTATTCGGGGATCTCGGCACGCAGCGCGATGTCGACCCGAATAAATATTTAAAATGCCCCCTGTCTTGCAGGGACATTTTAGAGCAAAATAGAATTGGAATTTTGAAATTTTAAATGTTTATTTGGGGATCTCGGCACGCAGCACGATGTCGACCCGAATAAATATTTAAAATGCCCCCAGTCTAATAGGGGAATTTTGAAATGCGTTTTTATGATAGAAGAGAATTTCAAAATATAAAATGCATGTGCTAACAATAATGTATGAAAATATAATACATTAAGCACGATATTTCTTTGAAAAATTTCATGCGTAATATTTCTTCAGGTATCGACCATTGATTGGCGGCATGGGCCTTTGACCATTCAGATCGATGAGTTGATAGGCTCCACCCTGAAATACCTTCTCGATGACGAAAGGTCCTTCCCAGTTGGATACGAATTTGCCACCGATTTTTCTGTGCGGGATAATTGGCCTTCTCTGCACCAGGACCAATTCTCCTTCTTGGAATGATCGAGGACGAACCATTCGATCAAAAGACTTTGTCATTCTTGCTCGGTAGATTTCCAAGTTCTGCTGAGCTTGCAACCTGATTTCATCGAGCGCATCAAGCTCCTCCATTCTTAACCGAGCATTTTGTTCCAGAGTCAGCTCATTCTGGACTGCTACCCGAAGAGATGGAAGTTCAACTTCTAGTGGCAGTACGGCCTCAACTCCAAATACTAGAGAGTAAGGAGTGGCTTTAGTTGGTGTTTTATAAGTTGTACGATAGGCCCATAGAGCTTCTGCCATTTTCGTATGCCATTCCCTTTTGTTCTTGGAGAGAATCTTCTTCAATAATTTCACCAGCGTCTTGTTGAAAGCTTCCGCTAAGCCATTTGCTCTTGGATAGTAAATGGAAGAGTACCGCCAATCAATTTTGTGTCGATCAACGAACTTGTAGATTTTTGTACTTTTGAAAGCAGTTCCGTTGTCTGAGATTATACGGCGTGGCACACCGAATCTGTATACAACATTGTGGGTGAAGAAGTTGATCACGTGCTCAGACGTAACTTCTTTGAATGGAGCCGCTTCTGCCCACTTGGAGAAATAGTCGGTTGCTGCCAAGATGAAGCGGTGTCCTGCTGATGACGGCGGATCTATCGGCCCAATAACATCAGTACCCCAACATTCAAATGGCCAGGATGCTATCGTAGGGTGCAGTGGATTTGGCGGTTGATGTATAACATCACCGTGGATCTGGCACTCATGGCACTTCTTAGCGTGATTGATACAATCTCTGACCATGGTCGGCCAATAGTAGCCCATTCTTTTGATTTTGACTGCCATCTTGGGACCTGATTGGTGTGCTCCACAAAGTCCTTCGTGAACTTCTGCTATCACTTTATCAGCTTCTCGAGTCCCTAGGCACCTTAGCCACATTTGATCGAAAGCACGCCGATACAATGTGTTGTTGACAAATGCATATCGTAGCGCTCTCTTCCTGATTTGAGCAGCTAGTGATTTGTCTGTTGGTAGTCTACTTTCCTTGAAGTAGTCAATGAAATGTTGCCTCCAGTCATCTTCTTCGATATCTAGACAATACCACCATGATTCTGAAGCTTGACTGGCCTTGCGTCTTTTCTTAGGAACTTGATTCTCTTCAGACTGATCTTCAAGATCAACTGGTTGGGGAGGTTGAGGATCAACCGGAGTTGCATCCTGTTGGCTTGAATTTGGTATTCCCTCTGCCTGCGGGAATTGTAATAATGCTGGCTCTAGGACCCGCCGATTGTGCACCATAATTATTATAGGCCATTCGTCGTCCATATTCGCCATTTCTTTAGCCAATTTGGCAAGGGAATCAACTTTGCCATTTTGACCTCGGGGAACTTGAGTTAACTTGATAATTGGAATTTGTTTCATAAGCTCAAGAACTCGCCGGTGATAACAGGCCAACTCGAACTTGGTGATTTTGTAAACTCCCAATACTTGATTTACAACAAGTTGAGAATCACCGAAAATTTGGAGGTTTCGGATTCGGACATCGATTGCAATCTGCAATCCCGCTATTAAAGCTTCATATTCAGCTTCATTGTTTGTCCGAGGTTCAGTCAGACTGAATGAGAATCTCATTATGCCTCCCTCGGGTGCTACGAAAATGAGTCCGATTCCGGCTTGAGCTTTCTCTAGATTTGGAGGCCGAGCACGCTTGATTGACGATGCTCCATCAAAGTACATTTCCCATACTCGTAACATCTCCTCTTCTTCAACATTCATGATCTGCTCGTCAGGTAGATCGTCGTTGAGCGGAGAATCTGCAGGGATAGGATGTGCAGCGAGAAAATCTGCCAACACTTGCCCTTTCACCGCCTTTTGAGGGACATATGTGATATCAAACTGCAGGAGTATCACTGCCCACCTTGCCAAACGACCTGTCAACGCTGGTCTTGTCATCAAGAACTTCAGCGGATCGATCTTTGATATCAAAGTGATTTTGTGAGATAGCATATAATGGCGGAGCTTCTGAACTGCGAAAATCAGAGCCAAGCAATGCTTCTCGATTGGAGAGTAGCGAATTTCTGCTCCTATCAACCTCCGGCTGATATAATAGAGTGCATTCTCCTTGCCTTCTTCATTATGTTGGGCCAATAGTGCTCCGAGGGACTCTTCTAGTGCTGCTGTATACAGTATAAGAGGCTTCCCCGGGATTGGCGCCGCGAGAATAGGAGGACTTAACAGATATCTTTTAATGCTGTCAAACTTTCTTGGCACTCTTCGTCCCATTTGAATCGGACATCTTTCTTCATCAGCTTTGAAAATGGCTGGCACCTACCTGATAGATTCGATATGAATCTCCGAATGAAAGCCAGTTGTCCTTGTAGGGAACGGAGTTGTCGGAGGCTCTTTGGAGGTGGCATCTCCATGATTGCCTTGATCTTATTGGGGTCGACTTCGATGCCTCGATGTCGAACAACATATCCCAGAAATTTCCCTGAGGATACCCCAAATGCACACTTGAGAGGGTTCATCTTCAGATCGTACTTTCTGATCCTCTCGAACACTATTCTCAAGTCATCTAGATGGTCTTTTCGGTCCATACTCTTAATGACCAAGTCATCTACATAGCATTCAACCTTTTGATGAATCAAGTCATCGAATATACGAGTCATCGCCCGTTGGTAAGTGGCACCAGCGTTCTTCAGGCCAAATGGCATAACTGTGTAGCAGAATATGCCTATAGGAGTTCTGAATGATGTATGCTTTTCATCTTCAGGCGCCATTTTGATTTGATTATAGCCTGACGATCCGTCCATAAATGAGAACATATCATAGTTGGAAGTGTTGTCAACTAGCAGTTCTGATACTGGGAGCGGAAAGTCATCTTTCGGGCATGCCTTGTTGAGGTCCCTAAAGTCGATGCAGATATGAATCTGGCCATTCTTCTTCTTTACAGGGACGATATTGGCAATCCAGTCGGCATATTTTTCTTCACGAATGAAGCCTGCTTCTATGAGCTTCTTTGTTTCTGCAATCACCTGCTCTTCAATCTCCAATCTCATTCTCCTTGGAGCTTGCTTGACGGGTGCTACATCCGGTTTGATTGCTAATCTGTGAACTGCTACGTCAGGGGATAAGCCAGGCATCTCAGCATATGTCCAGGCAAAGCAGTCCCTGAATTCACATAGTAGCTCTTTTATTTTCTCTACTTGATCTTCTGGTAGAAGAGAGCTAATGAAGGTTGGGCGAGGGTCTTCCTCAATTCCCAAGTTGACTTCTTTGAGCTCGTCCATCGTAGCAGCTTGTCCACCATCTTCCAGTTCTTCTGGTGCAGGCTCAGCTTCTACGGGTTTATAATCATAAGCTTTGGCTTCATGTACCTCATCTTCATCACTATCAGATTTGATTTCTCCGCATGTGATTGCTTGGCAAGTTTCTTTCCGGAGGAATCTTCGTTTGATGAATCCAATGTCTTTATATGCATCTATATCTTTTCGTCGCAATGGACGCGGATTTCTTCCATACCAGAGGCCCAAGCTTGTACGAAGTTGTCGTTTGGTAGTAGGAATATTGATTTGCTTTCTTAGCATTCTTTGAATATTCTGGGTATTGAATTTGGGTAGCCTCGTAGGAAATGATTCTTCGGAATCGAGGAGCATGCAATCCCAATCATGATTTTCCTCTTCACGAACTCCCGTGGAATATAGTACATTTCCTAGTGCAGTCCCCTTCTTCAGAGGAGGCAGATAAAGAGTGGAGAGTTCTTCAACCTTATGCACCTCGCGTGGAGTGATTTCTTTGAAGTATTGTAAGGGAATCCTCGTGACTACGAGTACGCTATCTGAAATTGACAGACTGTCTATCCTTCTGGAAAACACATTCTGCACCGTGTTCATGTAGATAGAGTCACAGTCATCATCATCATTTGAGTATTCAACCTCCTTACTCCATTTGGATGCAGACCAGCCGACCTTTCTGGATTTTGTAGGGGCGACATCACTTTCATCACTGTCACTTCCAAGGTGAGGCACGTGTTTCTTTTCTTTTGAAATGGTCGGTGCTTTGGGAAGAACCGGCGTTGCTTTCTTTCTCCTTACACGCTTCTTCTCATCTTCTTGCTTGGATTTCTTTACAGCTTTAGAATTTGATGCTTTAGCCTCAAGGGAGCTTGACGACTTTTGCTTCTTTGGCATGAAGTACTTAGCATCTTCATAAACTGCTACTTCATGTACTGCAAAGGGTTGAATATCACCAGAAATTCTGAATTCTTCTCCTTCTCTGAGGTACTTCATGCATTGGTGTAATGTTGAAGGGACAACACCGTATTCATGCAGCCAGGGGCGACCCAATAACGCCTTGAACGAAGTGTCCGCATCAATTACATGGAATTTGGCTTCCGTATGGAGTTCCCCAAATACAAGAGGAAGCATAAACGAACCAAGGGTTTTCTGCCCTTTCTCATTGAAGCCGTGCACCATCAGTTTATCCTGGCCAAGATGTTCCACATCGAGGCACAACGATCTCAATGCTTTAAGACTCATGAGATTTACGGAAGATCCAGGATCGATCAAAATTCGACTGATCATCATATCGTCGCTCTCTGCTGTAACATACAATGGGCGATTGTGATCTGCCGTTCCAAGCATCATATCATCCTCGGCAAAGGTGATAAGGGGCTCATTTCGAGCTTGCAAGACTTCCGTCAAGTTGCGCTTAGCAAAATATGCCTCATATCTTTCAGGGTCCTTGAGAGCGTGAATCAAAGTCTCTCGAAGGTCTTTAGACATCAGTAGGGCATCGTATATACTGAGTTGTGCTGGGATCTTTCTTAAGTGGGATAAGATATTGTAATCTATCCCCTTTGATAAAGTATTATTTTTCTTGGGATCTTCAGGGATAATATCTTCATTGATAATTATCTCTTTTCCCTTATCTTTATTAGGGGTCCCTTTATTTGGTGGAGGCGGCAGTACCTTGCCACTTATCAATTGTACTTGGGCCACCTCATCTGATTCAGACTTGTTTGATGAAGCATTCTCTTCAGAGTCAGCCATTGTTGTGTCTGGAGATTCATCTGTAGACTCGGAATCGTCTCCCAACTTCACTTGTTTCATTTGCGATTCTATGCTTGGGTCTGAATCTTCATCGTCTGGAAAAAACAACTCATCTGAACTGAATTCCATCGATGATACCATTAAACAGGACTCAGGGGCCGCTTCTTCAGCGAATTTCTCCCTATTTGATATCTCTGATGTTGTTGAGATGACTCGGCATATCTCCGTAGGAAGAGATTCGGCTTCAGCTTCTTCTTCCTTTTCATTTATTTTAAGCTCTTTCATAAAATCACCGAGCTTAATAGGCCTCCTGACAGTTTGGTAATATTCACTCAGACTATCAATAGCCTTTTGAGTTACAGTCTTCCTTACCATAGGCTTCTTCAGCTTGGCTTTCCTCTTTGAAGACTTTGACTTTGACTTTCCAGATTTTGATGAGCTAGCTTGGCCAGGTTGCTGTTTAGAGGTGGATGCTTGTAACACAGGCAACCATTTTAAGTTCAGTACTGGCTCAGTAGGAGACTTCCACTTGACACCCGGAACTCTTTCCAGCTGTTTCAACATTTTAGTTGTCTTCTTGGAGACCACAGTCTCCCATTGTTTCTCTTGGACAGGTTCTTGCATTTTTCCTTTAGGCGGGAGTACGGAAGAGGACGTGACTACCCGGATGGATTTTTTTCTGGGACGAACTAACACTATCTGATAATGTTAATTCTCCCTCTTTGTACATCTTTTCCAACCAATCTTTGAAGACATAACAATCTTCAATTGGATGGCTAACTACCCGATGATATGGACAGTAGTTTGGGTCGCCACTATGTTTGGACTCTTCAGGTCTTTTGCATTCTGGCAATTCTAGACCGTTCTTGAGTGCTTGTCGAAATAGTTTAGCGACACTCTCCCTTTTAAATGAATATTCTTTATTCATTTTCTCCTTCAGAGAAGGGAACGTTCTATCACCAGTTCCCGTGGGTTGCCTTTGTCGTTCTCCTCCACCAGGAAAGGCTCGAGGTTTGTCATTTCCTCCAAGAACTAGTTTTGGTTGAAGATTTGGATTGTAAGCCTGTTTTGATTTTTCTTCATACTGCATAGGCTGTTTTCCTTTGTCTACATTATACACTACCCGTTTACCTTTATCAGGTCTAGGAGGGAATGCGGAGTAGACCTCATTCTTTCTGGCATCAGGTGCCTTCGCCTTTTTGAGTTTATCAGGGAGGCTTTCGGACTTTGATAAGTTTAACTTTTCAAATTTTGCCACCCTGTCCAGCAGATCTTGGAAAGTAGTGATTGAAGCCATGCACAGGAAGGGCTGCATTTTATCATCAATGTTCCCCATCAACAATTGAATTGCATGTTCTTCTTCCAGTTGTTGCTCGCACTTCATGCTGAGATTGCGCCAGCGTGTTATATATTTCGTCACTGACTCATCCTTTCTCCTTTTATCCAGGGCGAGATCAGCGATAGTAGTCTTCTCTATTGCACTGGCAAATCTTTTCACGAACAAGGCCTCTAGCTCCGCAAAGGTCTTTAGTGAATCATTCGGCAATTCAGCGTACCATTCAAAAGCAGTTCCACTCAAGCTGCTCACGAATTGCCTGAATAACAAAGCATCATTTCCTCCTGTATTTCCGCAGGTTGCTTTGAACTGCGCCAGGTGTTGTCTGGGATTTTTATTGCCATCGAAGATATTGAACTTCGGTACAGAATATCCCTTTGGATACGGCACCTGATCGTACTCTGCTGGGTACGGGCGACCTTTTCCTACCAATTTCTCTGCCTGTTCAGCAGCTATAATGGCCTTAATCTTTTCACTGATTAAGCCTTCTAACTGCGAGGCAGTTACAGGTTCAGAAGCATCTGCCATATTCTGTGAAGTACGTTGGCGAGTTTGATCATTAGTTTCTTTGCCACCTTCAAGTACACCTTTCACTCCTGAGGTTTGTGGCGCTTGAGGATATTGAAGATTTATAGCTTGATTGACGGGTTGAGCTGGGGCAGGACCTACAGAAGTGGTCTTCTGCATCATCTCCATCATGGCCGTCATCTGAGTCATCATCTCAGTCATTTTATCATTCAACTGAGAGATTTCTCTGTCTTTTCTTCGCATCTGTCGCCTCATTTGATTTCTCATTTCAGCGAGTGTGATGTCTTCGCCAGCGAAGGGATTTTCTCCAACCTCTTCTTCTTCCTCATCTCCTTCTTCTGAGGAGCGAGCACTTTGGCTGGCAATGGATCTAGCCCTGTGACGACGTCGATAAACACGTACGCGCGGCTGTGATTGTTGATCTTCTTCATCACCATCATCATCTTCAACATCAACGTGGCTGACCATATGAACCACTTCGAGCTCCATAGTGTCTTCATCCCCATATTCTTCTTCATCTTCTTGTATCTGAATTTCTGAGCGGCGGCGCCACTGAATTTCAGGTTCTTGATTTGGAATAAGTACTTCTTCGATCCGCGGACTGCGATCGAAGTGAACTTCCTCTTTAGCTGAAGTAGGAGAATGACGGGATCTCCTGGAAGACTCTCCAGGATGTCGACCGTCGTCATGATTGTCGTCATTATGGGCTTTTTTTTGGACCCATTTCTGACGAGTTCTGTTAGCAGGAGTGGATCTCTGGTAGACCATTCCGGATATCACACCCGAACTAATTCTTTCTTCAGAGATATTTTCTCTTCGAGGCTTCGGCCTCCAAACTTGTTTGCCTTTCTGCTGGGCCCTTTCGGCGACGGATTCTTGAACACGAGGTCCAAGTGTCACACCCCGATGTGCTTCCTGCGGAGCTTGTCGTCGATAACCTCTCCATTCTGTTATCATAGCAGATGATAGCCTCTCTCTGGGAGGGGTTCTTCGGGCCTCAACGATCAGTGGCCTCTGAAACTTATTTTTCATTAAGCCCTTCTCCTTGATTGTCTTCAAAACTCGGTGTACCCGGGCAGACAGACGTTCGGGCTCTCGTATATTCTGAGGGGTTGGAGCTTCAAGTCGACGCTCCCAGAAAGATTTCTTAAGTTCACCAGAGGAGCTATTTCTTTTTACCCACTTCAGGTTAGTGAACCTGTTCTGAGTGGGAATATTGATCTCTAGTTTTTGTGCTGGCAGGTTGGAGAGATGAACTGGTACTGTCAGCTGCTGAGCACGTAGCTCTGCATTTCTCTTCCTCCTCTGTCTTCTATTGAGCCTTCCTCCAGATGAGGAAGCCTCAGCATCATACCTCCCAGATGCAGCAGTCTCTCCGGGCGAGGTAGTGGTGTTCGCAGTCACCACAGAAATTTTTCTTCCATCAACAACCCTCTTTGCAGTAAGGGTTTCAGGCTGGGATAGTCTTTCAAATACAGAAACTCTTCCTTGGGTAGTACCTCTAGCAGCAGTCCTTATAGAATAGGATCTTCCAGAAGGATCTTCAGAGTTTATACCGTATACAGGGACGGCTGCAGCCCTTGCAGTAGCTGCCGAGAATTCGGGCCCACCAAAGAGGATGGTGGCTCCAGTATTTCCAGTCTCTATAACAACATTTGCTAGTTGAATTCTGGCTCCTCGTCCCAGTTGGACGGTCATCGGTGTGTCCTACATTTCCATTCTGTGAAAATGAAAGGCAGGGGTTAGTAATCAGAATTGATACATCACCCCGCACTCTCATAAAATAGAAATAATGCAGAACAGATAACAGAAGCAGGAAAATTAGTATAGAATTAAAAATCCTGCTGAATAAATTTCCATTGATCTTATTTAAAAGATTCATTTTCGGGACCTTTCAGTGATGGATCTTTGGACATAAGAACCAAATGTCACATCCTGATATTCACCGTATAAAGCTCAATATCATCATTACTTTCTTAGCTGCTACTATAGCATATAAGTGACTAGCCAGAGATGGAAAGAGAAACCATTCCCCAGCGGAGTCGCCAGAAATCTGTGGGCTCCGAAAATTCGGCCCCGGCCTCCGCTCGCTTTTCTTATTCGGCGAGGGAGTTTTAACTGAATAAGTTCCGAGGTAAATTTTGGAAGGCAGATGGGTTTGTAGATAAGACACTACCCAGAGATTTCGCCCTCATTTGGTGAGGACTTTATGATCTGAGTTCTGGTTTCCTATAGGCGCAAGCCCCTATAGTTAATTACCCCTCTCAATCATGAGAGAGAACTTTCGATTAAGGCTAGTCGTCGATCAGATACGTAGAATATACGTGTTATCTGGCATATAGTAGCAGCAATGGTTCGGATATTTGAAATGTTTGGAAGTTTGGGAATTGGATTTGAGATTGGAAAGATTGGATATTTAAAATAAGAAATTTCACCATCTTGCACTTAAAGCGGATGATGGGGGAATGGATGATAGACCCGATCAAGATCCCATGGTTCCGTCGTCCCGGGCCATCGTGGACCCTGGTCTACTTAGTCAGAGGAGGTAGTCGACCCAACCTGACAGAAGGATCCTTGTCGACAGCCATGGGTTGCTTCGTCCAAGGGGACCTTGTAGACCTGGGGTGAATGTTTGTCTAAGGGGATAAATTTGAATCCACCTTAGCTAACAGAGGGCTTTGTGCCATATCGATCATATCCTATTGATTCATATCTCAAGGATTTAATGCCAATAAGGAGCGTATTGGCGCTGGCCATAATCGGTATTTCGTGGTGCCATTTGGCGGCAAAACCACTCGGTTCAGAGGGCCCCGGGTCATAACCGTTTATCCTGCGGTGCCATTTGGCGGCTAAACCGCCGGTTAGAGGACACGTACCACGTCCTTACTGGCAGAAGATTGGTTGAGAATGGATCCTAGTGATATTTTCGACTAGGCATTTCGCTCTTTGTGAGCTGAAGTAATTTTAGATTTGTCCACCTCGGCAAACTGTTGCGGAGGGTGGATGGATTTTGCTTTAAGCGTTGATGGATAGATTTCAATTTTAAATATTTTTGAGATTTTTGGAAATTTTGGGTGGAACTTGGAGGACATTTAAAAATATTCGTGAACCCCTCCGGTTGAGATTAGCGTTCAACACGGCCATTATCGAGGTGTTTGGGGGTCATTTCTTTTTATTGATTGAACCTTGTCAACTCTATCGGGCTGTCGACAGAGGATCGGGTCTCTTGTAGGCTTTGTGCCTTTTGTTGAATGAATTCTTTTGATTTTAGGCCTTGAAGGCCGAATATGAATGTATTGAAACAAATACACTGATCGCCACAACCGTGTATTCGTTTAAAGGTTCGAATCCTGTCGACTTCTATTGATCCGTGTAGAAGGATCGGGTTTGAACTAGAATTTACTTATCGACCCGCGCAGCATCCCTAGGCGTCACGTGTGTACCAATAACACGCTCGCCGGGGCCCATGCGGGTTATAATTGTATTTACCCCTTGTGTACCTATGTGTATACAAACTACGGTGCACTCATGTGGGGGTACTTTAAAATATTTTGTAGTTGTGTAGGTAACTATCGTTTGGATGCACACAACTTTTTCATTTGAAATCTTATACACGCCTTCTGTCCGCTAATACGAGTGTTGCGGATCCGGTGGCGTTGGATTTTGATATTGACTCCCCCTTTATCAATCACCGGGGAAGGACTTTCCGGACTTTAGAGTCATTGACTGCTGATTTGGGAAGAACTCTTTTTAGATCTTCAGTATAGCGGACATGTTATTTCTGGTATTTGTGGGCACCCGAACTGTTCTCTTCTTAATTATAGAACCAAAAAGAGACTTTAAAACACCAGGAAGTTTGGTTCTAATTTGTTCAAACATGTCCTTCCTTTTGCCAGGGGATGTCTTTATTCGTACATCGGGTTTCCTTTGTACCCTGTGTACTTGGAAATTTTGATCACCGCTGTCGTAGATGATATCAATACTTGTGTCCACAGTGGATCGCTATGCTTACGAGACTCTCACTGTTGTTATCCACAAGTGATTTGTAGTTATTTGCAGTGACCCGTTGTATCCACTACGAGCACCTGAAACTGTTCATAGGAGACCCATTGTTGCCTACATCATGCCCACCTGTCACCAATCTCAGGTGGTTTGATGTCTGGATTTGTTTATAGAGGACGGGTTTTTGATTGCTGATCTCCAGTATTGCCATCTCAATCAACAGGCATTGTAGGAATTGTTGTAGGAATTCTTGCATCGAGGTCTTACAACATACTTTGTGTCACTACTGAACGTACGAATGTCCTTGTAGTTTGAATTCCCTCGTGCGTGATTTGATCTTTTGTTCTTTTCATGTGTTTTGATCCAAATTCAGTTTCATTCAGACTTGAATTCATCAAGTTTACGAGTCCCCACTTGATGTCGTATAGTCTGAGTTCAAGTGCGAGTTCAACTGCTTTATTCGGATTCGGATCCAGTCCAAATCAAAGTCTTTGTTTGATGTTCTAGTCTTGTTCAAGTCCCCTGCAGTCCTTTGAATTCAAGTGTAGGTTCAAATTAGTTTGAGTCTGATTCCAAATTAATTTTATTTCATTTGGATTTAAGCCTTGATTAATCATTTAGATTTTTGTTCAAGTGCAATTCCACAATTCATCTGCTCTTCGTACAGGTCCTCTGCTCATTTAGTTCAAGTTCTGTGTATTTTTGTTCGAGTACAGGTCTTCTATATTGTTGTCCAAGAAGGTCTTCGAATTGTTCAAGTCTTTGTACATTTCAATGAAAATTTCGGCAGCACCCCGGCATATCCCCCGTTTGGGGGAAAATTGGGGAGCTGGGCCTTCCCACCACGCTACTAGAGCGTGTATGGTAGGTGTCC
Organism: Dendrobium nobile; assembly: GCA_022539455.1. NCBI lineage: Eukaryota > Viridiplantae > Streptophyta > Magnoliopsida > Asparagales > Orchidaceae > Dendrobium > Dendrobium nobile. Next base: position 19,362,345 of record CM039721.1, on the reverse strand, counting down.
TTGGACACCGCGGCCGTACAAAGTTTCATCCCACCACGCTACAAGAGCGTGTATGGGGCCTTCAGCAGTACCCGTACAGTAGAACAGCAGTAACTCCCAGAACAGCAGTGACTCTCCCCACCACGCTACAAGAGCGTGTATAGGGCTCTCCCACCTCGTCGTATGCTTCGCACCGGGCTCCCTCCTACCGTGCTACAAGAGCGCGTATAGGTGGTTCTCCGGTCCGCCGCAACGTCGAGGACGGGATTTGGAACATTATACCTTTGCGTAGCAGTCGTCGGCGGTGTCGGTGTCGGTGTCGAGGTCGAGGACCGTCCCCACCACGCTACAAGAGCGTGTATAGGGCTTACCCGCCTCGTCGTATGCTTCGCACCGGGCTCCCTCCTACCGTGCTACAAGAGCACGTATAGGTGGTTCTCCGGTCCGCTGCGAACGTCGAGAACGGGATTTAAGTTAGAAATTTTATACCTTGAAGACCCGACGGGGAGTCGTCGGCGACTATCGGCTCGTAGATCGATGCAAGAGGGGAGTGCAAGCATGGTTCGTTTTTTTTTCTTAACTAGTAGTTAATATTAATTAATTATAATTAATTAATTATAATTATATTTAATTAATTATATTTACTTTATTAATTATAATCAAGTAAATTATTAACTTATAATAATTATAATTAATTAATATAATTAATCATAATTAATTTTCAATTAATTATAATTAATTAACATTAATTAATTTAATTAATTACAATTAATAATTTATAATTAATCATAATTAACAGAAATATTTATTAATTAAAATTAACTTTAATTAAAATTAATTATAATTAATTTAAAATTAATTATAATTATTTAATTAAAATTAATCATTAATTAATGATAATAAATATAATTAATTAAAACTATTACAATTAAAACAAATTATAATTAATTAAAAATCAACTCTAATTAAACTTAATTAAGTCATTAATGATCCCTGACTCCTCACCTCTGTTTGGCTGATTTACGGGATTTGGCTGGAGAAGTGCGTGAGAAGGAGAAAGTTATCTCCACAACCAGTGAGCTCCCATAGTTGCTTGCAATTAAAAATGTATAACTTCCGATCCTACAGGTAAGGGAACGTCGCTGGATGAAGCAGAGAAGCACGCGAGAGGATGAATGTTACCTTTACAGTCCGGCGAGCTCCCTTGTTGCTTCCGGTTAAAATGTCGTGACTTCCGAGCCGACGGCAAGGGAAAGTCGTCGAATGGAGTGAAGTCGAACAGCGGAGAGGAGTCGGAGAAGCCGCTCGAAAGGGAGAAAGCTGCCTCTGCAGCCGGCGAGTCTCCCGTTCTTGTCCCGATCAAAGTGTCGTAACTTCCGTCCGACAGGGAGGAGAACGTCGTCGAAGCAGCGAAGTCGAACAGCAATGGATGAGTCGGGGAAGAGCCGCACGCAAGGGAGAAAGTTATCTTCACTGCCAGCGAGCTCACGTTGTTGCTTCCGCACAAAATGTCGTAACTTCCTCTCCGACAGAAGGAGAAAGTCGTCAATGGAGCGGGGTCGAACAGCCTAGAAGAGCCAAAGGAACTTCATAGCCCGGCGAGCACCTGCTCTTCCGTCCGATCAAAATGTCGTAGCTTCCGAATCTGACTGGAAGGGACGTCGTCGCTGGGGCAAGGTCGAGCGAGAGAGGGAGAGAGCGGGATAGGGAAATCGAGAGGAAAAAAAACTGAGAGCCTCGTCTCCTCCGATATTATAAAACGCGAGGCAAAGCGTCGGGGCAGACAATGCATTCAAGGCGAACGTGGGATTGGCGGCGTTGATCGTGCAGAGAGCGTCCGAACTCGTGCGTATAACGGGATTTCGGGGATCTGTTGTGGCAAGCGACGTGCATAGGTCCAGCATTAGGTATGCGATTTTTTTGTTTCGGCTGCCGTATACAGGTCAACAGGGATGCTGCGTGGGTCAATAAATGAATTCAAGTTCGAACCCGATTCTCCTATACAGATCAATAAGAGTCGACAATGTTCGAACCAACAAACAAATATGTGTCTGTGGCGACCAAAATATTTGTTTTATTACATTCATATTAGGCCTTCAAAGCCTAAAATCAAAAGAATTCACTACATAAAGACGTAAAGCCTACGAAATCTGATCCCCTATCGTCAAGTTGATAGGGTTCAATCAAAAAGAGAGATAACCCCTAACACCCCGATGATGGCCGTGTTGAATGCAGATCTCAACCGGAAGGGTTCCCAAATATTTTCAAATGTCTCCCAATTATCTAAAGTTCATTTCACATATTCCAAAGCTCCACCCAAAATACCCATAAAAATCCAAAAATCCAAAAACTCCACAAAAATTCCTAAAACCCAAAATATTTAAAAATGAAACTATCCATCTCAATGCTTAAAGCAAAATCCATCCACCCTCCGTAACAGTTTACCGAGGTGGACAAATTTAAAACTACTTCAGCTCACAAAGAGTCAAATGCCTAGTCGAAAATATTACTAGGATCCATTCTCAAACAATCTCCTGCCGATAAAGACGTGATACGTGTCCTCTGACCGACGGTCTGCCGCCAAATGGCACCGCAGGATAAACGGTTATGACCTGGGGCCCTCTAAACCGAGTGGTTTTGCTGCCAAATGGCACCACGAAATACCGGTTATGGCCAACGCCGTTACGTTCCTTATTGACATCAAATCCTTGAGATATGAATCAATAGGATATGACTGATAGGGCACAAAGCCCTCTGTTAGTAGAGGTGGATTTAAATTTGTCCCCTTAGGCAAATACCCATCCCAGGTCTACAAGGTCCCCTTGGATGAAGCAACCCATGGCTGCCGACAAGGATCCTTCTGTCAGGTTGGGTCGACTACCTCCTCTGACTAAGTAGACCAGGGACCACGATGGTCCGGGACGAAGGAACCATGGGATCTTGATCGGGTCCATCATCCATTCTCCCACCATCCGCTTTAAGTGCAAGATGGTGCAATTTCTATTTAAATATCAAATCTTTCAACCAAAATTCCCAAATCCAAACCCAAATCCCAAAATTCTTAAACCCATGCTTCTACTATATGCTAGATACCACATGTTCTTTACGTATCTGATCGACGACTAGCGTTAATCGAAAGTTCTCTTAGCCCACAGATTTTTGGCGACTCCGCTGGGGATTGGTTTCTCTTTCCATCTTTGGCTAGTTGTCTCAGTGCTACAGTAGCAGCTATATCAAATAGTACTCAACGTTGTGAGTCTTTCAAAATGATCATTCAATAAGTTCATATGGCATTTAGCATGATTTTTAAATTTATATTATTTTAATAGCTTGCTAATATTTATTTGTTTTGTTTTGTGTTTTGTGCAAGTCTCTGTATTTTGAAAGTGTGGGGTGACGTATCAGATTCTGATTACTAACCCTTGCCTTTCATTTATGCAGATGGATCTACAGAACACTCTGATGACCGTCCAACTGGGACGAGGAGCCAGGATTCAACTGGCCAATGCTGTTACCGAAACTGGAAACACTGGAGCTACCATCCAATTTGGTAGTGTTGATTTCCCTGCTTTCGTTGCAAGAGCTTCCGAGGCTCCTACTCGTCGCATGCATCTGCCGACGCAGCGACCAGCTACTGAAGCTCCTATCCGTCGTGTGCATCTGCCAGCACAACGACCTGTTGCTGAAAATACTCGTGATAGAGTCTCTTTATTTGAGAGGCTATCGCAGTCTGAGGCCTTTACTATAAGAAGAATTGTGAATGGTGGAAAAATCTCCGTGGTGACTGCCAACACCACTACTCTACTGACCAGGTTATCTGGACCTGAAAAGTACAATGCTGAAGCCTCCTCATCTGGAGGAAGGCCTACAAGGAGGCAGAGAATGAAGATGAACGCTGAATTCTGAGCTCAGCAAGAACAACAGCCGGTCCATCCCTCCAATCTGCCGGCCCAAGAGCCTGAAGCCAATGTTCCTACCTGGAACAAGTTTACTGACCTGAAATGGGTTAAGAGGAATAGCTCTACCAGTGAACTGAAGAAATATTTCTGGGATCAACGACTTGAAGCCCCAATCCCTCCAAGGAGAAGTGAACCTGAGACTTAATCAGCTCGGGTATACCGGGTCCTGAAGACTATGAAGAAAATATCGAAGAATATATGGAGGAAAACTTAGAAGAAGAATTGAAATACATAAATAACACCTTAGATATGGAGGTAGTCTATATGGTGAGACACACCAATGCTAATGATGAAGCTTACTACGATGACGATGAAGGCGACGATCGTTGGCAATCGCCTCCCAGACAAGTACACCGACGCCGTCACAGAGAGGGGTCCACCACTAGCAGAGGTGGCCATTCCCAAGAAGAAGAGGAAGTAGAGGAAGTGGAGGAAAATCCTTTGGATGATGAAAATGCCACACTCGCCGACATGAGAAGGCAGATAAGGCGACAAATGAGAGCCAAAGATAGAGAAATTTCTCAGTTAAATGAGAAGATGACTGAGATGATGGCACCTGGAGAGAGAGACAGGAGGCAGCAACTCATGAGGCCCGTACATAATGACCAACACCTTATTGAAATCCAAGGAACCAACACCAGATACTCTTCGGGGGACTTCGAAGGAAAACACTGCAGGAGGAAGACCTAGGGAAAACTTCAAGAAGTTTGCAGAGATGGAATTACAGGGGAAGAGGGCGAAGGGACTCTGTTTTAGATGTGATGAGAGGTATAAGCCAGGGCACAGGTGTATGGACCAAACTCTTCAGGTACTTACCGTTTGTGATGTAGAAGTAATGGCGGAGGGTGTTGTCTTTCCATCTTGCAGATAAGGTGGATCGTTGAGAGGGTAGTATTGTTAGACCGGTCCAGTTGGTCCACACGGACCGACCCAGGCGATTAAAGACGGAAATATCCGCCTCCTGTATGCCCTGCACAATCCGCCGGATCCCATGGAGTTGTTTAGGAAGGTTTTTTAAGAGAATTAGGAGGGAAATTTGAATGTAGGGAATGTTTAGGGATTTCCTTTTGATTTGTATGCATTAAATAGTTGGTTTTCCTAAGGTTAGGGAACCTTGAATTTGGATGAAATTTAAGATCTTTTAGATTAAGATTTTCTTTTGGGCTCTAGCGGCGTTTAGAGATTTGGGAGAGATCGATCCTACACACGAATAGAGGATCAATTATATCTTGCTATTTTCCGTTTCCCTTTCATCAAATAATACAAATTATCTACTGTTTTTCGTGGTTTTGTGCAGATTTTTGTGGAGGATTTTCGCTGTTTTTTAAAGATTGTTAGGAATTACTTGAGATATTCAAGTGTTTCCAATCACACCATTACCTTGAAGAGGTAAATGAGACTGAAATGAGAGTTTGTTGTTTTTTGCTGTTTGAAGTGTTTGGGTTATTGTCTCTGCCAACACCTCGCTAGAGTTGATATACAAGTGTTGTAACAAGATGCTATTCCTAAGCAAACAATACGTACTTGAACATCACAGCTCTCAGATACCTTATTAAGCGGATGGTTAAGCTTAATGGATTGAAGGATTATTTTAGTTGAGTAATTTAGGATTGGATGTTGATCTGGCTTTGATACATTGGCAGCAGAGAATTTATATTCAAATATATAATCAGCTGTTCAAGGAACGGAAATGCCCCCTCATGATGATTAGTATAAGCTTCTTTTAAGTCGATTTCAATCGCATATTACCAACCTCTAAATGGACATATTTCAGACCAGGCCATCCAGATGCAATGATTTCCTGTGAGCCTACATGGCAGTAACACATTTGTAAATTTACTAAAAGCTATGAAACGGATATTAAGAACTTAAAAGAAAATCACATTATTTGAATCTGCTTAAATATATTACCTGAGTCGAGAAGTTTACAACCTGATAGCGAAAGTTCAAGTACATTAGAGCAGTTCTGAGTTAATAAAATCAAATCATTATTTGTCATCCATGGGGTCACCCAATCTAGCTTCAACGATGTCAAATTTAGCATTGGGATCTGAAAGTATAGTGACGTAAAATAACCAAGACAGCAGCAAAGCCACAACATTCGTAGATGTTTGAGAGATTCTAAAATGCTTCTGACGATATCATCATAAATCACCTGATAAGCATGTAAGAAATAAACAGAATTGGGGCAGTTCTTCCAGTTCTCAAAGCAACATACGCACCAGCTGAATTTTTATTCATAACTAACCTGAAAACGTAGAACCAGTGACTCCAGAAGTGGACATATCTTCGGAACAAGACATAATAAATGGTGATCCATTTCTGCACCAAGACCCACATATAAAACCCTTAAATTACGAAAAGCAGGTTGTAGCCTCTCCAAACCTATTGAGGAGAACCCCCATCCAAGGGCCAGTTCTTCCAGCATACACCTTTTACCTAACTCATCGAGAAAATCTTGAAACTCCGTTCTATGAGTATATGCTAGATTCTGATCACCACCATGATGCAGTTTCGAACAACCAGTTCCTCTCAAAGATCTCATCTCAGGATTTCTTTTTATGACGTAGTTTAAAGATTGCATAGAAACCTAATTCATTGACATTTTACTTTTTAAAATTAAAATGCTACCATAGAACTGAAAAAAAGAAATTAGAAATATTAAGAAAAAAACATAGATTAATGCATAATATAATAATGTCAAATGCAGTAAACATGTAAGACTAAAAAAAAAAAACAATAATTCTTAACTAAATTAATGATCAGGTAATAGTACACAAATTTCATAACTTATTTAGTTCTCAGCAACTTCATGCGGAATGTACCAACAAATGGGAAATGCAAAACAGTTGAATTTTGTTCATATTCAAAAACTTACATGTGTCAAATAGAGCTCCTAGCGTGGGGCGTAACACAACATTTGCACAACATCTCATATTTTGCTCGTTATTTTGCCATATATGGTTGTGTCCTCCTCGGAGCGGTTATCAAGGTCAACACCATTATGTGTGGATGATGCTATCATCTATCGCTTGCGTTCTTGATGAGATGGACATGTTTACCCCTTCAACTCAGGAGGTATGGATTGACACTTTTTTATATGCTTATTTATAAAATTGAAATTTGAAATATTGCCCTCTTATTGCAATCTTACAAGTTCTTGTGGCCATGATATTATTGACTAATTCAAGGCCCACCAAGAACTAAGGAATCATTCTTGAATGTACCATCTACTAGGTTAGTTATTTTGGTGGTCGATGCATGGACACAAAATAATTGCGTAGTTAATATAAATTGTGGTCTTTGAGTTTGTTAGGTATTGCATCCTCTGCCTTGGTTCCCTAGGGGTGTTATCCTACTCTAAATTTCACTTGAGATTCAACGATGGAGTTAGGGCTTTCTATCTCTGTTGAGGGTTTGTTGGTTGGTAATATCCCCTCTATTTCTTCTGTTTCATAATTAGGGTTCTTTTGATTTACCTAAATCCATGCTTGAGTTGGATATTTGCCGGCCAATTGTGAATCCTGTTGCCATCTTTATTTCTTGAATTGATACTGTAGCAATATTCACCAGTGCTGCATGAGAGTTTTCTAGAGTGAAAAGTTTTATCTCAATATTCACCAATTCACCCCCCTCTTGGTTTGCCTTGGGACAATTGCATAGGTCTAACAACCTATACGGAATCAACACATATCCCATAATGGTTAACGCTCCTTCACCAGTTCAGTTTGCACTTAGAATTTGGAACCAAAGACTTCCCTTCAAATTCTAAGTATGCTGTGCCTACCCCCCTAGCCCTACAAATAAGATATTTACATTATTTGTAAACATTATCAAGATTGTTGACCCTCCTATTCTTGAAGTTGTTCATCTTCCTCCTATTCTAAAAGACATTGATGATCATTATCCATGATATACTTACGCATCTGATATGAGCATTCTTATTGATGATGCTCTAGTGGATAGAAGGTTTCAAATCCTATATATCAAATGAAGGCAGAATAAAAAAACCCAACCGTCATGCAATTGGGAAAGCTACAATTCTAAATTGAAGTGCACATCAAAACTTCAGAATGAAGAAGCAAACTTAATGGAAATTTTAAATAAGTCAGTGAATTTTACCAGTGTGTCAGAAATATCAAGTTTCTCCAAGGAACAGCTTGCAAGCTTATAGAGAGCATCATCATCAAGCGAAGTTTCCCTTAAACTTAGAATTCTCATGATAGATATCTTGCTCATAAGATGTAACAGAGAATTGTTATCAACATCTGTGTCGAAAAGATCACTTGGTTAAAAGAGTAGAAGTATCATGCCAGAGCAGGCTAATTGAGGTACAAAATAGAAGAACAAACTATTCGTTGCTCATAATATCTAACCTATCGTGTAACTGATACTAACACTAAGAATCCTAACCTAGTATTTAATACTGGGGCACTCCAATTTTACAAGTGTCAGTATAATTTTGAAAGGCATAGGATTGGAATAGAAATTCAACCTTCATGGAGGCAACCAGAGTGCTTAATCACAAGGGCATAAATAACAAATCCTAGCTACGTGATATAATAATTAATGTAAAGACCCATTAGCAGAAGAATAAACGCACTTCAAGCAGCACAAACATTGCATAGGCTAAATGACTAGTTATTTTAAATTCAACCAATGATGCTTCCTATAAAAAGTTCAGAGTCCATCTAGGACGGTACAAATGAGCATAGCTTACCCTTACAGCCATCAATTTGCAGTTCTTGAAGCCTAGATGCCATTGCAGATGAGTTCCCAGGTGTCCCTTCAGAACCATTGCGAAAAAAAATTTCTAAACAAAGTATTTTAATTGAATTTCTCCCAAATGCAGTGTATGAGGATATCAAGGACTGAAGGCGCGGACACTTCATTAAAAGCTTGGATATCCCCATGTCGGTTACCAGTGGGCATCCTTTGATATTTAGAAAAGACAAAGAAAGCAACAGAGAAGATAATTTTAATAGCTCTAGATCTGAAAAAGAACAAAATGAAGCAAAATTTGGATTTAGCGTACATTTTAGTATTTGCACATAACAATGTACAATAATAACAAAGCAAAACAAAAAAGGCACCCAGCAACTACCATCTAAACTTTAAAATCTGAATAAGCTTAAAATGGATGTTTATATAAATGAAAGTGCAGATAGAGAATAAAAGAGAGTAGTAACAAAAAATCAAGAATTAGTTAAAAACATATGCAACATTAATACAGTACAGAAATGATAAACAACTTATAGAAAAGACCCAACTATTTTTGGCCTAATATAAAAAATAAATAAAAATTAATTTTATTCTTACCATTGGTATCACTTCTACCTTCAAGAGTCAGTTTTGTGATATTTGCAAACACTGGCTTGGCAGAAATGATTTCACTCATACTTGACAAGGTTATTTTCTCTTCAAGAATTTTATATCTCATAGTATCTGCAAATTGATGCTCTTCAACATTTGCAGATAAAACAGATACGTTTCCAAAGATCACAGGACTAATATCAACTGTCAAGTCAACTTCAACAATATGTGGACACATACGTAGAAAGGAATACAGATTTTCATACTTGAAATCCAAATAGTGTGATGCCTTCAATATTCTTAAAGATGGGAATGCCAAATATAACCATTGGATTACTAAAGCAAATCGCAGATTCGGACATTTAGAAATATCTACTTCAACTACAGATTCAAAAGACAAGAAGCTGCCAGCCTTCTGGATGATACAAGAATAATCACCCCTGTCCGGTTCACATGTGAAATCAATATCATTTGGAAGTATTCCGAGGAACAGAATGTCCATTGTAACATGAGGGCAGCCACAAAGCACAATTTTCTGATAATAAGTAATATTTTCTTAGTATTTCTTTCAGATTGCTTATATCTGTAAATGTTAGATAACTCAAACAAAACATATTCAGCTGCATCGGCTCCTATCATTAGATCTAGAAAATTTCAAAAAAACACACTTCATTCAATGCTTTGCAGGCTCATACATGAATACAATATAAAATATAACTGTCACATATTGATGTGGTCCTGGGAAGAAAATATCCAAATGACTCGGCATTAGAACATGATGAAGGGTCAACACCTGGAAAACTAAATTAGCGCCTTAGAAGATCAAAGAAAAAGGATAAAATCGAAACAATGGCCAGATCTAACTCCACCAGACCTGGTCCAGCTCAAACTGGTCTAGATTACCCCACAAAGACTAGGTCGATACCTTTATCCTAGGACATCTATGGAATGCATGGCGCCTTTCACCGCCGCAACCCACAATGCCACTACAAATCACGCGGCCCATTGCAGCAACCTCATGACAGTACATAGTTGAACGGCGATGTCACGAGTGAATAGTGTGACAATCAACAGTGAGTGGCCACTTCCAAGAAGACTACTACCTTGGGTAGAATTGGCCTCTCATTTCTTATGATACTCGTTTGATGGATAAATATAGAGAATTCAGCCTTCAAAATATCAAAATTGAAGATCACAGATTATGCCCCCAAATACACGAAAGCTCAAACAACCAATAAAAAATACTAATAAACTATTGACATCCCTTTTTTTTGCTATCATTTATAAGCCAGCACTAGGTATTTCATTTCACCTAACTGAAGCTCCCATCATAAATTTTCTTAGTACTTGCACATCCTGAGAATAATAGTTGACATGGTAGCAATAGTTTAGTTGATTCAAGTATAAACTTGATGAACAGGTTTAAATCATAAGAGGAAACCTCTTTGGTCGATACAGACAAGACTGCATACTCCTTTCATGGGAAGCACAAAAACCCTGACTTCCAGTAATAAACAAATAATTATAAAAATGCGCTAATTAGTATCATCTGCTAGTTATCATATTGCATTAAATATTTCTAGGAACAACAAACACTGCAAGGATTTGTGTCACGTAAAACAAAACTAACTGAGGTGAACCGGAAAAGTTAACTGGTTAGTCTAGCAGTGATTGCAAGGTATTTGAAGCTGGAAGAAAGAAAACATTTCTCCAAATTCCCTTAACTAGCAATCAGATACGTATTAAGTAAATAACCTCTGAATACTTGGTTAGACGAATTCGTAGACTTTTGGAGCAATCATTGTCTTCAAATGTATTTATTAGACTTGAACGGTGATTATTCATCACAAAAAGAATTGCATGAATAATATCATCTGCAAAGCTGGGGAAGCAACGTCTTGTACCTACAAAATCTTTCTTATAAAAGATGAAAAATAACATGGAGAAAGGATTGCAAATCCTTAGGCTTTGTTTGTTAATGCCTAGTTTTTCAAATCCCTACCCCAAACATGCACCCCCTGTTATAGATAAAATATTTTTAAGAGTAGAAGAAAATATTTGTGAATGACAAAGGAAGAGAAACTTGTATTATATTGTTCTCTCTTACATCAAAATGACAAGGCCAAAGGCCTATTCATGTACAAAGATCATTCTATAATCACAATCTAGAGAATTCTATAATAAATGTTCAACTAACTAGAAAAGTTCTTCCATATTCTAGAGAGTTCTTCAATACAATTTTATGGATACAAAAAAAAAGACACTTGATAATTAATTTTGATTTACATTTTCAAGCACCCCCTCCATAGGGCTACTTGTAGTGCAGCCATTCATCTCTTATCAGAGTAACCGTGAGCGTATCACAAAATGAGCTGACTAAACAAAGAATTTAGTTTGTCTAAGAAACTAACACATCCCTATAGCATACCTGTAGCAAAATCCAAAGGTAAAAGGCAGATCCGTACCTAGGAAAAAAATGAAGAAAATCAATTAAAAAAAAATTGAAGATTATTGCACAATATGCTTTATAAGAACAAAAAATGAAGTTTTGAACAGAAGTTATGGTATAAATTTAAATCTTCTATATTGAAAAAATTATTAGAATTAACCTAATTCTATAAAAACCTAGTTGTTGGAAAGCTTCATCAGTTCAAGAAGAACTAACCGTCTTACCTCTTGAACAAAGGACAATTTTATTAGTTTTTCGGTACTTAAGTGTTGAGTCCACCATCCAATTCCTATAAAGCAGAAACATGGACATGGTGACGAATAAAATCTGAGTGACATAGGACATGAAATCAGAACGCCTGATATCATGTATGCGTAACCATCCATATTACTAATACTAATTTTGTATACAACATAGTTAACATGAAAGGTTTTTTCTAATGTGTGTGGATTAGACGTCTGCATGCACCCAAGAAGTGTTGGAAAAAGTTTAGCAAAAATGACACGCCAAATGATATGTTCAAAATGGTGTTCTAAAGTGTCCAAACATAGGAGTAAAACCATCAGTTAGAAGATAACTGTGACAGCCTTATTGAGAGATTATTTTAAAAATAATCTTATTGATATTATCTACAAAATATTGGCTTTTTATGAGTTGAAAGTATTCTTAAATTTATCACTGGTGACAAATAGTTATAGATGATAGATAAATTGTCTTAAGTAATTGAGAGATTAATTTCACTTGATAAATAGTAAATTTTAATTTTTAATGGAATTGAAACCCCAAATGATTAACTTTGGAATTTTGAAGCATTTGAAAGTCATGTAATCCCCTTCGATTAAGATTTCAAGAGGCCATCACTCGTGACAATAAACTCACTTAAAAATATTTGCATCTGCAAAGTGAAAAATTGATTTTGATAATCAACCTCTCCCATCGAGATTTTCTTTCAACATGGCTATCATCGAGATAACATTGAAGTAACTTAAAACATATTTATATTTACAGCTTGAAATTTTGAATTTTGAGAATTAACACCTCCAATTAATATTTACTTTCAAACACTACCATCATTGGGATGGCATTAAAGTAATTTGAGACATTTATCTTTGAAACATGATAATTTTATTTTCAAAATAGATCTCTCATGTTGAGATTTTCTTTCAAATATGGGCTCCGAAAATTTGCACTCCAACCTCTCCACAACCTTTTCTTTTTGTCGGTGAGGATTTTTAACGAGTATATGTTCTAGGGTAAAGTTTCAAAAGGCGTATTGGGTTTTTAGATCTCTATTTAAAATTGAGCAATGAGAGGCGCGCCTTTGCGCAATTCTTCCCAAAGGCGCCTCGAGGCGCACGCAATTTGGAGCTTGGATGAGGCGTACGCCTCACCCTGTGTGAGGCGCGCCTCAATTGCGCAATTATGGGTGAGGCATACGCCTCACCCAATTGGACCCACCTACTTAAAATGAGCAATTCTTTTTCCCTTATACCTGATCGGTCCAGCATTTTGCGATTTATCTCCGCCCGCAAGCCCCAGGTCGCGAAACAGAGACCCTCCCGCACGTTCGGCCCTCCTTCCCGCCGGCGCCGCCTCTCTCCGGCGAACTTGAAGTGTCCGGCCGCCTTGTAAGAGAAGTCCACAAACGATTTTAGGTATTTTTTTTTAGTTTTTGGTTAGATTTTTAAAGTGAAAGAAATTCTAGGGTTTTAGATTTTTTGAATTATTTTGTGTGATTTTCGATTCTTTCATTAGGGATCATGGTTAGAGGCAAGGAAAAGGCGTCTTCGTCATTACTTAGGGACCCTTCTTGGAAATATAGTGTACAAGTTGACATTGGCGGCGGAGAGAAGAGCTATGTTTATTTGAAATGTAATTTTTGCGATAAAGTGGTGAAGGGAGGTGTTACCCGCATGAAGGAACACCTATCATGCTCGCACAAAAATGTAGCACCCTGTGCAAATGTGCCGGAAAAGGTGAAGGACGAAATAATTGCTTATATGAAAGCAACAGGAGAAATTTGATGATAGGGTTGAACATGACGCTTAGTTTGGGAGCGAGAGTGGAAAGGGCTCTTCCTCCACTATACATAACAGAGGTGCACGGGGTCCCATGGATCAGTATATGACTAATCCAGAAGAGGATAGAGGACAAGCACAAATGATGCCTGCAGCCGGTACTAGAGAGGGTCGACGCCAGGTTTGCATGGATATTGGGAGGTTTTTTTTTTGAAAATGCCATACCGGAGCAGGCAGATAGGGAGCTTGCAGATTTACAACTTGTTCTATTCCGGAATAAAGAGGGTTTTTTTTGGTTTGAATGCAGCAAAAGCAACCATTTCCAAACGGTCTTCAGGTATAATTATCTTGGTAAATGCAAGACACTTTATTCAGTTCTGATTATATTTTTTCTTGAAAACAATTGAATGGTGGATCCAATTTGGTGATTCCACCCCTGAGTTACAGAGTTTTGCTGTAAGAGTGTTGGACCTCACTTGTTCTTCTTCTGGGTGTGAGCGAAACTGGAGTACATATAACCAAGTGCAAACAAAGAGAAGAAATCGGCTATCAACACTCAGAATGAACTCTCTCGTATATATTATGCACAACAAGAGGTTGAGAGAGAGAGGAGGTTGAGGAATAAGGGGTTAAAGGATGATGAAGACCCATTAGTATGTGATGATGTGTCGTCTGATAACGAGTGGTTCATAGATGATGAGACAGATTTGCCATTATCAAACTTACAGCTAGAAGATCTAAGTGTGGATGTCTTGAGGGGCAAAGCAGATCAAGTGGGCACATCCACTAGTATCACACCACACACATCCACTAGCTCTGCAGCACAACAATCAAGTAAAGTTATTCCACAATTTCTTATTGCTATTGCATTACATTTATGTCAAGTGAGCAATTAACATGATAATGATCTTTTCTCTTATTGAACAGGGAAGAGAAAAGTGAGTCATATTGAAGATGATGATGACATGGCATTCATAGATACAATTAGAGAAGAAGATTCCCTTGAAGACACATTTAGTGATGGGATATGATTACATTTTATATGTTTTTTGTACTTTGGGAGTTTTGTTAAACTAATATTTTGTGATTTTGTACTTTGGGACATGATTTTATTGCATCTACTTTCTTACTTTCCACTATTTTCATATATCATTTAGATGTTTTTATTGTAAGGTACAATATTGCTATTATTTTTCTGCTAAAACCCTTATTTTTTCATTTACGCAATTCTGTGTCCATGAGGCTTACGCCTCAGACCGCCTCGAGGCTTACGCCTCGCCTCACGGACGAAAATCGCCTCGCGGCTTATTTACGCAATTTTAAACCTTGTTTTAGATAAGACACTACGTAGATATTTTGCCCTCATTTTGTGAGGACTTCATGATCTGAGTTCTGTTTTTTTATAGGCACAAGCCTTTATAGTTAATTACCCCTTTCAATAATGAGAGAGAACTTTTGATTAAGGCTAGTCTTTGAAAAGATATATAGTATCCAGCATATAGTAGTAGCAAAATTATATATTAAAAATTGAAATATTTATCATCATGCACTTAAAGCAGATGATAGAGGGAATGATGATGAACCCGATCAAGATCTCATGATTCCATCATCCTAGGTCATCATGATCCCTAGTTTACTTAATCAGAGGAGGTAGTCAACCCAACCTAATCGAAGGATCCTCGTCGACAGTCATGAGTTACTTCATAGAAGGGTACCTTGTAGACTTAAGATGAATGTTTTCCTAAGGGGATAATTTTGAATCCACCTTAGCTAACAAAATGCTTCATGCCCTATCAATTCTATCGTATTGATTTATTACTCAAAGATTTAGGGCCGTTGATGAACATAAAGGCTATGGCCATGACCTTAATTTAGTGGTACAATTTCATAGTAAAATACCTAGTTAGAGGGCCCCGGTTATAGCCGTTTATCTATGGAGTCATTTAGTAGCTAAACCACAGGTTGGAGGACACATGCCACGTCCTTACTGGTAGAAGATGGTTTGATAATGAATCATAGTGATATTTTTGACTAGACATTCTTTGTGTGCTGAAGTAATTTTCAAATTTATCCACTTCGACAAATTGTTGCTGAGGGTTGATGGAATTTTATTTTAAGTATTTAGGTGATTTATTTTGATTAGATATTTTGAATTTTTTGAAGAGCAATAGATTTGAAATTTTTATTTAAACTTGAGCCCGAACAATTAATTTTGAGATTTGAGAGCATTTCTTTAAAATTTGTGTGGACCCCTCTAGTTAAGATTTGCATTTAACACAATCATCATCAGAGTTTTATGAGTATTGTCATTTTATTAGTTGAACATTTTCAACTATGTTTGCTTGTAAGTAGTGGGTCGGGTTCAGTTCCTATTTGGAGATATCATATAGATATCAGAACTAGGGGTATTCATTTTAATATACCATTTTTTTAAAGAGATCATAAATGTCTAATATGAACGTATAAAATTAAATACTTCGGTTAACTTCACTGAGTGTCGATTATAAGAGTTTATGCTTTTAGCAGTGAATATTTTTTGTCATAGACCTTGAAGGCCTAAAATATGATTAGACAGTCGGATGGTTGATTAAATTTTCATTTGCTAAAACTATCTCCAATAAACTAAAAGAGCAACTAAAAACTTCAAAATATTATAAAATAAAAAGCAATAAATACATTTCTTTGGGAGCATCGCCTATGATAAATATTTTCTCCTCCTCTACTCATTTTTAAGATTTTGAAATAATACCTATAATTATTTTTCAATAAAAAGAGTGAGTCATAAAATTAATCAAGAGTAAATCATGCTTCTAAATTAAAGTAACACAAAACCTTTGAAATAATATGCATACTCATTTTCAAATATAAAGTAATTCTATTTAAATTAATTTTACATATATCATATATTTATCCTTTCTCTTAAATAATACAACCGTAATATGAGTCACTTTCTAAATAAGTACTAATGAAGGTACTCATTTTCTATTTTCTTTTTCACAAACTTTTTCATTTACGTGCATGTGTATATTGCGTCACTAGCTAATATCATAAGAGGGCGTATTATATCAGTCAATCATGCACATGCAAGCATATCTTATCTAGTCATTTCATTGATATAATATTCATTAACTTTATATGATAATGTGAAACATAACATATTAATTTTCATTTGACTAAACATGACAAATCATTAGATATGAGAAAAACAAATCATGATTTAGCTTGCAATAAAGAGGTATTACTATCTTTCGATGCAATTAATTTAAGAGATGACAAAATCATTACTATAATTTAAAAAATATGAGTACTCGCCTTGAATTGGGATAACTTACTCTTTCTTCTAACTTGCACGCTGATAGATTTAGCACCTATATGAAAAACATATTCGTTAAAATTTAACTTTTATAAATTGCTAAAATATTTTTAATTATATGCCCACTCTCTCTTTCTAAATTATTGAAAATTCATAACCTAATGGATGATATTTTAAATTTACTACCATAATTTATATATCAAAATTAATTTAATTTCTATAAATATGCCAAATATCTCTAGTCAATTAATATATTATTTGTATAAGATCTCTTTTTATAAAGTTTGTTTTATCGCATCAAAATAATCTTTCTAATTGTAATTGTATTTTTCTAAAATTTCTAATACATATTAAATAATTCCTAAAAGTAATTTATTACTAAAAAAACTAATTTAATTAATTAAAATCTCTTATAATATTTATACATTCTTGAAATTCTAAAAGTTAGAAATTCTGACCTAATCTTCAGTGAGAGAATAGCTTCAATTTTAAAAGTCTAAAATTCGGACCCAACCTTCAACCTTGAATTAGAAGCCGCAATGGTGCAAAATCATATAGCCATCATATAACTTGTATAAAGATATTGAACAATAAATAAGACAGAAAGTGATATTATGCATTTTTAATGATCGATATAGGATTTGCATGGGTTTTAAATTAATTGTCAATTATTATTTCTTATGCATTGCTTGTGTATTTTGTTGAGCCTTGACTTATTAACAGTGGTTGTACTATAGATAAGAGAAAAGAGATAGTGGGGTAGTAGGAAAGACAGTTGATTACTCTTTTATGTACATACAATTTTGGGTGTACAAAGAGACCTAAATAAGAGCTATACAAACACTTTTGATGATGTAAGTAAATTATAAAAGCTTTTAGTAATGCACTGTACTTCACTTAAGAAATGTATTTTATTTGAGGTATATTACATCAGCTTCCTATTATGCATTATAAAGATTGTTATGTCATGATACGTTAGGATATTCTGAATAGACTACTCCTTACTCTCTGATTTTGATAGAAGCATTTCAGATTAGGTGTTAGTAAGGAGTTCTTTCCAGATTATTCTTCTCTGTTACACTCTAGATTGATTGTAGGAGGGTCAATATGGAATGTGATAGACTAAGCAGTTGAAGCACTTATAAGCAGTTATATACATTTAAATTTATAATTAGCATGCTTTTAATAACTATGCATAAGCATGACTACTTATAGAAAATTGGATTACTAATAAACAAATAAGACGGTCCTAATCTATGATATCTATCCGCTCATCACAAACTCATCACTTAATAATCACAAGTATGAACAACCACAAACACAACATGCATCTAACAATATCACTCACCCAATGACATGTGTAATAACCACATGTACATGAAATAAATCAAATAAAATCAAAACAATACTATTAGACTAAGATTAGAGTTGGTTGTCTTAATAAATAAACTAAGTGTGTACTAAACTGTATAGTTTGGAGGGTTTCCTATTAAAGTTTAAGATTGTATTTTTTCTTATTTGAATTTATTCTAGGCTAAGGAGTTTTATTTAAATTTTAAGTGTTAATGAATTATGAATTTATTATATATTTTAAGATAAAATATTTTAAACTTTTATTATTATTACCATTATTATTTAAATTTTAAAGAACATATAAATCAATGAACTCTAGGTGCAACAAATTCATTGACAAACAAATCCTAAACTTCAAATGAATGTAAATGTTTTATCTCAAGAGGAACAAAATAATTACATAAGACTATATATATATATATATATATATATATATATATATATATATATATATATATATATATATATATATATATATATATATATATATATATATATATATAATTTCTTACTTTTTTAAGAATAGTAGTCATATTTAAGTTTCAAAATTTATTTAAGGAATATGGATTTCAATTAAAATTGATTACTTTATTTAATTATGAATTATTATTGTTAATATTTTAAAAGATTTCTTGTATTTATTTCCTCTTTAGGTTTGAGTTTGATTGAAATTTAATTTTGCCTTTAAAATTTTAATTTTAATTTATTTTTATAATTATTCTAAAGTTTTTTTAAAATGAAATGTAATTGAGTTAATATTTTTTATGAATTTTTATGAATTATTTATGAATTTTTCAAATTTATTTAATAATAAGGATTATATATATAAGATGTTTATGGTTTGCTATTTGAATTACCAAATAATTTTAAAATTTTATGAAATATTAAACTAAGGTCAATGAAAATCTAAGATAAATTTTTTGAAAATATGAATACATTTAAACCATTGGTTGATTTTTAAAGATTTATTTAATTTAACCTTTTATTAATATTCAAATGAATAAATTATAGGCTTAAGCCAAACTCAAAGAGGGATTTTATTTTTTCTTTATCAAGTATTGAATTATGAATGAAATGCAATTGAGCTTATATTTTTCTTATTTTGCTTCATTGTTTTATTTATTTTTGAATTTCCTAGGGTATTTATAGGTGGATTTTAGGGTTTGAGAATTGAAGGTTCAAATGAGCTTAAATTTTTATGGCATGAAATCCATAAACTTGTTAGGATTTAGCAACTTTCCATACAAATTTAGATTATTTGAAGGCTCTATAAGTTTTATATAATTTTCCTAAGGTGACTAACCCTAGAACTTGGAACATTTTCTAATGGACTGGTTGAGCCTGTGGGCCCCACTAAGGTGGGTGGTAAGCAAGAAGAGCAAAGAGGATTAATTCCACTTTAATTACTTACCACAGAAAACTAAAATTGGAGAGAATTAGGAAAATTTATTTAAGGAAAGAAGGTTGATTTGAACTCAAATTTGGGAGAGAATTAGAAAAGGTTTATTTAGGAAAAGATGACTCATTTGAATTCAGATTTGGGAGAGAATTAGGAAAGATTTATTTAGAGAAAGAGGGTTGGCTTGAATTCAAATTTGGGAAGGAATCAGGAAATGCTTATTCAGGAAAAGAGGGATAATTGGAATTCAGATTTGGGATGAAATTATGAAGGTTTATATTAGGGTTAATTGGGTTGTTTTATTTTCATTGTGTGAATTGTGTTTGGTTGTAGTTTTCTTTAGAGTTGTTGTAACACTTGAACCGAACTGGCTACGATTCGAGCTCTCCTTCTGCGTGTATGTGAACTGCATTAGCAAACCGCCTCCTTGCGCACAAACCGAGTCACACGCGATCAGACGACATGAGCCTCCTTCCTTATATGCGCAACCTCTCTCTCCAATCGCAATAATTTAGCGATCCTACTGCTCCTTTGGATTCTCCCGCCCCGTGCTCTCTCTCTCTCTCTCCCTCTCCCTCTCTCTCTCTCTCTCTCTCTCTCTCTCTCTCTCTCTCTCTCCATTTTAGGAGGCAAAGGAGACAGGGCATTATTTTGAACCTTCCCTTGCCTCTCTCACAGCCACCGAAATCCCTCCCTTTCGTAACCGCCAAACCTATAATCAGCAAGCATCTTCTATAATTTCTCTTTTTCTCCTTCTATAGTAAGCTCCTTCACCCTCTCTTCTCTCCCACCTCTCTTTTATTTTCTTCTTCATTTTTATCAAGTTATATAATCATTTTTCTCTTGCATCGTTTAACTAGTTTTGATGGGTGGGGATTTTATTTCAAATTTATCATTTTTTTATTAGTTTAGTTTAGCTTGCTTTGGGAAAAAGCCTTATTTATGTTTGATGTTCGAATTAATCTAACCCTATATTATCCTTTAGGCTTAATCAAGCATTGAAGCCTTTCAACATGATTCTTATTTATAAGATTTTTGAGTCGTTGCTCTTGTAGCACTATTAGTTGATTATGTTTTGGCATACAGTTTCGTGTTGCTCACCTAGAAGTAAGTAACTGTTATTTATTTTGATATAAACTTACCCTTCTTTATTAGGGATGTAATATGTGCTATTTGTATTAGGTTATTTTATAATTATTTAAATTGTCAATTATATATTAAATTTTTCAGCATGATCACACATGTAGTAAATCTTCACTATTTTTTAAAATGAATTAGTAGGTGATAGAATTAACCTTACCTTGAATTACTGCTCACTAGTTCTCATTCATACAAGTTAAATTCATGTATTAGAAAATTTAAATTCATGCATTTTTAGTTTTGTTAAATAAAATGAATCGCATTCTTGCAATTCATATAAATTACACAAATCATATTTGCCATTTTGATTTATATAATGTCTGTTGATTACTCATACAAGCACTTGTGTTGTATGATTATGTGTGTATCAGTAGAACTCTATTGGGTTTTGGCTAGTCGGGGTCGATGGACCCCTAGAGTGATGACTCTACAGGAAATCGTTAGATTTCCTTGAGTTATTTACCTTCATGGTGATGGGTATATGATAAACTGAAAATAGATATATATGTATAAATATAATGAAATATAAGTGGAAATGAATTGGAAATAATAAATAAATAATATGTCCTTTTGAGGTATGAGAATACCTAGTGTGGTTGCAAGTATGACTATTAAAATAATTTATAATAATAGTAGTTATACATATATATTAATAGCATTTGCATATTAAAATTCTATTGTAGGAAACATGACATGTGTTAGTGCTATGTTTTGGTGACTATAAGTTGTTACTTCTACCTTTTGATTGTTCATACTACATGCCCCATTTCGTTGTCGTTTATGATTTGATAGATAAGAGTTATTTGTTGAGTTTGATTTATCAAACTCACCCGTTGCTTCTTTTTACATTAGGTCTGGCAGATGTGTTTGACGAACTGTCACCTCAAGACCAGAGTCATCAGCAATAGTCTGTTTTTTATATTTTGTATTTTATAAAAATTTATTTTGCTTCTGACTGATGGTTGGGTGGTTTCTTTCCTGTTTTATGTTCTTTTTATATTCCTTCTGGCTTGTATTAGAACTATTATTAATTGGATGTACTAATTATTTGTATTTTATTGATGAATTGACTTTTTAATTCATTTCCTTTATTTAATTTACTCTGGTGTATATATATCATGTTGTATCACTTGTATATACTTGTTCCTCTTTGTAAATACAAAATAGGTCTTTCTATCCTTTCATCGCATCTCGTGTTGACAATGTATACCACCTTTTGGACCCGTAGTGTGACAGTTGTTCCTAGCGGCGCCTAGGGATTATGGAGAGTCAATGTACATCTCGAATAGTAGATCAACTTGTATCTTGATTTGTTGCACCAATATAAAAATCTTTCTCATTTATTTCTACTACATTTTCACTTCGTTATTGCTATTTTTGTTGTGTGGATATCATATTCCTATCAAATTGATATCAGAGCACCTTTTTTGGAAGCTATGAAGGCTAAGAAGGTTGATGTGTTGGAAGAGATGCTTGATGGGGAAGTTGGAAATCTTAAATCTAAATTCCAAAAGCAAATTTCAGCAATTGAGGTATGACTGATTGTGTTATATATTATTATGCTCTAATGAATATTTTGATGGATATAAGCTATTTATGATGTATGAAACTATAAGATTGTCCATGTCATGACCATATTTTCATTACATTCTAGTAATGGTAGATCATAGAGTGGCTTGGACTATTCCATCATGATCATCTGTTCACCTCAGTTTATCGGAGTTCCTGGACCGGATCTTGATAGCCATAACCATAAGACTGAATTAGTGGATCTAATGAATTTTCCATGTTCATTTCTAATTGCATGCCAACTACAGTCAATGATTTCATGGAAAAGAAACAAAGTTAATCTGTAGATAAAAAGTTCCAAAGATTTCTAGACCTCTTAGAATAGTGTAAGAAAACTAAATTGGTAAATTAGAGGCTGCAAGGAAAAAGCAATTTATCTATTCTTGATACCTTCTTAAGAATGTTGTAGCAGCTGTCCTCATAGTTGATAGGAAAGCATTCCCTAAATTCAATATTGTGGGAAAGCCAACCCAAAAGTGCTTCGCAAAGTTGAGCCTCACTGCCAAAAGTCCATGTTGAATATAAATTAGCATGCACAGAAAAAGATGACTAGCTACGGTCACCAACCTTTCTACAGTAAGTTCTGGGTGTTCAATTGCAGAATATAACAATGTATATGGAATATCAACAAAAGAGCTACTAGATGCAGCCCAAGCCTGCATGAATCACATCGGTAATGTTAAAAAATAAACTTTGGTAAAAATTAATATCACTACTGAAAAATTAATTACGCACGGAGTTGTAAAGAATATGCATTGCTGCCTCCTGTAACGGGCAGTGGCACGTATTAGACTGTTGCATCAAGAGATCCACATAAAAGCAATACATAATTTAGTTTAAATGTTCAGTTTTATTTATTTTTTCTTTTTTGCATGTTCAGTTTCAATTTGACGCACATAGCAATACATTTTTGTTTTATAAATTGAACTTAAGGTACTCATTTATCGTACCAAACTTTGAAAAGTAGCACTACTGATAAGTGCACTGATCATTAGTTGCAGCAAGCATTTGATAATAATAATGCCATCCACTATATTGGTTGTGTAAGAGTTTGTACATATTGAAATCAAACCTCCTCTCCAACGACTTCAGCTCATTTTTCATTTGACCCTTCCGACTGTATTTATATAAACTTCACAATATATATATATATATATATATCATCGATTAAAAAGGCGTTCGAGGCGGAGGTCGGGCGAACTAAGGCTTAAGCCTCGAACGTCCGGGCGAGGCTTACGCCTTTTCCACGGAGGCGTACGCCTCAATACGTGAAGCGCCGAGGCGCATCGAGGCAGCGCCTCGAAAGGGAGAAAGTTACCTTCAAAGCCAACGAGCTCCCGTTGTTTCTTCTTATCAAAGTGTCGTAACTTATGATCCAACAGGAAGGGAAAGTCGTCGAAGGAGCGTAGTCGAACAGCCACAAAGGAGCCAAAGAAGCGACGCGTGTAATCTCTACACCTCCTATGAAGCAACGAAGCCGAACAACAAGGACGAAAAGAGAAGATGAAAGGCAAACCCTAGACGCAGCTAAGTTATTATTGATTAACTTAATTAATATAATTTAAATATTAATAATTAAGCAAATTAATTAAATACTTAATAGTATAATTAGTGCATAAATTAATTGACTAATTAGTAATATAATTATTTAAATATTAATATAATTAGCCTACTAAAAATAAATTAAAATATATATTATTAAATATATAATTAATAGTATTAATAATAATTATTGAGCAGCTTGTATCGCTCAGTACATGCTCGGTACCGAACCAGTACCGCTCGGTACTGAGCAAGTATATGCTCGGTACCGAGAGGTACATGCTCGGTACCGAGCGGTACATGCTCGGTACCGAGCGGTACATGCTCGGTACTGAGCAAGTATATGCTCGGTACCACTAGGTACACGCTCGGTACCAAGCCAGTACCACTAGGTACATGCTCGATATTGCTCAGTACATGCTCGGTACCGAGCGAGTACCGCTCAGTTCCGATTGGTATATACTCGGTACCGAGCGGTACATGCTCGGTACCGAACGGTACATGCTCGGTACCGAACGGTACATGCTCGGCACTGTTAATTACTTTATTTTTATCATTTTTTAGGCTTACGCCTCGATCCGCCTCGAGGCTTACGCCTCGCCTCGCTTAGCCAAAACGCCTCGATTCCCGATTTCGCCTTTTAAAACGTTGATTGTGGGCTCCGAAAATTCGGCCCCGGCCTCCGCTCGCTTTTCTTATTCGGCGAGGGAGTTTTAACGAATTAAGTTCCGAGGTAAATTTTGGAAGGCAGATGGGTTTGTAGATAAGACACTACCCAGAGATTTCGCCCTCATTTTGTGAGGACTTTATGATCTGAGTTCTGGTTTCCTATAGGCGCAAGCCCCTATAGTTAATTACCCCTCCCGATCACGAGAGAGAACTTTCGATTAAGGCTAGTCGTCAATCAGATACGTATAGAGATACGTGTATCTGGCATATAGTAGCAGCAATGGATTTTGGGATTGGATATTTTGAAGATTTTGGATTTGGAAATTTGATATTTAAAAATAGAAATTTTACCATCTTGTACTTAAAGCGGATGGTGGGGGAATGGATGATGGGCCCGATCAAGATCCCATGGTTCCGTCGTCCCGGGCCATCATGGTCCCTGGTCTACTTAGTCAGAGGAGGTAGTCGACCCAACCTGACAGAAGGATCCTTGTCGGCAGCCATGGGTTGCTTCGTCCAAGGGGACCTTGTAGACCTGGGTTGGATGTTTGTCTGAGGGGACAAATTTGAATCCACCTTAGCTTACAGAGGGCTTTGTGCCCTGTCAATTATATCCTATTGATTCATATCTCAAGGATTTGATGCCAATAAGGAACGTAACGGCGCTGGCCATAACCGGTATTTCGTGGTGCCACTTAGCGGCAAAACCACTCGGTTCAGAGGGCCCCGGGTCGTCGTAACCGTTTATCCTGCAGTGGCCATTTAGCGGCAGACCGCCGGTTAGAGGACACGTACCACGTCCTTACTGGCAGGAGACTGTTTGAGAATGGATCCTAGTGATATTTTCGACTAGGCATTTCGCTCTTTTGTGAGCTGAAGTAAATTTTAATTTGTCCACCCCGGCAAACTGTTGCGGAGGGTGGATGGATTTTTGCTTTAAGCGTTGATAGATTTATTTCAATTTTAAATATTTTTGAATTTGGAGTTTGTAGAGTTTGGATTCTGATAGACACTTGAGTGGGAATTGAAATATTTGTGAACCCCTCCAGTTGAGATCTTCGTTCAACGCGGCCATCATCGGGGTGTTTTGGGGTCATCTCCATTTGTTGATTAAACCTTGTCGACTCGGCCGAGCTGTCGACCGAGGATCGGGTTTCTTGTAGGCTTTGTGCCTTTTATTTAATGAATTCTTTTGATTGTAGGCCTTGAAGGCCTAATATGAATGTATTGAAACAAATACATTGATCCCCACAACCATGTATTTGTTTAATGGTTCGAACCCTGTCGACTCCTATTGGTCCGTATAGAAGGATCAGGTTCGAACCTGAATTCACTTATCGACCCGCGCAGCATCCCTAGGCGTCACGTGTGTTTCAATAACACGCTCGCCGGGGCCCATGCGGGTTGAGATTGTATTTACCCCTTGTGTACCTATGTGTATACAAACTACGGTGCACGTGTAGGGGTATTTTGAAATATTTTGTAGTTGTGCATGTATTTATCATTTGAATACACAACATTTGATTTCAGAGCTTATACACACCTTCTGTCCGCTAGTACGAGTGTTGCGGATCCAGTGGCGTGTCATAGTAGTCTTGATATTGACTCCCCCTTTCTCATTCACCGGGGAAGGACTTTCTGGATGTTGGGATTGTTTTCTTCTCGAGTATAGAACTAAGAAGAAACTTTGGAACACCAAGGAGTTTGGTTCTAATTTGTTCAAACATTTCCTCTCTTCTGCCAGGGGGTGTCCCTTTTTGTACATCGGGTTGTCTTTGTACCCGACGTACTTATAGATTTTGACCATCGCCATCATAGGTGGTATCAATACTTGTGTCTACAGTGGCTCGCTATGCTTACGAAACTCTCACTGTTGTTATCCACAAATGGCTCGTATTTGTTTGTAAGGATCAATTGTGTTTAATACGAGCTCCTAGGAATATTTGTAGGAGACCCTTGTTTGTCTACATCATGCCCACCTATCACCAATCTCAGGTGGGTTTGTTGGGTTGCATTTGTTTGTAGGAAGGCGGATCCTCCATCTTTGGTCTCCCGTATCGCCATCTCAATCAACAGGCGTTGGAGAGATTGTCGTAGGAGTTTCTTGTACTTGTGCCCATAGTGGTTCGTTGTGCTTACGAAATACCCACGGTTGTTATCCACAAGTCGCTTGTGTTCGCTGGCAGAGGACGGTTGTATCCACTACGACCTCCTGAAGGTATTTGTAGAAGAATAGTTGTTCTTGCATCCTACCCACCTTTCACCAATCTCAGGTGGGTTTGTTTGATTTGTAGGGGCAGATCTTTGATCGCTGCATATGGGTAGTATTCGTACACCTCACAACTGTCCATTGCTTCTTACAAGTATAGTGCATTGACTTGTTGGAGACCGTTGTATCTGCTACGAACTTTTAGGAAATATTCGTAGGAGGTGTTGTAGTTTGATTGGTGTCGAGTCTGACTCAAGTATGAACCCTTCCCAGTCCAGTTCTCGTGAGCTCAGAATGCAAGGTTATTTTCAGCTTCTTTTGGATTTGAGTCCGTTGAGTTCATAAGCCCCACTTGGTGTTGTATAGTCCGAGCTCAGAGTACAAATTCGAGTGCCCCTGCAATCTTTTGAGTTCAGGTGCTTATTCAGGATCTTCTGAAGTTCTTGTACATTCCATTTTGTGTTTGAATTGACTTGAATTTCCGTTCAATTTGATTTGACTTATTTGATTTTGATCTTTAGAAATCATTTGAGTCTTGTTCAGGTTCAAATCAATAAGTCCTCTGCTCGTTGTGCAAGTCCTCTGCTTATTTAGTTCAAGTTCTATGCATTTTTGTTCAGGTACAAGTCTTTTGTATTGTTGCCCAAGAAGGTCTTCAAATTGTTCAAGTCTTTTTGTATATTTCAGTGAAAATTTCGGCAGCACCCCGGTATATCCCCCGTTTGGGGGAAAATAGGGGAGCTGGGCCTTCCCACCACGCTACTAGAGCGTGTATGGTAGGTGTCCTTAGACACCGCGGCCGTACAAAATTTCATCCCACCACGCTACAAGAGCGTGTATGGGGCCTTCAGCAGTACCCGTACCAGAACAGCAGTGACGTACCAGAACAGCAGTGACTCCCCACCACGCTACAAGAGCGTGTATAGGGCTCTCCCACCTCGTCGTATGCATCGCACCGGGCTCCCTCCTACCGTGCTACAAGAGCGCGTATAGGTGGTTCTCCGGTCCGCTGCAAACGTCGAGAATGAGATTTTGGAACATCATACCTTTGCGTAGCAGTGTCGGCGGTGTCGGCGTCGAGGACAAGATTTGGAACCGAGGGTCACTCTCCTACCTTGTCGTAGGTGTCGCGCCGGTTGCCCCTCCCACCACGCTACAAGAGCGTGTATAGGCAGACCGCCGACTCGACACGCGGGACGAGGTAAGAGATAGAGCCAAGGTTTCAAAACTTATACCTTGAAGTCCGGCGGAGGTGGGCACGGAAGTCGAGGCAAGATCCGGAACCAAAGGTCGCTCGCCTACCTTGTCGTAGGTGTCGCGCCGGTTGCCCCTCCCACCACGCTACAAGAGCGTGTATAGGCAGACCGCCGACTCGACACGCGGGACGAGGTAAGAGATAGAGCCAAGGTTTCAAAACTTATACCTTGAAGTCCGGCGGAGGTGGGCACGGAAGTCGAGGCAAGATCCGGAACCAAAGGTCGCTCGCCTACCTTGTCGTAGGTGTCGCGCCGGTTGCCCCTCCCACCACGCTACAAGAGCGTGTATAGGCAGACCGCCGACTCGACACGCGGGACGAGGTAAGAGATAGAGCCAAGGTTTCAAAACTTATACCTTGAAGTCCGGCGGGGGTTGTCGGTGACTCTGGCGGTGGCTCGTGGATCGAGGTAAGGGGTCGAGGCAAAGGAAGAGTGAGCATTTTTTTATTTATTAATTATAATTAATATTAATTAATTATAATTAATGAATTAATTAATTATAATCATCTCTAATTAATTATATTTATTAATTATTAATTATAATTAATTAGAATAATTAATTTTAATTAATTATATTTAATTAACATAATTAATTATGATTTTTTTATTGATCATAACTAATTAATATTAATTAAATTTAATTAATTATAACTAATTAATAGTGATTAATTATAATTTAATTATAATTAATTTAATTGAAATTAATTATAATTAATTATCATAACAATAATTAATTAAAATGATCATAATAAAAAAAACTAATTATAATTAATTAAAATTAATTTTAATTAAAATTAAAATTAACTAATCCTACTCTCCCTCTATCCTCTTTGTTCGGGATTCGGCCGGAGAAGCGCACAGGAGAAAGTTACCTTCAATGGCAGCGAGCTCCTGTTGTTGCTGCCGATCAAAGTGTCGTAGCTTCCTGTCCGACAAGAAGGGGACGGTGTCGGATGAAGCAAAGTCAAACAGCCGCGAGGGAGCCGAGAGGCTTCGTGAAAGGGAGAAAGTTATCTTCACTTCCAGCGAGCTTCAGTTCTTGCTTCCGATCCTAATGTCGTAACTTCCGATCCAGCAGGTGGAGAGAGTCGTCGGAGCAGTGAAGTCGTCCAGGCACAGTGGAGCCGGAGAAGAGGCGTGAAAGGGATGGAGTTAACTTCACAGTCGGTTGCTCCCGTTGTAGCCTCCGATCAAAATGCCGAACTTCCGATCCGTTAGGAAAGGAATGTCGTCACAGGAGCGAAGTCGACAGCCACGATCAGAGCCGAAGAAGCACGCGGAATGGAGAGAGTTATCTTCACGGTGAGCGGGCTCCAGTTCTTGCCTCCGATCGAAATGTCGTTGATGGAGCGGAGTCGAACAGAGAGGGAGAATGAGCAGAAGAGGCCGAATGCCTCTTTTCCTTGGCTCTTTAACGACGTGAATGCGTCGTGGGAGAAATGACGCGTCGCTAGATTTACGGGATTTTAGCGGCGACGACGTGCGATCGTCGTGCAGATGTCGGGCAGGTACGCGAATGAATTTTTTTTTCTTTTGTTTTATACAACAGGTCAACAAATGCCCCCCAACAAATGTGGTAGGCGTCTGGAGCGGGCCACGTTTGTTGCATGCTGATTGACCCTGTGGATCTCTAGATATCTATTCTAGATGTCACACAAGGGTTTTCATTTAGCGGATCTCCAAAATCTATTTGGATGTCACACTGGAATTTTCGTTTAGTGGATCTCCAAAATTTGCTTGGATGTCACACTAATCTTCTTTCTCCACTGCGCTTCTAGATGTATCCATAGATGGTTGATATTTTGTTGAAATTTTAAATATTTATTTGAGGATCTCGACATGCAGCGCGATGTCGACCCAAATAAATATTTAAAATGCCCCCAGTCTTTAGGGACATTTGTAGATGTCGTTCAGGGAATTCATTCTGCAACTTTAGCTAGAGCCCTGAGGTTTTGATTCCTTCTGTCCTGTGCTTTGTGCTGCGGACTTGATGAAGGGTTGTTTGATTTGTCTTTGCTGACTTGTCAGAAATTTACTTTCCTTCTGCCCTTTGTTCCTAGCTTTGGTGGGCTTGATGAAGGAGTAGATGCCGGTAACCAAAACCCTTAGGTTTGTATTAGGTCAGTGGCAAGAAGTCATCAGTCCAGAGCTTTGTGCATAGCGGACTTGTTGATGACGGAATCCTCTTAGTTCAGTCATAGACTTTTCACAAACTTTGGGATAGTTTTCTTCGGTCCTTCGCTTTGTGCTTTGACGGACTTGTTGAAGAAAGATTTCCTTCGATCCTTGCTTTGTGCTTTACGGATTTGTTGAAGGATTTGCAGGTTTTGGATTTAGTTGATAGTACCGAATGTAGGTAGTATCTTGATCCTTAATCACTTGAGGAGACTTTTAATCTGAGTCACTTGAGTTCATCAGATCGGGAGTGCTGGGATTTGACAGCTCTTCGTCCTCTGGTTGCTGAGATGGGGGTTCCTCTACTGCGGCCTTTCTTATGGCTTGTTGAGTAGATGGAGCTGCCAGCGATCCGGCCATATTTGGGCTTATTGGATCCGACCTCATACACCCATTCAGGCTTCAGACTTGAGCTATGGGAATTGCACTTCCCAATTCTGATTTTGCTAAAGTTGACAGATTTGGAGTCATCCTTCGTGGTTTTGGATTTTGGAGCCTACGAACATTTGGTAGTTGCTCGAGACTCATCTTTCCACTGGACTTTGATTCTCCAGTCATTTAGGAGAATTTTGCAGACTACGATCACTTGAACTTGTCGAGTCAAATTTGCCTTCGTGCTTCATACAGTCCCTACTGACGGGTTGACGAAGTGGGGGTTCCGCTGCTACGGCCTTTCTTATGGCTTGTTGAGTAGACGGAGCTGCCAGCGATCCGGCCATATTTGGGCTTGTTGGATCCGCCCCTTTACACCCATTCGAACCTTAAGTTTCAGGCTGTTGAAAAACTTCAAGCTTTTCTGGCTCAATTTTGTAGGAGTGTGTAGTTACAAAAGTCACTTTCTTGACTTTTGAGTCTTGGTTTGTTGGAGAAGGTGGTCTCGATCTTTGAGAGATCACCTGCATATACTTTGAAAAAGAAATCTTTGTATCCTTTAGCACAAAATAGCATTTTGAATTGATAATTTTAAATATTTATTCGGGGATCTCGGCACGTAGCGCGATGTCGACCCGAATAAATATTTAAAATGCCCCCTGTCTTGCAGGGACATTTTAGAGCAGAATAGAATTGGAATCTTGAAATTTTAAATATTTATTCAGGGATCTCGGCATGCAGCGCGATGTCGACCCGAATAAATATTTAAAATGCCCCAGTCTAACAGGGGAATTTTGAAATGTATTCTCATGACAGAGCAGAATTTCAAAATGTGAAATGTATGTGCTAATAATAATGTATGAAAACACAATACATTAAGCACAATATTTCATGCGTAGTATTTCTTCAGGTATCTGCCATTGATCGGCGGCATGGGCCTTTGACCATTCAGATCGATCAGTTGATAAGCTCCTCCTTGAAATACCTTCTCGATGACGAAAGGTCCTTCCCAGTTGGATATGAATTTGCCACCGATTTTTCTGTGCGGGATGATTGGTCTTCTCTGCACCAGGACCAATTCCCCTTCTTGAAATGATCGAGGACGCACCATTCGATCAAAAGATTTTGTCATTCTTGCTCGATAGATCTCCAAGTTCTGCTGAGCTTGCAACCTGATTTCATCGAGGGCATCGAGCTCTTCCATTCTTAACCGAGCATTTTGCTCTTGAGTCAGCTCATTCTGGATGGCAACTCGAAGGGATGGAAGTTCAACTTCTAGTGGCAGTACGGCTTCAACTCCAAATACTAGAGAATAAGGAGTGGCTTTAGTTGGCGTTTTGTAGGTTGTGCGATACGTCCATAGCGCTTCGGCCATTTTCGTATGCCATTCTCTTTTGTTCTTGGAGAGAATCTTCTTTAACAATTTCATCAGTGTTTTGTTGAAGGCCTCAGCTAAGCCATTTGCTCTTGGATAGTAAATGGAAGAGTACCGCCAATCAATTTTGTGTCGATCAACGAACTTATAGATTTTTGTACTCTTAAAAGCAGTTCCGTTGTCTGAGATTATGCGGCGTGGCACACCGAATCTGTAAACAACATTGTGGGTGAAGAAGTTGATCACGTGCTCAGACGTAACTTCTTTGAATGGAGCCGCTTCTGCCCACTTAGAAAAATAGTCTGTCGCTGCCAAGATAAAGCGGTGTTCTGCTGATGACGGTGGATCTATTGGCCCGATAATATCAGTACCCCAACATTCAAATGGCCAGGATGCTATTGTAGGGTGCAGTGGATTTGGCGGCTGATGTATAACATCACCGTGGATTTGACACTCATGGCACCTCTTGGCATGATTGATACAATCTCTGACCATGGTCGGCCAATAGTAGCCCATTCTTTTAATTTTGACTGCCATCTTGGGACCTGATTGGTGTGCTCCACAAAGTCCTTCGTGAACTTTTGCTACCACTTTATCAGCTTCTCGAGTCCCTAGGCACCTTAGCCACATTTGATCGAAAGCACGCCGATACAATGTGGTGTTGACAAAAGCATATCGTAGTGCTCTCTTTCTGATTTGAGCAGCTAATGATTTGTCTGTTGGTAGTCTACCTTCCTTGAAGTAGTCAATGAAAGGTTGCCTCCAGTCATCTTCTTCGATATCTAGACAATACCATCATGATTTTAAAGCTTGACTGGCCTTGCGCCTTTTCTTAGGAACTTGCTGTTCTTCAGACTGATCTTCAAGATCAACTGATTGGGGAGTTTGAGGATCAACCGGAGTTGCATCCTGCTGGCTTGAGTTTGGTGTTCCCTCTGCCTGCGGGAATTGTAATAATGCTGGCTCTAGGATCCGTCGATTGTGCACCATAATTATTATAGGCCATTCGTCATCCATATTCGCCATTTCTTTAGCTAATTTTGCCAGGGAATCAGCTTTGCCATTTTGACCTCGGGGAACTTGAGTTAGTTTGACAACTGGAATTTGCTTCATAAGCTCAAGAACTCGCCGATGATAACAGGCTAATTCAAACTTAGTGATTTTGTAAATTCCTAGTACTTGATTTACAACAAGTTGAGAATCACCAAAAATATGGAGATTTCGGATTCGGACATCGATTGCAATCTCCAATCCGGCTATTAAGGCTTCATATTCAGCCTCATTGTTGGTCCGAGGTTCAGTCAAGCTGAATGAGAATCTCATTATGCCTCCCTCGGGTGCGACGAAAATTAGTCCAATTCCGGCTTGAGCTTTTTCTAGATTTGGAGGCCGAGCACGTTTGATTGATGATGCTCCATCAAAGTACATTTCCCATACTCGTAGCATCTCCTCTTCTTCAACATTCATAATCTGCTCGTCAGGTAGATCGTCATTGAGCGGTGAATCTGCAGGAATAGGATGTGCAGCGAGAAAATCTGCCAACACCTGCCCTTTTACTGCTTTCTGTGGTACATATGTGATATCAAACTGCAGGAGTATCACTGCCCACCTTGCCAAACGACCTGTCAACGCTGGTCTTGTCATCAAGAACTTCAGCGGATCGATCTTTGATATCAAAGTGATTTTGTGAGATAGCATATAATGGCGGAGCTTCTGAACTGCGAAAATTAGGGCTAAGCAATGCTTCTCGATTGGAGAGTAGCGAATTTCTGCTCCTATCAACCTCCGGCTGATATAATATAGTGCATTCTCCTTGCCTTCTTCATTATGCTGGGCCAATAATGCTCCGAGGGACTCTTCTAATGCTGCCGTATACAGTATAAGAGGCTTCCCCGAGATTGGCGCCGCGAGAATAGGAGGATTCAACAGATATCTTTTGATGCTGTCAAACGCTTCTTGGCACCCTTCGTCCCATTTGAAGCGGACATCTTTCTTCATCAGTTTTGAAAATGGCTGGCACCTACCCGAAAGATTTGATATGAATCTCCGAATGAAAGCCAGTTGTCCTTGTAAAGAACGGAGTTGTCGGAGGTTCTTTGGAGGTGGCATCTCCATGATTGCCTTGATCTTGTTGGGGTCGACTTCGATGCCTCGATGTCGAACAACATATCCCAGAAATTTCCCTGAGGATACCCCAAATGCACACTTGAGAGGGTTCATCTTCAGATCGTACTTTTTGATCCTCTCGAGCACTATTCTCAAGTCATCTAGATGGTCTTTTCGGTTCGTGCTCTTTATGACCAAGTCATCTACATAGCATTCAACCTTTTGATGGATCAAATCATCAAATATACGAGTCATCGCTCGTTGATAAGTGGCACCAGCATTCTTCAAACCGAATGGCATAACTGTGTAGCAGAATATGCCTATGGGTGTTCTGAATGATGTATGTCTTTCATCTTCAAGTGCCATTTTGATTTGATTGTAGCCCGACGATCCGTCCATAAATGAGAACATATCATAGTTGGAAGTGTTGTCAACTAGAAGTTCTGATACTGGGAGCGGAAAATCGTCTTTCGGGCATGCCTTATTGAGGTCCCTAAAGTCGATGCAGATACGAATCTGGCCATTCTTCTTCTTTACAGGGACGATATTGGCAATCCAGTCGGCATATTTTTCTTCACGAATGAAGCCTGCTTCTATGAGCTTCTTGGTTTCAGCAACCACCTGTTCTTCTATCTCCAATCTCATTCTTCTTGGAGCTTGTTTGATAGGTGCTGCATCAGGCTTGATGGCTAATCTGTGAACTGCCACTTCAGGGGATAAGCCGGGCATCTCAGCATATGTCCAGGCAAAGCAGTCCCTGAATTCACAGAGGAGCTCTTGTATTTCTTCTACTTGATCTTCTGGTAGTAGAGAGCTAATGAAGGTTGGGCGAGGGTCTTCCTCAGTTCCCAAGTTGACTTCTTTGAGCTCGTCCATCGTAGCAGCCTGTCCATCATCTTCCAGTTCTTCTGGTGCAGGCTCAGCTTCTACGGGTTTATCATCATAAGCTTTGGCTTCATATACCTCATCTTCATCACTATCAGATTTGATTTCTCCGCATGTGATTGCTTGGCAAGTTTCTTTCCGGAGGAATCTTCGTTTGATGAATCCAATGCCTTTATATGCATCTATATCTTTTCGTCGCAATGGACGCGGATTTCTTCCATACCAGAGGCCCAAGCTTGTACGGAGCTGTCGCTTGGTAGTAGGAATATTGATTTGCTTTCGTAGCATTCTTTGAATATTCTTGGTATTGAACTTGGGTAGCCTCGTAGGAAATGACTCTTCAGAATCGAGGAACATACAACACCAATCATTATTCTCTTCTTCGCGTACTCCTGTGGAATACAATACATTTCCGGGTGTAGTCCCCTTCTTCAGAGGAGGCAGATAAAGAGTGGAGAGTTCTTCTACTTTATGAACCTCGCGCGAAATGAGTTCTTTGAAATGTTGTATGGGAACACGAGTGACTACGAGTACGCTGTCTGAAATTGCCAGACTGTCTATTCTTCTGGAGAACACACTCTGCACTGAGTTCATGTAGATTGAGTCGTAGTCATGATCATCATTTGAGTATTCAACCTCCCGGCTCCTTTTGGAAGCAGACTGGCCTAATTTTCTGGATTTTGTAGGGGCGACATCACTTTCATCTGTGTCACTCCCAAGGTGAGGCACATGTTTCCTTTCTTTAGGAATGCTCGGCGCTTTGGGAATAGTCGGCACTGCCTTCTTTCTTCCCACCTGCTTCTTCTCACCTTCTTGCTTGGATTTCTTTGCAGCCTTAGAATTTGATGCTTTAGCCTCAAGAGAACTTGACGACTTTTGCTTCTTTGGCATGAAGTACTTAGCATCTTCATAAACTGTTACTTCATGTACTGCAAATGGCTGAATATCACCCGAAATTCTGAATTCTTCTCCTTCTCTGAGATACTTCATGCACTGGTGTAATGTTGAAGGGACAACACCGTATTCATGCAGCCAGGGGCGACCCAACAATGCCTTGAACGAAGTGTCCGCATCAATCACATGGAATTTGGCTTCCGTATGGAGTTCCCCAAATACAAGAGGGAGCATAAATGATCCGAGGGTTTTCTGCCCTTTCTCATTGAAGCCGTGCACCATCAACTTGTCTTGCCCAAGATGTTCCACATCAAGGCAGAGGGATCTCAGTGCCTTAAGACTCATAAGATTTACGGAAGATCCGGGATCAATCAAAATTCGACTGATCACCATACCGTCGCTCTCTGCCGTAACATACAAAGGGCGATTGTGATCTGCCGTTCCAAGCATCATATCATCCTCGGCAAAGGTGATAAGGGGCTCATTTCGAGCTTGCAAGACTTCCGTCAAGTTGCGCTCAGCAAAATATGCCTCATATCTTTCAGGGTTCTTGAGAGCGTGAATCAAAGTCTCTCGAAGGTCTTTAGACATCAAGAGGGCATCGTATATACTGAGTTGTGCTGGGATCTTTCTCAAATGTGATAAGATATTGTAATCTATCCCCTTAGAAGAAGTATTATTTTTCTTGGGATCTTCAGGGATAATATCTTCATTGATAATTATCTCCTTTCCCTTATCTTTGTTAGGAACTTTTTTCTTTGGTGGAGATGGCAGTACCTTGCCACTTCTCAATTGTACTTGGGCCACCTCATCTGATTCAGACTTATTTGGTGAAGCATTCTCCTCGGAGTCAGTCATTGTTGCGTCTGGGGATTCATCTATATACTCGGAATCGTCTCCCAACTTTACTTGTTTCATTTGTGATTCTATGCTTGGGTCTGAATCTTCATCATCTGGAAAACACAACTCATCTGAACTGAATTCCATCGATGATACCATTAAACAGAACTCAGGGGCCGCTTCTTCAGCGTATTTCTCCCTATCTGATATCTCTGATGTTGTTGAGATGACTCGGCATATCTCCGTAGGAAGAGATTCGGCCTCAGCTTCTTCTTCCTTTTCATCTATTTTAAGCTCTTTCATAAAATCACCGAGCTTAATAGGCCTCCTGACAGTCTGGTAATATTCGCCCAAACTATCAATAGCCTTTTGAGTTGCAGTCTTCTTCGTTATAGGCTTCTTCAACTTGGCTTTCTTCTTAGAAGACTTTGATTTTAATTTGCCAGACTTTGACGAGCTAGCCTGGCCAGGTTGCTGTTTAGAGGTGGATGCTTGTGACAGAGGCAACCATTTTAAGTTCAGTACCGGCTCAGTAGGAGACTTCCACTTGACACCCGGAACTCTTTCCAGCTGTTTCAACATTTTAGTTGTCTTCTTGGAGACCACAGTCTCCCATTGTTTCTCTTGGACAGGTTCTTGCATTTTTCCTTTAGGCGGGAGTACGGAAGAGGACGTGACTACCCGGATGGATTCCTTTCTGGGACGAACTAATACATTATCTGATAATGTTAACTCTCCCATTTTGTACATCTTTTCCAACCAATCTTTGAAGACATAACAATCTTCAATCGGGTGGCTAACTACCCGATGATATGGGCAGTAGTTTGGGTCGCCACTGTGTTTGGACTCTTCAGGTCTTTTGCATTCTGGCAACTCCAGACCATTCTTGAGTGCTTGTCGGAACAGTTTAGCGACACTCTCTCTTTTAAATGAATATTCTTTATTCATTTTCTCTTTGAGGGAGGGGAACGTTCTATCACCAGCTCCTGCAGTCTGCCTCTGGCGCTCTCCTCCACTAGGAAAGGCTCGAGGTTTGTCGTTTCCTCCAAGAACTAGTTTTGGTTGAGGATTAGGGTTGTAAGCCTGTTTTGGTTTTTCTTCATATAGCATAGGCTGCTTTCCTTTATCCACATTATACACTACCCGTTTACCTTTATCAGGTCTGGGAGGGAATGCGGAGTAAACCTCGTTCTTTCTGGCATCAGGAGCTTTAGCCTTTTTGGGTTTATTAGGGAGGCTTTCAGATTTTGATAAGTATAACTTTTCAAACTTCGCCACCCTATCGAGCAGATCTTGAAAGGTGGTGATAGAAGCCATGCACAGGAAGGGCTGCATTTTATCATCAATGTTTCCCATCAATAGTTGAACTGCATGTTCTTCCTCTAGTTGCTGCTCGCACTTCATGCTGAGATTGCGCCAGCGTGTTATATATTTCGTCACTGACTCATCTTTTCTCCTTTTATCAAGGGCAAGATCAGCGATAGTAGTCTTTTCCGTTGCACTGGCAAACCTTTTCACGAACAAGGCCTCCAGCTCCGCAAAGGTCTTCAGTGAATCATTTGGCAGTTCGGTATACCATTCAAAAGCAGTTCCACTCAAGCTGCTAACAAATTGCCGAAATAATAGAGCATCATTGCCTCCCGTATTTCCGCAGGTAGCTTTAAACTGTGCTAGGTGCTGTCTGGGATTTTTATTGCCATCAAAGATGTTGAACTTCGGTACAGAATATCCCTTTGGATATAGCACCTGATCGTACTCTGCTGGGTACGGGCGACCTTTTCCTACCAACTTCTCCGCTTGTTCAGCAGCTATAATGGCCTTAATCTTTTCGCTAATTAAGCCCTCAAGTTGCGCTGCAGTTACAGGTTCAGATGCACTCGCCACATTTTGGGGAGTGTGCTGGCGGATTAGGTCATTATTTTTATCGCCACCTTCAGGTACACCTTTCACTCCTGAGGCTTGAGGCGCTTGGAGATTTTGAGAATTAGCAGCTTGGTTGACGGGTTGAGCTGGTGTAGGACCAACAGAAGTGGTCTTCTGCATCATCTCCATCATAGCTGTCATCTGAGTCATCATCTCAGTCATTTTATCATTTAACTGAGAGATTTCTCTGTCTTTCCTTCGCATCTGTCGTCTCATTTGATTTCTCATTTCAGCGAGTGTGATATCTTCGCCACCGAAGGGATTTTCTCCGACCTCTTCTTCTTCCTCATCTCTTTCTTCTGAAGAGCGAGCACTTCGGCTGGCAATGGATCTGGCCCTGTGGCGACGTCGATAAACACGTACGCGCGGCTGTGATTGCTGGTCTTCTTCATCACCATCATCATCTTCAACATCAACGTGGCTGACCATATGAACCACTTCGAGCTCCATAGTGTCTTCATCCCCATATTCTTCTTCATCATTTTGCACCTGAATTTCTGAGCGACGGCGCCACTGAATTTCAGGTTCTTGATTTGGGATGACTATTTCTTCAACCCGTGGACTACGATCAAAGTGAAATTCCTCTTTGGTTGTAGTAGGAGAATGACGGGATCTCCTGGAAGACTCTACAGGATGTCGACTGTCATTATAATTGTCGTCGTTATGGGACTTCTTTTGGACCCATTTCTGACGAGTTCTGTTGGCAGGTGCGGATCTCTGGTAGACTGTTCCGGATGTCACACCCGAACTAATCCTTCCTTCAATCATCTCTTCTTTTCGAGGCTTTGGCCTC
The DNA here is from genome assembly GCA_022539455.1 of Dendrobium nobile. Lineage (NCBI taxonomy): Eukaryota > Viridiplantae > Streptophyta > Magnoliopsida > Asparagales > Orchidaceae > Dendrobium > Dendrobium nobile. The sequence goes on along the minus strand of CM039721.1, from coordinate 19,322,814 downwards.
CATACTTGTTTCCCTTTCCACCGGGACCTTTCGGCGACGGATTCTTGAACACGAGGTCCAAGTGTCACGCCCCGATGCTCACCGCGTGGAGCTTGTTGTCGGTAATCCCTTCTTTCAACTATCACAGCAGATGATAGTCTATCTCTTGGAGGAGTTCTTCGGGCCTCAACAATTAATGGCCTCTGGAACTTCTTTTTCATTAAGCCCTTCTCTTTAACTGTCTTCAGAACTCGGTGAACCCGGGCAGACAAACGTTCGGGCTCTCTTATCTTCTGAGGAGTTGGAGCTTCAGGTCGACGCTCCCAGAAAGATTGCTTAAGCTCACCAGATGAGCTATTTCTCTTTACCCACTTCAAGTTAGAAAATTTATTTTGAGTGGGGATATTGACTTCTGGTTCTTGTGCTGGCAGATTGGAGGGATGAACTGGTACAGGTAATTGCTGAGCTCGCAGCTCTGCATTTCTTTTCCTCCTTTGCCTTCTAGTAAGCCTTCCTCCAGATGAGGAAGCCTCAGCATCATACCTTCCAGATGCAACAGTCTCTCTGGGCAGGTTAGTGGTGTTGGCAGTCACCACAGAAACTTTCCTTCTATTGACAACCCTTTTTGCAGTAAGGGTTTCAGGTTGGGACAATCTTTCAAATACAGAAGTTCTTCCTTGGGCAGTATTCCTGGCAGTAGCCCTTGCAGAATAGGACCTTTCAGAAAATTCATCAGAGTTTACGCCGTACACAGGAACGGCTGCAGCCCTTGCAGTAGCTGCTGAGAATTCGAGTCCACCAAAGTGGATAGTGGCTCCAGTATTTCCAGTTTCAATGACAGCATTTGCCAGTTGAATCCTGGCTCCTCGTCCCAGTTGGACGGTCATCGGTGTGTCCTGCATTTCCATTCTGTAAAAATGAAAGGCAGGGGTTAGTGATCAGAATTGATACATCACCCCACGCTTTCATAACAAAGAAATAACGCAGAACAAATAATAGAAACAGGAGAGTTAGCATGGAATTAAAAATCCTGCTAAACGAATTTCCATTGATCTTATTTAAAAGATTCATTTTCAGGAAATTTAAAATTTGATTTGCTTGCTACTATAGCATATAAGTGACTAGCCAGAGATGGAAAGAGAAACCATTCCCCAGCGGAGTCGCCAGAAATCTGTGGGCTCCGAAAATTTGGCCCCGGCCTCCACTCGCTTTTCTTATTCGGCGAGGGAGTTTTAACGAAATAAGTTCCGGGGTAAATTTTGGAAGGCAGATGGGTTTGTAGATAAGACACTACCCAGAGATTTCGCCCTCATTTGGTGAGGACTTTATGATCTGAGTTCTGGTTTCCTATAGGCGCAAGCCCCTATAGTTAATTACCCCTCCCGATCACGAGAGAGAACTTTCGATTAAGGCTAGTCGTCAATCAGATACGTATAGAGATACGTGTATCTGGCATATAGTAGCAGCAATGGATTTTGGGATTGGATATTTTGAAGATTTTGGATTTGGAAATTTGATATTTAAAAATAGAAATTTTACCATCTTGTACTTAAAGCGGATGGTGGGGGAATGGATGATGGGCCCGATCAAGATCCCATGGTTCCGTCGTCCCGGGCCATCATGGTCCCTGGTCTACTTAGTCAGAGGAGGTAGTCGACCCAACCTGACAGAAGGATCCTTGTCGGCAGCCATGGGTTGCTTCGTCCAAGGGGACCTTGTAGACCTGGGTTGGATGTTTGTCTGAGGGGACAAATTTGAATCCACCTTAGCTTACAGAGGGCTTTGTGCCCTGTCAATTATATCCTATTGATTCATATCTCAAGGATTTGATGCCAATAAGGAACGTAACGGCGCTGGCCATAACCGGTATTTCGTGGTGCCACTTAGCGGCAAAACCACTCGGTTCAGAGGGCCCCGGGTCGTCGTAACCGTTTATCCTGCAGTGGCCATTTAGCGGCAGACCGCCGGTTAGAGGACACGTACCACGTCCTTACTGGCAGGAGACTGTTTGAGAATGGATCCTAGTGATATTTTCGACTAGGCATTTCGCTCTTTTGTGAGCTGAAGTAAATTTTAATTTGTCCACCCCGGCAAACTGTTGCGGAGGGTGGATGGATTTTTGCTTTAAGCGTTGATAGATTTATTTCAATTTTAAATATTTTTGAATTTGGAGTTTGTAGAGTTTGGATTCTGATAGACACTTGAGTGGGAATTGAAATATTTGTGAACCCCTCCAGTTGAGATCTTCGTTCAACGCGGCCATCATCGGGGTGTTTTGGGGTCATCTCCATTTGTTGATTAAACCTTGTCGACTCGGCCGAGCTGTCGACCGAGGATCGGGTTTCTTGTAGGCTTTGTGCCTTTTATTTAATGAATTCTTTTGATTGTAGGCCTTGAAGGCCTAATATGAATGTATTGAAACAAATACATTGATCCCCACAACCATGTATTTGTTTAATGGTTCGAACCCTGTCGACTCCTATTGGTCCGTATAGAAGGATCAGGTTCGAACCTGAATTCACTTATCGACCCGCGCAGCATCCCTAGGCGTCACGTGTGTTTCAATAACACGCTCGCCGGGGCCCATGCGGGTTGAGATTGTATTTACCCCTTGTGTACCTATGTGTATACAAACTACGGTGCACGTGTAGGGGTATTTTGAAATATTTTGTAGTTGTGCATGTATTTATCATTTGAATACACAACATTTGATTTCAGAGCTTATACACACCTTCTGTCCGCTAGTACGAGTGTTGCGGATCCAGTGGCGTGTCATAGTAGTCTTGATATTGACTCCCCCTTTCTCATTCACCGGGGAAGGACTTTCTGGATGTTGGGATTGTTTTCTTCTCGAGTATAGAACTAAGAAGAAACTTTGGAACACCAAGGAGTTTGGTTCTAATTTGTTCAAACATTTCCTCTCTTCTGCCAGGGGGTGTCCCTTTTTGTACATCGGGTTGTCTTTGTACCCGACGTACTTATAGATTTTGACCATCGCCATCATAGGTGGTATCAATACTTGTGTCTACAGTGGCTCGCTATGCTTACGAAACTCTCACTGTTGTTATCCACAAATGGCTCGTATTTGTTTGTAAGGATCAATTGTGTTTAATACGAGCTCCTAGGAATATTTGTAGGAGACCCTTGTTTGTCTACATCATGCCCACCTATCACCAATCTCAGGTGGGTTTGTTGGGTTGCATTTGTTTGTAGGAAGGCGGATCCTCCATCTTTGGTCTCCCGTATCGCCATCTCAATCAACAGGCGTTGGAGAGATTGTCGTAGGAGTTTCTTGTACTTGTGCCCATAGTGGTTCGTTGTGCTTACGAAATACCCACGGTTGTTATCCACAAGTCGCTTGTGTTCGCTGGCAGAGGACGGTTGTATCCACTACGACCTCCTGAAGGTATTTGTAGAAGAATAGTTGTTCTTGCATCCTACCCACCTTTCACCAATCTCAGGTGGGTTTGTTTGATTTGTAGGGGCAGATCTTTGATCGCTGCATATGGGTAGTATTCGTACACCTCACAACTGTCCATTGCTTCTTACAAGTATAGTGCATTGACTTGTTGGAGACCGTTGTATCTGCTACGAACTTTTAGGAAATATTCGTAGGAGGTGTTGTAGTTTGATTGGTGTCGAGTCTGACTCAAGTATGAACCCTTCCCAGTCCAGTTCTCGTGAGCTCAGAATGCAAGGTTATTTTCAGCTTCTTTTGGATTTGAGTCCGTTGAGTTCATAAGCCCCACTTGGTGTTGTATAGTCCGAGCTCAGAGTACAAATTCGAGTGCCCCTGCAATCTTTTGAGTTCAGGTGCTTATTCAGGATCTTCTGAAGTTCTTGTACATTCCATTTTGTGTTTGAATTGACTTGAATTTCCGTTCAATTTGATTTGACTTATTTGATTTTGATCTTTAGAAATCATTTGAGTCTTGTTCAGGTTCAAATCAATAAGTCCTCTGCTCGTTGTGCAAGTCCTCTGCTTATTTAGTTCAAGTTCTATGCATTTTTGTTCAGGTACAAGTCTTTTGTATTGTTGCCCAAGAAGGTCTTCAAATTGTTCAAGTCTTTTTGTATATTTCAGTGAAAATTTCGGCAGCACCCCGGTATATCCCCCGTTTGGGGGAAAATAGGGGAGCTGGGCCTTCCCACCACGCTACTAGAGCGTGTATGGTAGGTGTCCTTAGACACCGCGGCCGTACAAAATTTCATCCCACCACGCTACAAGAGCGTGTATGGGGCCTTCAGCAGTACCCGTACCAGAACAGCAGTGACGTACCAGAACAGCAGTGACTCCCCACCACGCTACAAGAGCGTGTATAGGGCTCTCCCACCGGGCTCCCTCCTACCGTGCTACAAGAGCGCGTATAGGTGGTTCTCCGGTCCGCTGCAAACGTCGAGAATGAGATTTTGGAACATCATACCTTTGCGTAGCAGTGTCAGCGGTGTCGGCGTCGAGGACAAGATTTGGAACCGAGGGTCACTCTCCTACCTTGTCGTAGGTGTCGCGCCGGTTGCCCCTCCCACCACGCTACAAGAGCGTGTATAGGCAGACCGCCGACTCGACACGCGGGACGAGGTAAGAGATAGAGCCAAGGTTTCAAAACTTATACCTTGAAGTCCGGCGGAGGTGGGCACGGAAGTCGAGGCAAGATCCGGAACCAAAGGTCGCTCGCCTACCTTGTCGTAGGTGTCGCGCCGGTTGCCCCTCCCACCACGCTACAAGAGCGTGTATAGGCAGACCGCCGACTCGACACGCGGGACGAGGTAAGAGATAGAGCCAAGGTTTCAAAACTTATACCTTGAAGTCCGGCGGAGGTGGGCACGGAAGTCGAGGCAAGATCCGGAACCAAAGGTCGCTCGCCTACCTTGTCGTAGGTGTCGCGCCGGTTGCCCCTCCCACCACGCTACAAGAGCGTGTATAGGCAGACCGCCGACTCGACACGCGGGACGAGGTAAGAGATAGAGCCAAGGTTTCAAAACTTATACCTTGAAGTCCGGCGGGGGTTGTCGGTGACTCTGGCGGTGGCTCGTGGATCGAGGTAAGGGGTCGAGGCAAAGGAAGAGTGAGCATTTTTTTATTTATTAATTATAATTAATATTAATTAATTATAATTAATGAATTAATTAATTATAATCATCTCTAATTAATTATATTTATTAATTATTAATTATAATTAATTAGAATAATTAATTTTAATTAATTATATTTAATTAACATAATTAATTATGATTTTTTTTATTGATCATAACTAATTAATATTAATTAAATTTAATTAATTATAACTAATTAATAGTGATTAATTATAATTTAATTATAATTAATTTAATTGAAATTAATTATAATTAATTATCATAACAATAATTAATTAAAATGATCATAATAAAAAAAACTAATTATAATTAATTAAAATTAATTTTAATTAAAATTAAAATTAACTAATCCTACTCTCCCTCTATCCTCTTTGTTCGGGATTCGGCCGGAGAAGCGCACAGGAGAAAGTTACCTTCAATGGCAGCGAGCTCCTGTTGTTGCTGCCGATCAAAGTGTCGTAGCTTCCTGTCCGACAAGAAGGGGACGGTGTCGGATGAAGCAAAGTCAAACAGCCGCGAGGGAGCCGAGAGGCTTCGTGAAAGGGAGAAAGTTATCTTCACTTCCAGCGAGCTTCAGTTCTTGCTTCCGATCCTAATGTCGTAACTTCCGATCCAGCAGGTGGAGAGAGTCGTCGGAGCAGTGAAGTCGTCCAGGCACAGTGGAGCCGGAGAAGAGGCGTGAAAGGGATGGAGTTAACTTCACAGTCGGTTGCTCCCGTTGTAGCCTCCGATCAAAATGCCGAACTTCCGATCCGTTAGGAAAGGAATGTCGTCACAGGAGCGAAGTCGACAGCCACGATCAGAGCCGAAGAAGCACGCGGAATGGAGAGAGTTATCTTCACGGTGAGCGGGCTCCAGTTCTTGCCTCCGATCGAAATGTCGTTGATGGAGCGGAGTCGAACAGAGAGGGAGAATGAGCAGAAGAGGCCGAATGCCTCTTTTCCTTGGCTCTTTAACGACGTGAATGCGTCGTGGGAGAAATGACGCGTCGCTAGATTTACGGGATTTTAGCGGCGACGACGTGCGATCGTCGTGCAGATGTCGGGCAGGTACGCGAATGAATTTTTTTTTCTTTTGTTTTATACAACAGGTCAACATTGATATATATATATATATATATTCTCAGTTGATTAAATTATGTAACTACCTGGGTTTCGAAAGTATAGTCCTAATTTATTATCAATTGATTATATTCAAAGTTTCAATGAAAGAAATCATTTTTTAACAATTTTTATGTCTTCAAAACAAGGTTAATACTATATCAAATAAATATAATGTGAGTTTTTAATATCAATTTTCATTTCTTATTTGATAATAATTTAGATGCCAATTAAAATATATTTATTTCAATCATCATATAATAATTTTTGTTGCGGGCTAAAATATACGTAGCAATAGAGTAAGGATTTTTTGTCTTAACGTTCAACGGATATCCAGCACATAAACAGATAACTCAAAAACAATAGGATTTTTATGTGGAAAACCAATAAAAGGGAAAAATCATGGTGTCACACCTAGGAAGAATGATTCCACTATTGTTTAAATATGTTACAAAGATTGACCTGTCTTGAAACTTGGGGATGATAAAATTACAATAGTTTGGAGAGTTTGGGGGAAATTCAACGTTGGTCGATTATGGGGCGAAACTCCGGCAAAACTCCGACGTCAATCGGTGGCCAGGAGAAAATCTGGCGACAGTCAACTATTTGGTCGGTAAGTCCGGCATCAGTCGATGGTCAGGCAAAAGTCTGGAAACGAAGGGTGGTCGGGCAGTGGTCGAAGAGGAGCTTACTGGCAAGAGAGATATCATATTTCACATCCTTCTTCCTCTTCTTTTTCCTCTTTCCTCCTTAGACCACTTCCTATACAAGAGGCTTTCCCCTACTTTAGATTGGTGGCATCCCCTATCTAACTGCAAGATCCCTCTCTTTATAGAAGTACTCATGGGTGATCACCTATCTTTGAGAGATCCAATGACCAAAGAAGATCCATGTCCTGCTGCACAGAATGATAGTCAGAAGAGAACAACAAGGTGGCCAAGGCTAATGACAATTTAAGGCAAAAGTCCGAGGGCGATCGACGACAGAGTGGAAGTCCGACGGTGATCGGTGGTTGGGTTGATCATAGTCTGGAGATGGTGGTCGGAGAAACCGTAATCGGACAATGATGATCGAAAGGACCATAGTCGGTGGGCGATGAAGGGCAAAAATATTGTAGTCAGCGACGGTGGTCATAAGGACCATAGTTGGACAACGGAGGTCAGAAAGACTGTAGTCGGCGCACAAAGGTCGGAAAGGCCATAGTCGGTGATGAAGGTTAGAAAGATCGTAGTCGATGACGGTAGTTGAAAGGATCGTAGTTGGGCGATGGAGATCGAAAAAATCATATTTTATGGGCTACGAAGGTCGAAAAATGGTAGTCGGGTGATAGTGGTGGGAAGGACCGTAGTCGGCAAGCGACGTTGGTGTCCACAAAGATTTTTGACAACATTAGCATTCAAGAGGAGACCTGATGATAATCAGCAGACAGGTGGACTTCCGATGATGATTGATGGTCGAGCTATATTTTGTTGGAAATAATATGCTAACGGAGGCATAAGACGAATATCCAGATTGGGGAACAAATGTTGTGTCGACCGCAATAGTCTAACAGCATGTTCATATTGCCAATTAAATGAAAGTCGGTGGTTTGCAATAAATTTTTTCATCACTTAGATTTATTATAGTGCACGAGATGACGTCGATATAATTTTAATTTCAACATCTTAACTCCTATGATCTCTGATGCACCAACACTTCGTTTTAAGAGGATATGCAGTGTCGGACACATTTCGGACATGGACATGCGTCCAACACGGTGAGGACAGGTGACGAACAAGTCACTAGTGTGTCCCATTTAAAAAAAAAAAATTAAACAGGACACACGTGTCGGACACGCATGTCCAACTATTATATAATTAAATAAATAAAAAAAACTTTAATCCCGTTATTTCATATTAGCCGGTTCACGCCCGAGTCTTTCTTCTCCTTAACTCCGTATACCTATTCGTATTTGTGGTCTTCTCGAGCAATTGAGGCGAGCAGCAATCGGCTGGAGATCGCACCCTTGGTCTTCCCTTCCGGCCGTAAGTAACAAGTCATCCTCAGTTTCTAGGCGCAGCCAAGGGAAGCCGACGACAAATCATAGAAAATTTTTCAAACATGTAAGTTGATTTCGTCATTTTTTTCTCCATTCGCCATTTCTCTTCATTTATCAATGATTCTGTAGATTTGTGATCAGAAGAACATATTTTTTAAAAGTATTTTATTTTTTTTGGATTAAAATTATTCTTACAATAAAAATTTATTTATTTAATGCGCATTTGTTGCGCTTTCACTATGGTTTAAGTGCGCTTTCACTGTGCTTTTGTTGCGCTTTAAGTGCACTTTTACTGTGCTTTCACTGCGCTTTGCTGCGCTTTTGTTGCGCTTTCACAGCACTTTTGCTGCAGTTTAGTTGCGCTTTTATTACGCGACCTGACCAGGCAAGTCGAACTCCGCCAAGGGGCAGCGCCCCCTTGGACCCCGGCATAGTTGCAAATTTTTAATTGTTTTTTAGTCAGATAGTCATAACGCATGATGCAATAGTTCTTTAATTATTTTTTAACTTTGTTTGTGTGGGCTCCGAAAATTCGGCCCCGGCCTCCCCGCCGCGCGATTTCTTTTTCTATTCGAGCGAGGGGGTTTTAACGAACTAAGTTCCGGGGTAAATTTTTGGAAGGCAGATGGGTTTGTAGATAAGACACTACCTAGAGATTTCGCCCTCATTTTGCGAGGACTTTATGATCTGAGTTCTGGTTTCCTATAGGCGCAAGCCCCTATAGTTAATTACCCCTCCCGATCATGAGAGAGAACTTTCGATTAAGGCTAGTCGTCAGTCAGATACATCGTATCCATAGATACGTAATATCAGGCGTATAGTAGCAGCATTGGATATAGGATTTGAAAATTGGGTTTGGATTTGGAATTTGAGAGATTTGATATTTAAAACAGAAATTGCACCATCTTGCACTTAAAGCGGATGGTGGGGGAATGGATGATGGACCCGATCAAGATCTCATGGTTCCGTCGTCCCGGGCCATCGTGGTCCCTAGTCTACTTAGTCAGAGGAGGTAGTCGACCCAACCTGACAGAAGGATCCTTGTCGGCAGCCATGGGTTGCTTCGTCCAAGGGGACCTTGTAGACCTGGGGGGAATATTTGTCTAAGGGGACAAATTTGAACCACCTTAGCTAACAGAGGGCTTTGTACCCTGTCGATCATATCCTATTGATTCATATCTCAAGGATTTGATGCCAATAAGGAGCGTATTGGCTCTGGCCATAACCGCTATCTGTGGTGCCATTTGGCGGCAAAACCACTCGGTTCAGAGGGCCCCGGGTCGTCATAACCGTTTATCCTGCGGTGCCATTTGGCGGCAGACAGCCGGTTAGAGGACACGTACCACGTACTTACTGGCAGGAGATTGTTTGAGAATGGATCCTAGTGATATTTTCGACTAGGCATTTCGCTCTTTGTGAGCTGAAGTAATTTTCAGATTTGTCCACCTCGGCAAACTGTTGCGGAGGATGGATGGATTTTGCTTTAAGTATGGATGGATAATTTCAATTTTAAATATTTAGAATTTTTGGATTGATTTTGGATTTTTTGGAGTATTTGGGTGACATTTGAAAATATGTGTGAACCCCTCCGGTTGAGATTAGCATTCAACACGGCCATCATCGGGGTGTTTGGGGGTCATTTCCATTTGATTGAACCTTGTCGACCCTATCAACTTATCGATAGAGGATCGGGTTTCTCGTAGGCTTTGTGCCTTTGTTTATGAATTTTCTTGATTTTAGGCCTTGAAGGCCTAAAAAGAATGTATTTAAACAAATACACCGGTCGCTACAACCGTGTATTTTGTTAGGTAGTTCGAATCTTGTCGACTTCTATTGATCCGTATAGAAGGATCGGATTCGAACTTGAATTCACTTGTCAACCAGCGTAGCATCCATAGGCGTCACGTGTGTACCAATAACACGCTCGCCAGGGCCCATGCGGGTTGAGATTGTATTTACCCTTGTGTACCTATGTGTATACAAACTACGGTGCACGTGTAGGGGTATTCTTGGAATAGACGCCTTCTGTCTGCTTGTACGAATGTTGCAGATCCGGTGGCGTTGCAGCTTGATGCTACGAGGCGTTTCCATATCTTGATTTTCTCCCCTTTTCTCAATCACCGGGGAATTCTTCTGGACTTTGGGGTCAATGACCACTGATCTGGAAAGAACTCCTTTAAAGATCTTCGGTGTATTGGACTTGATATTGACTCCCCCTTTCTCATTCATTGGGGAGGTGATCTTTCTGAACTTTGGAGTCTGCTGTCTAGCCTTGGAAAGATCTTCTTTTGAGATTATCAGTGTAGTGGACTCGTTATTTCCGGTGTCTGTAGATATCAGAACTGTTTTCTTCTTGAGTGTAGGATCAAGAAGGAATTTTGGAACACCAGGAAGTTTAGTTCTAATTTGTTCAAACATCTCTTCCATTCTGGATGGGGGTGTCCTCCGTACATCGAGTTGCCCTCGTACTCGAAATACTTGAAGATCTTGATCATCTTTGTCGTAGGCAATATCTGTGCATGTGCCCACAGTGGTTCATTGTACTTACAATACACCCACTGTTGTTATCCACAAGTTGCTTGTGTTCACTGGCGGAGAACTATCGTATCCACTATGACCTCCTGAAGGTATTTGTAGAAGAGTCATTTGTATCAGTATCATATTCATATTTCACCTACCTCAGGTGGTCTGATGTCTGTACTTGTGCCCACAGTGGTTCGTTGTACCTACGACTTATTCACTGTTGTTATCCACAAGTGTTCATTTGCAAGGATCCGTTGTACCCGTTACGACCTCCTGGAAGTATTTTGTAGAAGATCCATTGTTCTTGTATCACACCCACCTTTTCACCAATCTCAGGTGGGTTTGATGCCCATACTTGTGCCCACAGTGGTTCGTTGTATCTATGACATATCCACTGTTGTTATCCAAAAACGACTCGTAGTCATTTGCAGGGGATCGATGTATTCACTACGAGCTCTTAGAGATGTTCGTAGAAGACTCAGTGTTTCTGCATCATATCCACCTTTCATCAATCTCAGGTGGGCTGATGATTGTATTTGTTTGTAGAAGACGGATCTTTGATTGCTCGAATGCTTTGCAACTGTATGTTGTTGCTTGCAAGCATAGTATATTGACCTTGCGGGAATTGTTCTAGGAGTTCGTGCATCAAGGTCTTGTAGTTTGAGCTTCTCGTGTGTGATTCAAATTTTGATCTTTGCATGTGTTTGAATCCAAGTTCAGTTTCATTCAGACTTGAATTTATCAAGTTTACAAGTCCTCACTTGATGTCGTATAGTCCGAGTTCAAACATGAGCTCGAAGTGCATGTTCTGAAGCGCATGTTCAGATTGATTGTCCAGGGTCTTCTGAAGTTCTTTGCAAGTTCATTTGAATGTTCACTTTCTTTTTGTTCAAAGTCCTCTGGAATCTTGATATGTCCATTTTCATGTTCAAATTGACTTGAGTTTGGTTCAAATTTGATTTCATTTTATTTGAGTTTGGATTTTTAGAAATCTTTTGAATTTTGATTCTGATCTAGGTCCACAAGTCCACTGTTCATCGTACAGGTCCTCTGCTCATTTAATTGAAGTTCTATACATTTCTGTTCAGGTACAGGTCTTCTATATTGTTGCCCAAGAAGGTCTTCAAGACTTGTGTATTTCAGTGAAAATTTCGGCAGCACCCTGACATATCCCCCATTTGGGGGAAAGTAGGGGAGCTGGGCCTTCCCACCACGCTACTAGAGCGTGTATGGTAGGTGTCCTTAGACACCGCGGCCGTAGTAATTTTCATCCCACCACGCTACAAGAGCGTGTATAGGGCCTTCAGCGGTACCCGTACGGAACACCAGTAGCACTCCCCACCACGCTACAAGAGCGTGTATAGGGCTCTCCCACCTCGTCGTATGCTTCGCACCCGGCTCCCTCCTACCGTGCTACAAGAGCGCGTATAGGTGGTTCTCCGGTCCGCTGCAAACGTCGAGAATGAGATTTTGGAACATCATACCTTTCGTAGCAGTGTCGGCGGTGTCAAGGTCGAGGTCGAGGCCGAGGACCGTCCCCACCACGCTACAAGAGCGCGTATAGGTGGTTCCCCAGTCTGTTGGCAATTCACTTTCTTTAAAGTAGTCAATGAAAGGCAGTCTCCAGTCATCTTCTTCCTCGACATCTAGGCAATGCCACCATGATTCTGAAGCTTGACTGGCCTTGCGCCTTTTCTTAGGAACTTGCTGTTCTTCAGACTGATCTTCAAGATCAACTGATTGGGGAGATTGAGGATCAACCGGAGTTGCATCCTGCTGGCTTGAATTTGGTATTCCCTCTGCCTGCGGGAATTGTAATAATGCTGGCTCTAGGATCCGACGATTGTGTACCATAATTATGATGGGCCATTCATCATCCATATTCATCATTTCTTTAGCCAATTTGGCAAGAGAATCAGCTTTGCCATTTTGGCCTCGGGGAACTTGAGTTAATTTAACAACTGGAATTTGTTTCATAAGCTTAAGAACTCGCCGGTGATAACAGGCCAACTCGAACTTGGTGATTTTGTAAACTCCAAGTACTTGATTTACAACAAGTTGAGAATCACCGAAGATTTGAAGATTTTGAATTCGAACATCGATTGCAATCTCTAATCCTGCTATTAAAGCTTCATATTCGGCTTCATTGTTTGTCCGAGGTTCAGTCAAGCTGAAAGAGAATCTCATTATGCCTCCCTCGGGTGCGACGAAAATTAGTCTAATTCCGGCTTGAGCTTTTTCTAGATTTGGAGGCCGAGCACGTTTAATTGATGATGCTCCATCAAAGTACATTTCCGATACTCGTAGCATCTCCTCCTCTTTGACATTCATGATTTGCTCGTCAGGTAGATCATCATTGAGCGGTGAATCTGCAGGAATAGGATGTGCTGCGAGAAAGTCTGCTAACACCTGCCCTTTCCCTGCTTTCTGTGGCATGTATGTGATATCAAACTGTAGTAAAATTACTGCCCACCTTGCCAAACGACCTGTCAACGCTGGTCTTGTCATCAAGAACTTCAGCGGATCGATCTTTGATATCAAGGTGATTTTGTGAGATAGCATATATTGCCGGAGCTTCTGAACTGCGAAAATCAGAGCCAAACAATGCTTCTCGATTGGAGAGTAGCGGATTTCTGCTCCTATCAACCTCCGGCTGATATAGTAGAGCGCATTTTCTTTTTCTTCTTCATTATGCTGAGCTAATAATGCTCCTAGGGACTCTTCTAGTGCAGCTGTATACGATATAAGAGGCTTCCCCGGAATTAGCGCTGCAAGAATAGAAGGATTCAATAGATATCTCTTGATGCTGTCAAATGCTTCTTGGCACTCTTCATCCCACTTGAAGCGGACATCTTTCTTCATCAATTTTGAAAATGGCTGGCACCTCCCCGACAGATTCGATATGAATCTCCGAATGAAAGCCAGTTGACCTTGCAGGGAACGGAGTTGTCGAAGGTTCTTTGGAGGTGGCATCTCCATGATTGCCTTAATCTTATTGGGATCGACTTCAATTCCTCGATGTCGAACAACGTATCCCAGAAATTTCCCTGAGGATACCCCAAATGCACACTTGAGAGGGTTCATCTTCAGATCGTACTTTCTGATCCTCTCGAACACAATTCTCAAATCATCAATGTGGTCTTTTCAGTTCGTGCTTTTAATGACCAAGTCATCTACATAGCATTCAACCTTTTGATGAATCAAATCATCAAATATACGAGTCATGGCCCGTTGATAAGTAGCACCAGCATTCTTCAGACTGAATGACATAACTGTGTAGCAGAATATGCCTATGGGTGTTCTGAATGATATATGTCTTTCATCTTAAGGTGCCATTCTAATTTGATTGTAGCCTGACGATCAGTCCATAAATGAGAATATGTCGTAGTTGGAAGTATTGTCAATGAGAAGTTCTGATACTGGAAGTGGAAAGTCATCTTTCGGGCACGCCTTATTGAGATCCCTGAAACCGATGCAGATACGAATATGACCATTCTTCTTCTTTACAGGGACGATATTAGCGATCCAGTCGGCATATTTTTCTTCACGAATGAAGCCTGCTTCTATGAGCTTCTTTGTTTCTGCGATCACCTGCTCTTCAATCTCCAATCTCATCCTCCTTGGAGCTTGTTTGACGGGTGCTGCATCAGGCTTGATTGCTAATCTGTGAACTGCTACGTCAGGTGATAAGCCGGGCATCTCAGCATATGTCCAAGCAAAACAGTCCCTGAATTCACAAAGGAGCTCTTTTATTTCTTCTACTTTCTCTTCTGGCAGGAGAAAGCTAATGAAGGTTGGGCGAGGGTCTTCCTCAGTTCCCAAGTTGACTTCTTTTAGCTCATGCATAGTTGTTGCCTGTCCACCATCTTCTAGTTCTTCTGGTGCAGGTTTAGCCTCTACTGGTTGATCATCATAAGCTTTGGCTACATATACCTCATCTTCATCATTATCAGATTTGATTTCTCCGCATGTGATTGCTTGGCAAGTTTCTTTCCGGAGGAATTTTCGTTTGATGAATACAATGCCTTTATATGCATCTATATCCTTTCGTCGCAATGGACGCGGATTTCTCCCATACCAGAGGCCCAAGCTTGTACGGAGCTGTCGTTTGGTAGTAGGGATATTGATTTGCTTTCGTAGCATTCTTTGAATATTCTTGGTATTAAACTTGGGTAGCCTCGTAGGAAATGATTCTTCAGAATCGAGGAGCATACAACACCAATCATTATTCTCTTCTTCGCGTACTCCCGTGGAATACAATACATTTCCGGGTGCAGTCCCCTTCTTCAGAGGAGGCAGATAAAGAGTGGAGAGTTCTTCAATCTTATGCACCTCACGTGAAATGATTTCCTTGAAGTGTTGTAGGGGGATACGCGTGACTACGAGTACGCTATCTGAAATTGACAGACTGTCTATTCTTCTGGAGAACACACTCTGCACTGAGTTCATGTAAATTGAGTCGTAGTCATAATCATCATTTGAAAATTCAACCTGCCTACTCCATTCATCCGTGGACTGGCATATTTTTCGAGATTTGGCAGGAGTAACATCATCTTCATCCGTGTCACTCCCAAGATGAGGTACATGTTTCTTTTCCTTAGGAATGGTTGGTGATTTGGGAAGAACTGGCATTGCTTTCTTTCTCCCTACACACTTCTTCTCACCTTCTTACTTGGGTTTCTTTGTAGTCTTAGAATTTGATGCTCGAGACTCAAGAGAATTTGACGACTTTTGCTTCTTTGGCATGAAGTACTTAGCATCTTCATAAACTGTTACTTCATGTACTGCAAAGGGCTGAATATCACCAGAAATTCTGAATTCTTCTCCTTCCTTCAGATATTTCATATACTAGTGTAATGTTGAAGGGACAACGCCGTATTCATGCAGCCAGGGGCGACCCAATAATGCCTTGAACGAAGTGTCCGCATCAATTACATGGAATTTGGCTTCCGTATGGAGTTCCCCAAATACAAGAGGTAGCATAAACGAACCAAGAGTTTTCTGCCCTTTCTCGTTGAAGCCGTGCACCATCAGTTTATCTTGGCCAAGATGTTCCACATCAAGGCACAACGATCTCAATGCTTTAAGACTCATGAGATTTACGAAAGATCCATGATCGATCAAAATTCGACTGATCACCATATCGTCGCTCTCTGCCGTAACATACAATGGGCGATTGTGATCTGCCGTTCCAAGCATCATATCATCCTCAGCAAAGGTGATGAGGGGCTCATTTCGAGCTTGCAAGACTTCCGTCAAATTGCGTTCAGCAAAATATTTCTCATATCTT
Organism: Dendrobium nobile; assembly: GCA_022539455.1. Lineage (NCBI taxonomy): Eukaryota > Viridiplantae > Streptophyta > Magnoliopsida > Asparagales > Orchidaceae > Dendrobium > Dendrobium nobile. Next base: position 19,306,790 of record CM039721.1, on the reverse strand, counting down.
TCGGGGTCCTTGAGAGCTTGGATCAAAGTCTCTCGAAGGTCTTTAGACATTAATAAGGCATCATATATACTGAGTTGCGCTGGGATCTTTCTCAAATGGGATAAGATATTGTAATCTATCCCCTTGGATAAAGTATTATTTTTCTTGGGATCTTCGGGGATAATATCTTCATTGATAACTACCTCTTTTCCCTTATCTTTATTAGGGATCCCTTTCTTTGGTGGAGGTGGCAGTACCTTGCCACTTCTCAACTGTACTTGAGCCACCTCATCTGATTCAGACTTGTTCGATGAATCATTCTCTTCAGAGTCAGCCATTGTTGTGTCTGGGGATTCATCTGTAGACACGGAATCGTCTCCCAACTTCACTTGTTTCATTTGCGATTCTATACTTGGGTCTGAATCTTCATCATCTGGAAAACATAGATCATCTGAACTGAATTCCATTGATGACACCATCAGACAGAATTCAGGGGCCGCTTCTTCAGCGTATTTCTCCCTTTTTGTTATCTTTGATGTCACGAAGACGACTCGACATATTTCTGTCGGAAGAGATTCATCCTCAGCTTCTTCGTTTTCATCTATTTTAAGCTCTTTCATAAAATCACCGAGCTTAATAGGCCTCCTGGTAGTTTGGTAATATTCACTCATACTATCAATAGCCTTTTGAGTTGCAGTCTTCTTTTCCATAGGCTTCTTCAACTTGGCTTTCTTCTTAGAAGACTTTGGCTTTGCTTTGCCAGACTTTAACGAGCTAGCTTGGCCAGGTTGCTGTTTAGAGGTGGATGCTTGTGACACAGGCAACCATTTTAAGTTTAGTACTGGCTCAGTAGGAGACTTCCATTTGACACCAGGAACTCCTTCTAGCTGTTTTAACATTTTTGTTGTCTTCTTGGAGACCACAGTCTCCCATTGCTCATCTTGAATAGGTTCTTTCATTATTTCTTTAGGTGGGAGTACGGAAGAGGATGTCACCACCCGGGTGGATTCCTTCTTAGGACGAACTAATACATTATCTGATAATGTCAGCTCTCCCGTTTTATACTTCTTCTCTAGCCAATCTTTGAAGACATAGCAATCCTCAATTGGATGGCTAATTACCCGATGATATGGGCAGTAGTTTGGGTCACCACAGTGTTTGGACTCTTCAGGTCTTTTGCATTCTGGCAACTCCAGACCGCTCTTGAGTGCTTGTCGGAACAGTTTGGCAACACTCTACCTCTTGAATGAATATTCTTTATTCATTTTCTCCTTGAGGGAAGGGAACGTTCTATCACCATTTCCTGTGGTTTGCCTCTGGCGCTCTCCTCCACCGGGAAAGGCTCGAGGTTTGTCATTTCCTCCAAGAACTAGTTTTGGCTGAGGATTTGGATTGTAAGCCTGCTTTGGCTTCTCCTCGTATTGTATAGGCTGCTTTCCTTTGTCTACATTATACACTACCCGTTTACCTTTATCAGGTCTGGGAGGGAATGCAGAGTAGACCTCATTCTTTCTGGCATCAGGAGCTTTAGCCTTTTTGGATTTATCAGGGAAGCTTTCAGACTTTGATAAGTTTAACTTCTCAAATTTTGCCACCCTATCCAATAGATCTTGAAAGGTGGTGATTGAAGCCATGCATAAAAAGGGTTGCATTTTATCATCAATGTTCCCCATCAGTAGTTGAACTGCATGTTCTTCTTCTAGCTGCTGCTCGCACTTCATACTGAGATTGCGCCAGCGTGTTATATATTTTGTCACTGACTCATCTTTTCTCCTTTTATCTAGAGCAAGATCAGCGATAGTAGTCTTTTCCGTTGCACTGGCAAACCTTTTCACGAATAATGCCTCTAATTCTGCGAAGGTCTTTAGAGAATCATTTGGCAGTTCGGCATACCATTCGAAAGCAGTTCCACTTAAGCTGCTTACGAATTGCCTGAATAGCAGAGCATCATTGCCCCCTGTGTTCCCACAGGTAGCTTTGAACTGCGTGAGGTGCTGTCTGGGATTTTTATTGCCATCAAAGATGTTGAACTTGGTACAGAATATCCCTTTGGGTATGGCACCTGATCGTACTCTGCTGGGTACGGGCGACCTTTTCCTACCAACTTCTCTGCCTGCTCAGCCGCTATAATGGCCTTAATCTTTTCGCTAATTAAGCCCTCAAGCTGTGCTGCGGTTACAGGTTCAGAGGCGCTCGCCACATTTTGTGGAGTACGCTGGCGGGTAGGATCATCGTTCTTATTGCCACCTTCAGGTACACCTTTCACTTCTGAAGCTTGGGGTGCTTGAGAATTTTGAGGATTAGCAGCTTGGTTGACTGGTTGAGCCGGTGCAGGACCTGCAGAAGCGGTCTTCTGCATCATCTCCATCATAGCCGTCATCTGAGTCATCATCTCAGTCATTTTATCATTCAACTGAGAGATTTCTCTATCTTTCTTCCGCATCTGTCGCCTCATTTGATTTATCATTTCAGCGAGTGTGATGTCTTCGCCAGCGAAGGGGTTTTCTCCGACCTCTTCTTCTTCCTCATCTCCTTCTTCTGAGGAACGAGCACTTCGGCTGGCAATGGATCTAGCCCTGTTGCGACGTCGATAAACACGTACGCGCGGTTGTGATTGCTGGTCATCTTCATCACCATCATCTTCCTCTTCAGCATCGACATGGCTGACCATACGAACCACCTCGATTTCCATAGTATCATCATCGACATATTCTTCTTCTTCTTCTTGTACCAGAATTTCTGAGCGGCGTCGCCACTGAATTTCAGGTTCTTGACTTGGAATGACTATTTCTTCAACCCGTGGACTATGATCGAAGTGAACTTCCTCTTTGGTTGAAGTAGGAGAATGACGGGATCTCCTGGAAGACTCTCCAGGATGTCGACCGTCACTATAATTGTCGTCATTATGGGCCTTCTTTTGTACCCATTTCTGACGAGTTCTATTGGCAGGGGCGGATCTCCGGGAGACAGCTCCGGATGTCATACCCGAACTAATCATTTCTTCAATCATCTCTTCTTTTCGAGGCTTTGGCCTCCATACTTGTTTGCTTTTCCGCTGGGCCCTTTCGGCGACGGATTCTTGAACACGAGGTCCAAGTGTCACGCCCCGATGTGCTTCCTGCGGAGCTTGTCGTCGATAACCTCTCCTTTCAGTTATCATAGCAGATGATAGCCTCTCTCTGGGAGGGGTCCTTCGGGCCTCAACGATCAGTGGCCTCTGGAACTTCTTTTTCATTAAGCCCTTCTCCTTGACTGTCTTCAAAACTCGGTGTACCCGGGCAGACAGACATTCGGGCTCTCGTATCTTCTGAGGGGTTGGAGCTTCAGGTCGACGCTCCCAGAAAGATTTCTTGAGCTCACCAGAGGAGCTATTTCTTTTTACCCACTTCAGGTTAGAAAACTTATTTTGGGTGGGGATATTAACTTCTAGTTCTTGTGCCGGAAGGTTGGAGGGATGGATTGGCACTGGTAGTTGTTGAGCATGTAGCTCTGCATTTCTTTTCCTCCTCTGCCTTCTGTTAAGCCTTCCTCCAGATGAGGAAGCTTCAGTATCATACCTCCCAGGTGCAACAGGCCCTCTGGGCAATATAGTGGTGTTGGCAGTCACCACAGAAATTTTCTTTCCAGTAACAACCCTCTTTTCAGTAAGGGTTTCAGGCTGGGATAATCTTTCAAATACAGAGGCTCTTCCTCGAGCAGCACCTCTAGTGGCATTCCTTGCAGAGTGAGACCTTTCAGAAAATTCTTCAGAGTTTATGCCGTACACAGGGACGGCTGCAGCCCTTGCAGTAGCTGCTGAGAATTCGAGTCCACCAAAGTGAATAGTGGCTCCAGTGTTTCCAGTTTCAATTACAGCATTAGGCAGTTGAATTCTGGCTCCTCGTCCCAGTTGGACGGTCATCGGTGTGTCCTGCATTTTTATTCTGCAAAAATGAAAGGCAGGGGTTAGTGATCAGAATTGATACATCACCCCACGCTTTCATAACAAAGAAATAACGCAGAACAAATAATAGAAGCAGGAGAGTTAGCATGGAATTAAAAACCCTGCTAAACGAATTTCCATTGATCTTATTTAAAAGATTCATTTTCAGGAAATTTAAAATTTGATTTGCTTGCTACTAAAGCCATTAAAGTGACTAGCCAGAGATGGAAAGAGAAACCATTCCCCAGCGGAGTAGCCAGAAATCTGTGGGCTCCGAAAATTCGGCCCCGGCCTCCCCGCCGCGCGATTTCTTTTTCTATTCGAGCGAGGGGGTTTTAACGAACTAAGTTCTGGGGTAAATTTTTGGAAGGCAGATGGGTTTGTAGATAAGACACAACCCAGAGATTTCGCCCTCATTTTGCGAGGACTTTATGATCTGAGTTCTGGTTTCCTATAGGCGCAAGCCCCTATAGTTAATTACTCCTCCCGATCATGAGAGAGAACTTTCGATTAAGGCTAGTCGTCAGTCAGATACATCGTATCCATAGATACGTAATATCAGGCGTATAGTAGCAGCATTGGATATAGGATTTGAAAATTGGGTTTGGATTTGGAATTTGAGAGATTTGATATTTAAAATAGAAATTGCACCATCTTGCACTTAAAGCGGATGGTGGGGGAATGGATGATGGACCCGATCAAGATCCCATGGTTCCGTCGTCCCGGGCCATCGTGGTCCCTGGTCTACTTAGTCAGAGGAGGTAGTCGACCCAACCTGACAGAAGGATCCTTGTCGACAGCCATGGGTTGCTTCGTCCAAGGGGACCTTGTAGACCTGGGGGGAATATTTGTCTAAGAGGACAAATTTGAACCACCTTAGCTAACAGAGGGCTTTGTGCCCTGTCGATCATATCCTATTGATTCATATCTCAAGGATTTGATGCCAATAAGGAGCGTATTGGCTCTGGCCATAACCGCTATCTGTGGTGCCATTTGGCGGCAAAACCACTCGGTTCAGAGGGCCCCGGGTCGTCATAACCGTTTATCCTGCGGTGCCATTTGGCGGCAGACAGCCGGTTAGAGGACACGTACCACGTACTTACTGGCAGGAGATTGTTTGAGAATGGATCCTAGTGATATTTTCGACTAGGCATTTCGCTCTTTGTGAGCTGAAGTAATTTTCAGATTTGTCCACCTCGGCAAACTGTTGCGGAGGATGGATGGATTTTGCTTTAAGTATGGATGGATAATTTCAATTTTAAATATTTAGAATTTTTGGATTGATTTTGGATTTTTTGGAGTATTTGGGTGACATTTGAAAATATGTGTGAACCCCTCCGGTTGAGATTAGCATTCAACACGGCCATCATCGGGGTGTTTGGGGGTCATTTCCATTTGATTGAACCTTGTCGACCCTATCAACTTATCGATAGAGGATCGGGTTTCTCGTAGGCTTTGTGCCTTTGTTTATGAATTTTCTTGATTTTAGGCCTTGAAGGCCTAAAAAGAATGTATTTAAACAAATACACCGGTCGCTACAACCGTGTATTTTGTTAGGTAGTTCGAATCTTGTCGACTTCTATTGATCCGTATAGAAGGATCGGATTCGAACTTGAATTCACTTGTCAACCAGCGTAGCATCCATAGGCGTCACGTGTGTACCAATAACACGCTCGCCAGGGCCCATGCGGGTTGAGATTGTATTTACCCCTTGTGTACCTATGTGTATACAAACTACGGTGCACGTGTAGGGGTATTCTTGGAATAGACGCCTTCTGTCTGCTTGTACGAATGTTGCAGATCCGGTGGCGTTGCAGCTTGATGCTACGAGGCGTTTCCATATCTTGATTTTCTCCCCTTTTCTCAATCACCGGGGAATTCTTCTGGACTTTGGGGTCAATGACCACTGATCTGGAAAGAACTCCTTTAAAGATCTTCGGTGTATTGGACTTGATATTGACTCCCCCTTTCTCATTCATTGGGGAGGTGATCTTTCTGAACTTTGGAGTCTGCTGTCTAGCCTTGGAAAGATCTTCTTTTGAGATTATCAGTGTAGTGGACTCGTTATTTCCGGTGTCTGTAGATATCAGAACTGTTTTCTTCTTGAGTGTAGGATCAAGAAGGAATTTTGGAACACCAGGAAGTTTAGTTCTAATTTGTTCAAACATCTCTTCCATTCTGGATGGGGGTGTCCTTCTCCGTACATCGAGTTGCCCTCGTACTCGAAATACTTGAAGATCTTGATCATCTTTGTCGTAGGCAATATCTGTGCATGTGCCCACAGTGGTTCATTGTACTTACAATACACCCACTGTTGTTATCCACAAGTTGTTTGTGTTCACTGGCGGAGAACTATCGTATCCACTATGACCTCTTGAAGATATTTGTAGAAGAGTCATTTGTATCAGTATTATATTCATATTTCACCTACCTCAGGTGGTTTGATGTCTGTACTTGTGCCCACAGTGATTCGTTGTACCTATGACTTATTCACTGTTGTTATCCACAAGTGTTTTTTTGCAAGGACCACATTCATGTACCCGCTACGACCTCCTGGAAGTATTTTGTAGAAGATCCATTGTTCTTGTATCACACCCACCTTTTCACCAATCTCAGGTGGGTTTGATGCCCATACTTGTGCCCACAGTGGTTCGTTGTATCTATGACATATCCACTGTTGTTATCCACAAACGACTCGTAGTCATTTGCAGGGGACCGCTGTATTCACTACGAGCTCCTAGAGATGTTCGTAGAAGACTCAGTGTTTCTGCATCATATCCACCTTTCATCAATCTCAGGTGGGCTGATGATTGTATTTGTTTGTAGAAGATGGATCTTTGATTGCTCGAATGCTTTGCAACTGTATGTTGTTGCTTGCAAGCATAGTATATTGACCTTGCGGGAATTGTTCTAGGAGTTCGTGCATCAAGGTCTTGTAATTTGAGCTTCTCGTGTGTGATCCAAATTTTGATCTTTGCATGTGTTTGAATCCAAGTTCAGTTTCATTCAGACTTGAATTTATCAAGTTTACAAGTCCTCACACCATGTCGTATAGCCCGAGTTCAAACATGAGCTCGAAGTGCATGTTCTGAAGCGCATGTTCAGATTGATTGTCCAGGGTCTTCTGAAGTTCTTTGCAAGTTCATTTGAATGTTCACTTTCTTTTTGTTCAAAGTCCTCTGGAATCTTGATATGTCCATTTTCATGTTCAAATTGACTTGAGTTTGGTTCAAATTTGATTTCATTTTATTTGAGTTTGGATTTTTAGAAATCTTTTGAATTTTGATTCTGATCTAGGTCCAGAAGTCCACTGTTCATCGTACAGGTCCTCTGCTCATTTAATTGAAGTTCTGTACATTTCTGTTCAGGTACAGGTCTTCTATATTGTTGCCCAAGAAGGTCTTCAAGTCTTGTGTATTTCAGTGAAAATTTCGGCAGCACCCCGGCATATCCCCCGTTTGGGGGAATGTAGGGGAGCTGAGCCTTCCCACCAAGCTTCTAGAGCGTGTATGGTAGGTGTCCTTAGACACCGCGGCCGTGGTAATTTTCATCCCACCATGCTACAAGAGCGTGTATGGGGCCTTCAGCAGTACCCGTACGGAACACCAGTAGCACTCCCCACCACGCTACAAGAGCGTGTATAGGGCTCTCCCACCTCGTCATATGCGTCGCACCGGGCTCCCTCCCACCGTGCTACAAGAGCGCGTATAGGTGGTTCTCCGGTCCACTGCAAACATCGAGAATGAGATTTTGGAACATCATACCTTTCGTAGCAGTATCGGCGGTGTCGGTGTCGAGGTCGAGGCCGAGGACCGTCCCCACCACGCTACAAGAGCGTGTATAGGGCTTACCCGCCTCGTCGTATGCTTCGCACCGGGCTCCCTCCTACCGTGCTACAAGAGCGCGTATAGGTGGTTCTCCGGTCCGCTGCAAACGTCGAGAATGGGATTAGAGTTAGAAATGTATACCTTAGGGCCCGGTGGACTAGCAGTGTAGGCTCGTAGACCGAGGTAAGATGAACGTTTTTTATTTATTAATTATAATTAATATTAATTAATTATAATTAATGAATTAATTAATTATAATCATCTCTAATTAATTATATTTATTAATTATTAATTATAATTAATTTTAATTAATTATATTTAATTAACATAATTAATTATGATTTTTTTTATTGATCATAACTAATTAATATTAATTAAATTTAATTAATTATAACTAATTAATTATAATTAATTTATTTAAAATTAATTATAATTAATTATCATAACAATAATTAATTAAAATGATTATAATTAAAAAAACTAATTATAATTAATTAAAATTAATTTTAATTAAAATTAAAATTAATTAATCCTACTCTCCCTCTACCCTCTCTGTTCGGGATTCGGCCGAGGAGTTGCGTGCAAGGGAGATAGTTACCTTCACTGCCGGTGAGCTCTCGTTCGTGCTTCCAATCCGACAGGTAGGGGAAGTCGTCGAATGAACGAAGTCGAACAGCAATGATGGGGTTGGAGAAGCACGTGAGTGGGAGAAAGTTATCTTCAGAGGCAGCGAGCTCCCGTCCCTTCTTCCGATTAAAATGTCATAATTTCCGATCCGATTAGGAAGGGAAAGTCGTCGATTGAGCAGGTAAGGGAAGTCGTCCAAAGGAGCAAAGTCGTCCAAAGGAGCAAAGTCGTTCAGCCACAAGGAGCCGGAGAAGGGCCTGAACAGGAGAAAGTTGCTTCACGACCAGCGAGCTCCCGTTGGCTTTCCGATCAAAGCGTCGTCACTTCCGATAGGGCAAGAAGGGGGCGACGTCGGAGGGGGGAGAGGAAGCACAGGAAAGGTAGAAAGTTATCCCCACAGCAAACGAGCTTTTGTTTTGGCTCCCGATCAAAAGCAGTGACTTCCGATCTCTTGGAAGGGAGAGTCGTCGGTCTGAGCAAAGTCGAACAGCACGAGTGGAGCCAGAGAGGCCGCGTGGAAGGGAGGAAGCTATCTTCGCAGCCACAAGCTCCAGTTGTTGCTTCCGATCCAAACGTCGTAACTTCCGATCCGATGAGAAAGGAAAGTCGTTGAGTAAGCGAGGTCGAACAGAGACGAGAGAGAGTGGGGGATCCAGAGAGCGGAAATGAGAAGCTCGATCTCATTTTAATGCCAAGACCCGATTGTGTGTGAGGTGACATTTGTCGTGTAAGAGGACGGCGAGATCGCAGAAATCACGCGAAGAATGGCCGCATCGAATCGTGTTAGGGCGGCGTCCGTAGAGGTACGTAGCTTTTTTTTTCGTTTCTGTTTGCTACAGTAAGCGGGTTAACAGTTTGACAATTTTTAATTGTTTACAATAAGTCTTTATTTCTTCTACTTCACCAGTGAATTTAAAAGCAAAATGAGCTCTAGTGATGATGGGAGTGGTTCAAAAGAGTCATCTGTAGAAACTGATAAACCATTATGGATTCATGTTACAAAGTTAGGAAAAACTTTTGAAGGAGAAGGGAATGTGTCATTCAAATGCAATTATTGTGATGGCACCTACAAAAGATCTTTTTCTAGGGTGAAAGCACATCTACTTAAGATTTCTGGCCATGGAATTAAAAAGTGTCCTAAGATTACTACGTCACAGTTGATTGAATTGAATAGAGAAGTTGATGAAGCTGAATCTAGGATCAAAAGGGCATTTCCTAAAGATATGTCTTTTCCATCTATCCATGGTTCATCCCACACTTCTTCCTCATTTGTTAGAGTTGATCATTCATTATCATATAGAAGTGAAAGATATGATTTAAAGAAAAGAAAAGGAGTTACCAGTAGTGCTTTATAGAAGACTTTTAACATGCAACAGCGAGAGGAATTGGATGGTGAAATTGCAAGGATGTTTTTTTCAGCTGGACTTCCTTTCAACCTTGCAAGAAATCCTCATTACAAAAATGCATTCACTTTTGCATGTAATAACAACCTTGCAGGTTATGTTCCACCTGGCTACAATGCATTAAGATCAAAATTATTGGAAAGGGAAAGAGCGTATATTGAAACATTGTTTGAACCAACAAAAGGTGTGTGGAAAGAAAAAAGAATCACTTTGATGTGTGATGGTTGGACTGATCCTCAAAGAAGACCACTCATTAATTTCATGGCCGTTATAGAGAATTGTCCAATATTTATTAAAGCTGTGAATTGTGAAGGAGAATACAGAGGCAAATGAAATCATCTATGCTGAATGTCATTGGATAACAGTGGTTATAGATGATGCTGTTTTGATCAGAAATTTCATTATGAACTACTCAATGAGACTTTCAATATTTAATGATTTCTCACATTTGAGAATATTAGCTGTAGCTGAAACTCGTTTTGCCTCTGTAATAATTATGTTGAGAAGATTCAAACAAATAAAAAATGTCCTTCAATCTATGGTGATTAGTAAGAAGTGGTCTTGCTATCGAGAATATGATGTTGAGAAGGCAAGATATATGAAAGAAAATGTCTTAGATGATTTGTGGTGGGGTAATGTAGATTATATTTTGGCTTTCACTGATCCGACTTATGACTTGCTAAGAGAGACTGACACAGATAAATCATGCGTACATTTGATTTATGAGATGTGAGATTCTGTGTTAACAAAAGTGAAAGAAATTATATATAGACATGAAAGAAAATCACATAATGAAAACTCAAGTTTTTTGAGCATTGTCTATACCATTCTTAAGGATAGGTGGACCAAAAGCAACACACATCCGCATTGTTTGGCCCATTCATTAAATCCAAGATACATTTGTATTCATCTTTTAAATTAATTTTAAATTTCTTGATAAATGATTAAATAATTTTTTATGCTTTATATTATTTGAAGGTATTCAAGTAAAGAATAGCTTCAAGAAGACCCTCAACGTGTCTCACCACAAAAAGATTTAGAAGTGTCAAATATGAGAAAGATATGCTTGAAACTATATTTCTCAAATGAGAAGGAGAGAAGAAAAATTAATATAGAACTTACGAAGTTCTTTGGATATTTAGAGGATTTTGGTGATCAAGAATCTTTGGTTGATAGATGGAGGATGGATCCAAAAATGTGGTGGTTAATTCATGGAGCTTTAGCACCATTTCTTCAAACCATAGCAATAAAACTTCTTGATCAAGTATCATCCTCTTTCTGTTGTGAGAGAAATTGGAGCACATACTCATTTATTCAATCAATAAAGAGGAATAAAATAAATCCACAACGGACTGAAGATTTAGTTTATGTGCATACAAATCTTCGTCTTCTATCAAGGAAAACCACACTTTATATGACAGGTGATAACAAGATGTGGGATGTTGCTAGAGATGGGTTCGAGTGCCTTGATGATATGGGGTTATCGAAAGTTGTAAATCTTTCTCTAGATAAACCAGAGTTGGAAACAATGATATTCAATGATGATTATATTGAAGGCCAAAGACTAACCTCTGAATCTATAATTCTATCATTCCCTCTATTGAGTAGTTAGACCTTCATGTTGTACTAAATAATTTTTTGCTTATATTTTTATGGTTGTACAAGATATTTTTGTACTAAACATCTTTATATTGTAAGCTAAACAAATTATCATGACTTTGATTTATTATTGCTTGTCATTTTTAATATAATGTTACCTTAATTTCTATATATTATATTAAAAATTATTATGCCGTGTCCACGCCGCACCTATGTCCTATATTTTTAAAAAATGTCGTGTCCCATGTCCGTGTCATGCTGTGTCCGTATCGTCGTGTCCGTGTTCGTGCATCATAGCCTATGATATAATATATGGCTTTGATATTTATTTTTGAAGTAATAAGGGCACCACATTCATGTAAGAATATTTTTTATTTGTGAATTGTCCTCCCCGGAAGAAGCTAAGTCTTTCATGCATTTTTAAGACATGCTTTGATATATTGCCCCTGCTTAGAGAAACTATATTAGACAAATTTATCCCTTTTGCAAATTTTAGTATTATGAAATTTGATGTACATATGCCTTCAAAGACTTTTAGCCTTCTAAGGTCTTTTCTATAAATGTGTCTTTTGAGGCTTTTAGCCTTCTAATGTCTTTTGTGTACCTTTGCATTTTGAGACTTAGCATTTTAAGGTCTTTTGTGTGCATGTATATTTTGAGGCTTTAGCCTTATAAGGTATTTTGTGTACCTATGTCTTTCGAATAAGTGATAGCCCTATTAACCATTTGCTCTCATGGAGCCTTTCTAGTGAGGACCCTATCCACTACTAGCTTCCCTTCGAGCTACCTCATGGGTGAGCCTTCCTAGGGCTATGAGTGGAAACATTGTCTTCCACCTGCCATCATGATGTATTTCTAGTGAGAACCATGTCCACTACTAGCTTTCTTTCGAGGCTATCTCATGGGTGGCCTTCCTGGGATCATTATATTATTTCTATAAAGTTTCATTAATAAAACTTGCTTGAAAGATACATAATTTGAATATTCTAAAGAGATTGAATTAGGGGAGATGGCATAATACTATAGAATAAAAGTAGGAAGATATAGAGATGGATTTCGTTACAGGATTTCCAAGATCAAAGTAAGAGCATGACTATATATGGGTTGTGATTGACAGACTAACAAAATTAACACATTTTTACCCATTTGTCAGACTGATTCAATGGAGAAATTAACTAATTTCTTTTTTAAGGAAATAATTAGATTCCATAAAATATCTAAGGTCATTGTATCAGACAAAGACGGATGTTTTACATCTAAATTTAAGAAGAACATGCATGAAAGTTTGGGCATAAAATTACAATTTAATATCGCATTTCATTCACAGACTGATGGTCAATGAGAAAGATTGATTAAAATGCTAGAAGATTTATTGAAATTATGTATGTTGAATTTTGAAGGTAGATGGGAAGATCATATCCCATTAATATTATTCACTTATAATAATAACTACCAATCAAGTATCAAGAAGAAGAGAGAAAATTAGAGAAATTGAGGAAGGAATAATTTAAGTAAATTACTTTTATTACAATGTTATTATTGTTTTGTAGATTTCCTAATGTTAGTAAAAATTATTAAAAAAAAATTAAATCAATTATGTAGAAATTTAAATAATATATGCATAAAGGAGGTTCTAAGATAATTTACCAAAGTAAATGAGAACGAGGTGCCGGCTTTGAGGAGACAGCTCGTCAAGGAAGTAAGATATGCAATTCTAAATTATAAAAACAAATATTATGAATTCTAGCTACCCATAATGTTAATTAACTCAATTGAATGTATAAATGTATTAAGATGATTCAAATATTGAATATGAGCATATATCTAAGCATTCATGTATAAACTACCACATATATTTTCGAATAATTGGGGTTTAAATTAAGATGTAGTAGAATTATTTAAAGGTTTTTCGAGCTGATGATAATTTGAAAAGAAGCTTATTACATTACATGTTGTCTAAACTTTTTTTTTATGTAAATAGTGTAACAGATAGATTTTTATGGAAAGTCTGACATAACAAATCAAGTATGAATTATTAAATTTGAAGTCTACTGAATAAAAAAATTAGGAAAGATTGGCTGCGAGATGATATGATACCTACATAGCAGGCGGGACAAAAAAGACCTCGAATATGAAACCTGTATTGCAGGTGGGGCAAAAGGGACACCAAAAGAGTCAAAATAAACCTTTATATAGTTCAATGGTGTTAATGTCAGGCTTGCCTGAGCACCATTGAACATTCTTATGAAAGTTAATAATATGAAAAAATGATAGTTAAATCCTTGGAAGATTTATTATGATATTTTGTACATACCTCAAATGAAATAAAAGAATGATTATGATTTTTCTGTTGTTTTCTGAAAGTTTGTGAGTTGATTCAATTATATTATTTACTATAATCTTGCATTTAATTTCTTATTTAAAATGCATAATTTTAGCAGCTTCATAGCTCACCAGTTTTTATATGAGTTATTATTACAAGTAAAGGCAAGGAAAAAATCGAAGCAGATTAGGCTCAGGTTTTTGAATATTTAGGTTTATTCTATTTAGCAAACGTTTGTGAGTCTTTATATGAGGTATGTAAACTGTACAAATTCTAGATTATATATTTTGATTTTTAGTAGCTCTGTAATTACTTGTGTGACACAATTGTGACTATTAAGATGCTTTTGTTTATTCAAAAAATGTATTATTAAATATATGGGTTATATACAAGTATTCAAATGATGAAAAATATTAGATATTAAAAATTATGAATGTTATGTTTATCTCTGTGACATTCTAAGTTACTAATAAGGGGTATCATGAGGTGTTATAATTATCGTCCTTGAACTACATGGATGTCCCTTTTGCATCTTTCAAGGTTCATTTTACCCCACCTGGGAATATTAGAAATTACTAATCTTGCATTTGATGAGCCTGAATTAGAAGCTATGACATTTATTGAAGATGATATAGACGTTCAAGACAAACCACTGAAGAAGCTAATCATATCATTCCTTCGATTGAATAGTTAAAACTTCATGTGCTAGATAATTTATGTTTATGCTTTTGTTGTTGTACTAGACATTTAATTCTTACTTATATTTTGATATTATAAGCTACAAGGCTACAAATGATGTTGTTGTCATTTTTTTTTTTTTGTAATTTCAAATATTATGTTTTGATTGTTTTCTTAATTTTTATATATGAATTATAAATTATAATGTCGTGTCTGCGCTGTACCCGTATCCTGTATTTTTAAGAATTGATGTGTCTTGTATCCGCATCGTGTCGTATCCATGTCGCCATATCTGTATCGATGCAACATAGTTGAAAACCTATATTACATTCAACCTTCTTACCTTTACTATTTCCTTCTTCCTTCAATTTCTCTTTTTATTTTCTTCTCCCTTCTTCTGTTATTTCCTCTACCGAATTTAATCCCTACACATAAGGCAAAAACTCACTTCAATATCAGCCAAACTCCAACACATGGCAAAAACCAAAACCTCTGTTCTATTCATTACCCGCTCCAACATCGGTTGCTCCCAGTAATTCCCAAATCAATCTTCTGCTCCAGAAATTTTCTGCTCCGCACTGAACCCGCACGCGATACCCCTTGACTCCCTTATCTTGTTTCCTGCTTTCGTGAAGATCAAATGAAAGAAAGAAAGGGCAATCCGGATAACTAAACTCTCAACCTCACATCCATTGCGAGCAACTATTTAAAGAACAGAAAATGCTTAATTTTATTTAATCTATTACTCTAATATTTATCTTACTATTTACTTAACAATAATTAACTGTTTTAGAATTAATTATAGTTAAACTTTAAAAGAAATATAACTTATTGGAAATTTTCATATAAATTTATATTTGGGCATAATTTAATTAAATAAAATTCTATAATTTTACCAGAAAATTTGGGATTCTACAGGTAATCTAACATGAAAGGAATTTTCAATCAAATTTCTCAAAGAACACAAATAATGAGGATATGGGGCCAATTATGTGAATTACAAGGCTTATATAGTCAAATTTTGCTTTACAAATACTAAATATTTAAAATACGCTAAAATTTAATACTTGCATCATATGGATAGGAATTTGTACTAGTAACTAAGAGTAGCTCCTTATAGCTCGTGCCTGTATTTATTCTGCAGAGATAACTGTCCTTTAAGCCAAATGCAACTTTTCTTCGGGAGCTCCTTGAAATATCTTTAACGCTAAATGTTAATTTATGTTTGCTAGGTAATTTATTAGCTAGTTTCTCATTAGTAATGGTAAGTTGCTTTTGTTTAATTAAACCAAAAATAGAGTTATAAAAAGAATGAATAATAGACTTCAAAAATCCTTAGATTAATTGCAAAAGTAGTATGTAAGAGTAACATCAAGCTAAACAAATTTTCACTCACAAAGTTTCGAGCAATATAGTCTTTGCACGTTCCCATGATTGAAGTAATTCCTGCAAGCATATTTCATCTGAACAGGAACAATGCTAGCCATAACAAACCATATGGAAAGAATATTCCTTGTTATCTAGTTTGATAATGTTTAGAAAATAAAAAAAAATATGTACCATGATCCAAGCTAAAATTTGAAATTTCAATTATAGAAGCCAGTGATATCTGATGTCTACAAAGTCCAAATCCTGATGTAAACTTTTGGAACCAAGCTTCACAATCCAACAGAAGACTGTCCACGCCAAAAAAGAGTGCAGCCTGAAATGCACAATATACATGGGTGATCTTTGAAGCTTTCTTCTTTTCAATTTTGCTGGAAGCAATAAGCACTTGGTTTCACTCTATGTTTCTTGTCTTACAAGACTGACTGTCTTCAAAGCAAGTAATAACGCCTATTAAGTCAAAGCCTCGAAAACAATATGAATGCAATACATTACAGTAGAATAAGAAATGTTTAACTTAGAAATGCGTTAAAGTTCAAGACTTCTAGTTACAACCCAAGATGTACATTGCATATACCATTGTGTAGTAACTCCTAGTCAACAAAATAAAGGCACTTAATGATTTCAAATACCAGCCTAGAAGGAAATGCAAATAAAGTAATGGATTTTTTGTGAACTTAATCCAGCATCATATCAATTCATCGGTAAATAGCTATATGAAACCATATGATTATGTAAAGTTGATTTTACCTCCAAATACATGAAAAAATTGCAAAGACTTCCTATTTCAGCAATAGATGTGCTAAGAAAAGAAAACATAGGGAAGGCCAGTTCAATATCTTGCTACTTATTCCAGTGATTGCAGATCAGGCAGGAAGATCAGGCAGGGAGTTCAGCTAGGTCGCCGCTACAGGTAAGTGGGGTCAGTTATTTGGTGCGGTTTTGGCTGTTTGAGGAGTGGAGATCTGAAGGCTCAGGGTCGGCCGCAAGTAGAAAGGGCGACAAAGGTAGAAGTGGTAGAGGAAAAATGGGAAGAAGAAGTAGAATAGGAAGAAGTCGGAAGCTCTCGTGTGTGTGAGGTATGCGAAAAAACAAATGAACTGTGGGCTCCAAACATTCGGCCCCGGCCTCAGCCGACTTGTTGCTTTTTCTTGTCTTCAGGGGAGTTTTAACGGATTAAGTTCCGAGATAAATTTTGGAAGGCAGATGGGTTTGTAGATAAGACAATACCCAGAGATTTCGCCCTCATTTTGCGAGAACTTTATGATCTGAGTTCTGATTTCCTATAGGCGCAAGCCCCTATAGTTAATTACCCCTCCCGACAACGAGAGAGAACTTTCAATTAAGTCTAGTTGTCAATAAATACATCATATCCACAGATATGTGGCATCCGGCATATAGTAGCAGCAATGAGCTTTGGATAGTTGAAGATATTGACATTTAAAAGTAGAAATTTCACCATTTTGTACTTAAAGCGGATGGTGGAGGAATGGATGATGGACCCGATCAAGATCCCATGGTTCTGTCATCCCGGGTCATTGTGATCTGTGGTCTACTTAATTAGAGGAGGTAGTAGACCCAACCTGACAGAAGGATCCTTGTCGGGAGCCATGGGTTGCTTCGTCCAAGGGGACCTTATAGATTTGGGGTGAGTATTTGTCTAAGGGAACAAATTTGAATCCACCTTAGCTAACAAAGGGCTTTATGCCCTATCGATCATATCTATTGATTCATATCTCAAGTATTTGATGCAACTAAGGAATGTATTGGCTTTGGCCATAACTGGTAGTTCATTGTGCCATTTGGCGACAAAACCACTCGGTTCAGAGGGCTCCGGATCATAACCGTTTATCATGTGATGTCATTTGGCAGCAAAATCGCCGGTCAGAGGACACGTATCACGTCCTTACTGGTAGGAGATTATTTGAGAATGGTATCATAGTGATATTTTTGACCAGGCATTAGCTCTATGTGAGCTAAAGTTATATTTCAATTTATTTGCCTCGGCAAACTGTTGCGGGGGATGGATGGATTTTGCTTTAAGTATTTGATGGGTGGATTTCATTTTTAAATATATAGATTTTTGAGATTTTTTGGATTTTGGATTTTTGGACATTTTGAGTGGCAATTTAAAATATTAGTGAACCCTTCAGTCTGAGATTTGCATTCAACACGGCTATTATCGGGGTGATTTTAAGGTCATTTCCATTTAAAAACATTTCCATTTTGTTGATGAACCTTGTCAACTCTGTTGAGCTATCAACAGAGGATCGCGTTTCTCGGGCTTCACGTCTTTGTTAGTAAATTTTCTTTGTTAAAGGCATTGAAGGCCTAATATGAATGTATAAAATAAATATTTCGGTCAACTTCGTGACCGCATATTTATCCGATGATTCGAACCCTGTCTACTACTATTTACCAGCTTAGGATGATCGGGTTTCATAGATTTTATGTCTTTATTAGTGAATTCTCTTAATTATAGGCCTTGAAGGCCTAATATAAATGTATGAAAACAAATACACCGGTCGTCACAACCGTGTATTTATTTGAAAGTTCGAACCCTGTCGACTTCTATTGATCCACGTAAAAGGATCGGGTTCGAGCTTGAATTCACTTATTGACCCGCGCAGCATCCCCAGACGTCACATGTATTCCTACAACATGCTCGCTGGGGCCCATGCGGGTGTTTGAGAATTTCATTGATTGGACATACCCCTTGTGTACCTATGTGTATACAAACTAAGGTGAATGTGCGGGGGTACTTTAAAATATTTTAGTTATGCAGATAATTGCCATTTAAATGCACATAACAATTCATTTGATAGCTTATATATGCCTTTTGTCCGCTAATACGAGTGTTATGGATCCGGTGGTGGGGTGTAGCAGCTTCTGGATTGAGTTGAGTGCTGCATTGTACAGGTAGACTGTCGTGCACTACTTGCATGATTTATGCAGGTAGATTGTAATGCACTAACTAATCTCCTGCTTTTGGATATAGGTGAATCATAGCGTTGTCACCTGAATCTCGTGAGATATCTCATTATTCTAATACAGACTCCCTTTTCTCATTCACCGGGAAGGGTCCTTTCTGGACTTTGAAATTAATGACCGCTGCTTTGGAAAGAACTCATTTTAGGATCTTTAGTGTAGTAGACTTGTTATTTCCGGTATTTGTGGATACCAGAGCTGTTTTCTTCCTAAGGATAGGATCAAGAAGAAATTTTGGAACACCTTGAAGTTTAGTTCTAATTTGTTCAAACATCCCTTTCCTTCTGCCAGGGGGTGTCCTTTTTCATATATCGAGTTTTCTTTATACCCGACATACTTTGCAGCATGTCAATCACCGCTGCTGTAGATGATATCTGTACTTGTGTTCACAAGGATTCGTTGTGCTTACGATATACCCATTATTGTTATCCAAAAGTAGCTCGTGTTTATTTATAAGAACCCGTTGTATCCATTACAACCTCCTGGAAGTGTTCGTATGAGACTTATTATTTCTGCATCATATCCACATTTCACCAATCTCAAGTGGGTTTGAGGTTTGTATTTGTTTGTAGGGACGGGTCTTCCACTATCGAATGCCAGTATTGCCATCTCAATCTACAGGCAACATTGATTGTATTGGAGATCTCAATAGCGCATATAGGACACACATATGCATTATGCAACTATTTGTTGTTCTTGTAGGTACTACGCACTTAATCTCGTAGAGACTGTTGTAAGAGTCTACTACATTCTTTGTTTGTATGCATTGAGGTCTTGTAGTGTGTCTGCTTGTACCTTGATGTTAGTTATGAGGATGTTGCAATATCCTTCGTACAAGAATTCGTGGGTGTTTGTATTTGTCGCATCTTAGTCTCATTCATTTGCAAGGATTAATGCATTTCTTCTTACTTTGAGTCACTATTGACCGTACAAATATTCTTGTAGTTTGAGTTCCCTCGTGTATGATTCAAGCTTTGTTCTTCGTATATGCTCGAGTCCAAGTTCAGTTTCATTTAGACTTGAGTTCATTGAGTTTACAAGTCTCTGTAGGAGAATTTTTGTATCCTCAAACGGATTGCATATTTTATCATCGAGTACGGCATAAGAATATGATATATCACCCCGAAGGGCAAAAATATCATCTCCTTATGGACTCAATCATAAAATTTACAATTATTTAACAGAGATTCCCCCACTCGATGTTTGGTTGAGTGGGGTTTATTTATTCTGGGGTACAGACATCCCATAGGGGCAAGCCCCTATGGTTAATTACTTCCCAAATTTGGTTTGGGAAAACTTTTGATTAAACTAGTGGTTTTCTTCATTTTGAAGTCATTTAAATGTTGGCTAAAGCTTGATTTTTGTTTTAAAAATTCATGAAAGTCTTGCTTAAAGGTTTTGGTCCTTTAGGAATTTCGAGGAATTGATCAACTTAGATTTAGATTTTTGGGAAAGAAAGCCAAAGGAGTTGAAGTAGGGGCACTTGATTCTGAGATGAAACTCAAAGGTGCCCAAACTATCCTATGTTGGGCTTTACATTTTAACAACCTAATTTTGATTTAAGTTGATATTTTATTAGAAGATTGGGGCCTACATCCCAACAACACTTGTTGGAGGAATTGCCCGAAAGTTGAGGGTTTATAGGGTGATTTGGAATCAACCCGTGCCTCTGACCCTAAGACTAAGGTGAGGACTACCGATAGGTAGCGCCTCGAACCTAGATCTAACGAGTGCAAAGAGGGACTTACAAGCTACACCTCACAAGAGGCATAACCCGCCCGACCTCTGGATTTATCATCCCGCCTCGAAGGGACTACCAGCTAAACTCCCCCTAATCGCTTTTAAAACCATGCTATTCGGTCTCAATGCAAATGTAGAGTGGTAGGGTTGTTTTTATTTAGAGGGTAGGTCTTATAGCTTGGCTTTGAGGCCAAGATGCCTTTTTATGTGGGTATGCAAAATGTTGACTCATAAAGAAAAGATTTTATTATCTAGTCCTTAAGTTGAGGCATTCTACATGTGACACATTTTTTTTGGCTATGCATGTTTATTTTCGTTTTGAAAACTTGGCTCCTTGAAGGGAGCCATGCAATTTTCCTTATTTGAAAGACATGGAGCCTAATTTGATTTTATTATTAGGTTGCTTACATGTTAAGGGGTAGAAAATTTAGTTTTTAACCTAAGAGCCTAACGTAATCAAGTCCAGGCCACACCCACAAAAACAAGAGAAGAAACCTAGGAAAAACATGCTTTTCTAATGCGCACCCAGTAAACACTTCAACACATGCTTATATATAAATAAAATGCAGAAATGTAGATAAAGTCCAATTTATTACAACCAAATTTGGCAGCTGAGTTGCCTGCCATTATACAACCCAGTTGAATTAATTACAGACTCTACTTGTGGGGATCTTCAAGCTTTAACCTTCAAGGAGGTCTTTGAGCTTCATCTCCAAAATGATACTTTCTTCTTTGATCCTCCTTGCTTTCTAATTCAAACCCCACAAGTTTTACATCCTATTTCTACCAAATACATGATAAAAAAAAAGACTCAAATCTGCAAAACAGAGTTAGGAGGCAGTTTATATAATTAAGCATGTAATCATCTCAAAATTGGCCTAACACTTAGAGTGCTAAGTGCTAGGCCCCCTGCTTCTACCCTATTGGCCATGTCTCCTGGGGGGTATTAAGCAGCGCCTGCAAGCAAACAGCATTAATAAAATTATGACATTTACCCCCTTCTTGGACATGACCACCTGCACAGAAAAGCATATATATTCTATACTAACCACTTAAGGGCAAGTGCCCACACGCAGACAATCCAAGGGCAATCAATCCACAACGTCAATCACATGCGCACACAAAGAAAAATCCTAATCCTAGCATGCCTAAAGGGCTGTGCACCTAAGTGTGTGGGGCTTGTGTGGTATGTCACACTAAGGGTCCTCCTAGAGTTTGGGTCTAAGGGAGGAACATCCAACATATGGCTTTTGGAGCCACTTGTTGGGAGAAATTCTCCTTAGCCTTAGGGGCTAAGAAGAAGAAGTAGAGATCCAACATTTAGCTTTTGAGCTCAATGTTGGAGAAATTCCCCCCCAAGCTTTTGGAGCAAGAAAGGGAACGAACATTTCTTTTAGCTTTGAAGCTAAAGAAAGGGAAAGGGAGAGAATCCAACACATGGCTTTTGGGCCAAGTGTTGGAAGAGTTCCCCTTAGCTTTTTGGGCTAAGAAGAGAAAGTAGAGATCCAACATTTAGCTTTTGAGCTAAATGTAGGAGAACTCCCTCTAGCGTTTGGAGCTAAAGAGAGGGGGAAATCTCCTACAACTTTGGAGTTGGAGGAGGATTGGGAGAAAATGCAATTTTTGGGTTGCAAATTCATTTAGGCCTTTGGACATTTCGATGTCCAAAGAGGGAATTGCCCCCTTCTAACTTGAGTTTGGAAGGACAAGGAGAAATAGGACTTGAATCCTAAGCTTGGGGTGAAATTACTTGTTATTTTTGGTTCAACAAGTAAGATAATTTGGGACAAAAATGGATCACTCAATATAGGTTGAGTGAAAGTGGGCTTCATACAACTTTTGAGTTGTATGAAAAGTGAAAGAACCCATGGTTTTGAGCTAAGGTAAAGAATTCCTTAAGACTTTTGGAGTCTATAGGAGTGAAAGAGGATTTGTAACTTTAAGGTTACAAATCAAGAAGGTGGTTCTTTGAATTTTTTGTATTCAAAGAGGAATTTCATTTTTTTTTTTTTAATTTGGGTTAAGGGAAATGAAGAGGATTTTGGAGGTTTCCTACAATCTAGATTTGTAGGAAAAGAAATACTCCAATGTGCAATCTAGAGATTGCAAATTGGAGGAATTTCTTTGGACATGTGGTGTCCAAAGAAAAGAAAAGTTTCATCTCTTCAATTTTGGGTTGGAGGAGAAAAGGAGAGGGGAGGTGACTTGGAAGTTACAACCCCTAGAGGATTCTTTGAACATTGGGTATCCAAAGGAGAAGGGTGCATTCTCAAAACTTGGATTGAGAGAATGAAAGAGTTTCCTACAATTTTTTGGATTGTAGGAAGGAGGAGGTTTCCCTACAACTTGTAGGAAAAGGAGATACGAAATACAACTTATGAATTGTAAGTTAGAGGTTAGGGAGGACCACTTACTTAATTTAGGCTAAGTAAATGGTGAAGTCTCTTTGAGCATTTGGTACTCAAAGGAAGATTATCATTTGCTCAACTTTGGGCTAAGCAAATGAGAAAGACTAGAATTTGAGTCCTAAATTTAGAGGATTACTCATTGGTTTGTATCCCAATGAATAAATGATTTAGTGAATTTCCTACAACTTTGAGGTTGAAGGAGGAAGATGGCCTTCCTACATTTTTCGGGTTGTAGAAAAGGGGAAATCATGTGCAACTTGGAAGTTGCAAGTTAGAGGAATTTCCTTGAGCACTTGGTGTTCAAAGAAAAGGACACACATTCACTTAATTTAGGCTAAGAGAATGGGTTGATAGTTTAGAGTTTAGTTCCAAACTATAACGATTCATGTGGGTATCCTTGAAGACTTGAGGGGCTTCAATTCACCTCACATGAGAGGATACTTGTTGGTTTTGGGGTTCCAACAAGAGATGTAAGAAAACTTGGATTTTGGCTCCAAGTTTCTAAAACTTATAACATGATGCATTAAGGACTTTTGCCTTTTGGGAATTCATAATGCAACACATGATGAAAGTGGGTGTTAGCTCCTACGATAGACTAGGAGACATGCAATGAGATATTTGAAGCTTGGGACGCTCCAAATAACATCGCATAAGAGATGTAATTTGTAGTTTTTGGACTACAAATTAAGGGGTCATCTACCTATATAGGTTAGGCAAATGAAATAGGCTAGATTTTAGAATCCTAAGCCTAAAAAGGAATTCTTTCATTGATCTTAGTCTCAAAATGAAAGAAGGGGAGAACTTAGGTTTTTTTTTTTGGCTCTAAGCTACAAGACTTTCGTATAATGATAGGTTGGAATTTTTTTTAGAGAATTCCAAGTCATCATTCATGAAAGGAGAAACACTTATTTGCTAACTTTGTGTTGTTAGCAAATGGAAATGGGAGAGAGGCTTAGGATTTGTTTTCCTAAAACCTTGATTCATGCACCATAATAATTGGGACTTAGAGAACGTCCCAACTATTAAGTGTAAAGGACATGTACATGAGGAAGGGAAAAGACTATTCATTTGCTAGCTTTAGGATTCCAACAAATGAGATAGAGAGTTTGGAATTTGGTCTCAAACTCAAGGGTGATATCATGTAAGAGGAGATCGTTCACTTGATAATTTTGTGTCTTAACAAATGAAAGAAGTAAACTTCGGATTTGGTCCCAAGTTTGGAGAAGTTCCTTTAAACATGTGACGTTTAGAAGGAACAAAGAGAGGTGAACATTCTCTTAATTTTGAGTCTTAAGAGAATGGGTTGGTCTCCTACAACTTTTGGATTGCAGAGAGGCAAAAATGAGATGCGACCTAGAGGTCGCAAGATTGGGAAAGATCCCTTGAACATTTGGTGTTCAAATGGATTTGTTCACTCACTTAAATTAGTTTGAGTGAAGGGGTGTATGAACCTAGAATTGGGTTCTAAGGTTCAAGATTTTCATGTTGCATATTGTGGAATTTTTGGGAGCTTCCAACTCATCGCACATGAAAAGAGAGATTCATACAATTTAGTATTTTGTTGCCTTGAGGAGGCCCTAAACATCATGTATGAGGGAAAATCGTATGGGAAAGGGAGTCCTCTATAGTTGAATGAATGTTTGGATTCATTTTGGAGAAGGTAACTTACTCCTATAATTTTCTAGGAGGTTTGGAAGACAAACTACAATATCACCAAAGCTCCACAAGAAAGTGACTTTTCCTAAATCGCACCTAACATGATTTGGAAATTTGAGAGCTTGTATTTGGCCACATTATCTTGCAAATTAGGATAAATGAGCTTAAATAATCCCTTAATATGATGGAGCATTGATCATGGGCCTTTGAGGTCCATGAAATGCTCCGAATCAATCTCACCAAAACTTGGGATTAAGTGAGCACATTTGTAAAAATTTGTAAACTAATCGGCTCATTAATCTAAGCAATAAACACATCACATATGGCTTGAATCTTAATGTAGTGAGAAACATGCATTTGAAAATCTTAAGGGATCAAATCACTTTTGTCGTGATTTGATTCATTAAGGGCGTAATGATGAATTTCCCAAGCTTTGAAAGACTTGCACAACAAAAGTAACTAGCCATAGACTTTTTATCACAAGCCATACAACATATCCAAAAGATAGGTTACTCAAACACTTGTTCTAGGATTTTTTTTTTGAAGTGAAACTTTGAGGTCCACATTAAATCCTACACCAAGTTATCACAAATATTTTGCATATGTTATAGGGCTTATGACAAACTTCACAAGCTCCACCAAATTCCTAAATCATGTATTTACTTCACGCATGACACTAGTGTTGTATGAGTATATGTAAACAATGTGAGGTTTGAGTGGATATGCAAGCTACACATTCAATTTGGCTACGAAGAGTAACATGTCCTAAAATTTGGATGTAGGCGAAGGAATAAAGCTTAATATGATGCACAACATACATTTGAGAGATGTCGGATAACAACCCGACGCCTCTACGCGTGTTAAAATCCTCTCCGAACTCTTACATAAGAGTCAACTAATGGAAATCGCCTAATTTCCATAGCCTTTGCGGAGTGGACAGCCAACATAAAGGTTCTTGGGGACCAAAAATTAAAGTTTCTAAGGACCTAAAGCTTGGGATCGTCAACCACATTGCAATTGGCCTTGGGAGCCTTAAGGTTTCGCCTAAGTTTTAGTGGTATACCTTCCCCGGGTTGTCCAAGCGCTCCAAACCAATGTCCAAGCTGCTGTCCAAGCTCCGCTCCAAGCTCCGATTGCTGTCCAAGCTCCGCTCCAAGCTCCGATTGCTGTCCAAGCCGTTCCGGACGTCACCACCGCTGTCCACAACGATTTGAAGGTTCCAAACTGCTGTTTGGGAGGTTTAGGAGCCTCCTTTTGCTGTTTGGAGGCTTCAAACAGCTCCCAACTCGTCTCGAAGTCGCCGGAGTTGAAGGAGAAGGGAAGAAAAAGCCACTAACTTCGTTGATCTTTGAGAAAGGAAGTGAATGGCTGCCTTAACCTTCTTTGGAATGAGAAAGGGTCTCAAAACCCTAAGCTTCTCTTCTCCCTTCCACTAGGAAAGCCACAAACAAGGGTTCTGGCTCACTGGAAGAAGGGCGGCGAGACACGGCGGAGACGCACGAAGGAGCCGCACGCGGGAGTCCTCGGTTTCGTCGGGCTGAGTCGCGCACGGGGAGGGATTTTCCGCCTCCTCTCACCCGCTCTCTCTGTCGTTCTCTCTGGGTCGGGACGGAAACGAGAAAAAAAAAAGAAGAAAGGGAGCCCAATGCCGCTCCCCACTCTCTCTCGTTCTCCTTGAGACGCACGAACTGAGCCCGCCGCTCGGAACATCCCATCTCACTGGCTGCCTCGTTGCGAGAAACGAGAGAAAAATCTACTCGAGTAGATTTTCTGCTCACATGAGGTGAAATTGAGTGGGATTTGAGAAGAGATCTCAACCCTTGATTTCATATTTTGATTTGAGAACCAAATTCAGCCCAAATTGATTGATTTGGGTTGAAATTGAGTTCGAATCGAACTTGAATTGGATCGATTTGGGTCCGATCGAGTTAATTTCATGAAATTAAACTCAAATCGGTGTCGAATTGTGTCGAAATAGGCTCGGCGACGCTCGACGAGGTTTGATTTGGATTGATTTGATCTAAATTAAATTAAATTTGATTTAATTTAATTAAATCGAGGCTCAATTCGGATCAATTTTGCCTCGACAATGATCAATTTAGTTGATAGAGCGCGATCGAGCCTAGTTGGGTTCGAACAGGGTCGAGTCGATGCGAAAATATTCGTCAACAGTCTCACCTAAATGTTGTATAGTTCAAGTTCAAGTGCACAAGTTCTTGTTGTCCACATCTTGTCCCAGTTTGAGTTCAGAGTACATGTTCAAGTGCTTGTTCAAAGTCTTCTGAAGTCTTTACAGGTTTAATTGCATGTTCGTATTGATTTGAAGTTTTGAACTTAGCTCCAATTTGATTTTATTCTACTTTGGTTTGACCTTTTATTCATCATTTAGATTTTGTTCTGGTTCAAGTCGACAAGTCCACTGTTCATGCTCATTTGAGTCCAAGTTCTTATTCTTCTGAGTTTAAATCAGGTCTGAGTATAGTAATATATTCACCCGAAATTTCAGCAGCCTCCCGGCGTCTCTCCCGTTTAGGGGTAAACTACGAAAAACTAGGCCTCCCGACACGCAAGAGAAAAGCTTTTAC
This sequence comes from Dendrobium nobile, assembly GCA_022539455.1. Lineage (NCBI taxonomy): Eukaryota > Viridiplantae > Streptophyta > Magnoliopsida > Asparagales > Orchidaceae > Dendrobium > Dendrobium nobile. The sequence goes on along the minus strand of CM039721.1, from coordinate 19,279,669 downwards.
GGTAGGTGCCCTCTTACGAGGACATCGCGGCCGTGAAATCTTTGTCCCCACTATGTCGTATATGGGTCTTCAGTACCTGTTACAATAAAAGCAGTTGTTTCCTCGCATGTACAGAGCCGCGTATGGGTACTTAAAAGTTGTCCCGGTCACGCTAAGACAAGCGTGCACCGGGCCTACTTGTCTCGTCGTAGGTGTCGCACCGGGTTCCCTTCCCACCATGCTAGAGAAAAGCGTGTATGGGCGGTTTGCCAGCTTGACACGAACATCGAGAATAGGATTTTGGAGCCGAGGGATCGCTCACTTATCTCGTCGTAGGTGTCGCACCGGGTTTCCTTCCCACCACGCTAGAAAAAAACATGTATGGGCGGTTTGCCGGCTCGATACGCACATCGAGGTAAGAGAGGGATTTTTTTATTTTATTAATTATAATTATTTATTATTATTAACAAATAATTATAATTAATTATAATTAAAATTAATATACGTTTAATTAATTAATAATTATAATTAATATCAATTAAACACAACTAATCTTAATTAATCATGATTAATTAAATACTAATTATAACTAATATAATTAATTATAATTAAGTTTAATTAATTATTATTAATTTCTAATTAAAATTAATTAATTATAATTATTATTATTATTACAATAATAAAACAAAATAAATAATAATAAAAAAGCCCCAAGGGGCTACTTGGTAATGGGTTTTGGCCGCAGAAGCATATGAAAGGTAGAAAATTGCCTTCACAGTCGGCGAGCTTCCCTTGTTTCCGATCAAACAGGGAGGGAAAGTCGTCGAAGGCGTGAGGTCGAACAATGACAGAGGAGCAGAAGAAGCATTGGAAAGGGAGAAAATTGCCCTCACAGCCGGCGAACTCACATTGTGGCTTCCGACCGAAATGTTATAACTTCCGATCAACTAGAAGGGAAGTCGTCGAGGGAGTAAGGTCAGACGGCAACACAGGAGCCAGAGAAGCCATGCGAGAGGGAGGAAGTTGTCTTCACAGCTGCGAGCTGCCATTCTTGCTTCCGATCAAACTGTCGTCACTTCCGATCCGATCATAAGGACAAGTCGTCGAAGAGGCGGAGTCCAATAGCGACGAAGGAGCGGAGGGAGCGATCGAACGGGAGAAAGCTATCTCCATAGCGAGTGAGCTCCGGCTCTTGCTTCCGATCCAGATGTCGTAACTTCCGATCTGGCTCGAAGGGAACTTCGTCGAACGAGCGAAGTTGAGCAGTGACGAGAGAGAGAGCAGGTCACGAAAAAGGCTGAAGGTCTCATTCTCGCGGCCATTTAAAGGCGTGAGGTGAGATCATACAAAGCACGATCGGAGTGGCTTCGACGTGCGAGGGATGTGCAAATTGACGGCTCGATGTGTGCGGGATGGCTTCGGCAGAGAGCAAGTGATTTTTTTTTGTTAACATTACGGGTCAACATGAACCGAGAGCTATTTGGTTCTCATTTTATTAACGAAGGTGAGGCGGCATCGAGGCAAGCTACGCACGGAAAGAATGGACATTTTCAGCGCGGTTTATAGGAAGATGGGACTATAGGAGGCGGCGGAATGGGCTTCAACAGGTATGCGTGGGATTTGAGCAGGTATGGCAGAGATATTTATATGTTTATTTTGCTTTCTTTGGATTATCTGTTAGAGGTCAACACTCTCATTTTAAAAGTTGAAAATTTTGACTCAACCTTGAATGAAAAAGTGGCTCTTAATTCTAAAAGTTGGGAATGTGGACCCAATCTTGAATTAGAAAATTATAAGTGTTCAAAAGTTTATAGTCATCATATGACTTGTCTAATATATTAAACAGTAAATGGAACCAAAAAATGTAAAAAGTTAACCATATATTGATGCCTTGTACCGCTTATAATTTCAATTGATTGTAACCATATTTCCTCTTCTTATATTATGGTTGAATATTTCACTAAGCTCACGCTCATTAACAGTGATGGTGCTACATGAAAGGAGGAGCTAGTGGATCACTAAGTATGAGGGTTGATTATACTGTTTTTGTACATAAATTTTGGGTGTACATAAAGAGCAGAATAGAAGTTGTATTGATAAATTTTTTGATATGTAAATGTTATTTGAAGGTTTAGAAAGTTTTGTATTTTATTTGATGTATTTTAAATATGCTTCCAATTATGAAGCATTGATGCCAATTAAGATTTGAAAATTTTGATGTGTAGGGATAATTTCAATAAGCTATTTCCTACACATCTGATCCAGATAGAAGTACTTCAGGATGAGTGTTAGTAAGAGATAGGCTTCTCTAGATTCTTCCTCTCTGTTACACCCCAGGTTGTCTATAAGGGTGATTAAAATTGGGTGTGACGGCTCGAATGGCTCGAATCAAGGATATTGATTGAATAAAAACCAAGAAAAAAAGTTTGTTTGTTCAATTGCTAGCCTAAGAAGAAATTTGATTGGTCATGTTTTCATCTTAGTGTTGTTTACATAATCATAAAGTGCTTCTCTAAGTCACTAAGGTGTCTACCAAAAAGTTTTATTGTCTCAAATCCTATCTTAAGAAAATAAATAAATAAATATGAAAATTTTGAAAAAAAAAAACTCCTTTTAGAAATTCTAATGTCATTGGATCAAAACATGATCTGATGACAAATTTTGGACAATTTACAGACAAATTTAGCCAATTTGGCCAGATGCTCAATCCTTTGAGTTGGAATAACTTGGCAAATGGCTCAGGAACCCATAATGTAGCCAAGTTGGACCAACTTGATAAAAAAGCTTGGATTGGCTAGATTCAGCCAATTTGGCCAACTAAGTTAGTAACGGTATTTTGTTCGATTTTAAAATGTATGTTTTAATGATCGTGTTCTTTGGTATCCTAAAGAGTCTTTCTGGACTAAAGTGGATGCCAGCCACTTAGGACATTTCAAAGGAGTACAAAGCAACTGATGCGTTAAATCTCATTTCGACAAACTATTGCATGTTTCCCAATATTAATCCATGTTTTCAAATTTACTCCCAGCATTTCCCTCTATTTGGTTAGCCATTCTTAGATCCTTCGGACATAAATATCCCGCCTGTTTAAGGCTCTGTACTCCTATGAAAGAACTACAATCAAAGCTTTCTCTTGCTCATTTTCTTCCACTTCCCCCAGCTTTAACATTATCACTCAAGGTCATCATATGCAAAGCATGTTGTGGTGCATTCGTGATCTCAAAGGATACTTGGAAGCAAAAGGTTATAAAATTGATTATTATTCTAGTTGTCTTTTGCACTTACATAGTTCTCGATATTTATAAAATGTACCAAGTAGTGTTTTAATTTGGTAAGTTATTTGTGCATGGATCAACCCCTTGTAACCTGCTTTCTATCTATTGTATTGGTGCTTATGTATCTAAGATTACTTTTTTTCTTCTCTTCTGTTATAAGGGTTGAGCTTGATCTGCAAAATGGATCATCGTTTACTCAAGACATAGAAAGTTGTGTAGTTGTCTTCATAGGTGGTGAACACGATTTAGTGGAATTCTCAAAGGGTAGCTTAATGAATGGATGTAAACTTGAAGTTAAACCATAAACCTTTCTGTCTTTAGTTTGTTTGTTCTTTTTTTTTCCTTTTCATTGCTCCAAACTATCTAGATATTGACTCTTCACTTTTCATACAATAGTGTCAATTATCCCCCAATTAACCCCCCCCCCCCCCCCCCCCCCCCCCCCCCCCCCCCCCCCCCCCCCCCCCCCCCCCCCCCCCCCCCTTCAATCTATAGTTTTTATGCCAATATGTTCAACATTTACTTCATTTTTCTTTTCTCACGTAAGAGTTGATATTGATCCATAAAAGAGATCGTTGCTTACTCTCTAAGACAAATAAAATTGTAAATTTGTCTTCACAATTGGTGAACATGGTTTACACAATTAGTGGAACTCTTAAGGGGTAGCCTAAGGAGTGGATGTAAATTTGATAGAGAAATTGAAACTCAATTCACCTTTATGTGTTTTAGCTGGTTTGTTTTTTCCTCTGTTTCTCCAATCCATCAAGAACGAGTCTTCACTTTATAAATTCTTGTGTGAGTCTGTCTCTAAATTTTTTTACGTAAAAGAAAAAGGAAAAAAGAAAGAGGGGTGGGAGGGAAAACAGAAGAGAAGAAAAAGGATAGAGAAAGGGGGATAAAATGTCTTTAGTCCACGGACTTGGATGTATCACCATATTGTGAATTTTCACTCTGTCAAATGTATTCAATATTTTTTGGCAATTTATTGCATCATTTCACCAAAAATACAGCAGCTCAACACTCCATAAGTGATAGAAGATGCAAATGAACAAGACAGAGACCAACTAGATGTAGTATAATAAAGCCTTATTACCTCCAAGAGATTGAGAAAATTTGTCGATGTAACAATTAACTGGTAGCCATAAATAAACTGCAGGACATTGAGAATTGATTCCATGCTCCAATGGATTGAGATATGATAAAGTCTTGATTCACTTCATACAGAAAAATATCACGTAAGAAATGTCTGCACAACAAAAAATAATTTAAAAAAATTTGTAATAACACAAGTTTTAAAAATTGGTTTCAATTTTAGGGCAAAAGTTTTGAATTCGCTGATTTTGGTGATTTCAGCAATTCTCTAATTTTCTTTCATTGATATTTTGTTATATTTTAAATAAAGTGTATCATTTTAACTAAATAAAAGCAAAAATGTGTGCTCACACCTACTCTTAGGCAAGGAAAAACATGCCCACGTTTGTAACACTGGACAGTTGTTATTGTCGGCAGATGTTGGCTAAATTTTTTTTTTTTTGGGTGACATGGTTGAATTAAAACCCAAAACTATTTGTCTACATGTATATTTACAACAGATTCCACCCAAACAAAGTAAAAAAACAACCAAGATGTATTGGTTTAAGCCAGAAGTCACGTTTCTAATTTTGATTTTTGCATGAATTTCTACGCTTCAAGAGATCTCGGTTGGAAAAATTGAGCAGATGGAGATACAATTTATTAATTTTTTAAAGCTTACAAATACATTATCTAAAATGTAAATTTTTCCTTACTCCAGTTAAGTTTGCTTAAGGGAAATTCGGCTAGCATCAAGAGAACAATAACAGATGAATGAATGAATTTTCAGGCCTCCGAACTTATGAATTTTTTCTATATTATAGAATTTGAGTATCCATAATTATATCCTTTGGTGAAGAAATTTTTCTCTTGGCGAAAAAAGTACATTTTGTAAAATTCAAAAACCTAACTTCAGTACATACAAAAAGAAACTATTATAATATCCATTTGTAAACATTACTACAGATATAAAATACATACAAAATGAATTTCCTTTGGGAAAGAGAATTTTCTCTTGATGAAGAAAATAAATTTTGTAAAACTCAGAAGCCTTATTTTAAAACATACGAGATGAAACTTTTGTGAAATCTACTTGTAACACATTGTAATATATATATATATATATATATATATATATATATATATATATATATATATATATATATATATATATATATATATACAAAATGAATTTTACAAAATGTGCTTTCTTTGTGAAGAGAAAAATCTCTTCACCAAAGAATATAATTATGCATATTCAAATTCTAATATGATCAGCCAATGTAGTTTACTTAATTGTCAATTCAATTTAATAGTCGTCAGGTAGGTTGACTAGAATACGAGTTAACGTGTCTACTCAGTCTAAGGATTAGTTAGATCATTTCAATTATCAGTAGAATCATCCATGACACAATCCGAACGCATAGATGATGCCTCTTGTAGAACCTTCAGAGGAGCAATAAAATAAAGAAACCTATAGGGTAATGCCACATATCACAGCAAATAGAGAGCCAAGCCATAAGGCAGTAACATGGCAAGCCTGATGGAACTACTCCTTGCCACCTTGGTTAATCAAAGAGAAGCCGCCTATCCTATCTTGATCATTGATTGCTCAGCCATCACCTAAATAAAATGGGTGAAGCCATGGAGATTAGGTTTGATGCATATTAATGTGATAACACAGGAATGAACGAACACATGTTAACCAGAATGTGATGTTAAAGGGTGATTTATTTACATGTAGCTAATATGACTTAAACAATGGTTTGATGGGGCCAAAGCAGGAGGCGGCTCTCATAGATGAAGGTTGTTAATATTATAGCGTGAAAGCTCTCTAACAAGAGGGTTGATGGATCGGGTAGCTTGGCTCAAAAGTACAGAATTAAAAGTGCAAATTTAAGCCATGTGAGCAATAAAAAAAAACATAACATGAAATGACAGAAATGTGAATGAAAATGTGATGCATGATGAGGCAATTACATGACCAATAGGATTAAGCATAGTCATGATGATGTGAAACATGTAAGTAAACAAGAATTGCTTTTGAAAATTAATAATAATTTGAACATTAACCTTGCTAATTGTAAACTTATGCTTCACCAAATTAGATTATTAGAAATTTACATTAGAGGTTTATGTAACAACAAACAATTACAAACGAGATTAACAGGATAAATGCAAAGCAACAACAAAATAAGAAAGTAAAACTAATGGCAATGAAATAAAAATCCACGGCTTAACAATGAGAAGTGTTCACCCTAAGCTCTCTCTCTCTCTCACTCTTGAAAGTGGTGTTTAGTGGAGAAATGTTAGAAGTAACCCTAGTGATGTCACCACAAGACATGTGACGCGTAAGGTATTGTTCGCCAGAGAAGTAGCCGGAGGAGGGGAAGTTGATGGTCGGCCGATGATTTGCCACTGTCCAGTTGGTCATTGCTCGTCAATCATCTCGGTGAGATGATAGAGTATGCGATCTACGTAGCTTTCCACTGAATCTTCGAATTCCCAGTCTGGATCAAAGAAGGGCGAATGAAGGATGTCGATTTTCCCTTGGGAGTTGTATGCAAATCCGTGGCCAACTTCAGGATCGGCCATTCATGGAGGCAACGTCGGTTCAAAAATAATCCTTGTATGTGTGAAGCTTTGGGGAAAAGAAAAAAGTGGAGGGAGATTGGGGAAGGTGAGGATTTCGGCTAGGGTTCGGTGGAGGCGTTTGTTCTTTGGGATTGGTGAGAGAAGTGGAGGAGAAAGCTTAAGGAAAAATCGGAAATTTAATTTCAGAATTTCTAGGGAGGGAAGGAGTGATTTTGAATTTTAAAATTACTCCCAAATTTGGACTATGAGGGGCGGCGGGGTAAGGGGCTAGGTTGGGAAATTTAATTAGGAGTTAATGAGTTAATTGGAGAGAGAAAAAGGGGGATTTAAGAAGAGGGAGAGGCGGCATGGGTAGGGGGCCGACAGCATATAGAGAGAGGGAGGGAATTTGGGGAGCAATCAAAAGCTTCCAAATCAAGATATTTAACTTAGGAAGTTGGATATTAAATCAAATCTAATTTAAATTAGACTTAGATTTAGTAACTTTCCTAAATTAGAATTAGTGAATAATGAAATTATTTGAATTCAAAACGTTAATTGAATTCAAATAATAATAAAAAAACTCTTTCCTAATTGCCATTTGGATATTTCAGGAGAGATATTAAGAACCAATTTGAATTTAAAAATCCTACTTAGGGTTGAGGGTTGCTCGCGGATGGGGATGGGTTTATGGGATTCCGGTGGTGGGAGACGAAGGGAAGCAGACGGTGGGACTGGTAGGGATGGGAGGGGGGGTGGCTAGTGGCTTGGAGGGTGATGGTGAGCCGACGGATTGGGAGGATGGGGGTGCTGCAGCCGACGGATGTGGGAGGGGAAAGAGGAGGAGAAAAAAAATAAACAAAGAAAAAAAAATAAGAGCCTACCAAAGGGGTTGTTGGATACTTCGTTGGCCTCTCCTAGGCTTCACTACTCTCTCAAAACTCACAAGAAAGTAGGAGACAAAAATCTAAAATTTTGTTCATTATCATTGACCTCATACAAAACAAAAGACATCTATATATAGGCCTCAATAATAAAGAAAAGAAGAAAGACTCAAATGCCCTCGGGGCTACAATAAGAACTCACTACCCATAGGGGTAACTAGAAAAACTGAAATGCAAACGTAAATAAAACATAAATACATTAAAAGTAAAGGCTTTGAATCGTAGACGTCGATCTACGATTCCATCGATGATACACATGGAGAAATCTCTTGTTGATGTCCTCATCACATGACCTCTATGTATGCTTTCCTTATAAGTTGATAGGATACTGAATGGGATTTTTATTATAGTGCAATAGAGAAATATTCCTTGCAAGTTATCCATGTCTATATTGATCTATACATTGTGTTCAAGTTTCATGTGCCGAGAATTTTCACTAAGCTTGTCTCACAATGTAGAATACCTCCAGATTACAGGTTAACATAGGGTTGTTCGCTCAAGAAAAGATAGCGCTATGGCACAAACCCCAATTTAGCAAGCTTTAGGCCCCATTTTCCTGAGTTAGATTGGATTTTAAATTAATCAAATTTCCCCCGATGATCGGCATCAGGGTTTATTTAGTTTTATGATTCTACTTCCTATGAGCGCAAGCTCTTATAGTTAATTACCCCTCCTAGCGCGTAGATGAGAACTTTCGATTAAGGATGAATCAATGTTTAGATGTGCATCACCTTTAATCTTGGTTGTGGAGGATGAAGATAAACCCGATCAAGATCTCGTGGTTCCGTCATCCCGCGCATATCTTAGGTTTCAGTCTACCAACACTAACAACAGTTGATTGTAGTGTCCAGGGAATTTAATTAGTAGCTATAGATTGCCTCTTTTCAGGAATCCCGATTAAACTAAAGTGAATAGAGGATTGGATTTTAATTTTATTATGGTTTGGGACATCTGTTGAATACCCAATATTTAATTTAATTTAGGATTTATGACTTCATTTAGAAGTTACCCAATCGTTTGACTCATTAAAAGAAGCCCATATAGTGGGTCTTACGGCTTCCCTAGGAAATAGCCCGTATAGCGAGTCTTACGACTTCACTTAGAAGTGGCCCGAGTTGGGATTTAGGGTTAGGTTTCTTTTACCTAAAGATTTTCCCTAACATATGAGTCTTACTGTTTCACTTAGAAGTAGCCCATGGGTTTAAAGGATTTAGGATTGTTTACTAAGAAGTTTCCCTAACATGCATATTTTATGACTTTGCTTAGAAGTGGCCTGTGGTTTGGATTTGTTGCTCACATTGGAAGGGTTTATAACTCCCTTTGGGAGATTGTGTGTATTAATTTAACTGTAATTTACCCTGCTTTAGCTAGTAGTTGCCTATAAGGCTAAATTTAGAGTAATTACACACCCTACCACCTGACACTAGTACTTTCTACCCTAACTTTCAGTATAGTTTACTGTGATTTTGCTTGTATTAGTGCTCATAGCTTTCCCACTTCAGTGGCTCATCTTTTTTGCTTTAGTACAATTGCTTCTTCAGTACTTTATTTCCGGCACATTGTTTTGCTCACAGTAGTAGCTTTTCTTATTTGTTTTGTTCCAGTACATGTCTTTTCTTATAGTAGTAGTCTTATTTCTTTCAATACTAGCTTTACTTACTAGTTTTGCTTCAATACTAGCTTTGTTCTTTCCAGTACTAATTTTGTTTAGCTTGCACTGACTTTTGTTTACTTGTTTACAGGTATTTTTGACTAGTAGTTGCAGAAGCTGGAGCTCACAGCTGTAGGGCTTATCAGGAGCCGGAGCTTACAAGGAGCTGAAGTTTGCTAGGAGTTGGAAAGATTTTGAACAACTTTTTGAAAGGTTTTTTAGTTTTCTTTGTTTTGTTGTTTTAGCTTTCGGAGTTTCAATTTTTTAGCTGATGTTAGTTGTTTAGTACAAGCATTGCTCTTTCTGTGTTTTTGATAGGAAATACTAGTTCACAAGTAACCCTAAGTTAATACTTGACTTCGCAAGCAAACCTAACCCAAATTGGTGAACGAACAACAAGGAAACTGCTGTTTGCAGCAGGAAAATAGCCCCAAAATAGTGGAAAACAGAGAAACGGAATAGAAATCTGAAGAAAAATCAAGCCAATCACTTGTATTCCACTAGTAGATGAATAAAGACAACAACAATACAATATTCTTCAATTCAAGAGGAAGAAAACTCTCCAAAATCTCTAGCCAAAAAAACTAGAGCCCAAGCCTCCAAGAAGATCCCCAATTTTCAGCCAAAATTCAAGATAAAACCATGGTTTAAAATTGCGCAATATGAGGCTCGCCTTGAGGCCCGCCTTTGCGCAATTCCAGTAAAAAAACGCCTCGATGCTTACGCCTCGAGTTTTTTTTATGAGGCTTGCGCCTCAACTTGGTTGAGGCCCGGCTTAAGGCCGGCCTCGCCTCACTGGCATAAGGCTTACGCCTCACGCTATATATATTAAAACTTACATAAATCTTGAAGTAAATGCCCGACATTGAACTCTATAGGAGAGGAGGAATGTGAGAGAGCAGTTCACCATAATGATGATTCAAATGAAGAACCCCTTAGTGATGACAGTGCTGATAACTTATGAGTTCTTATGTGATATATCATTGCTATTTATTTTTGGAAATCGGAATTATATGTTAATGAAAAGAATATTGGGATTTTGGAAAGATAGAATTTTGAGTTGAACTATATTTCATGTTGTCTTATTATTGAGATATTTTGATTTCACTTCATATCTTATGCTTTTTTATGTTTTATTTTATTCACTCATTAGTATATAACAAATTTATCATTTTATGTTTACGGAATCTTTTGATTTTGAGGCTTACGCCTCAAAACGCCTTGAGGCTTACGCCTTGCCTCACGAATGAAAAACGCCTCAATACCCGAATACGCAATTTTAAACATTGGATAAAACCCTAAATCCCCCTTAGCCCCTAATTAACTCCAAAGTACCCATACAATATCCCTAAACAGCCCTTCTATTCAAAATTTCCCCCCTTCCATTCAAATTTCCCTCCAACACTTGAATTAAACCCAAGCTTGGGCCCACAAGGCTTCGGCCCCCCCTTCCTAGTTTCTGCCACCTTGTGGGGCCGCCTGGAGTAAGTAAGGACAGGTCCAGCCAGCCCCTCCTGGGTTGGCCTAACATTACTCCCCACCCAAAGACTCACCTTGTCCTCAAGGTGAAATGAAGGGAATTGATCTTTTATTCTTTCAAATGGCTCCCAAGTAGCATCGAAATCGGGGAGGCCTCTCCATCTAATAAGCACTTCTTTGTTGCCCTCTTTATCTGATCTTACTCATGTAAGCTCCAGTGATTTTAAAACTACTTCCAAATCCTCAGTCAGTGTAAAAGGTAATTCTGCACTAACTGCATGCTCCCCTAGAGCTCTCCTCAAATGAGAGACATGAAAAATTGGATGTATGGTGGCTGATGGTGGTAACTTCAGTCGATACGCCACTGCTACAAAGGGGCCAAAGTATCTTGGTGCCAGTTTCTCATTTCTCCTTCTCGCCACTATCCTCTGCCTATAAGGGCATAGTTTTAGGGACACCTTCTCTCCCACTTCAAACTGCATGTCCCACCTATGTGAGTCCGCCAGTTTTTTCATAAGTTGTTGTGCCCTCAGCAAATGTTTCTTCAACTTTTCCAGAACCTTGACTCTTTCCTCCCAGTACTGCTCAACTGAAGAAACTAGTGTACTTCCCCTCCCACAGTGCACTAGGTGTGGGGGATCCCTTCCATTCATCACTTTGAAAGGAGTTATCTGAGAAGCAGAATGGTACGATGTATTGTACCAATACTCAGCCCATGGTAACCACTTCACCCACATCCGCGGTGTTTTAGAAGCAAAACAACACAAATAGGTCTCCAAACTTTGGTTTACCACCTCCGTTTGCCCGTCTATTTGTGGAGGGTAGGCGATGCTCCTTTTAAGAGCAGTATCCTGCAACCTGAACAACTCCCTCCAAAATTGGCTGAGGAACACTTTGTTAAGATCAGTCATAATGGATTCAGGGATCCCATGCAGTCTAACCACCTCCCTGATAAATGCTGCTACTACTGACACCACGGTGTAGGGATGTTGTAAGAGGATGAAATGTGCAAACTTACTAAGTCTTTCAACCACCACCATGATGACAATGAATCTTTCTGATCGTGGTAGGCCATCTTTGAAATCCATGGGCACTTCCTCCCAAACTTGATTTGGAAGTGCCAAGGGTTATGGTAATCCTCTTGGAGCCATGGCTATGTATTTGTTTCTCTGGCACACTTCACACCTTGCCATCATCTCCTCAACATCTTTGCATCCCCTTCCAGTAAATCTCAGATGTCAGCCTTCAATAGGTTTTCTGCACTCCCGACCTCCAATCGCACTACCTTGGAACTCCTCTAACAAGTAGGGAATATGTATGGAGGTTCGTGGCATCACAAACCTCCCTGATACAATAGCCTCTCCCTCTCCATATAGTAACCAGGGTGGCTACTATTATCTTTTGTCAGATCCTCCCTGATCTTTTGCAACTCTTCATTCAACATGCTTTCTTCCTTGATGGCCCCCCAGTCGAACATCAAAGGTATAAATAAAGCCAACTCCTGGAGCTCCCCAGCACACCGGGATAAGGTATCGACCACTTTGTTCTCCAACCCAAGCTTGTACTGGATCTCAAAATCATAGTCTAATAATTTGGACAACCATCTCTGATGCTCCTCGGTCACCATCCGTTGCTCCAACAGGTACTTCAAGCTCCTCTGATCCGTTCGGACGATGAAATATCTACCCAAAAGATAAGGGCGCCACTTTTGAATAGCCAAGATAATGGTCATCAACTCTCTCTCTCATAAACCGACTTCAATCTCGCCCTTGTCGATAGCACTTGACTGAAGTACGCTATAGGTCTATGGTTCTACATCAACACTACCCCCAACCCATATCCTGGTGCATCTGTCTCTACTATAAAGACCTGGCTGAAGTCCAACAGAGCTAGAATTAGAACAGTTGTCATGGCTGTTAAGATAGTTGCTATTTGAATGCTTTACATTTTTGCATCTTATGTAGTTTTGATGATTCCAAACATTATTGTTCAAATGTGTAGTTATCTCCTAACAATTTTAGAAGATTTGTATTTGCTCTTGTGTATACTAACATTTCAGGAAAAACGAACTCCTGACTACGAAGACTTCAAATCAAATTCAGAATGAGATACTTTGTAAAATTTGAAGTTTACATTTCTTTGAAATTAAATTGAAAGGGAGTGATTGTAATTGAGTGAATAAAAACATACACACATATAAGGAGATCATAAAAAATTTATACTGATCGTACTGGACGATATCTGTTCGTACGGGACGATCAGACAGTTATCTCCTATTGAGCACATGGAACGAATAGGAACTTGCTTAAAAAATTTTCTAAGTCCTATTCGTCCAGGACGAAATTAATAATCGTCCAGGACGATCTGGTCTCTGGAAAATTTTCGTCCAGACGAAATTAATAATCGTCCAGGACGATCTGGTCTCTGGAAAATTTTCGTCCAGACGAAATTAAATTATCGTCCATGGCGATTGGTCCTCTGGAAAATTTTTGTCCAGACGAAATAAATAATCGTCCAGGACGATCGGTACTCTGTAAAATTTTCGTCCAGACGAATAAATTTTCGTCCAAACGATTTGAAACGACCCCATTTGTATATGTGTACGAAATGTCTTCGTACAGCTGATCGTCCCGTACGAACTAGGTTCGTCCGGTACGAACGGTTATTACAAGGTCGGTTCTAGAAACTGCTGAAAACCGTTCTAAGTCGGTTAATCGTCTGGACGAAAATTTTTTCGTCTGGACAAAAATTTTACAGAGGACCGATCGTCCTGGACGATTATTTATTTCGTTTGGACGAAAATTTTCCAGAGGACCAATCGCCATGGACGATAATTTAATTTCGTATGGACGAAAATTTTCCAGAGACCAGATCTTCCTGGACGATTATTAATTTCGTCTGGACGAAAATTTTCCAGAGACCAGATCGTCCTGGACGATTATTAATTTCATCCTGGACGAATAGGACTTAGAAAAAATTTTAAGCAAGTTCCTATTCGTTCCATGTGCTCAATAGGAGATAACTGTCTGATCGTCCCGTACGAACGGATATCGTCCAATACGATCAGTATAAATTTTTTATGATCTCCTTATGTGTGTGTATGTTTTTATTCACTCAATTACAATCACTCCCTTTCAATTTAATTTCAAAGAAATGTAAACTTCAAATTTTATAAAGTATCTCATTCTGAATTTGATTTGAAGTCTTCGTAGTCTGGAGTTCGTTTTTCCTGAAATGTTAGTATACACAAGAGCAAATACAAATCTTCTAAAATTGTTAGGAGATAACTACACATTTGAACAATAATGTTTGGAATCATCAAAACTACATAAGATGCAAAAATGTAAAGCATTCAAATAGCAACTATCTTAACAATCTCCCCCTTTTTGATGATGGCAAAACAATTATTATTTGTATGATTTCAATTTAAACAAATCTCCTAAACTCCCCCTGAATTGATGAATACATGAAAATAAGGAGGCATTTTGAAGCAAAGAACAATATTTTTGTTTTTCAAAAATTTTTAGCACAATCACAAGCCATAGACACAAGGTCATACATAAAGTCAAACACAAAATTAAAATGCAAACAAAATAAAATAAAACATACAAACACAGTAATTTTTCCCCCTTTTTGACAACAGCAAAAAGTGAAGAAGAAATAGACAAAAAATGTAAGTAATTATATGAAATTCATTTGAAAATTTAATCTAAATGGTGATTGACATAATGTATGCAATCTTAAATTAATAACATTAGGTAAATCATAGAAATTCATAGAATTTAAGAAGTGATATAACATTGTAAATAAGAAGAATTTATCAAAAAACATGATTCAATTTAGACATTTGAATATAGAAAATCATTACAAGAGAGATGTATAAAAATTCTATATTTCAAAGTTCAATAGAATATAAATGAACATAAGATCAATTTGAATTAAGAGATTGAAAGAATTTGGAAAGAAGAGAATTACCACATGTGGCGCTTTGCGCATCTTTTTCAAATTTTGGGCACATTTTTGTGCATATTTTGACATTGGGCTAATATTGTGCCTCTTTTTCATATTTGCGAACCTTTGCGCATTCCTTTTGATTTTTGTACTCTTTGTACAATATTCAAGAGTAATTGAGACCAAATCTTTCCAAAATCAATAATCTAAAATTTCAAATATTTCTAAGTGCATAAATATCACTTGAGCATAGAAATACAAAATAAGAAAAACATCTATATTGCAATAATAATATTAACTTTTATTTAGTCTAAATGAATAGACATGAATTTAAAAGTTCTAATTATAACAAGTTATAAACAACTTTTAAATTTAAAAGACTAGATTTTCTAATGTAATTAATCTCAAATTACAATCTAATTTAAGCACAATTAAGATTAAATAAGACGAATGAAATTCATAATAATTAAGCACATTCCAAAAACAAACCAAATTTAAATCAACTATAACATATTTTGATATTAATAAGAAAGATTACATAATCATTTCATAATATCAAAACAACAATAAAAACAACAAACATAACTAAGACAAATACAAAAATAAACACTAACACAACTAAACATTTAGAACAAAACACAAGTACAACAAACACAAAGAATTTCATCTATCATTCTCTATTCTTCTGGAGGAGGAGGAAATGCCACCAAAAAGGTTGAAGTAGGAGGCCATCAACATAACATTGGTATTGATTTCATGTACTTCATTTCTAATGCTACCAATGTCCTGTTGTTGTTGCATAAGTTGAGCATCAAGTTGATCAAATCTTTGATCAACATGAGTCTCTAGTCTATCAAATTTTTCAATCAGATTTTGATAATCTGATTGAGGTGCAGAAGACTAGAGACTCATGTTGAAAAACTCTATGGTTGAAAAACTTTTTCTACAAAACTTAAAAGAAACAATTTTTATTTCTACAAAATTGTCATTTATACAAATGGGGTCGTTTCAAATCGTTTAAGTAAAATCGTCCAGGATGATCCACGATCGTACGGGACGATCCACTGCGTACAGAATTGAATACTCGCAGTATTTGGACGATTTTTCTTGTCTTTTGTATAAATAGTCCAAATTAGACTGCCACCCAATCTTTTTGTCATTTGATCTTCATGCCTCTTGAGAGAATAGCCAAGGAGAGAGTGGAAGAGAGCATTCAAAGGAGGATTCCTATCATTGGAGCGAGAAGGCTTCACTTGGATTTCAAAGGTAAGAGTCTCTACTTGTAAATTGGGATTACTTCACTCTTTTCCTTCTTCCTTCTAGATTCTTGTGAGAAGATCTGTCAAGGAGATCTGGTTCGCTGCCGACACTTGGAGAGTGTGAATAGCCGAAGGGTTCGCTGCCTACACTTGGAAAGTGTGAACAGCCGAAGGGTTCGCTGCCTACACTTGGAGAGTGTGAATAGCCGAAGGGTTCTCTGCCTACACTTGGAAAGTGTGAACAGCCGAAGGGTTCTCTGCCTACACTTGGAAAGTGTGAACAGCCGAAGGGTTCTCTGCCTACACTTGGAAAGTGTGAACAGCCGAAGGGTTCTCTGCCTACACTTGGAAAGTGTGATCAGCTGAAGGGTTCTCTGCCCACACTAGGAGAGTGTGAAAGGACGAACGATTCTCTGCCAACACTAGGGATTGTGTAAAAGGACGACGGTTCTCTGCCGCACCGGGGAGTGGTGAAAAGAGTGTGTTGTAAAGGCTTCTCCGCCTTGCTGTGGGTGCAAAAGGAGAGTCACTATTGGTATTAGTGCAATACTCAGAGGGTGCCTCTGGGGAGTGGATGTAGGTCTGGTTTTAGACCGAACCACTATAAATCTGGAGTCATTTACTTTACTGTTTTTACGTTTCCGCATTTTATTTCTTAGTCTTAAAAACTCTGTGGTTGAAAAACTTTTTATACAAAACTTAAAAGAAACAATTTTTATTTCGGTTCAACATAATTTTAAAAGAGGGCTTAAAATTTTTAAACTACCAATTCACCCCCTTCTTGGTAGCCTTTGGGACATTAACTTAGGCTTAACAACCTAATTACTAGACTCAACAAGTGGTATCAGAGCATCGTTTCAAAATCATAAGTTTGAACTACTTTTTGATTAACGTAGATGGCTATATTTGGAAACTGAAATACACCTGAAGGTTACTCTATCACTAGACCTCCACTGTTTGACAATATTCCTTTTGATTTTTAGAAAACACGCATGTCTACTTTCTTACAATCACTTGATTATCGCATGTGGATACTAGTCCAAGAAGGTTACACAAAATCAACTAGATTAGTTGATGGAGTTAGAGTAGAAACACCTTTTGCAGAATGAACTATAGAAGAACGTGACTTAGCACAATTAAATGCCAAATGTTTAAATAGTTTCTTTTGTGCTTTAAAATCTGAAGACTACATGCGGGTTTCCACTTGCAAAGGCGGAAAGGACATATGGGATAGACTTTGTATAACTTATGAAGGGACAAATGAGGTTAAGCAATCAAGACTCAATATCTTATACATGACTATAAACTGTTTCGCATTTTATTTCTTAGTCTTAAAAACTCTGTGGTTGAAAAATTTTTTCTACAAAACTTAAAAAAACAATTTTTATTTCGGTTCAACATAATTTTAAAAGAGGGCTTAAAATTTTTAAACTACCAATTCACCCCCCTCTTGGTAGCCTTTGGGACATTAACTTAGGCTTAACAACCTAATTACTAGACTCAATAATGGCTTTCTTCAATCTCTCAAAAGCCTAAGTCACAGTCTCTCCCCATGAAAAGTTGTCCTTCTATAGATGCTCAGTCAAAGGCCATGCAATGGTACCGTACTCCTTCACAAACCTCCTGTGGTAACCAGTCAATCCTAGGAAACTCCTCAACTTCCTTATATTCCTAGGCAGAGGCCATTTTTGCATTGCCTCAATTTTGGTTTGGTCGGCCGCCACTCCTTGGGAAACCACATGTCCTAAGTACTCCACACTAGACTGGGCAAAGTTGCATTTCTTCAGGTTGGCTCTCAACTGATGCTCCTGAAGTATTCCCAAAACCACTTTCAGGTGTCCAAGATGCTCCTCCATTGTCTTGATGTACACCAGAATATCATCAAAAAATATCAGGACAAACTTCCTGAGGTACTGCTTGAATACCCTGTTCATCAAAGACTAAAAAATAGAAGGGGTGTTAGTTAAGCCAAATGGCATTACCATAAACTCATAATGCCCTTCATGTGTCCTGACTGCTGTCTTCGGAATGTCTGTCTCCCTCATTCTGATCTGATGGTACCCGGATTTCAAGTATAACTTGGAAAACATCACCACCCCATATAACTCATCCAAGAGTTCATCAATCATCGGAATATGGAATTTATCTGGCAGTCCCCTTATTCAACGCTATCTAATCCACACAGAATCGCCAACTCCCATCCTTCTTTTTGACCAAGAGGATGGGGCTAGAGAAAGGACTCATACTCGATCTGATGATCCCTGCCTCAAGCATCTCCCGGATCAACCTTTCAATCTCATCTTTCTATATATGCGGGTAACGGTAGGGTTAAACACTGATAAGTGTCTCTCCTTCCTTTAAAGTAATGGCATGCTTCAACTCCCTTTGTGGTGGTAAACCCTGAGGAGGTTGGAAAACCTAACTAAATTGTTGTATGAATGGTTATACTAAAGAGTGGATGTTTCCCTCTTCCTCCAATCTGACCCCCTCCAGGCGATGCAACTCCACCAAGTATCCTCCTCCCACTTCCTCTACGGTTCTAATCAAATACTTGAGGGATATTCCAATCTTAATTAGCCCTGCATCACCCTGAATAACCATTTTCTTTCCCTTATCCACCAGTTCCATCCTCAATGTCCCCCAATTCACCTTGGTATCTCCCAAGGACTGTAGCCATTTTATCCCCAAGATGACATCAGTGCTTCCCAGCTCCAAGGGAAGAAAATTCTCCCTCACCTTGATCCCCTGAATCAACAGCACCACTCCCTTACAAACTCCTCTACCCATCTCTACCTTTCTTGTGTCCATCATCACCCTATAGCCTCCTATATCAACTAATTCCATCCCAAGCCGATCAACAATTTGGATGGAAATAAAATTATGGGTTGCCCCACTATCTATCAATACCATTACCTCTCTATCTAATATCTCTCTTCTCACTTTCATAGTGTGACTAGGAATGAATCCGACTATATAGTTCAGGGATACTTCGGCCACATCCAGATGCAACTTTTCCTCCAATTCTAGCCCGCTTCCATCTCCCTCTTCAACTTCCTCGTCATCACAGACGGTGAGAACCTGAAGAGTTCGATCCTTGCACCTATGCCCCGGTATGTACTTCTCATCATAATTGAAACACAACCCCTTTTCCCTCTTCTCCTGTATCTCCTTCTCAGTCAGTTTCTTGAAATTCCCCCCTCCTCCGACTCTCTCCTTAGGCACCTCCTTCATGCACCCTGTCACTGGTCCCTTGGGAGGTAAAAAGGTGGTGGTCATCCTATACGATCCCCCTAAGTTGCTTCCCCTAGCCACTCTCTCCATCCTCCTCTATTATTCCACCAGCTGCGCCAACTCCATGGCTTTCCCCAGGTTCCTTGGCTCCAAGACTCTGACTTCTTCCCGTATCTTTGGTTTGAGCCCTTTCATAAAGTTTTCCTCCAGTGTTGTCTTTGAGATATGATCCAATCTGCTGGCCAAATACTCAAATTTGCGCGGTAGTCGGCTATGGTCCCCTCCTAAGTCAAGGCAAAAAATTGCTCATAGAAGTCTCCTCCCCTCTCGGTTCGGAAACGTTCTAGTAAACATTCTTTAAACTCCCTCAGATTTCGGATAGGCTCCCTCCTTTCACGCCATTGATACCATGCAATTGTCTTTCCTTCCAAACACAATCCTGCTGTCGTCAGCTTCTCCTCCTCCGTCAACCCATTGATGGCGAAGTATCGTTCCACTTTGTAGATCAAGTCATGGCCGTCCTCACCCTCAAAGACGGGCATCTTCAGTTTTCTCACCCTTGGATCACCCCCATTCCCCCGGAATTCTCCATAATCTCCTATTCCCCGAAAGAGAGATACTCCCTAATTTCCATGGTCTTCTCTCCTACGATTATGCCTAAACCCTTCATCGTACTGCCCCCTCCTTCATCCAAAATCAGCACCCCGACAGTAGAATTCTTCCCTTCTTCCAATAAAATCGTCACCCCTCCTTTCATATCCCATACTCATCTCTTCCCTAGACAGCGGTTCTAGCAGAGGCATTCCTCATCTCCCTCGAGAACCCCCACTTCCAGTTTTTTCCCTGCCCCTAAATGGGGTTCGGAATACCTCCCTTTCCTGGACGTCGGTGGTCTCCTTCGATTCTGATGTTGCCAGTTTTTGTTTGTCTTCAAGCATCTTCTTCATCAATTCTTCCAAAGCGGCAAACCTTCAATCTATCTTTTCATGAATGGCCACAATTTGACTTTAAAAATCTGAAATTTTCTCCTCAAAATCTGTCTTCAATTGACCTATTCATCCCTCTAAGACTTCAACTTTCCATCCATGCATAATTCCTCTGATGAAGCACCCAAAAAAAATCTTTTGGGTGAGCAAAAACTGCTGAAATTACAAAATTTCAGCCTCCGATGGTCCCAAGACAGCGCTCTGATACCAATTTGATAGGAAATACTAAAGTTCGCAAGTAACCCTAAGGTAATACTTGAGTTCGCAAGCGAACCTAACCCAAATTGGTGAACAAACGACAAGGAAACTATTGTTTGCAGCAGGAAAACAACTTGAAAATAGTGGAAAATAGAGAAAAACTGAATAGAAATCTGAAGAAAAATCAAGCCAACCACTTGTATTCCACTAGTAGATGAATAAAGATAGCAACAATACAAGATTCTTCAATTCGAGAGGAAGAGAACTCTCCAAAATCTCTAGCCAAAAAGACTAGAGCTCAAGCCTCCAAGAAGATCCCAAATTTTCAGCCAAAATTCAAGATAAAACCGCAAATCCCCCTTAGCCCCTAATTAACTCCAAAGCACCCATACAAATTCCCTAAACATCCCTTCGATTCAAAATTTCCCCCTTCCATTCTAATTTTCCTCCAACACTTGAATTAAATCCAAGCTTGGGCCCATAAGGCTTCCGGCCCAACTCCCCCCCCCCCCCCCCCCCCCCTCCTCTTCCCAGTTTCTGCCCCCTTATGGGGTCGCCTGGAGTAAGCAAGGACCGGTCCACCCAGCCCCTCTTGGGCTGGCCTAACAGTTTTCTAATTTAAAATAATGAAAAAATTCATCAAAGTGACTCTCCCTTCAGTGTTTTTCTACTTGTATTTTTAAATTTCTTTGTTAATTTAGTTGTTTAAATTTTAAATTAAAATTAACCTCTAGGCCTATTAATTATATTTTAAATTTACTTAAATATTTAAATTAAGTTTTAATTTTACTATCCAATTAATTTAATTAATTTGAAAATTTAAGTTTGATTAGTTTAAATTGATTAATTAATATATTTTTAAATCAATGAATGGCTTTAATTAACATAATTTTTTTTAATTTTAAAATTAGTTAATTAGTTATTTAATTAGGTTTATTTTAAATCAATTATTAAAGATTTAATTTTAGTTTAATTAGTTTAAATTACTTAATTTGAAATTAATTAAATCAATTAAATGAAAGCTCAATTTAATTAATTCAATGAAGTTGGAGATTTAAATTTAATTAAATGATTGTGTTGATTAAAATATTTAATTTTAAATTAATTAGTTAAATTAAAGTTAAAGTTTTAATTAAATTTCATTAATTAAATGAATTTTCAAATTATTTTAATTAATGAGTTATTAGATTTTAATTTGATTAAAATTATTTAATTTAATTAATTATTTATTTATATTTTAATTAACTAACCAATTAAATTTAGTTATAGAGTTTTAGGTTAATTAGTTAATTAGGTTAATTTAAATTAATGTTTTAATTAGAATTTTAATTGATTTTAAATTACAATTGAATGGAGATTCTTGGATAGCAAGCTTGGTAGTCTCCTGACATAATTTCAGTAACCTCTTGGCATCCCCTCCCCATAAGGGGAGGTTGGGGAAGGCATTAGACCTTTTAGGTTCACTAAGTAGGATCAAATCGACGGCCGAGGGCATCAGGGGAGCAAATCAACCCCGATATTAATCTTCGAGGACCTGTAAGCAATTTGGCATTTTCCTGATATTTCAACAGCCTTTCGGCATCCCCTCCCCACGAGGCGAGGTTGGGAAGGGTACTTGCCCTTTGAACCCACTCAACCGAAACGAATCTACCACCGAGGGCTTCAGGAGAGCGAATCGACCACGGTATATCATTAACTCTGATTAATGATTTCAGCATAATTTTATCTTTATTTGTTATATACATTTATATATCTATTTAATTAATTACCTCCCGCTCATATTTTTACCCAAGATTTCAAACAATAGGCCCAAAAGGGTTTGGGTAGGTAATGTGGCTCAACAGTAGGAATTAAACAAAGGTTCCTTCACGAAGGGAGGTGGGATCAGACAGGTGCCACACGGGATCATTTCTCGTGTACAAGATCGGACAGAGGTGAGCAACGGGTGCAAGCTTCGGGTTCGGACGGTGCAAGGATGGCTGACGGAGGAGGAAGGAGGTGTGGCCTGGGTCCTTATGCACGAGATCGAGGTCGAAGGAAGAGCCTGACGTCGGGGTGAAGTTTCTTCATGTGGGACCGAAACTGAAGAAGGGTCACGGTAGAAGGTTTACATGGATATACACGTAGGGCTAGTTTTGGACTAACCGAAGGCTGAAGGCGGCGGGTCGGAGTCAAAGTCGCAGGATTAGGAGGCTACGAGCAGGAGGCGAGGCTCGAGGTTAATTCAACCAAGTGAGGGATTGAAAGGCGTGGTTGGCTAGACTGGTATGGCCGCATGAAGAATTGGGTGGCGGAGTGCGCTTGTGGGGGAGGTTCGACCAGAAGCAAGATTAATCGCCAGAATTTGAACAAGATCGCTAGAGCCTAATAACAATTGAGCGTAAGTTCCAAAAGTTTCGTTTTCTTTTATTTTATACAAGTTGTTGTCATTGGAACATATTTGACGACATGTCAGACATGGGAATGTAGGTGTCGGCTGCTGCCTGATTTTTTTTCTTCTTCTTTTATATTTCTTCCTTTTTTATTAAAAAATTTTCCGAACAATGGCAAGAATGGCAATTAGGAGAGAAGCCCTAGTTATGCTTAACAATGTGGCTTCCAAATGGATAACGGCTAGAATTTTCTTTGTACGAAAAATTCATAACAAGTTTTCCCTCCAAATTCCTTAATTTTTCACTCTAGATTTAAATAATAACTTTAATAGTAACTCCTTAGATTGAAATGTTAGGTTATATTTGAAAAATATCATAACAACAACAACAATAACAACATCAAGCCTTTGTCCCACTACGTGGGGTCGGCTACATGAATCATTTTTTGTCATTGTGTCCTGTTAAAGTCAAATACTCAATTAAATTTAATAAAGAAAGATTTGAACAATATCATGCCAAAAAGAAATTATCTTTCAATTTAAACCAGTAACCTATGTTGCACCGATACGGATACGGCGATACGGATACGACACGATACGGATACGGGACACGCCAATTCTTAAAAATACAGGATACGGATACGGCGCGGATACGGCATTATAATATATAAATAATACATAAAAATTAATAAAGTAATCAAAGTGTAATATTTGAAATGACAAAAAAAATGAAATAAAAGTAAGCATTAAGTATTGAAATGTCTAGTATAACAACAAAAACAAAAAGATAAATTGCCCAGCACATGAAATTTTAACTATTCAATAGAAGGAATGATAGGATTAGCTTCTTCAGTGGTTTGTCTTTGAGTTTCTATATCATCTTCAATAAATATCATAGCTTCTAATTCAGGCTCATCAAGTGAAAGATTAGCAATTTCTAATACCGCTTGGTACCGAGTAGTACCGAGCAATACCGAGTTCCAATATCGAGCAATACCGAGTTCCAATACCGAGCAGTACCGAGTTCCAATACCGCTTGGTACCGAGCAATATCGAGTTCCAATACCGAGCAATACTGAGTTCCAATACCGAGCAATATCGAGTTCCAATACCGAGCAGTATCGAGTTCCAATACCGAGCAGTACCGAGTAGCACCGAGCAATACCGAGTTCCAATACCGAGCGGTACCGAGTTCCAATACCGAGCGGTACCGAGTTCCAATACCGAGCGGTACCGAGTACCGAGCAATACCGAGTTCCAGTAACGTTCGGTACCAAGCGGTACCAAGTTTCGATACCGAGCCTATGATTAAGAAAACGAAGAACGATGAAGAAAACGAACCTACACTGCTCACGTCGCCTTCACTGTTCGCGTTGTCGAGCCGCTTTGTCGACGAAGGATGATCCTATCGACATTAATGCTCGCGTCGTCAAGCCTCTTTGTCGACAAAGGATGATCTTGTTTGCTTCTATGCTCGCGTCATTGAGCCGCTCCTTCAACTATAACGAAGAAGATGAACACGTGTGTGGAAACGAAAAACCTAGCTCTTTGAAATGTTGCTCCGTGTTTTGAGCGGAAACGGTGGAAAGTCGAAAAGAAAAGGGTAAATCGTGGCTCCGTGTTTTTTTTTAATAGGACACGCGTATCCGATACGCGTGTCCAGTCAAATTTAAATAATATTTTAATTGGACACGGCAAGGCCGTATCCGACACGTATCCATGCCGTATCGGAGGCGTATCCGTATCCGACACGTATCCAATACAGCACGCCTCGTAAATAGGAGTATCCGTGCAACATAGCCAGTAACTAACGTAATTTATAAGTCCCAATAAATTCATTGACCTCGACGTATTAAGGCACATAATACTAAACATAAGGTACCATCTATCTTCATTAAGAAATAAACTAAAAATTTCTCAAATTAGCCTTTTATTCATCTTGATTTCACGAACATTTACAAAGTATAATATATTAGTTAGAATCAGCTCTAGACCATCTATTCATATGAGTAAAGTTCCTTCTCTTGCTACCATTGATATGAAGACCCTTATTAAATTAAACTTCATCAATAGCATTTCTCAATCTCCAACACAGCAAACGCAGTACAAACCTTTATTATTAACATATTAATGGTATAAAACCAGTTATCAATCACTTGTTCTTATTATTAAACCTGTAAGAATATAATAATTAAAGGTTAGGTTATAATAATTAAAGGTTGGGTTCCTATCATTGGCGAATTTAAACAAAAGTTTTCTACCACATTCCAATGAATGTCAATTTTATAACATCTTTCAAAAATATTTCTTTTGCTGGATCAGCTAAGATATTACATGATTTCACATAGGGATCATCATCGCCCTGAGCATCCAAGGACACTTATTATGCAACCAAGGTCACTGAGGATCAAAGAGGCACCCATGTCGAGGGTAAAGGAATATCGTCGCACCACTCACCCATATCATGAAGAAATCGCACACCAACCACTAACCTACCCACTTACGCTCCAATGAAAGTACCAATGGTCGAGCTCGTTGAGGCCATCCAGAACAAAAAATTATTAAGACATCGAGTACCCATGAAGGGGGCAATGCACGCAAAGGATGCTTAAAGGTACTGCACCTTCCACAAGTATCATAGTCACAACACAGAGGAGTGTCACCACATATGGAGCCTTATGGAGGAGCTCATCAAAGCAGGAAAATTGAAGGAATTTGTACTCATCAAAATTGGTCGACACCCAAGAAAATCCCCTCTAGAGAGTAGAGAGAATGATTCGGTGCCTGTTCACTCATCACATATTGTTGGAGTATGCACACCGTCATGCGTCGAGAGGTGAACTCGGCGTATACCTTGCAAGCACCAGCAATAGACGTCACCCCAATCACCTTCACAAGCCCACGAGAGGGAACCCGCATAACGATTCTGTGGTTGTCACTGACTTGGGCGCTAACTTTCAAATTGTCAACACTCTAACAGGCCCAAGGAATTCTGTAAATACAATCTTTAAATCAATTTTTGAAAAGATTAATTTTCTTAATTCCCAACTCACCCCCACTGCAAGACTACGCTATGGATTCTCAAGAGAGCGCAATGACATTAAAGGAGTACTCACCTTGCTAGTCTCCTAGGGTGATGGTGACCACCAATACACAGTAATGACTGACATCATCATAATCTATGCCCTAACAACTTACAATACCATCTTTCGTAGGCCTCTATTAAACATCTTTGAAGATATAGTATCTACATATCACGTCATCATCACATTCCCAATAGAAGGAAGAGAAATTATAGTGACAGACGACCTCACTTAGCCACGTACCTGCTACTTGTGAGCAATAGAAAAAGTAGCAACCTCCTCAGAAGAAGTCCTTTAGCTAGTTGTGGAGCGCAATCTTGGATTGGAAACCATAGAGGCCATGGAGAAGATAACCGGGATAGAGGGCCGGTCAATTAAGGGCAATTCTAGTAGAAACCATAGAATAAGTGCCTCATTTAACATGGAGCACAGAGGCAAGTTGATCCAAACACTTAGGGGCAACCTAGATGTTTTTGCGATGACCGAATTAGAGATGTTAGAGATCGATGAAGAAGTTTCCTGCCACAGGCTGAATGTTAGAAGAGATGCCAAGCCTATTAGAAGGAAAATGCATATGGCAACCGCTACACTCGTCAGGCCCATCAGGGAAGAGGTGCAGAAATTGGTAGAGGCAGGCTTTTAGAGATGTCCAATACTTAAACTTGGCCTCCAATATCATCATGGTGCAAAAGACGACAAAAAAGTGGAAGATATGTATGGACTTCACTAACCTAAACTCAACCTACTCTAAAAATGGATATCCACAGGCCAAAATAGATTCCCTGATCGACTCAAGATTGGCCATGATCAACTTAAGAATGGGCTACTCGGTCATGAGCTTCCTAGATGTCTTCTCTGGCTACATCTAGGCGACTATAAGAAAACATCTTTCATCACTACAAAAAGGTTATATTGCTACAAGGTCATGCCATTATAGCTTAAAAAATGCAGAGACAACTTATTAAAAGATAATGAACTAAGGCCTTCAAAGATAAAAAATGGAGGAAAGTTGAGATGCATGTAAACCACCTCGTAGAGAGCAAGTCACTCAAATAGCACATTGAAGGTCTAAGGGAGACGTTTGCCACCCTCAAAAGGTACAATATGCGACTAAACACATTAAAACATACTTTTGGTGCAAGCTAAGAAAAATTCATAAGCTT
This sequence comes from Dendrobium nobile, assembly GCA_022539455.1. NCBI lineage: Eukaryota > Viridiplantae > Streptophyta > Magnoliopsida > Asparagales > Orchidaceae > Dendrobium > Dendrobium nobile. The sequence goes on along the minus strand of CM039721.1, from coordinate 19,252,454 downwards.
CCACCTCATACCTAAAGGCATCAATGTGAATCATAAAGCTATCTTGCAAATGTAGTTGCCCAAGACTATAAAGGGGGTAGGTGCAGCGACTCACAGGTTGAGTCACCAAGTCAACCCCTTCATTTCTCGACTAGGTGAGAGAAGCTTTCTTTTCTTCAACGTTCTCAGAAATGCGATGAAATTCTCCTAAGGCAAGGATTGCAAAGCCAACATTGAACAGGTCAAGCTTCTCTTCTTGCCAGCCCTACTCCAAATCCCACAATCAGGTGAAGACTTGCTGCTATACTTTTTTTTTTAAGAACTTGTTGCTATATTTAGAGGTGGGCATAGATGCTATCACTTTAGTACTCATTAGAGAAAAAGGAAGAAAGCAATGGAAGATATAATATGTGAGCAAAATACTAAAAGACATAGAGCAAAGAAGAAAAGCTCGCATGGGCACTAGTAACCTCAATGAGATTACTACAACCCTACTTTCAAACCCATTCAATTCAAGTGGTGACAGACAACCCTCTGCAAGTTGTAATCATCAGACCAAATGTTGACACATTTTTGTGTCAAGTCGTCACCAATCAAGTCAATTTGCGCCCAATTGGGTTCAATCAAGTTCGATCAACTCAATCGAGCCAAATTGACTCATGTTGACACAAATTGAGTCCAAATAACTCATTCAATCCAATCAGGATCAAACCGATTCAATTTTAAACTTAATTAAGGCCAATCGAACTAAATCAAACTCAATTTGAACTCGATTCAGCTCATTTGGTTCAGCCCTAATCTAGCATATGACTTTGCATACTTCCCAAATCAGGAAAATTAATTCTACGGTTGAGATTTTCTTAAAATCAAATCTCTGTCTGATCCCAAGTTTTCATGGATCTGTGCAGCTCGAGGGGCCTATTTATGTGTCTCTGAGGAAGGGACCTTGGCTTATTCTTGTGAAGAAATCGAAGGGCTAAAGTTCATTGTAGCATGCATCCATAGAGAGACAGAGCTGGGAGTCTTCTGCTGAGAGTTTCTCTTCATGGGTCTAGAAGGATAAAGCAAGATATCCAGCAGGCTCAACGTTCACATTTGCATAAGAAAGCCATTTATATGATGACCCAGTGACCCACATTTTACCACTAATGCCTATATTACACTCAAAAAATATATTATTTAACAAGATCATATGCCCCACGTAGTGGGACAAAGGCTTGATGTTGTTGTTGTTGTTGTTGTAACAAGATCATATACGCAACTAAAAATGTTTACAGGGAAATCTCTTATGAGAGCTAAAGCTAGGATTATGCCTTATTATGGAGGCACAGGGGATGATGGCAACCACAGGAGATGATGGTAACAACTTACAACTTGTTGTCAATGACCTGTATGAGTTGTGCCAGTGAATGTAACTTGCTGGTCATTTAGAGGACTATAGAGACAACCTTTATACACACAGCAACACCCAATCATGGTGAGACATGTCCATCCTTCAGACCACCACTAATTCAATAGAAGGCTAGGCAATCCTAGGCTGCCTCAATCATTGCATACATATATCCCTGCATAAACAAAAAATGCTAGGACATCATGGGTCGACCCACCCAATGCATACACAGATTCACCAATGCAATACGAAACCCATCTGCTTCAGCACCAACCCCAGCTTACACAAGTTAGCAGACCCAATTCAAGGATGGATCATCTAGGCCTGCATACACCCAAGATTACATACTCTACACTCCAACAATTCGAAAATCAAGAACAATGGAATATGCTAATGCAAGTTTAGGGCACATCAACTGAGCACCAAACACAAGTTGGTATTAAACCAAATTGGTTGGTTAGATGTGTGGAGTAGGGAGCCAGCTATAAATTTGGTTGGTTACGATGAGGGCCAAATAGTTGCAGATGCTGATGATAATGAAGGTTATAATTTTGACATATCTATGCAACAACGGCACGCTTAATATGCTTACGCTAGGTAGTAAAACTACTCCAGATAATCAGAGCAAAGATTGATTTTGTATTAAATAAAATAAGTAAATCTACTCCACATAATCTGCATGTTCGATACCCTAAACTATTTTTATTTGAAAAAAAATTTTTGTTTAATTGTATATGTGATAATTGTGCTTGATTTAAAGATGACGTCTCCTATAGTTATTGAGGACCAAAAGGTGTTGATGTTGTTTTCTTCAAAATCAACACTTCACAAAATATTTTCACCGTCATGCATTGCTGAAATGATGATGCATTGCAATTTTTTTACCAGAACAAAGCTACTTTATAGCTTAATGATTGAAAAATGACATATCCTGGAGTTATTTGGGAACTCGATCTTACTAGTTTTATTCAAAGCACTTCAAAACATTTCCTTACTGACAAGCATAATTGACTGGATGATACATTGCAATCTTTTGACCAGTCCAAAGCTACTTCATAACTTGATGACTACACAATGCCATCTCTTACAGTGATTGGGTTCACATGGTGTTAGGGGGTTGGACAATGAGGTATCCCGGAGTGATTAAGATGATAAGTTTTTGGTGGTTAGACAATGACATATCCTAGAGTTATTGGGCTCGCATCGCATTAGGTGGTTCTCACTAAGCGGTCTTCTTAGCCCTGTGATGTGTCACTTCACAGCATCTCTTCACCAACAGGCTTTATGGAAATAATAATAAATTACATTCTTTTGACCCATCAAACATTATTTTATAGCAGCAATGGAGAGAATGAACAAATCCCCGACTAAAGACAATGACGAATGAACCAGGACATTTTCAGAATCATCAGAGAATTGAGGAATAGGATCAATTATAAATGAGGCGTCCTAAAGATGAGATATTTTGGAGCTGTGATCAGAGTGGTGCAATTCTAAATGCTGAGGACTGGAAAAATGTGCATGAAGCCTTCATTCAATCAAACGAGACATTGTGACGCATCATGTGATTTCAAAAATTCAATGATACATCTCAAAATCACTTAAGTATGATGTGTCTCATAAATCATATAGCCCTATGGATTGCAATGGCATTCCAGTTTGCAACTAGACAAAACAAGTTCTTTTTAGCACATATCAAGATCACACGATTTCCTAGTCGAAGTCTTGTAAATAAATGTGATTCTTAAATGCAATGACTAGCAGAGTATTCATATCCATTTAAATCAGTTTTTTAAAATGTATTGCAATGCAAATGCGACTTTAAACTTTTGTGCCTATGCTTCTGAAGGATGAAGACATTGAATCTTATACCATTCTTCATTGATGGAAATCAGACAGTAAACCTTACCACTACATCATATTCTGATTTCTAAAAATTGTAGTGCGTTTTAAATGTTATTCTCTTACGACATATGTAAAGTCTTTACCACTTAAAAATTGTCCCTTTCGCATGAGTCGGGATACAGTATTTAAATATATATTCTTCTCTAAAAATCCACTCTGATTCTGACTTTTCAAGCAACATAAAGTCTCTCTAATTTACTCTGTCTTCACAAGCAAAAACTTCCCTATAATTAACTTCAGATTTACTAGTAATTGAACTCATATATCCTGGCATGCAGATGTTCTTTTTTTTAGTCAATTGTTTGCATTGATATTATAATACAAATCAAATACATAAAATATATAAATTATTCTGTAATTATATAATTCATTAGATTTGAAGAAACCAATGGCTAAGGAAGAGAGAACATACAAAGCGGAATAGAGTAATGGAATGAGATTAATTTCCAATGGGTATTACACTGTGACATAACAGCCTCTTAAATAGACACAGATAGGTACGGTACAAGAAACAAGAAACCAATCAGATGCTTACACCTCATTGACAAGTACAAACTATTTTAGACATATAATTATATTATATTCTGTGGTTCTAATATGCCCCTGCAAACTGATGGGTCCTGGATGACCGTGAGTTTGAGACGTAGTTTGTGGAAGCCAGGTGTAGATAGAGATTTTGTGAATATGTCGGCCACTTGATCAAGTGTACTAATCGGTAGAATTGAGATGTTGTATTGTTGGATGTGGTCGCGTATAAAACTTTGGTCGATTTCAATGTGTTTCGTTCGAGTGTGAAAGACCGGATTGTTTGTTAGCGCGATGGCGGACGTATTGTCACAAAATATTTTTGTTGGATGCTCTTAATCAATGCCGAAGTCTTTGCATAATCTGCGGAGCCAGATTATTTTGGAAGTGAGAGCTGCAAGGGCCCGATATTCTGATTCGGTGGAGGATCGGGCTACTGTATGTTGTTTCTTAACTATCCATGATATGATCGTGTCGCCTAGGAATGAGCAGTATCCGGACGTTGATTTTCTGGAGGTAGGATCGCCTGCCCAGTCAGCATCTGAAAAATATTGCAAAACAAAATTAGTATTTTTTATGGGTATACCGAAGTCTAATGTACCTTTGATATATTGGAGGAGACGTTTTAGCAGATATATGTGCTGAGGTAGAGGGTCATGCATGTGTTGTGATACCTGATTCACGTTGTAAGTGATGTTGAGATGAGTTATCATCAAGTACTGCTAAAACGTCTCCTCCGATTTTGTGAATATGTCGGCCACTTGATCAAGTGTACTAATCGGTAGAATTGAGATGTTGTATTGTTGGATGTGGTCGCGTATAAAACTTTGGTCGATTTCAATGTGTTTCGTTCGAGTGTGAAAGACCGGATTGTTTGCTAGCGCGATGGCGGACGTATTGTCACAAAATATTTTTGTTGGATGCTCTTGATCAATGCCGAAGTCTTTGCGTAATCTGCGGAGCCAGATTATTTCGGAAGTGAGAGCTGCAAGGGCCCAATATTCTGATTCGGTGGAGGATCAGGCTACTGTATGTTGTTTCTTAACTATCCATGATATGATCATGTCGCCTAGGAATGAGCAGTATCCGAACGTTGATTTTCTGGAGGTAGGATCGCCTGCCTAGTCAGCATCTGAAAAATATTGCAAAACAAGATTAGTATTTTTTATGGGTATACCGAAGTCTAACGTACCTTTGATATATCGAAGGAGACGTTTTAGCAGATATATGTACTGAGGTAGAGGGTCATGCATGTGTTGTGATAGCTGATTCACGTTGTAAGCGATGTTGTATCATCAAGTACTGTAAGGACCCCATTAAGCGACGATAGAGCGTGGGATCTTGAAGCCATGGTTCGGTAGCAGGTAGTTTCGTGCATGCTGGGTTTGCCAGCGGGATAAACTCCATCATTTTTGCTTGATGTAGGATCTGGTACGCGTACTTTGCCTGAGACAGGAAGTATTGGTTTTGAGACCTAGTGATTTTTATGCCAAGAAATTTGTTTGCTTCTCCTAGGTGTTTCATGGAGAATTCTTTGTTGAGCTTGGCGAGGATTTCTGCAATAACTCCTGTGTCAGTTCCAGATATTAGAATATCATCAACATAAATAAGTATATAAATGTGAATATGTTCCTTGTTGTATACAAGAAGCGACGGATCCGATTGACTGTGGGAGAAGCCGAGGTTCACAAGAGTTGTCGTGAACGTGTTGTGCCACTACCGAGGAGCTTGTTTTAAACCGTATAGAGCTTTGTGAAGGAGACCGACATAGTCCGGATGTAGATTGTCCTCAAAACCTTTTGGTTGAGCCATATATACTATCTCGGATAGATGTCCGTGAAGGAATGCGTTTGCCACGTCTAATTATTGAACCGGCCAATTGTTGTGGAGAGCCACTGCCAGGAGGATCCGGATTGTTGGTAACTTAGCGACCGGGCTGAATGTTTCCTTATAGTCTAGCCCATATTGCTGATTGTTACCTTGAGCCACGAGCCTGGCCTTATGTTTAGCTACCGTACCGTCTGTATGAAATTTTGTTTTGTACGTCCACTTACAGCCTAGGACAGATGCGTTGGTTGGCGGCTTGACAATACTCCAGGTTCCTTGCCGTTGAAGGGCAAGAAATTCTGTGGTCATTGCTTGACGCCACTCAAATATCTTGGCGGCTTCATTGTAAGTTGTTGGGTCCGGCTGAGAGTCTTTGGATATGTGACGGTGGATTAGATTTAGTTTCTTCGTCGGTTTGAGGGAGCCAGTCTTACTTCTTGTGACCATGGGGTGAGGCGGTAGAGCTTGTACGACATTTGCCTGAGGCGGATCCCATTGATTTGGTTGAGTGTGCTGAATTGGCCTGATCGTGTTAGACTCCTGGTGGGATATAGGATGCGTGGGATTGCACTGGTTGTGTGCATTGGCAGAGGTGTTAGGATGAGACACAGAGACGGGAGTAAGAATGAAAGGAGAATTCTGCATTTGTTCAGAAATGCGTGGGGGATTAATCTTGGCAAACGAAAAGACATGCTCATTAAATTTGGTGTTACGGGATATGGTGATCTTGTTGGTGTACGGATTGAGGCACTTATAGCCTTTATAAGTATCAGAATAGCCTAAGAAAATATGAGAAGTGGCTTTGGGTTGTAGTTTGTGACGGGAATGCGGAGGTGTGAGCGGAAAGCATTTGCAGCCAAAAATTTTAAGGTGACTGTAGGCCGGTTTGTAGTTATGAAAATTTTCGAAGGGTGAGAGGTTATTTATTGTGGTGGATGGTCTTCGGTTTATAAGGTAAACAGTGGTAGACACAACGTCTGGCCAGTAGGTGTAAGGGACCGAGGCTGTGAACAAAATTGTGCGCGTGGTCTCGATGATGTGTCGATGTTTTCGCTCAGCTAAACCGTTTTGTTCCGGAGAGTACGGGCATGATGCTTGATGTATAATGTCGTGTGTACGAAGAAAGTCAGAGAAAGCTTTGTTCATGTATTCCATGCCACCGTCAGTTTGTAATATTTTGATTTGGTGAGAAGTATATTTATCCACTTGAGTTTTAAAATAAATGAAAATATTAAGAACTTCGGATTTGTGACTTAGGGGAAAAAACCACGTAAATCTAGAATTATCGTCAACAAAGATGACGTAATATCTATAAACTTGGTTGGAAACCGTGGGAGCCAGTCCCCAGACGTCAGAATGAATTAAAGCGAGGGGAGAAGCTTGCTGATGTTCATTATGTTCAAACATAAGTTTGTGACATTTGGACGCATCACAAGAATTGCAAGAAAAAACATGTTTGCCTAGTTTAAGATCAGGATTACAACGAGAAAGAAGATCATAAATTCGTTTGTGTGGGTGGCCGAGCCGATGATGCCAAGAAGATGTCGACAAGGTGGTGATGGCGAGCGCTTTGTTCTGAGTAGATGATTCAATCAGAATAGTGTATAACCCGCCGTTACATGGTCCGCGAAGAATGACTTTGTGCGTCGTCATGTCCTTCAAGGTATAACCAGATGGATCAAATATAATGGATATATTATTATCCTTAGTGAGATGAGATATAGACAATAAATTGTAATGAATAGACGGAGAGTGAAGAATATTTGATAAATTTAGCTTACGAGATGAGGTCGGGAGGATTCCCACCCCGATATGGGAGATCTTGATCAAGCTGCCGTCGCCAATTGTGATGTTATCCGTTCGGTGTGGATACTGACAGGTTGTCCAAGGAGTTTGTGAGGTGCGTGGAGGAACCCGAGTCCAAGAACCAGTTCGCTTCAGTGTTATCGGAATTGGCAATGAGAGCTTTACTCGAGTTTCTTGAAGAAGGAACATATTGCACATTGAGTCTGTGCCAACATGACTGAGCTGAGTGCCCCTTCTTTAGGCAAATTTGGCAGATGAGACTGGCACTCGCTACGGACCGACTGGAACTGTTGTTGTTGGATATGTTTCATCCGCGAGACCTCCTACCTCGCCCGCGGTAGTGGAATAGAGTCGTGTTTGGATTAACATTGGATCGAGCTACCTCCGTTGCGAGATTGACTTCTTTGCTTAGAAGAAGAGGATATAGCTGATCGAGACTTATAGGGGTTAACATGGTTCTGATAGCAGTTTTGAACAACTGATATGGGGGAGGGAGTCCATTGAGGGTGTAGAGGATTATGTCCTCCATATCCACCGCGGAACCGGCAGCGGCTATTTGATCTACCAAAGTCTTGATTTCGGTGAGATATTGGGTCATGGATGAGTTCTTGAGAGAAATATTGTGGAGCTCATTCTTTAGCTAGATGACCTTGGACCTATTGGTGGATTGGAAGAGATTTTCTAAGGTCAGACAAATGGCTGCAGTGGTGTCCAGGGAGATGACATAGGGTAGAACAGTTGGAGAAATAGTAGAGCAGATAGCGGATGAGATGTTTTGATCTGTCATAAGCCATTGAGAGAAGAAGGATTTGGAGAAGACGAACCATCTTGATTTGTTAAAAAAGGAGCACGGGAAGAACAGGTAGGATCAAGAAAATTTTGAAAACCGTTGGCACGCATAATCTTGAGGACCTGCGACTTCCATATGGAATAGTTGTCGGGAGCGAGTTGGATCGAGAAAACATTTTTGAGATTGGAGACAAGAAACTTCAAGGCGGGAGAGATAACCGGATCTTGAGCCTCGGTGATCGGCGAAGCTCTGCTGTCTTCGATATGAGAATTTGCGGAGTGAGCCATTGACAGGATCAAAGACCTACTTCTGATACCATGAAGAAAACAATGGCTAAGGAAGAGAGAACATACAAAGCGGAAGAGAGTAATGGAATGAGATTAATTTCCAATGTGTATTACACTGTGACAAACAGCCTCTTAAATAGACACAGATAGGTACGGTACAAGAAACAAGAAACCAATCAAATGCTTACACCTCATTGACAAGTACAAACTATTTTAGACATATAATTTTATTATATTCTGTGGTTCTAAAAGATTGATTTATAACAAAAAATACAGGTGCTAATTTAACAGAATTAAAAAAAAAAGGATGAGGATATCCAAAGTTAGATTCGGCTTAGGAAATTTGGCACTTTCATGGACAGTAGGAAATTACTAGTGAAATGCAGAAGAACCCTTTTATTTTCAGGAAAATAATCGATGCACTTATAAGAAAATAATTTTATATAAACTAAAAAAAATTAACTTAAAACAAAAAAAAATGGCTTACAATTTAATCGTGCGTAGCTTACATCCAGACTATATTTAGGCAGGGGTAAGTTGAGGTTTTTTTTTTTTAATTTTTCCTTTTTCCTTTCAAAAACATTTTTATTTGAACGAAAATCCAGCTAAATTCGTATAATTTATTCCATGTATACTTGATAAAGTACAAAATATTGCCATCAAATGTTTTATAATTTTAGAAAAAGTTACATTCAGTTATATCAATGAATTTAGTCACCGGAACATTTGAACCAACGAGCCATTTACAGTCTTCCATCGAGAACATTAAATAAATAAATGAACAAGTTTAGTTGAAAAACACCTTAATATAAGCAACTTAAAGGCAGCCCAATGATGGAATTGACGTTGGCAAAATCACCCAATGTTCAGACGATTTCTCCCAAATCAATGATGGACAATCTTGAGGGGAAGCCACATCTCCGGCGACTTAGTTCATTTTAAAAATTTAGCCAATAATTTAATTGACTAGACAATTTATGTTAAATATTTGGATTTATCCTCTCTTCATCAAGAAAGTAATCGAATTTCTTGCATTTGAGTGGAACGTACCTGAAGTTTCCACTTAGAAGACTATGAAAGTAACAAGACTTCTCTGAAAGCCTGAAAGATAGGTTCCGATTATCAAAAATTACGAATATAAACAAATAAAAAAGAGATTTTCGAGGAAATACTTTTTCGATGAAAAAAGAAAAAGATTGCCTGCTTCTATCAGCCTGGACCTTGACGATCCTGTGGCAAACAATCGAAGGAATGTCCCAGTTGTGAATACTCGAGGTAGAGATCGTTATCTCCTCCTCAGATAGCTTCTCTGTGACTACAGAGGGATCCACCAGCTCTAAAACCACAATATCTTCAAGCTTGTTTGATGTAGAAGCCATTTTTTCGAACCGATTCCGAAAAGATTTCCGCAGTAAAAGAAATCGCCAGATTCGATTCTGAATAAATTCCCCGAAACCTTGCTGCGAAAAACTTGTTGGCCAGTCTCTTGCTGGAGATACCTGGCTACAGTAGCGTTTGGTTTGGTATGGGGGGGGCGGCGGAATTATTGCATCCGATCCTCATATTAATAAAATTTTATTTTAAATTAATAGCGTCAAAAGAGTAGTTAAAGCGCAGGTAAAGCGCATGTCAAAGCGCAGTTAAAAGCGCAGGTAAAGCGCAGGTAAAGCGCAGTCAAAACGCAACTAAAGCACAAGTTGATGTGGCAAATTTTTATTGGATGTCCGAACCTATTCTCCGCGTCCAGTAACCGGATGCAATAATTCAGGTGAGGACCAAATAACATTGTCCAAGCAGAAGTGGGCGCTAATTTATCTAATAGATTTAAATAAGGGGGGTTTAGATAAATACCATTATATTCTTCTTATTTTACATATCTAATACCTCAAATATATTAATATTATAGTAATACCATTCAATTAATAGTTTACCTCAAATATATCACTCCGTCTCTCGTACAGCTCACGGCATCTTCTTCCTGCCAAAATCCCTCTTCACGCACTACGTCTTTAACTTCCAGCAGCAAGTGCCAACGAAATTGATGGATGAAGATGGAGGAGTGACTGGAGTCGTGGAAGAAAGACCTGGTATCCAATGAAGCTGTTCTCCTCCAACTGCTATGCCGCAAGCGCCACCCCATCCTGAAACCCAACATTCTTGTGACCTATCATCTCGTCGACAACTTTCCAAGTACATGTCCCTGGAGGCGTCATTGGCTTAGACGCATAGCCTTTCCGGTTATGGTGGCTTTGCATCAACGAAGTCGATTGACTAGGATTTGGAACAGGGGGAAGTGGCAGTCGCACGAACATGCATCAAGAGAAAAGTGTTATGTTTTTGAATCAGATCACCTAACACTTCTAAATGTATATCAAGAATGGAAAGCAAACCAAGGTCAAGGAGACTGGTGCAACGACAACTTCTTGTGGGAGAACATCCTCAATTCCATGCTTCAGTGGGGAAGGAATAACAGAGAGAGAACGCGGTGGCAATAATGATGTTTTTTTTTTAGTGGTATAAATGAGGGTTGGTTATGAACAATAATGTGCATTAAAGGTGTGATTTGCTAGAGAGAGAAGCTGTGGTTTTCTAGATAGAGAAAGTTCATCATTGATTTTGAATTTCTGATTCGCGGTCTTTCCGCGATTGTTGAAGATGGTCATACTTGACCACTGGCAACTTCTTGCCGGCGGTAATCAACATTCCTCTTCCATTTCAAGCTCGTCCATCAAACCCTTCGTTCAAAAGAATGACAATATCAGAATTGATTCTGTTGATCAGAGTTCCGTAAGACCTCACACAAATATGGTGATTAGAGAAGGTTTCAGGCCACCATTGCAGCAAGAATCGGTTATTGAAGGCAAAGGAAACGGTTTAATAAAGGTTCAACAAGAATGGGCAAGCTTCACTAAGTCAAAACCTGACTCTCTTGTGAGTTTGGGCAAAGATGCGTCCTCCTCTTCAGGATTGGTGCTGAAGGTTAACAAATTTGTGGGAATTCAAGAAGATGATGATCAAAATCAGGATAGCAAGAATTTATCGGCTAATTTTGAAAATGACGTTGACGTTAACGAGATAGCTATTGAGAAGAATGAAGATTATGCTCCTAAAGATGATTTTATCTCGGCATGGAAGAAGACTCAGCATATTAAGCTGAATTACAACATGGAATCTACGCAAATGACTGAGGATAGAGTTGTTGTTAAGCTAAACTCTGATTTGGAATTGGCCAATTCTCAAATCTTGAAGAATTCTCTTGTGATCAAAGTTCTTGGGAATGATATCCCTTTTTCTGTTTGTAGCCAGGAACTCTGAAGGCAATGGAGTAGGTTTGGTAACTTTCATCTAACAATTCTTGGACTTAATTGGATTCTTTGTTCTTTCAAAAATAGTGAATCAATGGAAGAAGTTCTAAGTGGTAGACCTTGGTATATTGTTAATCACATTATTAGCATGGATAAATGGTCCACCACTTTTTCCTCGGAATCATTAAAAGGTATCACTTCTTCAGTTTGGATTCGATTTCCTTTTTTACCATTGAGTTGTTGGGATAAGGAAAATATCTCTAGAATTGCTTCTATGATTGGAATTCCAATGTTCATTGATGGGAACTCTTTTAAATGGGGGAAAAGAGAATATGCACATTGTTGTGTCCGTATTAACCTTGAAAATAAATTACCTAAGGGAGTTTGGATTGAAGGACTCCAAGGAAGAATATATCAAAGAGTTGAATATGAGAATATGACTTCTCTTTGCTACCATTATGGGAGAGTTGGGCATAGTAAATCTTTCTGTCCTGAAATCAAATCTATGCATATTAAGGAGAGGATTGATGCTGGAACAAGTGATGTGAAGACGGATGATAATATTCCTGTTGAAGATGGATCAAAGCACCGAGAGGATGATGAATATGGCCCCTGGATTCATGTGAAATTCAGAAATAAAAGATTCATAAATTTTAAGAAGAATGTAGGATTAATAGTGCGGCAAAAGAAGGAATATGAACCAGTTGGTACTTTGGTTCGAAATCAGAATGAGAGCATGCAGGAAATTCAAATTGAATCAGAAAGTCAAGAGAAGCTGTAGGAAATCTCTAGAAAATAGCCTCACTATGAGGAAGTTGGTATTACAGAGAAGGTCTATGAACAAAAAACTCCTACTGATATTTGTGTTAATAATAAATTTCAAATTTTGGAGGAAGATCACGAGGATGGAGAAGTATTTGAAGTTGTTGAAGCAGAAGATAAAAACAAAATTGATGATCATATTGAAGACTCTAATGAAAATACAGTGGTTTCAGAGAAAATTCAATCAGTTTTTTCTAAAAGGTTACCTGACAAAGGAAATCAAGTATATGTTGAGTATTCTATGACAACTTCAAGTAAAAACAAATTGGCAAAGGAATTGAAATCATTGGGCCCAGTTGAAGCTGCTCATAGGAAGAGAAGAGGGGAAAGTAAGTGTAACAAGACAGTTGGGGATTCTTCCCCTATTGTTATTTAATGTCTTCATTTATTTTCTGGAATTGTAGGGGGGCCAGAAAGAGGGAGGCCTCTCTATATCTTAGAAAGATTGTGAAGGATAATGTGGGGGGTTTTTATTGGTCTATCCGAGACTAAGATGTCTAGCATGGATAGAAGAGATGTTAATTTCCTTATTGGAAGTGATTGGGAGTTTTTTCATCATCCTGCTGAGGGAACCTCGGGTGGAATCCTGGTTCTTTGGAATAAGAATGTTGTATCCTTTGCAGTAACTGAACATTTTTCTCAAGTAGTTATGGGTGTTCTTAGCAATACTTTATTGGGCACTTGGAATGTGGCAACAGTCTATGGAGGTAAGGATTTACATATTAGAAGAAGTGTGTGGGAAACTCTTGAAAAATGTTTGCCATGTGATACACCTTCTATTATTGGAGGTGATTTTAATTGTATTTTATCTAAGGATGAAAAGAGAGAGGGGGGGGAGGTTCAAATTTTCTAAGGGACCTAAGGAGATGAAGCTTTTTATGACAAATAATGATTTCCACGATATTGGTTTTGTTGGGCCATGTTTCACTTGGTGCAACAACAAAGAAGGTGCATCTAGGATATGGGAGAGGTTGGATAGATGCCTATTGAATTCTGTAGCATTACAAAGGACTCCTATGGCAAAGGTTCGACATTTGCCAAGGGTAGCATCGGACCATAGTCCTATTTCCTTCATTGTGGTTGAGCCTCAAAATAAACAATCAAAATTTATTAGATTTGAAGATACTTGGAAGTCTTATCCTGCAGTTTAGAATATCATCTTGAAGTCTTGGAGAAGAATAGACTTTGGTAATCATGCTGAGGTTTTACAGAGGAAGCTAAGAAGAACATTTAAATCTTTATACTTCTGGAATAAGAACAAATGTAGAGAGCTGAATTCACTGAAGAATGATCTAAAGAAGGAAATATTGGATCTTCAGTTAGAGGAATCCACTGAAGTTGGGCTTACGGTGGAGAAACTAAAACTGCTTAGAAGTAAAGTGCATGAATGTCACGTTGGGGAGATTATCTATTTGGTGGAACCAAAGAGCTAAAGCTAGATGGAACGAGGAAGGTGATGTTAATTCCAAATTTTTTCATAACTTTGCTTCTGCAAAGAAAAATGGCAATCTTATAAGACAAATCAAAGATGATAATAATAATCTTTTGGAGGACTTTGAACACATTGAAGTAGTTTTCATGAGTTTTTTGTGAAAAAATGGAAATCTAAAACGTGCAAGCTGACGGGTTGGCCCTCAATTCTGAAAAACTTGAAAATTTCTCAAGCTGATGCTGATATTATGAGTATTGAATTTACTAAAGAGGAGCTAATAAATGCTTTTTTTCAACAAGGTAACAATAAATCTCCAGGCCTAGATGAAATTACTACATCTTTTTTTAAATTCTATTGGAAGATTGTGGAAGGTGAAACACTGAAAGCAATATACAGTTTTTTCAAAACTGGTTTTATGCATGTTGAATGGAAAGATACATTGATTGTATTAGTTCCTAAAATGAGAAATCTGACTGTTCCATCTAATTATAGGCCTATAAGTTTGTGTCAAACTACTTATAAGTTTGTGACAACTATGATCATGAATAGATTGAAAGGATGTATCACTAAAATTATTTCTGAAGAACAGGTTAAATTCATTCCTGGAAGATCAATGTCTAACCACTGCTTGTTAGCTCATGAGATTTTCAACAAATTCAGAATTTCAAAAAATAAAAAAGGCATGATGGCGGTTAAGCTTGACATGGAACCAGCTTATGATAGCATGAGTTGGGAGACTTTGTATCAAGTCTTAAATTTGTTTGGATTCCCTTTGAAGATCTCTTTGCTTATTATGGAATGTGTTAGGGATGTTATATTATCTTTTCTTTTAAATGGGAAAGTATCTAATTGGATTAAGGCAGAAAATGGGTTTCGTCAAGGATGCCCATTATCTCCTTATCTTTTTATCATGTGTTCTCAGTTATTTTCACATGCTATTGAACAAAGAGGACAAGAATTGGGAATTCAAATCTCACCAAGAGCTCAAAAGATCACCCATCTTTTATATGTCAATGATTTTTAATTTTTGCTCAAGCTTCTAAAAAGTTAGCCAAGGTTTTGAAGAATATAGTTGCTGATTTTTGTTCTTGGACGGGATTGAAGGTGAATAAATCAAAATCTCAAATTTTATTTAGCAAGGCTACTAACCGGTCCAACAAGAATCAAGTCAAGCAGATTTTGGATTTCAAAATTATCAGGGAAATGCATTATTTGGGTGTTAAGATGGTGCTGAGAAGATTGGTGAAATCAGATTTTCACTATTTACTGGATAATGTGTTGCAAAAGCTAAATGCTTGGGGGAGCAAATGTCTTTCTATGGCTGGAAAGATAACTCTTGCTAAATCTTCTCTTTTATCACTTCCAAATTTTATATCAATGCATACTTTGGTTCCAAAGAAAGTTCTTCATGAAGTAGACAAATGTTGTAAAGAGTTCATTTGGCATAAAAGCAATGGTAAAAGAGGAATGCATTACATATCATGGGAGGAGCTGTGTAAATCGAGAGTGACTGGTGGGCTAAATTTTCATTCAGTTGTTCTTAGAGCTGGGTCGTTTAGATCGAGATTGTCTTGGCGGCTGATCCAAAATCCAGATTTGTTAGTTCATAAAAACATTATTGCTAAATATGGTGATAATGTTTTTAATGCTGATAATAGAAAAGGAGCTTCAACGGCTTGGAAAATTTTAACATATGGTGCTAAATTTTTGAAACCTTTGTTAAGATGGAAAGTGATGAATGGAAGGAAAATCAATGTTCTAAAAGACATATGGGTGTTAGATAAATGTTTGGATTCTTGGCTAACATTTGCTGATTGCTTAGGATTGGAAGATGTAATGCTCAATCAGTTCATTTCTATGAATGGTAGATGGAATGTGGAGGAATTACAATGGTTCTTTCATGAGGATCTTATCTCTCTAATCTTGCAAATTCCTATATGTTATAATGCTGAAGCTGACTACTTGGAAGAGATATGTCACATACAGGTAAACCTATTACTGCTAAAGCTTATGAAGAGCTCTTATACCGTGGCATTGGGGAGGAAGATTTTGGATTCTCAAAATGGTTAAGGAAGTTGAAATTAAACACTCGGGTGGAACTATTTTGGTGGAGAATGAGCAAATTTGCAATTCCTACAAATGAGTTTCTGAAATATAGGAAACTTATCAATTATGATTTATGTGCAAGAGGTTGTCAAGAAGTGGAGAGTCTTGAACATATTGCTATTCGTTGTAACATTCATTGGAAGAATGTTTGAGAGAACTAAAAATAATTGTTGTTTCATCTCCTAATACAGTCAAGTTGTATTGTACTGTAGTCTACTTATGTTGGAAAAATAGAAATGAGAAAGTTCATGGGAAGCAAACCAGTCCGAGCTCTGTTATTGCATCAAATGTATTATCTTCATCAATGATTCATGCTAATCCAATTCTAGATAGCTGGGGTGCTAATCTCCTTAAGGAGTCTCAAAATGTTTGGCACCCTCCACCACTAAATTGGATCAAAATAAACGTTGATGCATCTCTTTTAAATTCAAACTGTGCTGGAATTGGAGGTATTTTTAGAGACTACAAAGGAAGGTTATTACTTGCTTTTGGGGAAACAAGGATTCATTGGGATGTGGCACAACTTGAGATGGAGGCGGTGGTGTCAATAAGGAAGTTCATTCAAAGGTTGATGTTAGATAGCAAAGGAGTAATAATTGAAGGTGATAACTTCAACATTATCAAGTTTATTCAAAATTCTTTGAAGAAGGCAAAGTGGCAAAGAAACACTTGGATAGATGAAGATTTATTATTCTTGGCTGACTTTAATAAGGTAATCTTCCACCATGTTCATAGAGATTGTAATAAGGTAGCCGATCTTTGTGCTACTTTGTCTTTAGAGAATAATTTTTGTTTTGATAGTTTTTCTTTTGCTAACATCCCTTCTTCTCTTTTTTGTTTGTTGAAGATGGAATGTGAGCCTTTTCTTTAGCTTGTAATTTGTTTCTTCTCTTCTAATGCATTTTGCAATTTTCAAAAAAGAGTGGTATAAATGAAATATTTAAGTTTAGAGTGTTAAATATGAAATATGAGTATTATAAAGTGGCATGTATGTAAACCCTCTTTAAATAAATATTCATATATTTAACATGTCATGTTTTAATATTGCATATCTACTATAAATAACTTTAATATCAAATATGTCACTCCTATATTTTATTCCTACCACGTAATTCACTCATAGATAACTTTAATATCAAATATGTCACTCTTATATTTCATTTCTACTACTCATACATCACTATAAACTTTAATATTTCATCCCTTGAAGTCATATTTTATTTATGAGTAGTAGATATGAAATATTAAAGTTTTAGGTATTAGATATGCATATAGCATGGTATAAAATGGTATGCATATAAATTCCCTTTTTATTTATTGAGTAAATATATCTGAAATTTTGAACTTAAAATTACTTGTGAATAACATTTAATTATATTTAAAATATGGAGTAAAATATTAAAATAAAAACGAACAAAGCAAATATATATAAAGTGAGAAATTTTAAAACTTTCATAAAATAAGCTTAATTAAAATATTACATTAAATTACGTTAACTAAGCTTACCCTTTGACGTTCTATTTATAGATTTGGGCGGGCTAAATTGGTATTTTAAAAAAGTTTCTTTATGTAAAGAGAAAAATTAAAACCAAAATCACCATAAAAATCAGAGTGCGAAAAATAAATAAAGGCGAAAGCACCACTAAGAAAGATCACACCGGATTTATAGTGGTTCGGTCAATCCTTGACATACGTCCACTCCTCAGAGGTACCCTCCGAGTATTGCACTAACTAAGTGTCTCTCCTTTAGCTCCCACAGCTAGGCAGAGAAGCCTTTACAACAGACTCCTTTTGAACAACCTTTGTGAACCCTCTCACAAACTCCCCCTTACGAGTTCCTCTCTCTCTCTCTCTCTCTCTCTCTCTCTCTCTCTCTCTCTCTCTCTCTCCCTCTCCCAAGGCTCTCTCAAGTCAAGATATAAGCTCTCAAGGTTTTGTTGCATGAAAAAATTTGGGTCCTTTAAATAGAATTTCAAGAACCGACATTATCGTCCAGGATGATAGGAATATCATCCTGTCCGATCAGTACAAAATAATCTCAATCAGCCGAGACAATTTGGGACGATCAGAAAAAAATTGGTTACATCGTCCAGGCTGATACAATATCGTCCTAGCCGATTAGTTCAAATTCGAGTATAATCATCTTGAACATCGCCCGGAATAGGTGCTAGCCGATGTCAATCGTCCAGGACATCGTCCTGACCGATTCTGCGATCGGCCCGGCCGATGTGATCATATAAATCATCCTTAATTACTTTCCATAATTGCTAGATTAATTTAGGCATAATTGTGCTGTATCGTCCAGGCCAATATGGAGATCGTCCTGGCCGATAATTAAAAATAAAGAATAGCTAAATTGATCATGACGGCTGATTCTTTCTGATTTGAGCCTTTCGTCCTAGCCGATACACGTATCGTCCAGGCCAATTTACTTAATGACGGCTGCTTAACCATGATGCCCTAATTAGGGTTTTTATTTTTAGTTGAATCGTCCTGGCCGATAGGAACATCGTCCAGGACGATGTACTCAAAACAGAAAAACTCTAAAAACCCCTCAAGTGTGTGTGTGCAAGGTTACTTAGCATCTGGAACCACTTTTACATTTGACTCAAGAAAGAAAAAAATATAGACTTGACTCAACCTAAATCTACCCAATCTAGAGCTGGCTTGAGTTGCATTCGATCTTGTGGTCCTGAAAAATTAGTAGGCAAAGCAGTCGTAGAAGAACATGAATGTTTGTTATCATCAAAAATTTAATCCATAATCTCAGATTCGCAACAATCTCCCCATTTTTGATGATGGCAAACACAAATAAAGAATTCCAAGTAGTTATGGTAGTTTAGTAAAAACAGTGCAATGCAAAAGCTGTTTACTAAGTTCCAAAATTCAAAGTACAAGATACATCAACCTACTCCCCCTTTTAACATCACAAAAAGGAGGGAAACACAACATAACACAAATAAAAATATAACAGAAACTAAAAAAAACATAAGAAA
The DNA here is from genome assembly GCA_022539455.1 of Dendrobium nobile. NCBI lineage: Eukaryota > Viridiplantae > Streptophyta > Magnoliopsida > Asparagales > Orchidaceae > Dendrobium > Dendrobium nobile. The sequence continues at coordinate 19,233,284 of CM039721.1, read as the reverse complement.
AACAAACTACAGAAAATGGAAACTAAAATTAGAAGAGAAATAAACTAGAAAAATACAAAGAAAATCAGAGAAACGAGGGCCCCTTATCATTAGACGGAGGTGGTGGTGGTGGTTGCTGCTGAAAGTAACTGGAGAGCGTAGCAAACTATGCCCCAAACTAGGCCATGTCCTAGTCATGCTGCTACTTGTGGTGTGTAACATAGGCATCGAAATGGGTCTCAAACTGATCAAATCTCTCCTCCAACTGATCTAGATGTGAGTGCTGGCGGAGAGGAGTAGGTTCAGGAACAGGAGCGGGAGCGGGAGCCTCCTCCTCCTCGGCCCCCCGAGCTTCCCCATCCCCTGGGTGGAGACGAGTACTGTGAAGGGTATTGAAGGAATTATTTGAGTAGACGGGTGGCTGAAGGTCGGGAGGAGCAGGATATTGAAGTTAGTATTTAGATTTTAGAACATAGGCAATGAGGTGTCTTAGAGCAAGATTGGGCTTTCTTCTATAACCTGGATCTCTAATGGTATTTAAATGCTCGATGTAGGAAAAGATTAGTTCTGTGGATTTGAATTCTCTGTGGGCCAGAATATAAAAAGTAATAAGTGAAAGCAGTGGAGTGATGTGGACTCGGTCCCTGGCTTTTGGAATAACATAAGTGCGAAGGACACGCTGGATTGTTCTAGCATCTTTGAGTAAAGAGCTTGTCTCTCCAACATGAAAGTGTGCGTTTGTGTGGCGAAGAAAGTGATTTATAGTGGACCAGTCAAAGTCAGGATTAGAGACAAGGGTATGCAGCTTATCCCCAATGGTGGACAGCTGCAACAGTTCAGCACAATCCTGATATGTGATCTCGATAGGACGTCAATTCACAAAATAGGTGAGAGCAGTGTAGGAAGAATTTATGCAAAGGTTTGTGTATAATTCAAAAAGAAGTTCAGAACTAAAGGGGAATGCGAGGGTGAGAATAGAGCAAAGAGAAGTGTGAGTGAAAAGATCCAGTACCGGATAGGAGAGATAGGTTGTATTGATTGTTCGGGACAGAGTAATGCCACACTCCTTGTAATGATGGTAGGCAGCCTGATCGTCTACCTCCCAAAAATGAGGGTCCAGCGTGCCCCTCGAGGAGCTGCCAGACGTCTAACGAGCATGCTTTTCACCAGCCATTAGCAAGCAAACAGTAAGTAAACAAGAGAGGAGAAGATTGAAGTGAGAAACAATGGCTGGAATGCTCTGAATTTAAAGGATCGGCCAGATCGTCCAGGCTGATCGCAGGATCGTCCAAGATAATTTGGTGCAATTATTGTGAACAGTCTGATTGGTCAAAAAGGCGGTTCGATCGTTCGGGCTGATCAGACATCGGCCGGGACGATTAGACACAGACGATCATCTCAAGGAGTCAGGACGGACGACCGTTGAAAAAGCAGATCGTCCAGGCCAATTAAGTGGATCATTCAGGATGATGCTCAATAATGGAACGTACCGACTGAATTTAAAACATTTTAAATCATGTGCCACATGTATCGTCCAGGACGAACAGTGGATCGTCCAGGACGATTGTCAAAAAATGGATCATCCCGGGCGATTTTAAAGATTTTAAACGTACTGACACGTGTATCGTCCAGGACCATCAGGTGTATCTAACGGGACGATAACCAATAAACTCATCGTATAGGATGAAAAAATATATCGGCCAGGACAATCAAGATAATTATAGCAGAGGTCGAACATATCGTCCAGGATGATAAAGGATTGTCGAGGATGGTGAGAGTTGAAAAGTCAGAATATTCAGCAGATGGAGTTTTTGAGGCACAAAAAATCGATCATCTAGGATGATGCAAACATCGGCCAGGACGATGTGACAAAATTTCAAATCAAAGGAGGGATGGAGATGATCAGAGAAGGCCCAAAAACAACAAGATGAAATAAAAAAATAATAATGATAAAATAAAAGACAAAAAGTTTTTTTTATTTTATTATTATTATTTTTAGTCAAGGCATGAATATGATATAGTCTCCATGCGATTGATTTTAAAAATTTGTAAGTTAATGAGTTAACAGCTTCAAAAATCCAAAAAAATGATAAAATATTTGATCATATTAACCCTAAGCTCGGACTTCTTTTAGGGCAAAATCTTCTTTTGAAATCAAAAGGCCTAACTTAGAAAAACATTTGGATAAGAAAAAGAAACCCGATCAAGACTTGGTTTCAGAAAAATATCTTATAGAATAATATATCAAAGTAGTTTGTTACAATCGCGAAATTCGAAATCAAGTATTTGAAAATCTCAAGTGATACATGAAATCTTCTAAGTCTTAAGAGTTGGAGGAAAGGAAGATAGCTTACTTTTGATGGGTTCATTTTATGCCTCTTGTCCATTGAATGGTGCACATTACACATCTTTTGAATTTTTTATACACTCTGTGTATATTTTTTCAATTTGGCGTCATTGCGCATCTTTTGTTTTTGGCATCATTAGCCACTTTTTTTCATTATTTTTGCAAGCTATATTCTTTTCCAAAAACTCTTAATTATTCTTAGTTATGAGTATATCTTTCAGATATTAGAGAAAAACTCACTCTCTAATATAGGGAAGAACAATCCATAAAACAGAATAAAAAATCATGTGAGAAATTCATTGACAGGATAACGAGAAATCTTGAAATAACATAAAAACTTTGACTATTATGGTATAAGCTAGATTACTGTAGTAAGGTAGAAAAGATCTCAATTGTAAAACCCAGTTGTTAATTTGAGATAGACTTTTGGTTTTTTTTTTTTTTTGAAGATTGCAAAGATGCATTAAAGACTAAAGGAAAAAATTACAACAAGTTCAAAGAAAAGCACCCTCATATTCCTTCTTCAAAAGACATGATAGGGAAGAAGGAATATCAGTAGAAAAAATAGAGATAGACTTTTGGTTAGAAAAGAAATTTTTACCACCAAAACAGGTTAGAGAAAGAGACATAATCAATGGTGTTTTTACCCTTTATCAGATTAAGAGATGTAAAATATTAACTCCAAATTTTCAAAATAAAAAACAAGGCATAAGATATCAAGTCAGCGATGATTTGAAAATGAAAAATAAAGCAAGGCATATGAAAAAATAAAGTACAAAAATAAAACAAAAAACAACTAACCAAAAAGAAATAAACAATAAAAAAACTAGAAAAATACAGCAAAGTAATCAGCAGATACAACATCAGTAGAAATCAAGTTCATGCATTAATGTCAATTGCACCCAATCTGGTCCTTAAATTGCTGAAAGTGTCGAAGGCTAGTGGTTTAGTAAAAATATTAGCCAGTTGATTCTCAATCGCCACATGATGTAACTCAATATCTCCCTTAGTCACATGGTCTCTAATAAAGTGATGCCTAATGTCAATGTGCTTAGTCCTTGAATGTTGGATAGGATTCTTAGAAATGCAGATGGCACTAGTGTTGTCTCAAAGAATTGAGATGGTGCCTACAGGTAATCCTAGATCCAGTACTCCCTGTTTTAACCAAAGGACTTGGGCAACACAACTTCCTAAAGCAATGCACTCAGCTTCAGCAGTGGAAAGAGCAACAAACTTTTGCTCTCTACTAGACCAAGAGACTAAATACTGTCCTATGAATTGGCAAGTTCTAGAAGTGCTTTTTCTATCCATCTTACATCCTGCAAAATTAGAATAAGAAAATTCAACAATCTCAAAAGAAGTGCTGTGCCTAGGGTACCAGATTCTTAAGTTTTGGGTCCCTAAAAGGTATCTAAGAATTCTCTTAACTACAGTCAGGTGGGATTCCTTAGGTTCAGCTTGAAATCTAGCACAAAGACAAATGCTAAACATTATATCAGGTCGGCTAGCAGTCAGGTAAAGTAAAGATCCAATCATCTCTCTATACTTCTTCTGAACAACTAATTTTCCATTTGGATCCTTGTCTAATTGAATTCCTAAGGTCATGGGAGTATTAATTGGCTTAGATTTGTCCATTTCATATTTCTTCAAGATTTCCTTTATGTACTTTGTTTGGCTCAAAAAAGTTCCATCATTTAATTGTCTAATGCTAAACCCCAAAAAGTAGGACAATTCTCCCATCATACTCATCTCAAACTCCTTACTCATTGTTTTAGAAAATCATCACATAGACTTTTATCAGAAGATCCAAAAATTATATCATCGACATAGATCTGCACAATGAGTAAATCATCTCCTTCTTTCCTCAGGAAAAGGGAGGTGTCTACACTCCCCTTACAAAACTCCCTTTCTAGTAAGAATGTGCTAAGCCTCTCATACCAAGCTCTGGGTGCCTACTTTAATCCATATAAGGCCTTTTTTAATTTGAAAACATGATTTGGAAATTGGGAACTCTCAAAACCTGGGGGTTGTTCTACAAACACATCCTCTTTTATTTCCCCGTTTAAAAAGGCACTTTTAATGTCCATTTGGAAAAGCTTAAATCCCTTGTAACAGGCAAAGGCTAATAGCACTCTAATGGCTTCCAATCTAGCTACAGGGGCAAAAGTCTCCTTAAAATTTATCTCTTCTATTTGGTTATACCCCTTAGACACTAATCTTACCTTATTCTTAACCACCACTCCATAATCATTCACCTTATTCTTAAAGACCCACTTGATTCCAACTACACTTTGTCTCTTAGGTTTTTCTACAAGCTTCCAAACATAATTCCTAACAAATTGGTTCAACTCCTCCTACATGGCTAAGATCCAAAACTCATCAGTAAGGGCTTGGTTTATGTTGGTGGGTTCAGTCATTGAGATAAATGTAGAGTGGTTCACTTCCTTCCTAAGTCCATGCCTAGTCCTAACTCCATCAGAAGGGTCTCCTAAAATTAGATCTTTAGGGTGCCTCAAAGAGTTTCTCCCATCTCTAGGCAAAGTGTGTGAAGGTTCAACCCTTTCCTCCAGATCTGCATTTTCTACTCCTTGGGTAACCTCTCCTACTCCTTTAGTGTTGCTCTACCCCCTTCTCCAAGTTTCTAATCTAGTGGCAAACTCTCCATCATCATCATCCTCATCTCTAGGCTTTATAGGATTAGACTCATCAAATACTATAAGTGTAGTCTCTTCCACCACCAAAGTCCTCTTATTAAACACCCTAAAAGACTTCCCAACACTCCTTCATCAGATTTTGGATCAAATTTTCCTTAGTCAGACTTCCCATTATTGTGAATGAAAACCTTGCAACCAAAGACATGAAGGTGGGAAAGATTGGGTGTCCTACCCTTAAGGATCTCATAGGGTGTCTTATCTAATTTGGCTCTAATATTTACCCTATTCAACACATAACAAGATGTGTTAACCGCTTCAGCCCAAAAGTATTTTGGAAGTGAATACTCAACAAGCATGGCTCTAGTTAGCGGCTTCCACTAAGGTCTGGTTCTTCCTTTCAGCTACCCCGTTCTGCTGAGGGGAACTATGAGCTTAGAAGTTGTGGCTAATCCCTTTGTCCTCACAAAAATCTCCTAATCTCTCATTTTCAAACTCTCCCCCATGGTCACTATGGATGGTCAAGATCTCACAACCTAGCTTTTTGAATCCAAGTGAAGAAGGCTCTAAACTCATCAAATGACTCATTTTTGTGTGACAGAAATCTAATCCAAGTAAACCTCGAGTAGTCATTGACAATCACAAAACCATAGACTTTCCCTCCCAAGCTGACAGTGCTAACATGTCCAAACAAATCCATTTGAAGGACTTCTAAAGGTCTAGAGGTGCTAATGTCCTTAATGGGGTGAAAAGTGGAGTGGATTTGTTTTCCTAATTGGCAGTCATCACAAAGGTGGTCTTTTAAAAACTTAAGCTTGGGGACACCTCTAACTAGGTCTTTTTGGATCACTTTCCTAAGGGTTTTCAAACTGGCATGACATAATCTCCTGTGCCACAACCATGAATCATCAATAGCAGTTTTTAAGCAAAATGAAACAACACATTCAATGTTATTTAAATCAAGCATGTAAATGTTAAGATTCGCTTTTCCTGCAAAATAGTGTTATTATTTAAGTTCATAATGCAAGAATTTGCCAAAAATTTTATGATGAAGCCCTTGTCGCAAAGTTGACTAATGTTAAGCAAGTTGTGTTTCAGTCCATCTACAAGAAAAATATTTTCAATCAGAAGATTCTTGGAATTACCAATTATACCTGCTCCTACCACCTTCCTGGTGGTGTTATCTCCAAGAGTCTCCTTGTCTCCTGTCCTAGTCTCCAGCACTATGAATTGATTGTCATTGCTAGTCATATGTTGAGAGCATCTGCTATCTAGGTACCACATACTATCACGAGGCCTTTTGTGAGAGCTTGCCTACAAAATTATCAAATGTCAGATTTAGGAACCCAAACATATTTGGGTTCCTTCTTATGGAAAGTAGAATGCAATGCATGCTGTGGATCATATAACTTGGGTCTCCAAACCCAATGTGGGCTATAGTGAATGGTGTAAGTGTGTGCTATGTGTCCTAGCATGCCACATGAAAAACATCTAACTCCAGGAAAAGGATGCACTAATCTACTCCTATGGTGATGCTTTTTATGCGATGCATGGAATTAAGATTTTTTATTTTCAAAGGTCTTTAAATTTTCTAATTTTTTATATTCTTTTTCTAACTCAGAATGGGACAATTTTAAAGAATCATGGGAATCAACTAACTCAACATGCTTTTTGTTTAACGCATCAAACTCATCAAGTAAAGCCATGTGATTTGAATCAATTGTGAATGAACTTTGAGAAGGTTTTCATGCTTTTTTTGTAAATTAAAAAATCCAATTTCAGACTAGCATGAGTTTTCTTAAGTTTCCTATATGTGCATGTATTTTTTTTAGAAACTTCAAGGAGTTGCTCATAGGTTAGTTCACATACCTCTTCTTGGTCACTTTGACCAAGATTATTATCTGCCATTAAACACAAGTTTGTTGTCTCCTCCTCAGATTCAGTTTCAGAGGAATCTGATGCAGAATCTGCCCAGAACGCTTTTTAGAATCGCTTTTTGCTCTTGTCCTTTTTGAGATTTGGTTTCTCCTCACCCTTCTCCTTACTTGGGTGTGCCTTAAGCGTAGGAAAATAAGCTTTAACGTGCCCAGGCTTCTTGCATTCAAAGCAAATTATTTCATTAGAATTCTTAAAATTTTTGCTACCCTTACCTTTATTCCACTTTTGATGATTCTTGTGCTTCTTCCTTAGAATGCTCTTAAATGCCTTATGATTAAAGCAACATCATCGCTTTCAGACCCGGAAGAGTCAGTGTCCAAATCGTTCTCCTTAAGTGCCACCGTTTTCTCTTTCTTCCTTTCACCTGCATCAAGATTTCTTTGGTTCACCCCTTCCTCGTAAGCAATGAGTGAACCAAGTAAGTTATCGATCGAATATGTATTTAAATCTTTAGATTCAGATATTGTAGTAATTTTTGCATCAAAAGAGTAAGGCAAACATCTTAAAATTTTGTTTGCTTTTTTATAGTTAGAATGTTCTCTTCCTAATACATGCAATGAAGTAACAATATGAGTAAACCTTGTATACATTTCAGAAATCAATTCAGATGGTTTCATATAAAAAAATTCGTAATCATGCAAGAGAATATTCAAACGGGATTGCTTGACTTCATTAGTACCTTCATAGGTGATACATAATTTATCCCAAATTTCTTTAAAAGTAGTGCAAGTGGAAACACGCATGTAATCTTCCGATTTCAAAGCATAGAAAAAATAGTTCAAACATTTTACATTTAATTACGCTAAATCCCTATCATCTAGAGTTCATTCAGTAAATGGAAGTGGAACAATAATGCCATTCAATTTTCTAGTTGGAGGTGTATAACCATCCGTAACAAGCATCCACATGCAATAATCAATTAATTGTTAAAACATAGACATGGGAGTTTTCCAAAAATCAAAAGGGATATTATCAAACAAAGGCGGTCGAGTAATAGAATACCCTTCAAAAGTATTATGATTTCCGTTGTTAGCCATGGATCAAAATTCAAAAAGTTTTCAAACTTAGTTTTTATGAATCCCACTCTGATACCTCTTGAAAGTTCATCAGGGATGTTAAGCCCTTAAAAACTATCCCGAGGCTAACCAAGAGGGGGAGGGGGTGAATTGGTATTTAAAAAAATTTCTTTATGTAAAGCACAAAATTAAAACCAAAATCACCATAGAAATCAGAGTATGAAAAATAAATAAACGCGGAAGCACAACTAAGAAAGATCACACCGAATTTATAGTGGTTCGGTCAATCCTTGACCTACGTCCACTCCTCGGAGGCACCATCCGAGTATTGCACTAACTAAGCGTCTCTCCTTTAGCTCCCACAGCTAGGAGGAGAAGCCATTACAATAGACTCCTTTTCACTAACCCCGGTGCGACAGAGAACCAACTCCTTTTGCTTCCTCCTAAAGCGAGCAGAGAATCCAGACCTTTGCTGAAGTAGACCTGCCAAGAACCTCCCAAGGATGAAGGATGAAGAACGAAGATGACGACTTGGAACCTTGCTTGGAGCAACCTTTGTGAACCCTCTCACAAACTCCCCCTCAGGAGTTCCTCTCTCTCTCTCTCTCCCCCTCTCCCAAGGCTCTCTCAGGTCAAGACAGTAGCTCTCAAGATCTTGCTGCATGAAAAAATTTAGGTCCTTTAAATAAAATTTCAAGAATCGACATTATCATCCAGGATGATAGGAATATCGTCCAGGATGATAGGAATATCGTCCAGGATGATAGGAATATCGTCCTGTCCGATCAGTACAAGATAAGCTCAATCAGTCGGGATAATTTGGGACGATCAGAAGAAAATTGGTTACATCGTCCAGGCCGATACAATATTGTCCTGGCCGATTAGTTCAAATTTGAGTACAATTATCCTGAACATTGCCCAGAATAGGTGCTGACCGATGTCAATCATCCAGGACATCATTCCGGCCGATCCTGCGATCGGCCTGGCCGATGTAATCGTATCAATCATCCTTAATTGCTTTCCATAATTGCTAGATTAATTTAGGCATAATTATGTTGTATTGTCCAGGCCGATATGGAGATCGTCCTGGTCGATATTTAAAAATAAAGAATACCTAAATTGATCATGGCGGTTGGTTTTTTCTGATTTGAGCCTATCGTCCTGGCCGATACACGTATCATCCAGGCTGATTTGCTTAATGACGGCTGCTTAACCACGATTGATGCCCTAATTAGGGTTTCTATTTTTAGTTGAATCATCCTGGTCGATAGGAACATCGTCCAGGATGATGTACTCAAAATAGAAAAACTCTGAAAACCCCTCAAGTGTGTGTGTGCAAGGTTACTTAGCTTCAAGAACCTCTTTTACATTTCACTCAAGAAAGAAAAAAATACATATTTGACTCAACCTAAATCTACCCGATCTTGAGCTGGCTTGAGTTGCATTCGATTTATGATCCTGAAAAATTAGTAGGCAAAGCAGTCGTAGAAGAACATGAATGTTTCCTATCATCAAAAGTTTAATCCATAATCTCATATTCACAATAGTCATTATGTGACCAAACCATCTAAGACAACACTTTTTAATATTATCTTCCATTGGAGCTACTCCAACATTTTCACCATTATGCACATTTCGTATCTGCCTCTAAGAGTAAAGCCAGTCATCCAACTGAGCATCATCATCTTTGCAACACTTAACTTTATTATGCTTTTAATGGTCAATATTCTTCACCATAAAGCATTACAAGTCTTACCACCATCTTATTATAGAATTTTCTCTTAAGTTTGAGGGGAGAAGTTTTATCAAACAACATGTCCGATGTATTCCTCCACTTTAATCATCCAACTTGAATTCAACTAATAATATCCCCATGTATTTCACCATCACTCTAAATAAAAGACCCAATATATCTAAAATGCGTTCTCTTATTAATAACTTGATCGTCCAAAGTCATAATCCCCCCAATAGATCTATTACTACTAATATTACATTCCATATATTTGGCTTTAGTTATACTCAAATGAATACCTTTAGATTCTAAGATTGACCTCCATAATTCAAGTTTACGTTCAACTCCCTCATTAGTCTTATTAACAAGAAGAATATCATCAGCAAAGAACATACACCAAGGTATAACTTGTTGCAAATGTCTATTGAGAATATTTATAACTAAAGCAAAAAGATATGGGCTTAAGGATGATTCTTGATGTAATCTAACATAAATAGGAAAATACTTAGTCAAACCACTTTGTGTTTGAACACAAGTAACAACTCCAACATACATATTCTTAATTACTTGAATATCAACACTATTAACTACTTTCTTTTCTTGAACTCTCTATAACACTTCACTTGGAACTTTATCATATGCTTTTTCTAAATCAATAAATATCATATGAAGATCCTCCTTATTCTCTCTATACTTATCCATCAAACCTCTCAACAAATATATATCTTCCATAGTAGACTTACCTGACATTATCCAAATTGATTTTGAGAAACATTAATATCACATTATAATAAATGCTCCATAACTCTCTTCCATTGTTTTAAGGTATGACACTTTTATTTTAAAATTATGAATCACCACACTTATTCTCCACTCATCTTTAATCTTTGCAATCTTCAAAATAATATTAAAAAGTTTAGTAAGTCATGAAATTTCTTCATCTCCTAAGCATTTCCACACCTCTATTAAAATACGATCAAGTCCAACAACCTTTCCACACTTCATTTTCTTTAAAGCCTCTCTTACTAATACACTGATAAAAATAAAAAATAAAGATCTTTATTTTTATTTAGGATGCTAAGGTCACTAAAATCAATCGTATTCTCACAATCTTCATTGAAAAGTTTTGCAAAATATATCATCCATCTTTCTTGAATTACTCTTCAAATAAAATCATTTTTTATCTTCATCTTTAATGCACTTCACTTGAACAAAATCCTTACTACACTATCTCTTTATTTAGCTAACTTATAAATATATCTCCCCCCCTTAATATATAATCTATTATATAAATCATTAAAAGCTAAACTATTTGCATTGCATAGTACTTTCTTAGACTCCTTACAAGCCTCTTTATATATTTTCAAATTATAAGCGTTTTTACATATAAACCAATTTTTATAATAAATATTCTTATTTTTTTATCTTTTATTGTACATTTTGATTCCACCTCAAATTATTTTTACTATTATGAGCTTTTTCTTTTGATACTTCAAGTATATCTTTTGTAACATTCTTAATATCATTAACTACTTCTTCATACATAATATTGGCTTTTTGATGTGCAAACAAAATCTTAAGATCTAGAATCTTACTCCTAAAAATATTTTTGTTAATATTTCTTTAATGTCCCCATCTAAGTGATGTTGGGTATATGAACTTTCACTCAAAACAACTTTATAATCTTTGTAATCTAAATGAGATATTTTTCTTATAAGAAAATAATCAATTTGAGTTTTACTATATCCATTCTTATAAGTGATTGTTGATTCTGTATAGGTAGTTAGACCTAATATATTGTCCCAAGGCTAACCAAGAGGGGGGTGTGTGAATGGGTAATTTTAAAATTCTCTTGGATTTTTAAATAGAAAACTAATTGTAAAATTTGTAGCAGATTAATTTAAGTTTTAAAATAAAACTTTTCAACCATAGTAAATAACTTACAGTAAAAAATGCAAAAATTAAAACACACAAAGATTTATAGTGGTTCAGTCAAACACGACCTATATCCACTCCCTGAAGACTCTCTCTTTAAGTATTTCTCTATTACCAAAGTGTCTCTTCTTCTGCCCCCACCGCAAGGCAGAGAAACCTTTACAAAATATCTCTTTCACCAATCCTCGGTGCCGTAGAGAACCATCATCCTTTCATACTCTCAAAATGTCGGGAGAGAAACCTCATCTGTTTACACTCTCCAAGTGTCGGTAGAGAACCGTCATCTGTTCACACTCTCTAAGTGTCGGCAGAGAAAAGTCATCTTTTCACACCCTCAAAGTGTCAGCAGAGTACCGTCATCCTTTCACACCCTCCAAGTTTCAGTAGAGTAACAGATCTTCTTTAAAGATATTCTCTTAAGCAATTAGAAAGAAGAAAAGAAGAGTAATCAACAAAATCACAAAGAGATCCTTACCTTTGAGTAACCTTGTGAAACCTTCACACTCCAATTATAAGAAATCTCTCTCAAACACTCTCCCACACTCTCTCTTTAATTTGCTCTTGAAAAATCAAGAAGACAACACTTTTTACATCAATTTTAATGGACCTTTTTATATCAAAGACATAAAAACTATCTAAAAATCTAAAATTTTCAATTTTGAGCATCCACGACCGTATAGTACGATTGTATGTTTATACGTATGAATAATTCAAAAACTATTACGTACGAACCTATTATGAATCAGTACAAAATCATTTCGTACACGATGATCGTCCGGTACGAACAATCAGTAAATTTTCCACCTTTATCTGGGTGAGGAGGGACCCCATAATTTCTTACCCTAGATGACGTACATGTTATGATGACATCGTGTTGTATGATCAATTACAAAAAATTTTAAGTTCATCGGGATGAAAAGAGACCCCTCCAATTTGTACCCTGGACGACATACGTATGATGACAACATTGGATGGTACAAAACGTTCAAAAAATTTTTAGGTTCGTCTGGATGAAAAGGGACCCGTCCAAATCGTATCCTGGACGGCGTGCGTATGATGAGTACATCGTACGATATGAACTGTTCAAAAAATTTTCAAGTTCATCTAGACGAAAAAGGGACCCGTCCAATTCGTACCCTGGATGACATATGTACGATGATGACATCGTACGACACAAATCGTTCAAAATTTTTTCATGTTTGTCTGGAAAAAAAGGGGATCCATCTAATTCGTACCCTAGATGACGTACGTATGATGACGACATCGAACGATACAAACCATTTAAAATTTTTTAAAATTATATAGACAAAAAGGAACCCGTTCAATTCGTACCCTGGACGGCATATGTACGATTAGCATATCATACAATATGATCAACACTTAGAAGAATTTTTTCCTATCTGTTCCTATGATTGCTCGAAAGGAAAATAACTGATCAGATTATCTCGTACAAAAAGATATCTTGTAGTACGATCATTTTAAAAAACGTAGATTTTAAACTCTCCCCAGTGTATGTGTACACAGTTACTCAATTACAATCACACTCTCTCAGATTTAATAAAATAAAAAATATTGACTTCAATTACAATAACCCCTAAACAGATCTGATTTGAAGTCTTCAGCAATCTGGAGAATGATTTTTCTGAAATGTTAGTACACAAAAATAGCAAAACAATTCTTCCAAAATATGTTAGAGAAATAATAATCAAAGCAATATGATTTGGTATCATAAAAAACATACAAGTTGTAGAAATATCAACGATCAAGAACTTAAGTAGCAACTATCTCAACAATCTATCTCTTTTTTATGATGGCAAAATAATTATTATTTAAGTAAAATTGAATACCCTAAATTTCTACTTAACTCCCCCTAAAAGAATAAACATGTGAATTAAAGAGAATTCCTTGAAGAACACAAAATTCATTTTTTTTTTATTTTACAAATGACACAAAAAAAAACCTAAACATCAAACACAAAAAAATGACAAAAACCCTAAACAATACAAAAACAAAAAAATGACAAAAACCCTAAACACAAACACAAATAATATTAGTCCCCCTTTTGACAATGTTGGTGGAATTTTGAAAAACATATTTCGAAAATATTAGTTTTCTTTGGGTATTTTAAGATTAAGGATGAGTTCTAATTCTAAGGCCGAACCAACTCGTTAGAAAGAATATATCACCCCCGGGGACGAAGATAAGCTTTCATAACGGTGTTCAGGCTTAGAATTATGTAAACACATCTTGAATATTATGATCGGGTTCTAAAGAGAACTTCATATGGCCCCGAGGGAACAAAATAGAGTTCAACTAAGTACCCAATTACAATATCCAAGAAGTATGATCGTCGCATTCACATCCAAAGCCTTATCGAAGAAGGATGTATCTCCCCAAAGGGAAATGACACCATTCTACGATAATTCTTCTAATGCAACGACGACGATCATTCTTTAACTTTTCCCAAAGAAATCTAGTGAAATTTTAAAATCAATTTTAAAATCAGGTGTGTGGGGTTCCAAATCTCCTACGAGCGCAAGCCCTCGTAGTTAATTACATCGTAGGGAGACAAAGTCTCCTACGAAAACTCTCGATTAAAATAATGGCAAAATTTTGTTAGAATTTCTAGGAGTGATATCAAAGTATGAATAGAATTATTGGAAAATCAAAAGAGAATGGATCAAAATTGAGCAGTTATTAACGGAGTCAAAGGATGAGAGGTAGGGGACACTTTGAGATTCCAGAACCATCCGGAAGTGTCCCAACTTAATCTAAGTGTTGGGCTTTATGTTTTAGGATTGAAATGAAGCTTTAATTAGAGTTAAGTATTTTATTAGAAATTTGGGACTATATTCCCGAAATTTGGGGTCTTATAATCAAAGATCTGCCCCGGATCCTAAATCTATTTTGGACACTGGACCACAGTCGTCCGATCCTAACTAATGCAGTGCAAGGTCTGGACTTACCCCGGCCTGGATTGGGGAGCCAGCTAACCACCTAATCGATTTAAAATAGATGAGTCCGGTCTTTTATGAAAGAGTGGTAGGGACGTTGTAATTAAAGTTTTTGAAGAGTTGGGGCCGACATCTAGAGATTCTCCTATTTGGCCCCTTTAACTTATGTTGGGTGCTAAAATGCTAAGGACTATGCAATTAAAATTTTGACTCTTTAAGTTTGTATCTAATGCAATGCATGCTAGTTAACAACTTCCAATCAAGTATGCTTGAAATTTTAAAAACAGGCTTATAAAATAGTTTTTTAGAAGACTGGACTTCCCCAGGTCCGGCACCTCGTCCTCATAGGTCAGACTATCCGGACTCTACCCGCAGGCGGGGAAGGGTCTAAAGCAAGGAAAGAGTAATGCAAAAATATGCATGCGACCCCGGGGGCGATCCCCGGCTAATTCCCTAGATTCGTTATCTTTCTATGTTGTTTAGACTCACTAAAATTTTAGACTTTTAAAATTATGAGTAGAAAACTTTCACACCCTCACGAGCCTCACGTTTCCAGGCGAAAACAAAGAGCGGCATGCAATCGCCAAAAAACTAGTAAAAACAAGTAATCCTAGAGGCAATCAAATCATCACATCAAATATAAATTAATTAATAAATGTCCATAGGCAAAGTTGCCTTGCTTATTACAAACCAGAATATTGCAGAAAGTAAAGTGGCCGGCACCACTGACAACAACCCGGATTCTAAACCTAGTAATGACGCAAGTTATTTTGAGTGGGATACTCTCAGTCTTCAAATCTTCAAATCTTCAATCTTGTTCTTCTTTGGACTCCTTTTCTTCAAGCTTCTTGGAATCTTCGTAGTAGATTACCCAAATGGATAAGAGGGCACTTCCCTTTAAGAGGGAAGGCCACTCTTTCCTCTTTGGGTAAGGAAAAGGTATGATCCAAATTTGGATTTCCAAATGGAAAAGGAGTGTTCCCCAAAGGGGTATCCTTTCCTCTTTGGAATCCAAGCTTTGGATCTATGTATCCCAACTCAAAATGAACTTTCACAACACTTAACAATTATACAAATTACATTGATATCAAAATAAAAGATCTAGACTCACCTGCAGGGTTATCCTAAGCAATTAATATATATATAAAGCAGTTATTCCCAAGCAGTTGTATATGAGCAGAAAAGAAAGTAAACACACTGGCCACGCTCTTTTTATGATTTGGGGGCTTTAGCAGCTGAAGCACCTGTGCAAAGAGTTTATAATATTTATGCATTTTTTTTTTGATTTGCCCCCTTTTTATATTGCCCTGCATGAGCGTGGCCACCTGCAGAAAACTATGTCAACATCCAGATCGTACCTAACCTAAGGGTAATCTAGTCGCCAAACACATCAATCCATCCACAGAGTACAGAAGAAGTAAGCAGACATAGCAAAGCAATTTCATCCACAACATGCAGTGAAAACTACGAAAAATCCGGCACACAGCAGTAAAGTAAACACCGGCCTAACCTAGATCTAGAGTTGGTTGTCCTAGCACATCACCTAAAGTGTGTGTAAAAGGTCGTGTGGCTGGGGTAGATCCTAAAGTGGGTTATTAATTGAAGTTGTCTAAAAGGTCTGGATTTGTTAAGGCTTAAAAGGGAATTTAAATTAAAATTTAAGTATTAATGAACTAAGAATTTTAATTAAACATGTTTTAAAAGTTAATTGATTACTACCTTTGTTTCACACCGAGGCCGTGAAGTTTATTTCACCTTCCTTGGGGCTAAGCTAATAGCCTCGTAGGCCTGGGTTACCCAGTAGCAATCGGGGTTGATTAAGTTATTTAAATTGGTTGGAATTAAAAGAGTGGATTAATATAAAAATGAGTTAATTACTGATTTTTAAAGTTGATTAATTTAAGTTTGCCATTAATTGATTCGTGGCGTTGTGCCACCAGGCTCGAGGAACCAGCCTCCTTAGGACACTTAGCCCCGCAGCCCGGAGTAGTCCAGCCGATAAACCAAATTAATGTAATTGAAATAGAGACTTTTAAAATGTTAAATAATTAAAAATTAATCCATTTTAAGGTTTGACACCCTTTAGAATTCATTCGTGGCGTTGTGCCACCAGGCTCGAGGAACCAGCCTCCTTAGGACACTTAGCCCCGCAGCCGGAGTAGTCCAGCCAATAAACTTCAACTTTAGGGTGGTTGTTGTGTTTTGAAGAATTTGTTAAGTGTTTTAAGCATTAAACCAATATTTTGAGTTTTAGAATGATTTTGAGCTTTATGAATTTTTGAATACCTTAATGATTTAATTAAAGGGTTGAAAATTGACTTTTTGATTAGGTTCAAATTCTGGAGTGTTTGTATTTTATTAAAATACTAGACCTTACTACGATCAGTTAGAAGGTTAGTACGTTGAAATCGGATTTTTCTACATTTTATTACGAAGGTTTGAAGTTTCGAACTAGTTTTAACTACGGTTTGACCAATTTGTTGACTTTTCAAAATATTGCAAATTTCTGGAATTTAATATTTTTAATAAATACTAGATATCACTATGAGTTGAATGCAAGTGAGTTTGGGTGATTTGGATTTTATTAGAATTAGTTATGGATTATCGAAGTTTGGATATTTTAATGAATTTTAGGAATTTCTTAATTAGGGGGCCTCTTTTGTGATTTTGCTTCAAACAAATTCCCAAATCTCTTGAAAACACCTCCAAAGGTCAGGAACAACCTAAGGAGGGATCCCCAAGTGTTAGGGAGATTTTTGGATTTTTATATTATTATTAATTAATTATCTTAATTAAATATTGGTTGCCACTTAAAATTAAATTAAGGTTTAAATTGCTGTCAAATCAAGGGGCTTTTAATTATCATAGATTAAGGACTGAATTCTGGTCAGTTTGAGGGTTTATACATATTTTTTGGAGTTAAAATAGATTTATTACATTTTTTTAGAAGTTTAAAGGGTTAATTAAGGGTTTAAGACTTAGAAAATTAATTAGGGAACCTAATGACCTCAAAAATCAGTGAAAATTTCTCTAGGGGCTGAGGATGTCACTAAGTTCAAATGTTCAAAGTTTCAACTCAAGGGGAAGTGAATCCTAATTATTGAAATTTTTCTAAGTTTTCTATACATGGGTCCTTAATTATTGTCCTTAATCATGTCACTAGTTTTGAATAGGTTCAAATCAAAGTTCCTCTAACCCTTTGAATAAACATGGCATGCATACACAAGTTGCAAGCAAACAAGTCCTTAGATCTAGGAGAACCTAGACTAGGTGGTGTGTGTACCTACTCATGCAAATCAAGTTAAATCTTAATTAATTAAAGAATTAATCAATGAATAATTATAAAATTAATTATCCACTGATTAATCAGCATTCCCCATTGAATTCATGCAAACACAGTAAAGCTCCATTTAAAATTTCAAATGAATGTTTGAATGCAATACAAGTTAATTTAAATTCATCATTATTTTAATTAAAAATACCTTTACACTTTAAATCTTAATAACTATTAAAATATAGGTCAAATAAATCTGAGAAAATTACTGGAGATCAAAAACAAGTCTGAAATAACTCAAGCCAAATTTTGGACTTAATAGGGTTTTACTTATTCAAATATAAAATAAAAATAAAAAAAACATATTATAGAAATTAATTTTAAACTATACAATGTTTTTATTTAAAAATAATTTTAGAAAATAGAGGATGAAAAACTGAACAAAATGAGCTATTATACTCATTTTTTGGTTCAGTAATTAATTTGCTATAATTTTTTGAAGTTATGCTAATTAAAAAAGGATTTAAATCTATTTATTAATCAAACGGCGGCGCCGGCGAGACGCGTGGCGCGTTTTGGTTTGTCCAACCAGAACGCGGCGATAGCGGGACGCCACGTGGAAGGCGGCGGTCATCCACGCGTCGGCTGCAGAGCGCGGGACGCGGTTTCACTTAACCACGTCAGCGAGCACTGCGGACCGTTCGATCGAACGCCTGGATCGTTCAACGGCGGGGATCAGATCCCGTCGTCTGACCCGATTGACCAAGATCCAACCGCAGAGAGTTCGTCCCGCGGTTTTGGATGGACGGCCGGGATCAAGCCGAACCACAGCTTGAGCCACGGGATCGGGTACACGGTTGATCAACGGGCGGAACGGCGCGATCAGATCCGTTGATCGAGAGATCAACGGACCAAACGGGGCTCAGTTCATGCAGCCAGCGAACCGAGCCCTAGAACCCATTTTTTGACTCGTTCTCTTGATCCCGTGCACCAAATGAATTAAAATTTTAAACTTAGAGTCCCTAAGTGAAGAGAATCAATGGGGAATAATTTATTTTTCTTAAAACAAGCTTAATAAAAAGCTAATTAAACTAGTGTCCCTAGGGCTAGGGTTTGAGTTTTTCACCTTGATTTTGGACGGATTAGACCGTTTATGGGTTTGTTGCACTTGTAGACTGTCCACGCTCCTGTTTATAGAAGACTTCTCGGCTCGAAAGCTCCTGGATCGAGTGCTAGATCTGTTGGAACGGGTTTGAGCTAGGATCGCCGGGATCTCGCCGGAAAAACCCTTTGACCGGAGGGATTTCGGTGGGAGGGTGTTGAGAGATGTCTGGGGATCTCAATGGAACAGGGGGCAGGACTTGAGAGAGCTTGAGTAGTGAGAGACGGTTAGGGTTTGAATGTCATGCATTAGGCCCTTTTTCCCCTATTCAAACACCCCCAAGCCAAATGGATGGCTGGGATCGACTCACAAGCTCTCCAGATAATGCCACCTGTCCCTGGGAAAGCTGGAAGGCTGCGGAAAGGGCTAGACATGCCTCATTTCCATTGGATGGACTTGGGATGAGTGGAGGAGACATTGCCTAAAATTGCCTAAACCAACCCCTTAGAGCAGTTTAAACAGGGGTTAATCAGAGAAATAAAGCAAAAAGAGGAGTTTAGGCATGTGGTATAGGGGGGAAAAGGGTTCTTTTTAGGGCTTTGACCATGAGAAAAGGGTTTTAAGGGAGTGTTGACCATTTTGACCAGTCAACTGGTCAATGGCTGCTGATGTGTCACAGGAGCAGGTCATGGAACCTCTTCAAATGGCTGGATGGGTTTAACTTGGGCTGGGTTCAATTGGTTGAAGGGTTTGACCACACAAATGGTTCTTTAAGCCTTGAGTTGACTGGTTGACCAGTCAACTCCCTCAAGGGTTATGGAATTTTCAATTAGGTGATTCAAATGAGTTGATTAGGTGGATTGGAGGGTGGTTCCAAGAGCCATGTATGTCAAATAGATTAAGAAGGCTTAATGGGCCCTTAATGGGCTTCTAGGCCAAAACTGGTTGACTTAGTCAACCAGTTGGGTTCAAGGGCTAGAGATGGATTCAACAAGTTCAGAATGTCATCCTGAGTCCATTGGATGTGGTCCCAGGGTTTGGAGGGGTCGATTTGATCAAAATCACCATTTGAGCCCTTAAGGGCTTGTTTGGTCAACCTAGGTTGACTTGGTCAACCAGGTTGACCCAGGGTCTGGGTTTGGGCTCAACAGGTTTGAAATGATGTTTTAAGGTTTAATGGAGGTGGTTGGATGGCCTAAAGAGGTCATTTGGGTCAAAACACATGTTTGGTCCCTTAAAGGGCCCCTTGGGTCAAACCAGTTGACTTGGTCAACCAGGTTGACTCAAGGGTTGGAAATGGGTTCAAAAGATTTGAAATGGCATTTGAAATTTGTTAAAGGTGGTCGCATCCCATTTGGAGCTCATTTGGTTTGAAATCCCCATTTGAGCCTCATAGGGGTGTTTTGGTCAATTTTGACCTATTGGTCAACTATGGTCAAAAATGGGTTTGAAAAATGCAGTTTACTGCTCAATGGGTTAAAATCAAGGGTCTGGAAGTGATTGGAGGCTTGGATAAGGGTTCCAAGGTCAAGATCTCAAAGGGGTTAGGCTCAGTGGCATAGGTTGTAAATATTTGAAGGTTTTACAGCCTTTGAATTTTAATTCAGATTCTAGGGTTAGAGACCTCAGAATGAGCCCAAAATTGGAGGGTAGCCTTTAGAGACATGTCTTATCACTTTGCAAGTGATAGACCCTGAATCAAAGGCCATTTGACTGGGTTTTGAAATGTTTGAAAAATCTCTGAAAAGGGTGTTTAGGACAGGGCCTTAAGACTTTGAATTTGAGTTTAGACTTCTGGATTTGGAATGGATTTTAAGTTTGAATGATTTGGATTTGAATTGGATGGAGTTTGGGATTCAAATTGGTCATAGGTAGGAATCAAATTGAAATTGAAATGGATTAAATATAGAAATTGATTTAAAATTGAGGTTGATCAAAGATGGAGTTTGATTTGAAGTTGGAGTGATCCTAAGATTTAGGAGAGTTCTAAGATCTAGGATTTAAAGGGATCCTAGGCTCTAGAATAGGCTCTAAAGTCTAGTTCTAGGAAAGATCCTAAGATCTAGAGTGGATCCTAGGGTCTAGGATTAAATTTAGAATCTGGAAGGGTCTTAGTGACCTCATACAAAAATGAGGTCAACAAATGGACCCCCAATGTGTGTGGTAGAAGGAACTTCTGCTGCACACATTGGCGTTGACCGAATGGAAGTAGAATTTTGAGAATGGAAGGGAGATCATCTCCCAACCTCAAGCCTATAGGATGCTAATGGAAGGCTTACACCTATTGGATAAAGAAAACTGGTAAAACCAAGGTAGGGAATATCTAACTTTGGGTCTAAGGAAGGGCATCACCCAACCTTAGGTCTACAGGATGCTGATAGAAGACTTACTCCTAGTAGACAAGAAAACTAGAGAAACCAAGGTAGGAATACCTAGCCTTGGGTCTAAGGGAGGGCATCACCCAACCTTAGGCCTATAGGATGCTGATAGAAGACTTACTCCAAATAGGCAAATTAACTGGAAACCAAAGTAGGGAATACCTAGCTTTGGGTCTAAGGAAGGGCATCACCCAACCTTAGGTCTACAGGATGCTGATAGAAGACTTACTCCTAGTAGACGGATCAACTGGAAACCAAGGTAGGGAATACCTAGCCTTGGGTCTAAGGAAGGGCATCACCCAACCTTAGGCCTATAGGATGCTGATAGAAGACTTACTCCAAATAGGCAGATTAACTGGAAACCAAAGTAGGGAATACCTAGCTTTGGGTCTAAGGAAGGGCATCACCCAACCTTAGGTCTACAGGATGCTGATAGAAGACTTACTCCTAGTAGACAGATCAACTGGAAACCAAGGTAGGGAATACCTAGCCTTGGGTCTAAGGAAGGGCATCACCCAACCTTAGGCCTATAGGATGCTGATAGAAGACTTACTCCTAATAGGCAAAATTAACTGGAAACCAAAGTAGGGAATACCTAGCTTTGGGTCTAAGGAAGGGCATCACCCAACCTTAGGTCTACAGGATGCTGATAGAAGACTTACTCCTAGTAGACGGATCAACTGGAAACCAAAGTAGGGAATACCTAGCTTTGGGTCTAAGGAAGGGCATCACCCAACCTTAGGCCTATAGGATGCTGATAGAAGGCTTACTCCAAATAGGCAGATTAACTGGCAAACTAGGATGGTGCCACGAAGGGCGTACTCCACCACTAGCGAATGGGAATCAGGATGGTGCCACGAAGGGCGTACTCCACCACTAATCCCCGGGTCAAATGCTAGGGTAGTGCCACGGAGGGCGTACTCCACCACTAGCGGGTCTAATCCTAAGGGAAGGAAGGACCTAACCTTAAGGAGAAGGCGAAGAGCGTTAAAAAAAGAAAAACCTTAAAAAAAGGTAGGATCAAGTTGTAAATCAAGAAAAGGATGTTTTATTAATTGATAAAATGAGCTACATCAAGCATAGTATTTCTTAAGGAAACGCCCATTAATAGGTAGCATTGGGTGGTTCCCTTTACAATCTACTAACTGATACGAGCCTCCTTCGTAGACAGTCTCTATAACGAAGGGTCCTTCCCATGTAGGTTCAAATTTGCCTCCCAACTTCCGATGGGCCAAGATAGGCCTCCGAAGGACCAATACCAAGTCTCCCGCTTGGAAGGTCCTAGGTCGCACTAACTTATCGTGGGCTTGAACCATACGGGATTTATACAACTCTAAACTTTGTTGAGCTTGGAGACGTCGCTCTTCAAGGCCTTCGAGTTCTTCCAATCGTAGTCTTGCATTTTGTTCATTGGTAATTTGATTCTGAACTGCAATTCTAAGCGAAGGGATTTGTATTTCCAAGGGTAGAACAGCCTCAGATCCATACACTAGTGCAAACGGGGTGGATTGGGTCGGGGTTCTATAAGTGGTACGATAAGCCCACAGAGCTTCCACCAACCGCTCATCCCACTGTCGTTTGTTATCATCAAGGGTCTTTTTGACAATTTGCACCAAGGTTTTGTTGAAGGCCTCGGCTAATCCATTTGCCCGAGGGTAATAGATCGTCGAGTATCTCCAATCAATATTATGGCGCCTTACAAAGCTATTGATTTTTGTAGACTTGAATGCGGACCCATTATCGGATATGATTCTGCGGGGTACGCCGAATCGATATACAACATGGTCACGAAAGAATTTTAAGACATGGTGTGATGTTACGTTTCGTAGGGGAATTGCTTCCGCCCATTTTGAAAAGTAATCGGTTGCAGCTAATATGAAACGATGACCTCTCGCGGAGGGAGGGTCAATCGGCCCAATGATATCCGTGCCCCAACTTTCAAAAGGCCACGAGGCTATCGTAGGGTGTAACACATTAGGCGGCTGATGTAAAACCACACCATGGACCTGACATTGATGACAGTGCTTTGCAGTATTCATGCAATCGTCAATCATTGTAGGCCAGTAGTATCCAAGTCTTTTAATCTTTAATTTCATTTTTGGACCCGATTGATGAGCACCGCACAGTCCTGAATGAACTTCATTAACAATTTTCTGGGCTTCTCGCTTGTTCAAACAGCGCAGCCACATGTGATCGAAAGACCGACGGTACAACAGATTGTTAACTAGTGCATATGATAGGGCACGTTTCTTAATCTGGTTGGAGAGTGATTTATCCTGAGGAAGCTTCCCTTCTTTAAGGTAATCGACTAAGGGTCGCCTCCAATCGCCTTCTTCGTCAGTCGTCAAAGAGGCAGAAAGGATCTGAAGGGGAGTCTTACTAATATGTTCCAAATCTATAAGAGAAAGAGTCTTACGACCCTGTATCTCTATAGGGATGGAATCCTCCTCAGGACATGCAAATTCCTTTGCAAGTTTTGCTAAGGCATCCGCCGCAGAGTTGCTTCCACGGGGAACCCTATACAAAGTAGCAATGGGAATTTGTTCCAACAAGTGAAGCGTGTACTGGTGATATTTTAGGAGATTCGGATTCAAGACTTTATAAGTTCCGGCGACTTGGTTAATAACTAGTTGGGAATCTCCAAAGATCTTAATCTCTTTAATCTCCATTAGAATTGCAAGTTCCAAACCAGTTATCAGAGCTTCGTATTCAGCTTCGTTGTTTGTGCAAGGCTCCGATAAGTGGTAGGAAAAATGCATCATTCCTTTTTCTGGTGTAATAAAAATTAGACCGACTCCGGCCTTTCCAGGAATCACAGATTGTTGGGTCGCAATCCTACAAGAGGATGCTGCCCCATCAAAATATAATTCCCAGATGGCCTCGCTAGATTTCCCCAAACTCATGATTTGTTCGTCGGGTAAGTCATCATTCAGAGGAGAATCTGCTGGCAGCGGGTGTGCTGCCAGAAAGTCGGCAACAGCCTGTCCTTTCACAGCACGAAGAGGAGTGAAAGTAATCTCAAATTGCAACAATATCATAGACCAACGGGCTAAACGTCCTGACAACGTAGGTCGGGTCATAAGATATTGCAAAGGATTAACTCTCGAAATTAAACTCACTGAGTGTGAAAGCATATAATGCCTCAGTTTTTGGGCTGCGAAGACTAAAGCAAGACAATGCTTTTCAATTGAAGGGTATCGAATTTCCGTAGGAAGAAGTCTTCGACTAAGATAATAGAGAGCATTCTCCTTGCCTTCGTCGTTGACTTGAGCCAGCAGGGCGCCTAAAGATTCATCTAAGGCTGCAGTGTAGAGAATTAACGGCTTTCCCGGAATTGGAGCTGCCAAGACTGGCGGGTTAGAAAGGTATTGTTTGATATCGTCAAAAGCATTCTGACACTTCTCGCCCCATACGAATTTAGTATCCTTTTTCGCAAGGACAGAGAAGGGTTGACATCTCCCGGAAAGATTAGAAATAAACCTCCTTATATATGCCAATCTACCTTGTAGAGACCTTAACTGAGTAAGGCTCTTAGGGGATGGCATATCTAAGATGGCTTCAATTTTAGCAGGATCTATCTCAATTCCGCGGTGCCTTACTACGAATCCTAAGAATTTTCCCGAAGCGACGCCGAAGGCGCATTTCAAGGGGTTCATTTTTAAATCGTAGCGACGCAACCGTTCGAAAACAACTCTTAAGTCATACAGGTGAGCCTCTTTAACCTTGCTCTTGACAACTAAATCATCAATATAACATTCAACTTGATTATGAATTAAGTCGTCAAAGATACGGGTCATGGCCCGTTGGTAGGTTGCTCCGGCATTCTTCAAGCCGAATGGCATTACCTTATAACAAAAGATTCCAATAGGGGTTCTGAACGCCGTATTTCTCTCATCTTCAGGGGCCATCTTGATTTGGTTATAACCCGACGAGCCGTCCATGAATGAGAAAATAGCATGTGAGGAGGCAATGTCCACCATGAGTTCTGGTATTGGTAAAGGGAACTCATCCTTAGGGCATGCCTTATTCAGATCCCTATAATCGACACAAATCCGAATCTGACCATTTTTCTTTCGAACTGGCACGACGCTGGCCACCCAAGAGGGGTATTGTTCCTCTCGAATGAATCCGGCCTCTGCCAATTTTTTAACTTCAGAAACGACTTGTTGCTCAATCTCTAAGCGCATGCGTCGAGGAGCTTGTTTAACAGGGATGGCATCATGCCGAACCCCAAGTTTGTGAACTGCTACCTCAGCAGGCAAACCTGGCATTTCGTCATATGTCCAGGCAAAGCAGTCCCTAAACTCGAATAACAATTGGATTAAGTCTTGAGTTTCACCCTCGCTTAACAGAGTACTTATAAAAATCGGACGGGGGTCATCATCGTTTCCTAAGTTAATTTCTCTTAACTCATCGACTGTCGACTTAATTTCCTCTTCAAATTCAGGGGTGCATCCCGAACTTGAAGATCATCGGGATCGTCTAAAGTCTCCAAACAGAGTCCATCCAAAGGACAAGGAGGATCTGTAGGGACATTTGGAGAATCAAGATGGTAAGTTATCATTAGGCAATACTCATCATCATCAAATGAACTAACGGTCCCAAAGCCAATACCACTTGTTGGATTTTTATTTACTTTTGTTCGCCAAATGTTCTCGTGGTATCTAGCTTGACCCTTAGTCCATCGGTATGGTACAGAACCTTTAGAAAAAGTATTTTTTACACAAACAGGGAAGTAGCCGAAAGGTAATTCCATTAATTCATTAAAATCTGCCTCCTCAAGGGTTACATCACCTTCGTCCCTTGCGGAGGAGGAGCCAGGAAAGAATTTCTGGACTTTCTTAACTTCACCATCCAAGTTGGGGGCCACTTTGACTTCCAACCCTACAACCCTGCCTGCCGACAGTGGGGTCAGAGAAAGGGCCTCAATCCTTCTAGTGAGCTTTTCATACATTGTTAATTCAGGCTCGTCACTTTTAACTTTTGAAATATCTACCTCAGGGTCACTGTCCTGGTCTAAGGTGAGATCAAATTTTGGAGGAGTATTTATGTTTTGATAATCGAGAGAGAGAGCAGCACCTTGACTTTCTAGCTCACTATCGGAATCTGATTCCAAATCAATGTATACGGGTGCTGTTCTTCTGTCTAGTGAAGCGCGGCCTCGACCTCGTGCCCTTAAAGCCATCCTCCCACCTCTTTGAGGTAATGTGCTTGGAGGTCTAAGGACAACAATATCAGAGTCGTCTTCACTACTCGATTGAATCATTTCTTGATTGATATTATTATCTTTTTCTTTCTTTTGGTTGAATTTTTGTTCAACCATTTTCTCCTCAAATTTGATCTCTAATTTAGAACGGGACGACGACCCTTTTGGTACAAATATGCAGCATCTTCGTAGATCCCAATTTCTTGAATTGAGAATGGTTGCAAATCACCCTTAATCACATGTTCAATGCCATCTCGTTGATACTTAATGCATTGGTGCAGGGTAGACGGAACCATTCTATATTCGTGAATCCAAGGTCTACCTAGAAGTGCGTTAAAGGACGTAGTCGAATCAATTATATGAAATTTAGCTTCAGTTTTTAAACCTCCTATTTCCAGGAGTAGAGTGATGAACCTAAAGCTCTCTCGCCCTTCTCGTTGAACCCACGAAGCACCAACCTGTCGGTTGAAAGCTTGCTAGTATCAACTCTGAGATAAGCAAGGGTCTTTATGTTCATCACGTTGACCGATGCACCCGGATCAACAAGGACTCTTGATAACTTGAAATTTCCCACATTTACAGTAATGTAGAGGGGACGATTGTGGTCAGCAGTTCTCAAGAGTAAATCTTCGTCTGAAAAGGTAACCCCAGGGACCTCTTTGAAGTAGAGAGCCTCACCTTCTGAAGTTGCAGCCAACTGTGTTAAGCAAATCTCGGGATCGAGAAGTGCTTTAATTAAAGACTCCCTCATTTCTTTGGAAAGAAGGAGGGCGTCATAAATACTTAATTTTGCTGGCAACTTCCTAAGGTGGGCTAGAACATTGTAATCAACCTTAGGAACGACAGACTCGAAACCCGGAGGAATTAAAGGGAATTCTGGTTGTTGAGGAGAATCCGGACTTAAAATTTCGAATGAAGGTTGCTTGCCTTTATCCTGAGGGGGCAACCTAGGGGGTAAGACTTTACCGCCACGGAGTTGCACCTGCTCGATGTTTTCGGGCGGGCAAACTAGGGCAGTGTCTACACACACCATAGGTGTTGGATCATCATTTTCTGAAAGTGAGTCAGAATCTGAAAGTTCTATCAAGATAGGATTTCCCTGAAAATTGATTTGAGGGAAATCACTTTCTGATAAAGCTTCACATTCGACCTCTTCTTGAATAGTCGATTCGGGGAGGTTGGTTTGACTAACCTCAATATTTGGTTCATTAGGAGTTTGATTCAAAGCAGGAGAGTCATCAATTTGCATTTGAGATTCATGGTTAATCATCAAGACAGAAGTAGAAGGATGTTTTTTATTCATCTTTTGACCCTTCGCCTTTGATGGGGCAAAGTAAAAGTCAGATAACAAAAGAGGGGAAAGGGTTTTAACACCACCATCCGCCATTCTAATACATCTCTCATCTATACACTTCCTCTCTACAAAATCAGATTTCTCTTCTTTCACATTTTTCTCAGTAGTTCCTAAGACTACTGGAGAGGGAAGTGGCTCAACATCCTTCTGCGAAGCATCCAGGTCAACTTTCCACACCGGGGCCTGGGCTATCGTAGTCAGCTGTTGAGAAAGACGAAAAGACTTGTTAATCGACTTTTTAAGTGCCCGGGACAAAGCAATGTCCCAACCATCTTCAATAAAACAAGAAGAGTTAAGAGGATTACCTGAAATGGCCTTAATTGAAGCTTTTTCTGGATCGACCAAGTATTCCTTAGGTATTATGATATTACCTTGGGTGTAGTTCCTCTCAAGCCAATCTTTGAACACAACGCAGTCCTCAAGAGGGTGACTAAGCATCCTGTGGTACGGGCAATACTTGGGATCATCTTTCTTGCTCTCATCCTCAGGCCTCCTAGCCTCTGGCAACTGAAAATCTGGTTTCTTTAACAAACTTCTGAAGATCTTCTTAACTGACTCCCTTTTAAATGGATAAGGCTTTGCCAATCGCTCTCTAAAAGGGATGAAAGAGGGATCTCTAGTATGTTGAGGAACTATCTGAAAGGGCTGCTTCTGAGGCGACTGTGGTGGAAGTGGAGTGCTAGGCTGACTAACCATTGGCCTCTTTCCTTTATCTACTGCTGAGACCACAGCTTTCTTTTCAAATGTCTTCACCAGTTTTGGACCCTTCCTTTCCTCAGACTGCTCTCGTAAGAATGGCATCCTAGGAGCCTCTTCCTGCAAATTGCTAGCCTTATTAAGAAGTTTCTCAAAAGTTTTAATAGTGAAACCCTTCAGGAGAAAAGCAACAGGACCGTGGATATTCTTCAACAGAATCTCCACAGCATGTTGTTCTTGCAGCTGGGGTTCACACTTCATCGAGAGGTTTCGCCACCTCAAGATGTACTCAACTAGAGACTCTCCCGGCTTTTGCTTTTCAACCACGAGATCGCCCACAGTAGTGCGTTGTTGCGCTCCAGAAAATCTCTTAAGAAAGAGGTTTTCTAGGTCGCTAAAGGTTCTTACTGAACCGTTGGGCAGATCGGCGTACCATTCAAAAGCAATGCCGGATAGACTACTTACAAATTGGCGAAATAGTAGAGCATCTGACCCTCCTGCATTGCAACAGCTTGCTCGGAAATGGGCTAGATGCTGTCTCGGATTTTCAATTCCGGTGAAAACTTTAAAAGTTGGTGGCACGAAGCCTTTGGATAAGGAACTAAGTCATATTCCTCGGGGTAGGGTCTACCCTTTGAAATAGACACCGTTCCTTGAGCATGGGCTAAGGCCCCCTTACCTGGTCCTCAATTAATTGCTTGATATCCTTCTGAGGTGGGATCGGAGGAATAGTGGAAACTGCAGGGTGAACTGGAGATGTCTCTACTGGACAAGGGAGAGTCACAGGTGGTGACTCGAGAGGTCTGGAATTAAGTTCTGCCCTTTTGGCCTTTCTGTGAGCTCTCGAGCTGACTGGTGGATCTTAAAAGACTCTTGTTGTGATTTGTCCAACTTCTCTTGCATTTCTCTAACTTGTGACATCATGCTAGCGAGCTGAGTCTCCAAGTTTTTTATATGTTCTTCATCTCTATCTTTCACAGACTCATCTGACTCTGACTCAACAGCATGCGGATCATCATCCTTAACAAATCGGCGCTTGCTGGGCTCAGCTTCTTTATTAGATCCTCTAGTTTCGACCACATGAATGCCCCAACATAATCATCTTCATCTCCGAGGAGATCATCCATATCAGGGTCGAAAGAAGCCGTTCCTTCTTTGTTCAAAGGATATTTCTTATTTCTTGGACTACCTCCTCGACCGGTCTATCCCCAATTGACTTAGGGTCAAGGGGTAAGTATCCTTTATACTCAGCCATATCAAACAACTCTTCAGAATCCATAAGGGCGATGATTTCTGTAAGCTTTGGATTAGGATCTGGTTGAGACTTTGTATCCGGTTCATCTTCCATTTCTAAATCCTGGTCAATTCTCTCCTCTTCGACTATCCCAGAGCTGGTAGTCAGAAGAGTGGCATCCTCTACAGGGAGAGGGACATATTCCTCAGGAGAAGTAGGAGCTTGTAAGGTGATAGTTCCCACATCTGGTAAGGTAAGGTCCTCAGACACCTGACTAAGGGGCCTAGGAATGACACTCGGACTTTGGGGATCATCAACTGGGGTAACAGGAATGGTGATTATTGGATCCGGGGTCAGACTGGCTGTGGTAGGGGCTGTCAACTGTAACAACTGGAGTACTAGCCTGAACATCCATCAATTCAACTGCACTCGGAGTAGGGTCGACTGGAACTCGTTGGAGCTGCAGAATGAACTTAGAAGTTCTAGGAGGTGGTGGTAGATTCTCCAATTTAGTTCTTTTTGGCACATATCTCCTTTCAGGAGATTTAGGTCTTTTTCCTTTAAGGTCCACAGACTTTTGAACTTCAACCCCCTTTGGTTTGACAATCACAGAGGCCAATCTTACAGGTTTATGTGGGGGTACCGGGGGTCTACCAGTAGAGTGGCGGCCTCTCTCGGACCCAGTCAACACAATACCCTCTGTTTGAGAGGACAGAGGGCGTGGCACCCAGTGATATCCATCAACCAGTACCGAAGTAGCGGGCTGTCTAGCATACTTCTTATTCTTCCTAACGAATTGAGGGGTTAAATTCTTCGCTTCAGATACTTCTTCCTTCAGCACTTCTTTTTGGAAGCGATGTGAGATCACTCCCTTTAACTGTTTCACATACTCCTCTCTAGTCTGTCCGGTCTGTGCAGCACAGGTGTGAATTATATTTCTCAAAGTTCTTGCCTTTTGAAGATGTTTTTCTTTCTGAGTCTTCTTGGTCGAGTAGTCGACCGGGCATGGTGGAGAACGGGCTATCCTAGCTATCCTCTCCTCCCCTTGAGCTGAAGCCAGGGGGTAAAAGCGACTTCCTTCAGGAGGGGAGAGGAAGCAGGAATAGGTAGCTCCTCAACAGCCTCAGGTTCTACTTGGGCCAAGGTCTTAAAGGTAGGACTCTCTTAGCCTTAGAGATTTTCTTTCTAAGTCTCCTCAAGTAATTCTTCTTCTGATTTTTTGTGGTAAATCTAAGTCCAGAACTAGACCTTCTTCAAAAACAGACTTAATTTCAGTGGAAGGCTCAACAATTGGTTCGGGTTGTTTCTGATCATCACTGACTACTGGCAAGGTGGGTGCAGATCCCACAATTAACTCAACTACTGGGGGAGTTTCCTTACTGGCATCTAGGCTCACAATCTGGTGTCCATCCATAGAGAGCTCAAGAGTACTAAATCCCATTCCAAAAATAACAGTGCTCCCTTGGTCATTAACAGTCGAATACAACTCTCGGTCAAAGGAGAAAATCAGTTGGCCAGCCATTTGAAATTTTCTGAAAGTTAAAGAAGATGATTAAAATTAGATCTTTTGAAAGAGTAGTAAAAAGCATTTTATTATCATTTTTTTTTTTTTGAAAGTATGACATATATTGGCCCACGAGGAAATCGTATGGGGTAACATATGTCGACTTGGAGTTTAAGAAGATTTTTGAGAAAATTTTGAGAATTTGAAATGGGTTTTCTTACAAGTTCGAAACACAACGGACAGAGTTTCCCCTTGCCCGAAGGCTTATGGAATTGTGAGAAAGCCCAAGTAAAAAGAATAGTTCAACCCTCCCAACTTAGAAGTTAAAGGGAAATGAGGGGGTTAAAACTAACAAGTTTGGAATGAAATCAAAATTTTTGAATGCTTTTTAATTTTAAGGATTTATATGTCGACCGAAAAATTTATTGACCATAAATCCATAAAATTAATTAAATTAAAAAAAAATCCAGAGATCTGATTTGACACTGTCGCCTCACAAGCTATGCTGGGGCAGAAGGTCAAAATCAGAACAGAAATTTAAATGAAATCAAATTTAGAGGTAAAACCTCTCTTTTAATATTTTGTTTTTATTTTAGATGTTGGCCACACTAACCCAAGGAAGAAATGAGTAAAGGACCAACAGAAGAAATGATAGTTAAAACTACCGATGAAACAAATTTTTGCCATTATAAAGATGGAGAGAGAGATTTGTCCCACCGGGCGTGCCATTTTTTGTTGGTGGAATTTTGAAAACATATTTCGAAAATATTTGTTTTCTTTGGGTATTTAGATTAAGGATGAGTTCTAATTCAAGGCCGAATCAACTCGTTAGAAAGAAAATACTTTAACAGGCAATGGTTATACGAACGCTAATGGCTTCCAATCTAGATACTGGGGCAAAAGGCTCCTTTAAAATTGATTCTCTTTTTTGTTATACCCCTTAGTCACATCTTACCTTAGGCTTAACCACCCACTCATATCAATTCACCTTATTCTTAAAGTCCACTTGATTCCCAAACTACACTTTGTCTCTTAGGTTTTTCTACAAGCTTCCACAACATAATTACTACACATATTGGTTAATCTCCTTCTACAGGGCTATAGATCCAAAAAACATCAGTTAAAGGGCTTGGTTTATGTGGTGGGTTCAGTCATTGAGATAAAGGTAGAGTGGTTACTCCTCTAAGTCCATGCCTTGTATACTCCATCGAAGGGGTCTCTAAAATTAGATCTATAGGGTGCCTCAAGAGTTTCTCCCATCTCTAGGCAGAGTGTGTGAAGGTTCAACCATTTCCTTCCATATCTGCATTTTTTCTACTCTTGGGTAAACTCTCCTACTCCTTTAGTGTTGCTCTACCCAATTCTCCAAGTTTCTAATCTAGTGGCAATAACTCTCCATCTTCATCCAAAAAATTACTCTTCTAGGCTTTTTTGGAATTAGACTCACAAATACTATAAGTGTACGTATCTTCCACACCAAAGTCCTCTTCTTAAAACACCCTAATAGATTCCCAACACTCCTTCATCAGATTTTGGACAAATTTTCCTTAGTAAGACTTCCCATTATTGTGAATGAAAACCTTGCTACCAAGACATGAAGGTGGGAAAGATTGGGTGTCCTTACCCTTAAGGATCTCATAGGGGTCTGATTTAATTTGGCTCTTAATATATTACCTATTCATCACTTAACAAGATGTGTTAACGCTCAGCCCAAATGTATTTGGAAGTGAATTCGCAACAAGCATGGTCTTGTAGCCGGGCTTCCACTAAGGTGGGTTTCTTCCGTTCAGCTACCACGTTCTGCTGAGGGGTAAACTATGAGCTTTGATGTTGTGGGCTAATCCCTGTGTACTCACAAAAATTCTCCTAATCTCGCATTTTCAAACTCTCCCCATGGTCACTATGGTTGGTCAAGATCTCACATACTTGCTTTGAATTCCAAGTGATGAAGGCTCTATTACTCATCAAATGACTCTTTTGTGTGACAGAAATCTAATCCAAGTAAACCTCGATTAGTCATTGACACATCACAAAACCTTAGACTTTCCCTCCCAAGCTGACAGTGCTAACTTGTCCAAACAAATCCATTTGAAAGGAATTCTAAAAGGTCTAGACGGTGACTATGTCACTTTAGCGGGTGAAAAGTGGAGTGGATTTGTTTTTCTAATTGGCATCATCACATAGGTGTCTTTTAAAAACTTAAGCTTGGGGACACTCTAAAATAGGCTTTTTGGATCACTTTCCTAAGGGTTCAACTGGCATGTACATAATCTCTGTGCACAACCATGAAATCATCAATTGCAGTTTTAAGCAAAAATGAAACAACACATCATTTGATATTTAAAATCAAGACTTGTAAATGTTAAGATTCGATTTTCCTGCCAAATTAGTGTTATTATTTAGTTCATAATGCAAGAATTTGCCAAAAATTTTATGATGAAGCCCTTGCGCAAAGTTGACTAATGTTTAGCAGTTGTGTTTCAGTCCACTCTACAAGAAAAATTTTTTATTCAGATGGAATTCTTGGAATTACAATTATACTGCTCTACCAACTTCTGGTGGTGTTATCTCCTAGTGTCTCATTGTTCCTGTCATAGTCTCCAAGCACTTTGCTTATGATTGTCAGTGTAGTCAATATGTTGAGTGCATTTGATATCTAGGTACCACATAATATCCTCGAGGCCTTTTGTGAGAGCTTGCCTACAAAATTATCAATGTCAGATTTAGGTATCCCAAACATTTTGGGTTCCTTCTTATGGAAAGTAGAATAGAATGCAATGCTTGCTGTGGATCATATAACTTGCGGTCTACCAAACCCATTGTGGGCTATAGGAATGTGGTTTGTGTGTGCTTTGATGTCCTAGCATGCCACATGATAAAACATCTAACTCCAGGAAAGGATGCACTATCGACTCAGATGGTGATCTTTTTTACTGCGATGCATGGAATTAAGACTTTTATTTTCAAAAGGTCTTAACTATTTTTCTAATTTTTTATATCTTTTTCTAACTCAGAATGGGTCAATTTTTAATGTATCATGGAATCAACTATCTCACAGCTTTTTGTTTAAAGCATCAAAACTCATCAAGTAAAGCCTGTGATTTGAATCAATTGTGAATGAACTTTGTGAGGTTTTCATGCTTTTTTTGGTAAATTAAAAATTCCAATTTAGACTAGCATGAGTTTTCTTAAGTTTCCTATATGTGCATGTATTTTTTTTAGAAATTCAAGGAGTTGATCCATAGGTTAGTTCACATACCTCTTCTTGCGTCCACTTGGACAAGATTATTATCTGCATTTAAACACAAGTTTGTTGTCTCATCCTTTCAGATTCAGTTTCTGAGGAATCTTGATGCAGAATCTGCCCAGAACGCTTTTTAGAATCGCTTTTTTGCTCTTGTCCTTTTTGAGATTGGTTTTCCTCACCCTTCTCCTTACTGGAGTGTGCCTTTAAGCGTAGGAAAATAAGATTTAACGTGCACTGGCTTTTGACATTCAAAGAAAATTTGTTCATTAGAATTCTTAAATTTTTGCTACCCTTACCTTTATTCCCTTTTGTTGATCTTGTGCTTCTTCCTTTAGAATGCTCTTAAATGCTTATGATTAAAGCAACATCATCGCTTTCAGACCGGGAAGAGTCAGTGTCCAAAATACGTCTCCTTTAGTGCCACCGTTGTCTCTTTCTTCCTTTCACTGCATCAAGTTGCTTTGGTTCACCCCTTCCTCGTAGCAATGAGTTGAACCAAGTAAGTTATCGATGAATATGTATTTTAAATTTTAGATTCAGATATTGTAGTAATTTTTGCATCAAAAGAGTAAGGCAAACATTTAAATTTTGTTTGCTTTTTTATAGTTAGATTGTTCTCTTATTTTACATGCAAAGAAGTAACAATATGAGTAAACTTGTATACATTTCAGATATCAATTAAGATGGTTTCATATAAAAAATTCGTAATCATTGCAAGGAATATTCAAACGGGATTGCTTGACTTCATTAGTACCTTCATAGGTGATACATAATTTATCCAAAATTTCTTTCACAAGTTAGTGCAAGTGGAAACAAGCATGTAATTTCGATTCAAAGCATAGAAAAAATAGTTGAAAACATTTTACATTTAATTACGCTAAATCCCTATCATCTAGAGTTTCATTCAGTAAATGGACGTGGAACAATAATGCCATTCAATTTTCTAGTGGAGGTGTATAAACCATCGTAACAAGCATTCCACATGCAATAATCAATTAATGTTAAAACATAGACCATGGGTGTTTTCACAAAAATCAAAAGGGATATTATCAAACAAAGGCGGTTCGAGTAATAGGAATACCCTTCAAAGTATTATGATTTCCGTTGTTAGCCATGGATCAACATTCAAAAAGTTTATAAAATTAGTTTTTATGAATCCCACTCTGATACCTCTTGAAAGTTAATCAGGGATGTTAAGCCCTTAAACTATCCCGTGGCTAACCAGAAGGGGGTGGGGGTGAGAATTGGTATTTAAAAAAATTTCTTTAGTAATGCACAAAATTAAAACCCAAAAATCACCATAGAATCAGGAGTATGAAAACTATATAAACGCGGAAGCACAACTAAGAAAGATTCACCGTTATTTTTAGTGGTTCGAGTCAATCCTTGACTACGTCCACTCCTCGGAGCTCCATATGAGTAGTGCACTACTAAGACGTCTCTCCTTTAGCTCCCACAGCTAGGAGGAGAAGCCATACAATAGACTCCTTTTCACTAACCCGGTGCGACTGTGAACCAATCTTTTGCTTCCTCCTAAGCGAGCAGAGAATCAAGACCTTTGCTGAAGTAGACCTGCCAGAAACCTCCCAAGGATTGAAGGATGGAAGAACGAAAGGTTGAGACTTGGATCATTGCTTTGGAGCAACATTTGTGATCCCTCTCACAAACCTCCCACTAAGGAGTTCCTTCTCTCTCTCATATACCCCCTCTACCAAGGCTCTACTCAGGTCAAGACAGTAGCCTCCTCAAGATCTGGCTGCATGGAAAAAATTTAGGTCCTTTAAATAAAATTTCAAGAATGACATTATCATTCCAGGATGATGGATATAGTCCCAGATGATAGGAATTATCGTCCAGGTCTGTTAGGAATATCGGGGGGGGGTCTGTCCGATCAGTACAAGATAAGCTCAATCAGTCGGAGATATTTGGGACGATCAGAAGGAAAAATAAAAAAAATTTTTGGTTACATCGTCCAGGCGATACAATATTGTTCTGGCCGATTAGTTCATATTTGAGTAAAATTATCCTGACTTTGCCCAGAATAGGTGCCAGACCGATGATCAATCATCCAGGAATTTCATTCACGGCCGACCTTTGCGATCGGCCTGGCGATGTAAATCGTATCAATCATCCTTAATTGCTTTCCTTAATGTAGTTTTAATTTAGGCATAATTTATGTGGTATTGTCAGGCCGATATGGAGATCGTCCTGGGTCGATATTTAAAAATAAAGGATACCTAAATTGTCTTGGGCGGTAGTTTTTTCTGATTGGAGCCTATACGTCCTGGCCGATACACGTATCATCCAGGATGATTTGCTTAATGACGGGCTGCTTTTTACCACCGTTTGATGCCCTATTTAGGGTTTCTATCTTCTAAAGCTTGAATAATCATGGTCGATGGAACATCGTCCTGGATGGTATCGTTAATCAAAATAGAAAAGATCTGGAAACCCCTCAAGTGTGTGTGTGCAAAAGGTTACTTTGCTTCAAGAACCTATTTTACATTTCACTCAGAAAGAAAAAATACATATTTGTAATCAACCACTAAATCTACGATCTTGAGACTGGCTGGTTGCATTCGTTTTTTGATCCTGATTAATTTTGTGAGGCAAAGCAGTCGTAGAAGAACTTGGATGTTTCTATCATACAAAGTTTAATCAATATTTCTTATTCACATAATTGTCATTATGTGACCATACCATCTAAGACAACACTTTTTTATATCTTCTTCATTGAGCTACGCCTACATTTTCACCATTATGCACGTTTCGTATCTGCCTCAAGAGTAAAGCAGTCATCCAACTGAGCATCATCATCTTTGCAAACACTTAATTTATTATGCTTTTAATGGTCAATATTATTACCATAAGAATTTACAGTCTTCACCTCATTTATTATAGAGTTTTCTCTTAAGT
The DNA here is from genome assembly GCA_022539455.1 of Dendrobium nobile. Taxonomy (NCBI): domain Eukaryota; kingdom Viridiplantae; phylum Streptophyta; class Magnoliopsida; order Asparagales; family Orchidaceae; genus Dendrobium; species Dendrobium nobile. Next base: position 19,195,821 of record CM039721.1, on the reverse strand, counting down.
TTGTGAGAGGAAGTTTTATCAAACAAACATGTCCGATGTATTCTCCATTTTATCATCCATCTTGAATTCAACTATTAATTTCCCCATGTATTTCTCAAACTCACTCTTCTATTAAAAGACCCATTATATCTAAAAATGCGTTCTCTATTAATAACTTGATCGTCCAATGTCATAATCCCCCCAATAGATCTATTACTACTAATATTTCTTTCCATATATTTGGCTTTAGTTATACTCAAATGAATACCGTTAGATTCTAAGATTGACCTCCATAATTCAAGTTTACGTTCAACTCCATCATTAGTACTTTATTAACAAGAAGAATATCATCAGCAAAGAACATTACACCAAGGTTATAACTTGTTGCCAAATGTCTGTTAGAGATATTTATAACTAATGCAAAAAAGATATGGGCTTAAGGGATGTTTCTTGATTGAATCTAACATAAATAGGAAAATACTTAGTCAAACCACTTTGTGTTTGACAAAGTAACAACTCACATTCATATTCTTAATTATTGGAATATCAACACTAATTAACTACTTTCTTTTCTTGAACTCTCTATTACACTTCACTTGGAACTTTATCATATGCTTTTTCTAAATCAATAAATATCATATGAAGATCCTCCTTATTCTCTCTATAAAATTATCCATCAAACTCTCAACAAATATATATCTTCCATAGTAGGACTTAACCTGACATTTATCCAAATGATTTTGAGAAACTTTAAATTTCTAATATTAATAAATGCTCCATAATCATCTTCATTGTTTTTAAAGGTATGACACTTTTATTTTAAAATTTTGATAACCTCACTTATTCTCCACTCATCTTTAATCCTTTGCAATTCTTCAAAATATATTAAAATGTTTAGTATGTCATGAAAATTTCTTCATCTCCTAAGCATTTCCACACCTATATTAAAATTCGATTCAAGTCAAAAACCTTTTCCACACTTCTTTTTCTTTAATGCCTCTCTTACTAAATACACTGATTTAAAAATAAATAAATAAAGATCGTTATTTTTATTTAGGATGCTAAGGTCACTAAAATCAATCGTATTCTCCCAACAATTTCATTGAAAAGTTTTGCAAAATATATTTCATACCATCTTTCTTGAAGTACTCTTCAAATAAAATCATTTTTTTATCTTCATCTTTATTGCACTTCACTTTTGAACAAATTCCTTACTACACTATCTCTTTATTTAGCTAACCTTATAAATTTATCTCCCCCCCTTAATATATATCTATTATATAAATCATTAAAGATAAAAACTATTTGCATTGAATAGTACTTTCTTAGACTCCTTACAAGCCTCTTATATATTTTCAAATTATAAGCGTTTTTACTATATAAACCAATTTTTATATTAAATATTCTTATTTTTTTATCGTTTATTGTACATTTTGATTCCACCTCAATTTTTTTTACTATTATGAGCTTTTCTTTTGATACTTCAGTATATCTTTTGTAACATCTTTATAATTCAAGATCTACTTCTTCATACATAATATTGGTTTTTGATGTGCAAACAAAATCTTATGATCTAGAATTCTTACTCCTAAAATTTTTTGTTTAATTTTTCTTTATGTCCCATTTAAGTGTATGTTGGGTATATGAACTTTCACTCAAAACAACGTTATATACTCTTTGTATCTAAATGGAGGGGGGGGGTGATATTTTTCTTATAGAAAATAATCAATTTGGTTTTACTATATCATACTTTTAAGTGATTGTTGATTTCTGTATAAGGTGTTAGACCTATATATTGTCCCATGGTCAAAACCAAGAGGGGGGTGTGTGAATGGGTAATTTTTAAAATTCTCTTGTATTTTTTAAATAGAAAAACTAATTGTAAATTGGTAGCCAGATTATTTAAGTTTTAAAAATAAAACTTTTACCATAGTAAATAACTACAGTAACAAAATGCAAAATAATAAACACACAAAGATTTATAGTGGTTCAGTCAAACACGGACCTATATCCACTCCACTGAAGACTCTCTCCTTAAGTATTTCTACTTGACCAAAGTGTCTCTTCTTCTGCCCCAACCGCAGGCAGAGAAAACTTTCAAAAGATATCTCTTTCACCAATCCTCGGTGCCGTAGAGAACACATCATCCTTTCATACTCTCAAATGTGGGAGAGAACTCTCTGTTTACACTGCTCCAAGTGTCGGTAGAGAACCGTCTATCGTGTTCACACTCTCTAAGTTGTCGGCGAGAAAAAGTCAATCTTTTCACACCCTCAAAAGTGTCAGCTAGGGTACGTCTCCTTTCACACCCTCACAGTTTCAGTAGAGTAACAGATCTTCTTTATAAGATATTCTCTTAAGCAATTAGATAGAGAAATGAAGGTAATCAACAAAATTCACAAAGAGATCCTTACCTTTGAGTAACCTGTGAAACTTCACACTCCAATTATAAGAAATCTCTCCTCCAACACTCTCCCACATCTCTCTTTAATTTGCTCTTGAAAAATCAGAGACAACACTTTTTACATCAATTTTAATGTCACCGTTTTATACAAAGTACTATAAAAAACTATCATAAAAATCTAAAATTTTCCATATTTTGAGCATCCACGACCGCTATAGTACGATTGTATGTTTTATGTATGAATAATTCAAAAAAACTATTACGTACGTCCTTTTATGACTCATGATACAAAATCGCATTTCGTTACACGATGTTTTTTTTTTTTTCCACCTTCCGTCGAGTCGAAACAAATCAGTAATTTTCCACCTTTATCTGGGTGAGGGGGACCCCAAATTCTCTACCCTAGATGACCGTACATGTTATGATGGACATCGTGTTGTATGAATCAATTAAAAAAATTTTAAGTTCATCGGAAGAAAAGAGACCCTCCCAATTTGACCCTGGACGGACATAGTTATGATGACAAATTGGTTGGTTACAAAGTTCAAACAATTTTGTAGGTTCGTCTGGATGAAAAGGGACCCGTCACAAATCGATCCTTGGACGGCGTGCGTCATGGTGAGTACTCGTACGATTATGAATGTTCAAATAATTTCAGTTCATCTAGACAGAAAAAGGACCGTCCATTCGACCTGGGTGACTATGTCGATGATGACTCGTACGACCAAATCGTTCAAAATTTTTTCATGTTGTGTCTGGAAAAAAAGGGGATCCATCTATCTTCGTCCCTAGAGACGTCGTATGATGACGACATCCGAACGATTCAAACTTTATAATATTTTTAAAATGATATAGACAAAAGGAACCCGTTCAGATTCGTCACCCTGGACGGCTATGTTACGATTAGCATATCATTACATTATGATCAACACTTAGAAGAATTTTTCCTATTTTCCTAGGATTGTCGAAAGGAAAATAACTGATCGTTTATCGTCGATACAAAATAGATATCTTGTAGTACGTCATTTTAAAAAACGTTAGATTTTAACTCTCCCCAGTGTATGTGTACACAGTTACTCAATTACATTACACTCTCTCAGATTTAATAAAATAAAAATATATTGACTTCAATTACAATAACCCCTAAAAAGATCTGATTTGAAGTCTTCAGCAATTGGAGAAGTGATTTTTCTGAAATGTTAGTAACAAAAATAGCAAAACAATTCTTCCAAAACTATGTTAAGTAAATAATAATCAAAGCAATATGGATTTGGTTCATTAAAAACTTACAAGTTGTAGAAATATCACCGTATCAATAAAACTGAAGTAGCAAACATCTCAACAATCTATCTCTTTTTTATGATGGCAAAATAATTATTATTTAAGTAAAATTGAATACCCTAATTCTTTTTTTTTTTTTTTTTTTTTTTTTTTTTTTATTTTATTTTTTTTTTTTTTATTTTTTTTTTTTTTTTTCTTTTATACTTAACTTCCCCCTAAAAGAAATAAACCAATGTGAATTAAAGAGAATTCTGAGACACACTATATTCAGTTTTTTTTTATTTTACAAATGACAGAAAAAAAAACCTAAACATAAAACACAAAAAAATGACAAAAACCATAAAACAATACAAAAAACAAAAAAATGACAAAAAACCCTAAACACAAACAAACATAATATTAGTTCCCCCTTTTGAATATGTTGTGGGAAATTTGAAAAAACATATTTCGAAATATTAGTTTTCTATTGGGTATTTTAAGATTAAGGATGAGTTCTAATTCTAAGGCCGAACCAACTCGTTAGAAAAGAATATATCACCCCGGGGACGAAGATAAGCTTTCATAACGGTGTTACGGCTTAGAATTATGTAAAACATCTTGAATATTATGATCGGGTTCTAAAGAGAACTTCATATGGCCCCGAGGAACAAAATAGAGTTCAACTAAGTACCCAATTAAAATATCCAAGAAAGTATGATCGTCGCATTCACAACAAAGCCTTATCGAGAAGGAAGTATCTCCCCAAAGGGAAATGACACCCATTCTACGATTATTCTTCTAATGCACGACGACGATCATTCTTTAACTTTTCCCAAAGAAATCTAGTGAAATTTTAAAAACAATTTTAAATCAGGTGTGTGGGTTCCAAATCTCCTACGAGCGCAAGCCCTCGTAGTTATTATTCATCGTAGGAGACAAAGTCTCCTACGAAAAACTCTCGATTAAATAATGGCAAAAGATTTTTTAGAATTTCTAGGAGTGATTTCAAAGTATGAAATAGAATATTGGAAAATCAAAAGAGAATGGATCAAAATTGGAGCAGTTATTAACGGAGTCAAAGGATGAGAGGTAGGGGACACTTTGAGATTCCAGAACCATCCGGAAGTGTCCCAACTAACTAAGTGTTGGGCTTTTTGTTTTTGGTTTGAAATGAAGCTTTAATTAGAGTTAAGTATATTTATTAGAAATTTGGGGATTATATAACGAAATTTGGGGTCTTATAATCAATAGATCTGCCCCGGATCTAAATCTATTTTGGACACTGGACCACAGTCGTCCGATTCCTAATAATGCAGTGCAGGTCTGGACTACCCCGGCCTGGATTGGGGAGACAGCTAACACCTAATCGATTTAAAATAGATGAGTCGGTCTTTTATGAAAGAGTGGTAGGGACGTTGTAATTAAGTTTTTGAGGTTGGGGCCCGACATCTAGAGATTCTCCTATTGGCCCCCTTATACTTATGTGGGGTGCTAAAATGCTAAGGACTATGAATTAAAATTTTGACTCTTTAAGTTTGTAACTAATGCAATGCATGTTGTTACAAACTTCCATCAAGTATGCTTGAAATTTTAAAAACAGGCTTATAAAATAGTTTTTTAGAAGACTGGACTTTTCCCCAGGTCCGGCACCTCGTCCTCATAGTGTCAGTACTATCCGGACTCTACCCGCAGGCGGGGAAGGGTCTAAAGACAGGAAAGAGTAAATGCAAAAATATGATGCGACACCGGGGGCGATCCCCGGCTAATTCCCTAGATTCGTATCTTTCTTTGTTGTTTAGACTCACTAAAATTTTTTTGACTTTTAAAATTATGAGTAGAAAACTTACACACCTCACGAGCCTCACGTTTCCAGGCGAAAACAAAGAGCGGCATGCAATCGCCAAAAAAACTAGTAAAAACAAGTAATTCCTAGAGGCAATCAAATCATCACATCAAATATAAATTAATTAATCAATGTCCATAGCAAAGTTGCTTGCTTATTACAAACCAGAATATTGCAGAAAGTAAGTGGCGGGCACCATGACAAACAACCCGGATTCTAAACCTTGTTATGACGCCAGTTATTTGAGTGGGTACTCTCAGTCTTCAAATCTTCAAATCTTCAATCTTGTTCTTCTTTGGACTCCTTTTCTTCAAGCTTCTTGGAATCTTCGTAGTAGATTCCCAAATGGATAAGGGGCACTTCTTTAAGAGGAGGCCACTCTTTCCTCTTTGGGTAATGGAAAAGGTATGATCCAATTTGGATTTCCAAATGGAAAAGGTGTGTTCCCTAAAGGGGTATCTTTCCTCTTTGGATCCAGCTTTGGATTATGTATCCCAACTCAAAAAAGAACTTTCACAACACTTTAACAATTCTTACAAATTACAATGATATCAAAATAAAGATCTAGACTCACCTGCAGGGTTATCCTAAGCAAATTTATATATTTATAAAGCAGTTATTCCAAGAGTTGTATATGAGCAGAAAAAGAAAGTAAACACACTGGCCACGCTCTTTTTAGATTTGGGGGCTTTGCAGCTGAAGCACCTGTGCAAAGAAGTTTATAATATTTATGCATTTTTTTTTGTTTGCCCCCTTTTTATATTGCCCTGCATGAGCGTGGCCACCGGTAGAAAACTATGTCAACCATCCAGATCGTACCTAACCTAAGGGTAATCTAGTCGCCAAACACATCATCCATCCACAGGATTCACGAAGAAGTAAGCAGACATAGCAAAGCAATTCATCCACAACATGCAGTGAAAACTAGAAAAAATCCGGCACACAGCAGTAAAGTAAAACCGGCCTAACCTAGATCTAGAGTTGGTTGTCCTAGACATCACCTAAGTGTGTGTAAAAGGTCGTGTGGCTGGGGTAGTCCTAAAGTGGGTTATAATGAAGTTGTCTAAAAGGTCTGGATTTGTTAAGGCTTAAAAGGGAATTTAAATTAAAATTTAAGTATTAATGAATTAAGAATTTTAATTAAACATGTTTTAAAATTTTATTGATTACTACCTTTGTTTCACACGAGGCCGTGAAGATTTATTCACCTTCCTTGGGGCTAAGCTAAATAGCCTCGTAGGCCTGGGTTTCCCAGAGTAGCAATTGGGGTTGATTAGTTATTATAAATTGGTTGGGAATTAAAAGAGTGGATTAATTAAAAAATGAGTTAATTACTGATTTTATAAAGTTGATTAATTTAGTTTGCCATTAATTGATTCGTGGCGTTGTGCCACCAGGCTCGAGGAACAGCCTCCTTAGGACACTTAGCCCGCTAGCCGGAGTAGTCCAGCGCGATAAACCAAATTAATGTAATTGAAAATAGAGACATTTAAAATGTTTAATAATTAAAAATTAATCCATTTATGGTTTGACACCCTTTAGAAATTCATTCGTGGCGTTGTGCCACCAGGCTCGAGAAACAGCCTCCTTAGGACACTTAGCCCCGCAGCCGGAGTAGTCCAGCCAATAAACTTAACTTTAGGGTGGTTGTTGTGTTTTGAAGAATTTGTTAAGTGTTTTAGCTTTAAACCAATAATTGAGTTTTAGAATGATTTTGAGCTTATGATTTTGAATACCTTAATGATTTAATTAAAGGGTTTGAAAATGACTTTTTGATTAGGTTCAAATTCTGGAGTGTTTGTATTTATTAAAATACTAGACCTTACTTCGATCAGTTAGAAGGTTAGTACGTTGAAAATCGGATTTTTTACATTTTATTACGAAGGTTTGAAGTTTCGAAATTGAACTAGTTTTAACTACGGTTGACCAATTTGTTGACTTTATCAAAATAATTGCAAATTTCTGGAATTTAAATATTTTAATAAATACTAGATATCACTATGAGTTGATATGCAAGTGAGTTTGGGTGATTTGGATTTTATTAGAATTAGTTATGGATTATCGAAGTTTGGATATTTTATATGATTTTAGGATTTATTTTATTAGGGGGCTCTTTTGTGATTTTGCTTCAAACAAATTCCAAATCTCTTGAAAACCACTCCAAAGGTCAGGAACAACCTAAGGGGGATCCCAAGTGTTAGGGAGATTTTTGGTTTTTTATATTGTATTAATTAATTATCTTAATTAAATTTTGGTTGCACTTAAAATTAATTTAAGGTTTAAATGCTGTCAAATCAAGGGGCTTTTAATTATCATAGATAGGAATGAATTCTGGTCAGTTGAGGGGTTTATACATATTTTTTTGGAGTTAAAATAGATTTATTACATTTTTTTGAAGTTTAAAGGGTTAATTAGGGTTTAAGACTTATGAAAATTAATTAGGGAACCTAATGACCCAAAAACAGTGAAAATTTCTCTAGGGGCTGAGGATGTCACTAAGTCAAATGTTTCAAAGTTTTAACTCAAGGGGAAGTGAATCCTAATTATTGAAATTTTTCTAGTTTTCTATACATGGGTCCTTTAATTATTGTCCTTAATCATGTCACTAGTTTTGAATAGGTTCAAATCAAAGTTCTCTAAACTTTGAATAAACATGGCTGCATACACAAGTTGCAAGAAACAAGTCCTTTGATCTAGGGAACCTAGACTAGGTGGTGTGTGTACCTACTCATGCAAATCAAGTTAAATCTTTAATTAAGTAAGAATTAATCAATGAATAATTATAAATTAATTATACACCTGATTAATCAGCATCCCATTGAATTCATGCAAACCAGTAAGCTCCATTAAAAATTTCAAATGAATGTTGAATGCAATAACGTTAATTTAAATTCATCATTATTTTAATTAAAAATACCTTTACACTTTAATCTTAATAACTATTAAAATATAGGTCAAATAAATCTGAGAAAAATTACTGGAGATCAAAAAACAGTCGAAATAACCAAGCCAATTTTGGACTTAATAGGGTTTTACTTATTCAATATAAAATAAAAATAAAAAAAAATATTATAGAAATTAATTTTATACTATACAATGTTTTTATTTAAAAATAATTTTAGAAATAGAGGATGAAAAAATGAACAAAATGGCATTATACTCATTTTGGTTCAGTAATTTATTGCTATAAATTTTTGAAGTTATGTAATTAAAAAAGGATTTAAATCTATTTATTAATCAAACGGCGGCGCCGGCGAGACGCGTGGCGCGTTTTTGGTTTGTCCACCAGAACGCGGCGATATAGCGGGACGCCACGTGGAAGGCGGCGGTCATCCACGCGTCGGCGAGAGCGACGGGACGCGGTTTCACTTAACACGTCAGCGAGCACTGGGGAACGTTCGATCGAACGCTGGATCGTTCAACGGCGGGGATCAGATCCCGTGTCTGACCCGATTGAACAGATCCAACGCAGGAGAGTGAGTCCCGCGTGGTTTTGGATGGACGGCCGGGATCAGCGAAACACAGCTTGGCACGGGATCGGGTACACGGTTTGATCAACGGGCGGAACGGGGCGATCAGATCCGTTGATAGAGAGTCAACGGACCAAAACGGGGTCCAGTTCATGCAGCCAGGAAACGAGCCATAGTAACCCATTTTTTGACTCGTTCTCTTGATCCGTGCACCAAATGAATTAAAAATTTTTACTTAGAGTCCCTAAGTGAAGAGAATCATGGGGATAATTTATTTTTCTTAAAACAAGTTAATAAAAAGCTAATTACTAGTGTCCCTAGGGCTAGGGTTTGTGGTTTTCACTTGATTATTGGACGGATTAGACCGTTTATGGGTTTGTTGCAATTGTAGACTGTCCACGCTCATGTTTATAGAAGACTTCTCGGCTCGAAAAGCTCCTGGATCGATGCTAGATCTGTTGGAACGGGTTTGAGCTAGGATCGCCGGATTCGCCGGAAAAAACCTTTGACCGGGGGATTTCGGTGGGAGGGTGTTGAAGGATGTCTGGGGGATCTCAATGGAACAGGGGGCAGGATTGAGAGAGTATGAGTAGTGAGAGGGACGGTTAGGTTTTGAATGTCATGCATTAGGCCCTTTTTCCCCTATTCAAACACCCCAAGCAAATGGATTGGCTGGGATCGACTCACAGCTCTCAGATAATTGCCACCTGTCCCTGGGAAAGCTGGAGGCTGCGGAAAGGCTTAGACATGCCTATTTCCATTGGATGGAATTGGATGGTGTGTGGAGGAGACATTGCCTAAAATTGCCTAAAACAACCCCTTAGAGCAGTTAAATAACGGGGTTAATCAGAGAATAAAAGCAAAAGAGGAGTTTAGGTATGTGGTATAGGGGGGAAAAGGGTTCTTTTTAGGCTTTGACCATGAGAAAAGGGTTTTAAGGGAGTGTTGACCATTTTGACAGTCAACTGGTCAATGGCTGCTGTGTTCAGAAGGAGCAGGTCATGGAACCTCTTCAAATGGCTGGATGGGTTTACTTGGCTGGGGTTCAATGGTTGAAGGGTTTGACACAACATAATGGTTCTTTAAGCCTTGAGTTGATGGTTGACCAAGTCAACTACATCAAGGGTTATGGAATTTTCAATTAGGTGTTCAAATGAGTTGATTAGTGGATTGGAGGGTGTTCCAAGAGCCATGTATGTCAAATAGATTAAGAGGCATTAAGGGCCCTTATGGGCTTATGGCCAACTGGTTGACTTTGTCAACCAGTTGGGTTCAAGGGCTAGAGTGATTCAAATAGTTCAGAATGTATCCTGAGTACTTGGATGTGGTCCCAGGGTTTGGAGGGTCGATTTGATCAAAATCACCATTTGAGCCTAAGGGCTGTTTGGTCAACCTAGGTTGACTTGGTCAACCAGGTTGACCCAGGGTCTGGGTTTGGGCTCAACAGGTTTGAAATGATGTTTTAAGTTTATATGGAGGTGTTGGTGGTCCTAAAGAGGTCATTGGGTTCATAAACACATGTTTGGTTCCCTTAAAAGGGCCCTTGGGTCAAACCAGTTGACTTGGTCAACAGGGACTCAAGGGTGTAAATGGGTTCAAAAGATTTGAAATGGCATTTGAAATTTGTTTAAAGGTGGTTGCATCCCATTTGGAGCTCATTTGGTTTGAAATCCCCATTTGAGCCTCATAGGGTGTTTGGTCAATTTGACCTATTGGTCAACTATGGTCAAAAATGGGTTTGAAAAATGCAGTTTACTGCTCTGGTTAAAATCAGGGTCTGGAAGTGATTGGAGGCTTGGATAAGGGTTCCAAGGTCAAGATCTCAGAAGGGTTAGGCTCAGAAGTGGCATAGGTTGTAAATATTTGAAGGTTTTACAGCTTTGAATTTTAATTCATTTCTGGGTTAGAGACCTCAGAATGAAGCCAAAATTGGAGGGTAGCCTTTAGAGTGTCTTATCACTTGCAAGTGATAGACCCTGAAACAAAGGCCAGTTTGACTGGGTTTGAAATGTTTGAAAATCTCTGAAAAGGGTGTTTAGGACAGGGCCTTCTTTAAGACTTTGAATTTGAGTTTTAGACTCTGGATTTGGAATGGATTTTAAGTTGAATGATTTGGATTTGTATTGGATGGAGTTTGGGATTCAATTGGTATAGTAGGAATCAAATTGAAATTGAAATGGATTAAATATAGAAATTGATTTAAATTGAGGTTGATCAAAGATGGAGTTTGATTTGAAGTTGGAGTGATCCTAAGATTTAGGAGAGTTCTAAGATCTAGGATTTAAAGGGATCCTGGCTCTAGAATAGGCTCTAAGTCTAGTTCTAGGAAAGTATCTAGATCTAGAGTGGATCCTAGGTTAGGATTATAATTTAGAATTGGAGGGTCTTAGTGACCTCATACAAAATGAGGTCAACAAATGGACCCCCAATGTGAGTGGTAGAAGGAACTTCTGTCTGCACACATTGGCGTTGACCGAATGGAAGTAGAATTTTGAATGGAAGGTAAGATCATCTCCCAACCTCAAAGCCTATAGGATCTAATGGAAGGCTTACACCTATTGGATAAGAAATCTAGGTAAAACCAAGGTAGGGATATCTAACTTGGGTCTAAGAAGGGCATCACCCAACCTTAGGTCTACAGGATGTGCTGATAGAAGACTTTACTCCTAGTAGACAGAAAAACTAGAGAAACCAAGGTGGGGATTACCTAGCCTTGGGTCTAAGGAGAGAGGCATCACCCAATCTTAGGCCTATAGGATGTGATAGAAAGACTTACTCACAAATAAGCAATTATACTGGAAACCAAGTAGGAATACCTGCTTTGTCTAAGGGAAGGGCATCACCCACCTTAGGTCTACAGGATGCTGATGATAGACTTACTCATAGTAGAAGGATCAAAGGAAACCAGGGTAGGGATTACCTAGCCTTGGGTCTAAGGAAGGGCATCACCCAACCTTGGCCCTCATAGGATGCGGATGATAGAAGAGCCTTACTCCAAATAGGCAGATTACTGAGAACCAAAAGTAGGGTAAATACTAGCTTTGGGTTAAGGAAGGGCATCAACCAACTTAGGTCTACAGGATGCTGATAGAAGACTTACTCTAGTAGACAGTCACTGGAAACCAAGGTAGGGAATACCTAGCTTTGGTTCTAAGGCAGGGCATCACCCAACCTTAGGCCTATAGATGTGATAGAAGAATTACTCCTAAAGGCAAAAATTACTGAAGGAACCAAAGTAGGGAATACCAGCATTTGGGTCTAAGGAAGGGCATACCCAACCTTAGGTCTACAGGATGCTGATAGAAGGACTACTCCTATGTAGACGGATCAACTGGAAAAACAAGTAGGAATACTAGCTTTGGTCTAAGGAAGGGCATCACCCAACCTTATGGCTATAGGATGCTGATAGAAGGCTTACTCCAAATAGGCAGATTAACTTGGGCCAATCTAGGATGGTGCCCGAAGGGCGTACTCCACACTAGGAGAATGGGAATCAGGATGGTGCCACGAAGGGCGTACTCCACCACTAATCCGGGCTCAAATGTAGGTAGTGCCACGGAGGGCGTACTCCACCACTAGCGGGTCTAATCCTAAGGGAAGGAGGACCTAACCTTAAGGGAAGGCGACAAAAGAGCGTTTAAAAAAGGTAAAACTTAAAAAAGGTAGGTGATCAAGTTGTAAATCAAAAACAAGGTGTTTATTAATTGATTAAATGAGCTACATTCAAGCATAGTATTTCTTAAGGGAAACGCCCATTAAATACGGTGTTTGGGTGGTTCCCTTTACAAATCTACATAACTGATACGAGCCTTTCGTAGACAGTCTCTATTACGAAGGGTCCTTCCATGTAGGTTCAATTTGCCTCCCAACTTCGATGGGCCATGTAGGCCTCCGATGGCACCAAATACCAAGTCTCCCGCTTGGAAGGTCCTAGGTCGCACTAACTTATCGTGGGCTTGAAACCATACGGATTATACACTCTAAATTGGTTGAGCTTGGAGACGTCGCTATCAAGGCCTTCTGAGTTCTACAATCGTAGTCTTGCATTTTGTTCATGTAATTTGATTCTGACTGCATTCTAAGCGTAGGGATTTGTATTTCCAAGGGGTTGAACAGCCTCAGATCCATACACTAGTGCAAACGGGGTGGATATGGGTCGGGGTCTATAAGTGGTAGATAAGCCACAGAGGCTTCACCATACCGCTCATCCATGTCGTTTGTTATCATCAAGGGTCTTTTTGACAATTTGCACCAAGGTTTTGTTGAAGGCCTCGGCTAATCCAATTTGCCCAGGGTACATAGATCGTCGTGTATCTCCAATCAATATTATGGCGCCTTACAAGCTAATGATTTTTGTAGACTTGAGGGACCCATTATCGGATTGATCTGCGGTGGTACGCCGAATGCTAGATTTACAACATTGGTCACGAAAGAATTTTAAGACATGGTTTGTGTTACGTTTCGTAGGGGAATTGGCTTCCGCCCTTGAAAAGTAATCTGTGCTGCTAATATGAAACGATGACCTTCGCGGATGGGAGGTCAATGGCCCAATGATATCCGTGCCCCACTTTCTAAAAGGCCAACGAGGCTATCGTAGGGTGTAAACACATTTAGGCGGTGATGTAAAAACCACACCATGGACCTGACTTGATGACAGTGCTTTGCAGGATTCATGCAATAGTCAATCATTGTAGGCCAGTAGTATCCAAGTCTTTTAATCTTTAATTTCATGTTTGGACCCGGGATGAGTGCACCGCACAGTCCTTGAATGAACCTCATTAACCAATTTTCTGGGCTTCTCGCTTGTTCAACCTAGCGCAGCCACAGTGTCGAAAGTCCGACGGTTACAACCAGATTGTTAACTAGTGCATATGATAGGGCGTTTCTTAATCTGGTTTGGAGAGGATTTATCCTGAGAAGCTTCCCTATCTTAGGTAATCGGTAAGGGTCGCCTCCAATCGCCTTCTTCGTCAGTCGTCAAAGAGGCAGAAAGGATTGAAGGGGGTGTTTACTAATATGTTCACAAATCTATAAGAGAAAGAGTTAGACCCTGTATTCTCTATTAGGGATGGAATCCTCCTCAGGACTATGCAAATTCCTTTGCAAGTTTTGGCTAAGGCATAGCCGCACAGAGTTGCTTCCAGGGGAATCCCTATACAAAGTAGCAATTGGGAATTTGTTCCACAAGTGAAGCGTGTACTGGTGATATTTTAGGAGATTCGGATCAAGATTTTTAAGTTCCGGCGACTTGGTTAATAACTAGGTTGGGAATCTCACAAGATCTAATCTCTTTAATCTGCCATTAGAATTGCAAGTTCCAAACCAGTTATCATGAGCTTCGTATTCAGCTTCGTAGTTTGTTGCAAGGGCTCCGATAAGTGGTAGGAAAATGCTATCATTCCTTTTTCGGTGTATAAAATTAGACCGACTCGGCCTTTCCAGGAATACAGATTGTTGGGTTCGAAAATCCTACAAGGGATGCTGCCCCATCAAAATATAATTCCCAGATGAGCCCTTTCGCTAGATTTCCCCAAACTCATGATTTGTTTCGGTTTCGGGTAAGTCATCATTCAGAGAGAAATCTGCTGGGCAGCGGGTGTTGCAGCAGAAAGTCGGCAACACCTGTCTCTTTCATCAGCACGAAGAGGAGTGAAAGTAATCTCAAATTGCTACAATATCATAGACCAAGGGCTCAAGTCCTGACATACGTAGTAGGGGTCATAAGCTATTGCAAAGGAATTAACTCTGCGAAATTAAACTACACTGAGTGTGAAAGCCAAATAATGCCTCAGTTTTTGGGCTTGCGAAGACTAAAGCAGACAATGCTTTTCAATGAAGGGTATCGAATTTACCGATAGAGAAGATAGTCTTCGAACAGTTAATAGAGAGCATTCTCCTTGCCTTCGTCGTGACTTGAGCCAGCAGGGCCGCTAAAGATTCATCTAGGCTGCTGTGTAGAGAATTAACGGCTTTCCCGGATTGGTGCTGCCAAGAATGAGCGGGTTAGAAAGGTATTGTTGATATCGTCAAAAGCATTCCTGACCACTTCTCGCCCATACGAAATTTAGTATCTTTTTCGCAAGACAGAGATAAGGGTTGACATCTCCGGAAAGATTAGAAAATAAACCTCCTTATATATTGCACAATCTACTCTTGTAGAGACTTAACTGAGTAAGGCTCTTAGGGGATGGCATATCTAAGATGGTTCAATTTTTAGCAGGATCTATCTCAATTCCGCGTGTTGCCTTACTAGAAATCTAAAGAATTTTCACGAAGCGACGCCGACGGCGCATTTCAAGGGTTATTTTTAAATCGTAGCCGACGCAAACGTTCGAAAAACTCTTAAGTCATATCAGGTGAGTCTTTAACCTTGCTCTTGAAACTAAATCAATCAAATTAACATTCAACTTGATTATGAAATTAAGTCGTTCACAAAGATGGGGTCAGGGGCCACGTGGTAGGTGCTCGGCATTATTCAAGCCGAATAGGCATTACCTTATAACAAGATTCAATTGGGGTCTGACGCCGTATTTCTCTCATTTCTGGGGCCATCTTCGATTTGGTTATAACCCGACGGCCGTCCATGATGAGAAAATATGCATGTGAGGAGGCAATGATCACCATGAGTTTAGGTATTGGTAAAGGGAATCTTCCTTAGGGCATGCCTTATTGATTCCCTTAATCGAACAAATCCGAAGTCTGACATTTTCTTTCGAACTGGCACGAGGCTGGCACCCAGAGGGGGTATTGTTCACTCTACGACATGTATCCGGCCTCTGCCAATTTTTTACTGCAGAAACGACTTGTTGCTCAATCTATGAAGCGAGCGTCGAGCGGAGCTGTGTTAAGAAGGGATGGCATCATGCCGAATCCCCAAGTTTGTGACTGCTACCTCAGCAGGCAAACTGGCATTTAGTCATATGTCCCTAGGCAAAGCAGTCCCTAAACTCGGATATACCAAATTGGATAGTCTTTGAGTTTTCAACCTCCCTTCCAGATAATACTTATAAAAATCGACGGGGGTCATCATCGTTTCCTAAGTTAATTTACTCTTAATCATCGATTGACATTAATTTCTCTTCAATTCCAGGGGGTGATCCCGAACTGTAGATATCGGGATGTCTATAGTCTACACAACGAGTCCATCCAAAGGACAAGGAAGGATTGTATGGGGACATTTGGAGTATCAAGAATGGTAAGTTATCATTAGGCAATACTCTCATCATCAATGAACTACGGTCCCAATGCCAAATACACATGTTGGTATTTTTGTTTTACTTTTGTTCGCAAATTCTCGTGTATCTAGCTTGACCCTTAGGTCCATCGGATATGGTACAGACCTTTTAGAAAAAGTAGTTTTTACTACAAACAGGAAGTAGCCGTGGTAATTCCATGTAATTCATTAAAATCTGCTCTCTCAAGGGTGGTTACTTCACTTCGTCCCTTGCGGAGGAGGAGCCAGGAAAGAATTTCCTGGACTTTCTTAAATCTGCACCATCCAAGTTGGGGCCACTTTGACTTCATACCCTTCACCCTGCCTGCCGACAGTGGGTGGTCAGATAAGGTCCTCAAGCCTTATAGTGATGCTTTTCATACAATTGTTTATTCAGGCTCGTCACTTTTTAACTTTTGAAATATCTACCTCTAGGGTCATGTCATGGGTCTAGGTGAGATCATTATTTTGGGAGGAGTATTTATGTTTTGATATATCGATTGAGAGAGGTCGCAGCACCTTGACTTTCTTGCTACTATCGGAATTGATCCAAATCTATGTTTATACGGGTGGCTGTTCTTCTGTCTATGTGAAGCGCCGGCCGACCTCGTGCCCTTATAGCATCTCTCCACCTCTTTGGGTAATGTGTGGAGTCTTAGGACAACAATATCTGAGTCGTCTTCACTACTCGATTGAATCATTTTTAACCTTGATTGATATTATTATCTTTTTCTTTCTTTTGGTTGATTTTTTGTGTTACACACATTTTCTCCTCAAATTTGATCTCTAATTTAGGAACGGGACGCGACCCTTTTGGTACAAATATGCAGCATCTTTCGTAGTCCAATTTCTTGAATTGAGAATGGTTGCAATCACCTTATCATCATGTTCAATGCCATATCGTTGATACTTTATGCATGGTGCAGGGTAGACGGAACCATTCTATATTCTGTGGAATCCAAGGGTCTACCTAGAAGTGCGTTAAAGGACGTATGTCGAATCTATTATATGAAATTTAGCTTCAGTTTTAAACCTCGTATTTCCAGGAGTTGAGTGACGAAACCTAAGCTCTCTCGCCTTCTCGGTGAACCCACGAAGCACCAACCTGTCGCGTTGAATAGCTTGCTAGTATCATCTCTGAGATAAGCAAGGGTCTTTATGTTCATCACGTTGACGATGCACCGGATCAACAAGGATCTTGATAACTTGATTTCCACTTTACAGTAATGTAGAGGGGACGATTGTGGTCAGCAGTTCTAAAGAGTAATCTTCGTCTAGAAAAGGTAACCACAGGACCTCTTTGAAGTAGAGTGAGCCTCTCCTTTGAAGTTGCAGCAAGCTGTGTTAAGCAAATCTCGGGATCGAGATAGTGCTTTAATTTAAGGACTCCCTCATTTCTTTGGATAGAAGGAGGGCTGTCTTAAATATTAATTTTTGCTGGCAACTTCCTAAGGGTGGGCTTAGAACATTGTATCAACCTTAGGAACGACAGCTCGAAACCGGAGGGGAATTAATGGGATTTCTGGTTGTGATTTAAGGAGAATCCGGACTTAAAATTTCGAATGAAGGTTGCTTGCCTTTATCCTGAGGGGCGAACCTAGGGGTTAGACTTTACGCACGAGTTGCCACACTGCTCGATGATTTTGGGCGGGGCAAATATACGGGCGTGTCTACACACCCATAGGGTGTGGATCATCAATTTTCTGAAAGTGAGTCACGAAATCTGAATGTTCTATCAGATAGGATTTTCCCTGAATTGATTTGAGGGAAATCCCCTACTTTCTGATAAAGCTCACAATTGACTCTTTTGAATAGTCGATTCGGGGAGGTTGTTTGACTAACCTCAATATTTGGTTCATGTAGGAGTTTGAGTTCAATAGCGGGAGTCATCAATTGCATTTGAGATTCATGGTTAATCATCCAAGGTAAGAAGTAGAGATGTTTTGTAATTCATCTTTTGACCCTTCGCCTTGATGGGGCCAAGTATAAAGTCATGATAACAAATAGAGGGCAAAGGTATTACACACCTCAGCCTATTCTAAATCTCTCTCATCTTTACACTTCATCTCATCAAAATGCAGATTTCTCTTCTTCAATTTTTTCTCAGTAGTTCCTTAAGATATGGAGGGAAGGACTCAAATCCATTCTGCGAAGCATCCAGGTCAATTTCCCACACGGAGGCCTGGGCTATCGTAGTAGCTGGTTGGAAAGCGAAAAGACTTGTAATGACTTTTTAAGTGCCGGCGTCAAGCAAATGTCCAACCATCTTCAATAAACAAGAAGGTTTAGAGGATTACCTGATATGGCCTTAATTGAAGCTTTTTCTGGATTCGCATGTTATTCCTAGGTATTATGATATTAATTGGGTTGTTACGTTCCTCTCAGCCATCTTTGACACAACGCAGTCCTCATGAGGGTTGATAAGCATCTGCTGTGATCCCCAGGGCAACTACTTGGGACTCATCTTTCTTGCTCTCATCTCAGGCCCTTCTAGCCCTGGCAACTGAAATTGGTTTCTTTAACAAATACTTCTAGAAGATCTTCTTAACTGATCCCTGTTTAAATGGATAGGCTTGTGCCAATCGCTCTCTAAAGGAGAAAGAGGGATCTAGTATTTGAGGAACTATCTGAAAGGGCTGCTCCTGAGGCGACTGTGGTGGGAAGTGGGTAGTTGCTAGGCTGACTAACCCATTGGCCTCTTTCCTTTTTCTACTGTGAGACCACAGCTTTCTTTTCAAAATGGTCTCACCAGTGTTTGGGACCCTCCTTTCCTCAGACTGCTCTCGTAAGAATGGCATCCTAGGAGCTCTTCTGCTAATTGCTAGCCTATTTATGAAGTTTTCTCAAACGTTTTTAATAGTGAAACCTTACTGGAGAAATGCACAGGACGTGGATATTCTTCCACAGGAATCTCCACAGCATGTTGTTCTTGCAGCTGGGGTTCCACTTCTCGAGAGGTTCGCCACACTCAAGTGTACTAAGCTTGAGATCTCCCGGCTTTTGCTTTTCAACATCGAGATCGCCACAGTAGTGCGTTGTTTTGCGCTCCAGAAAATCTCTAAGATAGAGTTTTCTAGGTCGCTAAGATGGTTCTTACTGAACGTTGGCAGATCAGGACGTACATTCAAAAGCAATGCGGTAGACTTACTTACAAATGGCGAAATTGTAGAGCTCGGGACCTCTGCATTGCAACGCTTGCTCGGAAAATGGGCTTGATGCTGGCTCGGATTTTCAATCGGTGAAAAACTTTAAAAGTTGGTGGCACGATGCCATTGGATAGGAACTAAGTTCATATTCCTCGGGGTAGGTATACCCTTTGAAATAGACACCGCTTCCTTGAACATGGCTAAGGCCCTCCCTCCTGGTCCTCCAATGTAATTGCTTGATATCCTTCTGAGGTAGGATCGGAGGGAATAGTGGAAACTGCAGGGTGAACTGGAGAAGTCTCTTACTGGACAAGGGAGAGTCACAGGTGGTGATCGGAGAGGTCTGGAATTAAGTTCTGCCCTTTTTGGCCCTTTCTGTGAGCTTATCGAAGTGACTGGTGGATCTTAAAAGACCTCTTGGTGTGATTTGTCCACTTCTCTTGCATTTCTCTAACTTGGACTCATGCTAGCGAGCTGATGTCTCCAAGTTTTTTATATGTTCTTCACCTCTCTTCTTTCACAGACTCATCTGACTGACTCAAAAAGCATGCGATCATCATTCCTGTAAAAATTCGGCGCTTGTGGGCTCAGCTTCTTATTAGATCCTCTAGTTTCGACCAAAAAGTTTTTTTTTATTTTATTATTATTATTTTTAGTCAAGGCATGAATATGATATTGTCTCCATGCGATTGATTTTAAAAATTTGTAGTTAATGAGTTAACAGCTTCAAAAATCCAAAAAATGATAAAATATTTGATCATATTAACCCTAAGCTCGGACTTCTTTTAGGGCAATATATCTTCTTTTGAAATCAAAAGGCTAACTTAGAAAAACTTTGGATAAGAAAAAGAAACCCGATCAAGACTTGGTTTCAGAAAAATATCTTATAGAATAATATATCAAAGTAGTTTGTTACAATCGCGAAATTCGAAATCAAGTATTTGAAAATCTCAAGTGATACATGAAATCTTCTAAGTCTTAAGAGTTGAGGAAAGGAAGATAGCTTACTTTTGATGGGTTCATTTTATGCCTCTTGTCCCATTGAATGGTGCACATTACACATCTTTTGAATTTTTTATACACTCTGTGTATATTTTTTCAATTTGGCGTCATTGCGCATCTTTTGTTTTTTGGCATCATTAGCCACTTTTTTTCATTATTTTTGCAAGCTATATTCTTTTCCAAAAACTCTTATTATTCTTAGTTATGAGTATATCTTTCAGATATTAGAGAAAAACTCACTCTCTAATTTAGGGAAGAACAATCCATAAAACAGAATAAAAATCATGTGAGAAATTCATTGACAGGATAACGAGAAATCTTGAAATAACATAAAAACTTTGACTATTATGGTATAAGCTAGATTACTGTAGTAAGGTAGAAAAGATCTCAATTGTAAAACCCAGTTGTTAATTTGAGATAGACTTTTGGTTTTTTTTTTTTTTTGAAGATTGCAAAGATGCATTAAAGACTAAAGGAAAAAATTACAACAAGTTCAAAGAAAAGCACCCTCATATTCCTTCTTCAAAAGACATGATAGGGAAGAAGGAATATCAGTAGAAAAAAATAGAGATAGACTTTTGGTTAGAAAAGAAATTTTTACCACCAAAACAGGTTAGAGAAAGAGACATAATCAATGGTGTTTTTACCCTTTATCAGATTAAGAGATGTAAAAATATTAAACTCCAAATTTTCAAAATAAAAAACAAGGCATAAGATATCAAGTCAGCGATGATTTGAAATGAAAAATAAAGCAAGGCATATGAAAAAAATAAAAGTACAAAAATAAAACAAAAAACAACTAACCAAAAAGAAATAACAATAAAAAAACTAGAAAAATACAGCAAAGTAATCAGCAGATACACATCAGTAGAAATCAAGTTCATGCATTAATGTCAATTGCACCCAATCTGGTCCTTAAATTGCTGAAAGTGTCGAAGGCTAGTGGTTTAGTAAAAATATTAGCCAGTTGATTCTCAATCGCCACATGATGTAACTCTATATCTCCCTTAGTCACATGGTCTCTAATAAAGTGATGCCTAATGTCAATGTGCTTAGTCCTTGAATGTTGGATAGGATTCTTAGAAATGCAGATGGCACTAGTGTTGTCTCAAAGAATTGGAGATGGTGCCTACAGGTAATCCTAGATCCAGTACTCCCTGTTTTACCAAAGGACTTGGCAACACAACTTCTAAAGCAATGCACTCAGCTTCAGCAGTGGAAAGAGCAACAAACTTTTGCTCTACTGACCAAGAGACTAAATACTGTCCTATGAATTGGCAAGTTCTAGAAGTGCTTTTTCTATCCATCTTACATCCTGCAAAATTAGTATAGAAAATTCAACAATCTCAAAAGAAGTGCTGTGCCTAGGGTACCAGATTCTTAAGTTTTGGGTCCCTAAAAGGTATCTAAGAATTCTCTTAACTACAGTCAGGTGGGATTCCTTAGGTTCAGCTTGAAATCTAGCACAAAGACAAATGCTAAACATTATATCAGGTCGGCTAGCAGTCAGGTAAAGTAAAGATCCAATCATCTCTATACTTTTCTGAACAACTAATTTTCCATTTGGATCCTTGTCTAATTGAATTCCTAAGGTCATGGGAGTATTAATTGGCTTAGATTTGTCCATTTCATATTTCTTCAAGATTTCCTTTATGTACTTTGTTTGGCTCAAAAAAGTTCCATCATTTAATTGTCTAATGCTAAACCCCAAAAAAGTAGGACAATTCTCCCATCATACTCATCTCAAACTCCTTACTCATTGTTTTAGAAAATCATCACATAGACTTTTATCAGAAGATCCAAAAATTATATCATCGACATAGATCTGCACAATGAGTAAATCATCTCCTTCTTTCCTCAGGAAAAGGGAGGTGTCTACACTCCCCTTACAAAACTCCCTTTCTAGTAAGAATGTGCTAAGCCTCTCATACCAAGCTGGGTGCCTACTTTAATCCATATAAGGCCTTTTTAATTTGAAAACATGATTTGGAAATTGGGAACTCTCAAAACCTGGGGGTTGTTCTACAAACACATCCTCTTTTATTTCCCCGTTTAAAAAGGCACTTTTTAATGTCCATTTGGAAAAGCTTAAATCCTTGTAACAGGCAAAGGCTAATAGCACTCTAATGGCTTCCAATCTAGCTACAGGGGCAAAAGTCTCCTTTAAAATTTATTCTCTTTTTTGGTTATACCCCTTAGACACTAATCTTACCTTATTCTTAACCACCACTCCATAATCATTCACCTTATTCTTAAAGACCCACTTGATTCCAACTACACTTTGTCTCTTAGGTTTTTCTACAAGCTTCCAAACATAATTCCTAACAAATTGGTTCAACTCCTCCTACATGGCTAAGATCCAAAAAACATCAGTAAGGGCTTGGTTTATGTTGGTGGGTTCAGTCATTGAGATAAATGTAGAGTGGTTCACTTCCTTCTAAGTCCATGCCTAGTCCTAACTCCATCAGAAGGGTCTCCTAAAATTAGATCTTTAGGGTGCCTCAAGAGTTTCTCCCATCTCTAGGCAAAGTGTGTGAAGGTTCAACCCTTTCCTCCAGATCTGCATTTTTTCTACTCCTTGGGTAACCTCTCCTACTCCTTTAGTGTTGCTCTACCCCCTTCTCCAAGTTTCTAATCTAGTGGCAAACTCTCCATCTTCATCATCCTCATCTCTAGGCTTTATAGGATTAGACTCATCAAATACTATAAGTGTAGTCTCTTCCACACCAAAGTCCTCTTATTAAAACACCCTAAAAGACTTCCCAACACTCCTTCATCAGATTTTGGATCAAATTTTCCTTAGTCAGACTTCCCATTATTGTGAATGAAAACCTTGCAACCAAAGACATGAAGGTGGGAAAGATTGGGTGTCCTACCCTTAAGGATCTCATAGGGTGTCTTATCTAATTTGGCTCTAATATTTACCCTATTCAACACATAACAAGATGTGTTAACCGCTTCAGCCCAAAAGTATTTTGGAAGTGAATACTCAACAAGCATGGCTCTAGTTAGCGGCTTCCACTAAGGTTGGTTCTTCCTTTCAGCTACCCCGTTCTGCTGAGGGGAACTATGAGCTTAGATGTTGTGGCTAATCCCTTTGTCCTCACAAAAATCTCCTAATCTCTCATTTTCAAACTCTCCCCATGGTCACTATGGATGGTCAAGATCTCACAACTAGCTTTTTGAATCCAAGTGAAGAAGGCTCTAAACTCATCAAATGACTCATTTTTGTGTGACAGAAATCTAATCCAAGTAAACCTCGAGTAGTCATTGACAATCACAAAACCATAGACTTTCCCTCCCAAGCTGACAGTGCTAACATGTCCAAACAAATCCATTTGAAGGACTTCTAAAGGTCTAGAGGTGCTAATGTCCTTAATGGGGTGAAAAGTGGAGTGGATTTGTTTTCCTAATTGGCAGTCATCACAAAGGTGGTCTTTTAAAAACTTAAGCTTGGGGACACTCTAAACTAGGTCTTTTTGGATCACTTTCCTAAGGGTTTTCAAACTGGCATGACATAATCTCTGTGCCACAACCATGAATCATCAATAGCAGTTTTTAAGCAAAATGAAACAACACATTCAATGTTATTTAAATCAAGCATGTAAATGTTAAGATTCGCTTTTCCTGCAAAATAGTGTTATTATTTAAGTTCATAATGCAAGAATTTGCCAAAAATTTTATGATGAAGCCCTTGTCGCAAAGTTGACTAATGTTAAGCAAGTTGTGTTTCAGTCCATCTACAAGAAAAATATTTTCAATCAGAAGATTCTTGGAATTACAATTATACCTGCTCCTACCACCTTCCTGGTGGTGTTATCTCCAAGAGTCTCCTTGTCTCCTGTCCTAGTCTCCAGCACTATGAATTGATTGTCATTGCTAGTCATATGTTGAGAGCATCTGCTATCTAGGTACCACATACTATCACGAGGCCTTTTGTGAGAGCTTGCCTACAAAATTATCAATGTCAGATTTAGGAACCCAAACATATTTGGGTTCCTTCTTATGGAAAGTAGAATGCAATGCATGCTGTGGATCATATAACTTGGGTCTCCAAACCCAATGTGGGCTATAGTGAATGGTGTAAGTGTGTGCTATGTGTCCTAGCATGCCACATGAAAAACATCTAACTCCAGGAAAAGGATGCACTAATCTACTCCTATGGTGATGCTTTTTATGCGATGCATGGAATTAAGATTTTTTATTTTCAAAGGTCTTTAAATTTTTCTAATTTTTTATATTCTTTTTCTAACTCAGAATGGGACAATTTTTAAAGAATCATGGGAATCAACTAACTCACATGCTTTTTGTTTAACGCATCAAACTCATCAAGTAAAGCCATGTGATTTGAATCAATTGTGAATGAACTTTGAGAAGGTTTTCATGCTTTTTTTGTAAATTAAAAAATCCAATTTCAGACTAGCATGAGTTTTCTTAAGTTTCCTATATGTGCATGTATTTTTTTTAGAAACTTCAAGGAGTTGCTCATAGGTTAGTTCACATACCTCTTCTTGGTCACTTTGACCAAGATTATTATCTGCCATTAAACACAAGTTTGTTGTCTCCTCCTCAGATTCAGTTTCAGAGGAATCTGATGCAGAATCTGCCCAGAACGCTTTTTAGAATCGCTTTTTGCTCTTGTCCTTTTTGAGATTGGTTTCTCCTCACCCTTCTCCTTACTGGGTGTGCCTTAAGCGTAGGAAAATAAGCTTTAACGTGCCCAGGCTTCTTGCATTCAAAGCAAAATTTTTCATTAGAATTCTTAAAATTTTTGCTACCCTTACCTTTATTCCACTTTTGATGATTCTTGTGCTTCTTCCTTTAGAATGCTCTTAAATGCTTATGATTAAAGCAACATCATCGCTTTCAGACCCGGAAGAGTCAGTGTCCAAATCGTCTCCTTAAGTGCCACCGTTTTCTCTTTCTTCCTTTCACCTGCATCAAGTTTCTTTGGTTCACCCCTTCCTCGTAAGCAATGAGTGAACCAAGTAAGTTATCGATCGAATATGTATTTAAATCTTTAGATTCAGATATTGTAGTAATTTTTGCATCAAAAGAGTAAGGCAAACATTTAAATTTTGTTTGCTTTTTTATAGTTAGAATGTTCTCTTCCTAATACATGCAATGAAGTAACAATATGAGTAAACCTTGTATACATTTCAGAAATCAATTCAGATGGTTTCATATAAAAAATTCGTAATCATGCAAGAGAATATTCAAACGGGATTGCTTGACTTCATTAGTACCTTCATAGGTGATACATAATTTATCCCAAATTTCTTTAAAGTAGTGCAAGTGGAAACACGCATGTAATCTTCCGATTTCAAAGCATAGAAAAAATAGTTAAAACATTTTACATTTAATTACGCTAAATCCCTATCATCTAGAGTTCATTCAGTAAATGGAAGTGGAACAATAATGCCATTCAATTTTCTAGTTGGAGGTGTATAACCATCGTAACAAGCATCCACATGCAATAATCAATTAATGTTAAAACATAGACATGGGAGTTTTCCAAAAATCAAAAGGGATATTATCAAACAAAGGCGGTCGAGTAATAGAATACCCTTCAAAAGTATTATGATTTCCGTTGTTAGCCATGGATCAAAATTCAAAAAGTTTTCAAACTTAGTTTTTATGAATCCCACTCTGATACCTCTTGAAAGTTCATCAGGGATGTTAAGCCCTTAAACTATCCCGAGGCTAACCAAGAGGGGGAGGGGGTGAATTGGTATTTAAAAAAATTTCTTTATGTAAAGCACAAAATTAAAACCAAAATCACCATAGAAATCAGAGTATGAAAAATAAATAAACGCGGAAGCACAACTAAGAAAGATCACACCGAATTTATAGTGGTTCGGTCAATCCTTGACCTACGTCCACTCCTCGGAGGCTCCATCCGAGTATTGCACTAACTAAGCGTCTCTCCTTTAGCTCCCACAGCTAGGAGGAGAAGCCATTACAATAGACTCCTTTTCACTAACCCGGTGCGACAGAGAACCAATCCTTTTGCTTCCTCCTAAGCGAGCAGAGAATCAAGACCTTTGCTGAAGTAGACCTGCCAGAACCTCCCAAGGATGAAGGATGAAGAACGAAGATGAGACTTGGAACCTTGCTTGGAGCAACCTTTGTGAACCCTCTCACAAACTCCCCCTAAGGAGTTCCTCTCTCTCTCTCTCCCCCTCTCCCAAGGCTCTCTCAGGTCAAGACAGTAGCTCTCAAGATCTTGCTGCATGAAAAAATTTAGGTCCTTTAAATAAAATTTCAAGAATCGACATTATCATCCAGGATGATGGATATCGTCCAGGATGATAGGAATATCGTCCAGGATGATAGGAATATCGTCCTGTCCGATCAGTACAAGATAAGCTCAATCAGTCGGGATAATTTGGGACGATCAGAAGAAAATTGGTTACATCGTCCAGGCCGATACAATATTGTTCTGGCCGATTAGTTCAAATTTGAGTACAATTATCCTGAACATTGCCCAGAATAGGTGCTGACCGATGTCAATCATCCAGGAATTTCATTCCGGCCGACCTGCGATCGGCCTGGCCGATGTAAATCGTATCAATCATCCTTAATTGCTTTCCATAATGTAGATTAATTTAGGCATAATTATGTTGTATTGTCCAGGCCGATATGGAGATCGTCCTGGTCGATATTTAAAAATAAAGAATACCTAAATTGATCATGGCGGTGGTTTTTTCTGATTTGAGCCTATCGTCCTGGCCGATACACGTATCATCCAGGCTGATTTGCTTAATGACGGCTGCTTAAACCACGATTGATGCCCTAATTAGGGTTTCTATTTTTAGTTGAATCATCCTGGTCGATAGGAACATCGTCCAGGATGATGTACTCAAAATAGAAAAATCTGAAAACCCCTCAAGTGTGTGTGTGCAAGGTTACTTAGCTTCAAGAACCTCTTTTACATTTCACTCAAGAAAGAAAAAATACATATTTGACTCAACCTAAATCTACGATCTTGAGCTGGCTTGAGTTGCATTCGATTTATGATCCTGAAAAATTAGTAGGCAAAGCAGTCGTAGAAGAACATGAATGTTTCTATCATCAAAGTTTAATCAATATTTCATATTCACATAATTGTCATTATGTGACCAAACCATCTAAGACAACACTTTTTAATATTATCTTCATTGAGCTACTCCAACATTTTCACCATTATGCACATTTCGTATCTGCCTCAAGAGTAAAGCCAGTCATCCAACTGAGCATCATCATCTTTGCAACACTTAATTTATTATGCTTTTAATGGTCAATATTCTTACCATAAGCATTACAAGTCTTACCTCATTTATTATAGAATTTTCTCTTAAGTTTGAGGGAGAAGTTTTATCAAACAAACATGTCCGATGTATTCCTCCATTTAATCATCCAACTTGAATTCAACTATTAATTTCCCCATGTATTTTCAAACTCACTCTTAAATTAAAAGACCCAATATATCTAAAATGCGTTCTCTTATTAATAACTTGATCGTCCAAAGTCATAATCCCCCCAATAGATCTATTACTACTAATATTACATTCCATATATTTGGCTTTAGTTATACTCAAATGAATACCTTTAGATTCTAAGATTGACCTCCATAATTCAAGTTTACGTTCAACTCCCTCATTAGTCTTTATTAACAAGAAGAATATCATCAGCAAAGAACATTACACCAAGGTATAACTTGTTGCAAATGTCTATTGAGAGATATTTATAACTAAAGCAAAAAGATATGGGCTTAAGGATGATTCTTGATGTAATCTAACATAAATAGGAAAATACTTAGTCAAACCACTTTGTGTTTGACAAAGTAACAACTCCACATACATATTCTTAATTATTGAATATCAACACTATTAACTACTTTCTTTTCTTGAACTCTCTATAACACTTCACTTGGAACTTTATCATATGCTTTTTCTAAATCAATAAATATCATATGAAGATCCTCCTTATTCTCTCTATACTTATCCATCAAACTCTCAACAAATATATATCTTCCATAGTAGGACTTACCTGACATTATCCAAATGATTTTGAGAAACATTAAATTTCAATATTAATAAATGCTCCATAACTCTCTTCATTGTTTTAAGGTATGACACTTTTATTTTAAAATTATGATAACCACACTTATTCTCCACTCATCTTTAATCTTTGCAATCTTCAAAATATATTAAAAAGTTTAGTAAGTCATGAAAATTTCTTCATCTCCTAAGCATTTCCACACCTATATTAAAATACGATCAAGTCAAAAACCTTTCCACACTTCTTTTTCTTTAAAGCCTCTCTTACTAATACACTGATTTAAAAATAAAAAATAAAGATCTTTATTTTTATTTAGGATGCTAAGGTCACTAAAATCAATCGTATTCTCCCAACAATTTCATTGAAAAGTTTTGCAAAATATATTTCATCCATCTTTCTTGAATTACTCTTCAAATAAAATCATTTTTTTATCTTCATCTTTAATGCACTTCACTTGAACAAAATCCTTACTACACTATCTCTTTATTTAGCTAACTTATAAATATATCTCCCCCCCTTAATATATAATCTATTATATAAATCATTAAAGCTAAAAACTATTTGCATTGCATAGTACTTTCTTAGACTCCTTACAAGCCTCTTATATATTTTCAAATTATAAGCGTTTTTACATATAAACCAATTTTTATAATAAATATTCTTATTTTTTTATCTTTTATTGTACATTTTGATTCCACCTCAATTATTTTTACTATTATGAGCTTTTTCTTTTGATTCTTCAAGTATATCTTTTGTAAATCTTTATATCATTAACTACTTCTTCATACATAATATTGGCTTTTTGATGTGCAAACAAAATCTTAAGATCTAGAATCTTACTCCTAAAAATATTTTTGTTTAATTTTTCTTTATGTCCCCATTTAAGTGATGTTGGGTATATGAACTTTCACTCAAAACAACTTTATATCTCTTTGTATCTAAATGAGATGAATATTTTTCTTATAAGAAAATAATCAATTTGAGTTTTACTATATCCATCTTATAAGTGATTGTTGATATCTCTGTATAGGTAGTTAGACCTAATATATTGTCCCAAGGCAAACCAAGAGGGGGGTGTGTGAATGGGGTAAATTTTAAAATTCTCTTGGATTTTTAAATAGAAAACTAATTGTAAATTTGTAGCAGATTATTTAAGTTTTAAAAATAAAACTTTCAACCATAGTAATAACTTACAGTAAAAAATGCAAAAAATAAACACACAAAGATTTATAGTGGTTCAGTCAAACACGACCTATATCCACTCCCTGAAGACTCTCTCTTTAAGTATTTCTCTATTACCAAAGTGTCTCTTCTTCTGCCCCACCGCAAGGCAGAGAAACCTTTACAAAAAATATCTCTTTCACCAATCCTCGGTGCCGTAGAGAACCATCATCCTTTCATACTCTCAATGTCGGGAGAGAAACCTCATCTGTTTACACTCTCCAAGTGTCGGTAGAGACCGTCATCTGTTCACACTCTCTAAGTGTCGGCGAGAAAAAGTCATCTTTTCACACCCTCAAAGTGTCAGCAGGGTACCGTCTCCTTTCACACCCTCAAGTTTCAGTAGAGTAACAGATCTTCTTTAAAGATATTCTCTTAAGCAATTAGAAAGAAGAAAAGAAGAGTAATCAACAAAATCACAAAGAGATCCTTACCTTGAGTAACCTTGTGAAACCTTCACACTCCAATTATAAGAAATCTCTCTCAAAACACTCTCCACAATCTCCTTTAATTTGCTCTTGAAAAATCAAGAAGACAACACTTTTTACATCAATTTTAATGGACCTTTTTATATCAAAGACATAAAAAAACTATCTAAAAATCTAAAATTTTCAATTTTGAGCATCCACGACCGTATAGTAGATTGTATGTTTATAGTATGAATAATTCAAAAAAACTATTACGTACGAACCTTTTATGAATCAGTACAAAATCATTTCGTACCGATGATCACTTCGTCCGAGTTCGAACAATCAGTAATTTTCCACCTTTATCTGGGTGAGGGGGACCCAAATTTCTTACCCTAGATGACGTACATGTTATGATGACATGTGTTGTATGATCAATTACAAAAAAATTTTAAGTTCATCGGATGAAAGAGACCCCTCCAATTTGACCCTGGACGACATAGTTATGATGACAAATTGGATGGTACTAAACGTTCAAAAAATTTTTAGGTTCGTCTGGATGAAAAGGGACCCGTCAAATCGTATCCTGGACGGCGTGCGTTATGATGAGTACCTCGTACGTTATGAATGTTCAAATAATTTTCAGTTCATCTAGACGAAAAAGGGACCCGTCCAATTCGTACCTGGGTTGACTATGTCGATGATGACATCGTACGACCAAATCGTTCAAAATTTTTTTCATGTTTGTCTGGAAAAAAAGGGGATCCATCTAATTCGTACCCTAGATGACGTACGTATGATGACGACATCGAACGATACAAACTTTAAATAATTTTTAAATTATATAGACAAAAAGGAACCCGTTCAATTCGTACCCTGGACGGCTTATGTACGTTAGAATATATACTTTATGATCAACACTTAGAAGATTTTTCTATTTTCCTAGATTGTCGAAAGGAAAATAATGATCAGATTATCTCGCTCATTACAAAAAAAGATATCTTGTAGTACGATCATTTTAAAAAACGTAAGATTTTTAACTCTCCCCAGTGTATGTGTAACAGTTTACTCAATTACATTACACTCTCTCAGATTTATAAAATAATAAAATATTGACTTCAATTACAATAACCCCTAAAGATCTGATTTGAAGTCTTCAGCAATTGGAGAATGTTTTTTCTGAATGTTAGTAACAAAAATAGCCAAAACAATTCTTCCAAAACTATGTTAGAGAAATATAATCAAAGCAATATGATTTGGTTCATTAAAAAACTTACAAGTTGTAGAAATATCAAACGTATCATCAAGAACTGAAGTTGCAAACTATCTCAACAATCTATCTCTTTTTTATGATGGCAAAATAATTATTTATTTAAGTAAATTGAATACCCTATATTTCTACTTAACTCCCCTAAAGAAATAAACAATGTGAATTAAAGAGAATTCCTTGAGAACACTATATTCATTTTTTTTTTATTTTACAAATGACAAAAAAAAAACCTAAACATTTAAACACAAAAAAATACAAAAACCTAAACAATACAAAAACAAAAAAATGACAAAAAACCCTAAACCAAACACAATAATATAGTCCCCTTTTGACAATGTTGGTGGAATTTTGAAAACATATTTCGAAAATATTAGTTTTCTTTGGGTATTTTAAGATTAAGGATGAGTTCTAATTCTAAGGCCGAATCAACTCGTTAGAAAGAATATATCACCCCGGGGACGAAGATAAGCTTTCATAACGGTGTTCAGGCTTAGAATTATGTAAACACATCTTGAATATTATGATCGGGTTCTAAAGAGAACTTCATATGGCCCCGAGGGAACAAAATAGAGTTCAACTAAGTACCCAATTACAATATCCAAGAAGTATGATCGTCGCATTCACATCCAAAGCCTTATCGAAGAAGGATGTATCTCCCCAAAGGGAAATGACACCATTCTACGATAATTCTTCTAATGCAACGACGACGATCATTCTTTAACTTTTCCCAAAGAAATCTAGTGAAATTTTAAAATCAATTTTAAAATCAGGTGTGTGGGGTTCCAAATCTCCTACGAGCGCAAGCCCTCGTAGTTAATTACATCGTAGGGAGACAAAGTCTCCTACGAAAACTCTCGATTAAAATAATGGCAAAATTTTGTTAGAATTTCTAGGAGTGATATCAAAGTATGAATAGAATTATTGGAAAATCAAAAGAGAATGGATCAAAATTGAGCAGTTATTAACGGAGTCAAAGGATGAGAGGTAGGGGACACTTTGAGATTCCAGAACCATCCGGAAGTGTCCCAACTTAATCTAAGTGTTGGGCTTTATGTTTTAGGATTGAAATGAAGCTTTAATTAGAGTTAAGTATTTTATTAGAAATTTGGGACTATATTCCCGAAATTTGGGGTCTTATAATCAAAGATCTGCCCCGGATCCTAAATCTATTTTGGACACTGGACCACAGTCGTCCGATCCTAACTAATGCAGTGCAAGGTCTGGACTTACCCCGGCCTGGATTGGGGAGCCAGCTAACCACCTAATCGATTTAAAATAGATGAGTCCGGTCTTTTATGAAAGAGTGGTAGGGACGTTGTAATTAAAGTTTTAGAGGGTCGGGGCCGACATCTAGAGATTTTCCTAATTGGCCCCTTTGACATATGTTGGGTGCAAAAATGCTAAACTGATGCAATTAAAATTTTGACTCTTTTAGTTTGTATCTAATGCAATGCATGCTGGTTAACAACTTCCAATCGAGTATGCTTGAAATTTTAAAACAGGCTTATAAAATAGTTTTTTAGAAGACTGGACTTCCCCAGGTCCGGCACCTCGTCCTCATAGGTCAGACTATCCGGACTCTACCCGCAGGCGGGGAAGGGTCTAAAACAAGGAAAGAAGAATGCAAAAATATGCATGCGACCCCGGGGTCGATCCCCGGCTAATTCCCTAGATTCGTTATCTTTCTATGTTATTTAGACTCACTAAAATTTTAGACTTTTAAAATTATGAGTATAAAACTTTCACACCCTCACGAGCCTCACGTTTCCAGGCGAAAACAAAGAGCGGCATGCAATCGCCAAAAAACTAGTAAAAACAAGTAATCCTAGAGGCAATCAAATCATCACATCAAATATAAATTAATTAATAAATGTCCATAGGCAAAGTTGCCTTGCTTATTACAAACCAGAATATTGCAGAAAGTAAAGTGGCCGGGCACCACTGACAACAACCCGGATTCTAAACCTAGTAATGACGCAAGTTATTTTGAGTGGGATACTCTCAGTCTTCAAATCTTCAAATCTTCAATCTTGTTCTTCTTTGGACTCCTTTTCTTCAAGCTTCTTGGAATCTTCGTAGTAGATTACCCAAATGGATAAGAGGGCACTTCCCTTTAAGAGGGAAGGCCACTCTTTCCTCTTTGGGTAAGGAAAAGGTATGATCCAAATTTGGATTTCCAAATGGAAAAGGAGTGTTCCCCAAAGGGGTATCCTTTCCTCTTTGGAATCCAAGCTTTGGATCTATGTATCCCAACTCAAAATGAACTTTCACAACACTTAACAATTATACAAATTACATTGATATCAAAATAAAAGATCTAGACTCACCTGCAGGGTTATCCTAAGCAATTAATATATATATAAAGCAGTTATTCCCAAGCAGTTGTATATGAGCAGAAAAGAAAGTAAACACACTGGCCACGCTCTTTTTATGATTTGGGGGCTTTAGCAGCTGAAGCACCTGTGCAAAGAGTTTATAATATTTATGCATTTTTTTTTTGATTTGCCCCCTTTTTATATTGCCCTGCATGAGCGTGGCCACCTGCAGAAAACTATGTCAACATCCAGATCGTACCTAACCTAAGGGTAATCTAGTCGCCAAACACATCAATCCATCCACAGAGTACAGAAGAAGTAAGCAGACATAGCAAAGCAATTTCATCCACAACATGCAGTGAAAACTACGAAAAATCCGGCACACAGCAGTAAAGTAAACACCGGCCTAACCTAGATCTAGAGTTGGTTGTCCTAGCACATCACCTAAAGTGTGTGTAAAAGGTCGTGTGGCTGGGGTAGATCCTAAAGTGGGTTATTAATTGAAGTTGTCTAAAAGGTCTGGATTTGTTAAGGCTTAAAAGGGAATTTAAATTAAAATTTAAGTATTAATGAACTAAGAATTTTAATTAAACATGTTTTAAAAGTTAATTGATTACTACCTTTGTTTCACACCGAGGCCGTGAAGTTTATTTCACCTTCCTTGGGGCTAAGCTAATAGCCTCGTAGGCCTGGGTTACCCAGTAGCAATCGGGGTTGATTAAGTTATTTAAATTGGTTGGAATTAAAAGAGTGGATTAATATAAAAATGAGTTAATTACTGATTTTTAAAGTTGATTAATTTAAGTTTGCCATTAATTGATTCGTGGCGTTGTGCCACCAGGCTCGAGGAACCAGCCTCCTTAGGACACTTAGCCCCGCAGCCCGGAGTAGTCCAGCCGATAAACCAAATTAATGTAATTGAAATAGAGACTTTTAAAATGTTAAATAATTAAAAATTAATCCATTTTAAGGTTTGACACCCTTTAGAATTCATTCGTGGCGTTGTGCCACCAGGCTCGAGGAACCAGCCTCCTTAGGACACTTAGCCCCGCAGCCCGGAGTAGTCCAGCCAATAAACTTCAACTTTAGGGTGGTTGTTGTGTTTTGAAGAATTTGTTAAGTGTTTTAAGCATTAAACCAATATTTTGAGTTTTAGAACGATTTTGAGCTTTATGAATTTTTGAATACCTTAATGATTTAATTAAAGGGTTGAAAATTGACTTTTTGATTAGGTTCAAATTCTGGAGTGTTTGTATTTTATTAAAATACTAGACCTTACTACGATCAGTTAGAAGGTTAGTACGTTGAAATCGGATTTTTCTACATTTTATTACGAAGGTTTGAAGTTTCGAACTAGTTTTAACTACGGTTTGACCAATTTGTTGACTTTTCAAAATATTGCAAATTTCTGGAATTTAATATTTTTAATAAATACTAGATATCACTATGAGTTGAATGCAAGTGAGTTTGGGTGATTTGGATTTTATTAGAATTAGTTATGGATTATCGAAGTTTGGATATTTTAATGAATTTTAGGAATTTCTTAATTAGGGGGCCTCTTTTGTGATTTTGCTTCAAACAAATTCCCAAATCTCTTGAAAACACCTCCAAAGGTCAGGAACAACCTAAGGAGGGATCCCCAAGTGTTAGGGAGATTTTTGGATTTTTATATTATTATTAATTAATTATCTTAATTAAATATTGGTTGCCACTTAAAATTAAATTAAGGTTTAAATTGCTGTCAAATCAAGGGGCTTTTAATTATCATAGATTAAGGACTGAATTCTGGTCAGTTTGAGGGTTTATACATATTTTTTGGAGTTAAAATAGATTTATTACATTTTTTTAGAAGTTTAAAGGGTTAATTAAGGGTTTAAGACTTAGAAAATTAATTAGGGAACCTAATGACCTCAAAAATCAGTGAAAATTTCTCTAGGGGCTGAGGATGTCACTAAGTTCAAATGTTCAAAGTTTCAACTCAAGGGGAAGTGAATCCTAATTATTGAAATTTTTCTAAGTTTTCTATACATGGGTCCTTAATTATTGTCCTTAATCATGTCACTAGTTTTGAATAGGTTCAAATCAAAGTTCCTCTAACCCTTTGAATAAACATGGCATGCATACACAAGTTGCAAGCAAACAAGTCCTTAGATCTAGGAGAACCTAGACTAGGTGGTGTGTGTACCTACTCATGCAAATCAAGTTAAATCTTAATTAATTAAAGAATTAATCAATGAATAATTATAAAATTAATTATCCACTGATTAATCAGCATTCCCCATTGAATTCATGCAAACACAGTAAAGCTCCATTTAAAATTTCAAATGAATGTTTGAATGCAATACAAGTTAATTTAAATTCATCATTATTTTAATTAAAAATACCTTTACACTTTAAATCTTAATAACTATTAAAATATAGGTCAAATAAATCTGAGAAAATTACTGGAGATCAAAAACAAGTCTGAAATAACTCAAGCCAAATTTTGGACTTAATAGGGTTTTACTTATTCAAATATAAAATAAAAATAAAAAAAACATATTATAGAAATTAATTTTAAACTATACAATGTTTTTATTTAAAAATAATTTTAGAAAATAGAGGATGAAAAACTGAACAAAATGAGCTATTATACTCATTTTTTGGTTCAGTAGTTAATTTGCTATAAT
Organism: Dendrobium nobile; assembly: GCA_022539455.1. Classification (NCBI taxonomy): domain Eukaryota; kingdom Viridiplantae; phylum Streptophyta; class Magnoliopsida; order Asparagales; family Orchidaceae; genus Dendrobium; species Dendrobium nobile. Next base: position 19,159,579 of record CM039721.1, on the reverse strand, counting down.
TTTTTGAAGTTATGCTAATTAAAAAAGGATTTAAATCTATTTATTAATCAAACGGCGGCGCCGGCGAGACGCGTGGCGCGTTTTGGTTTGTCCAACCAGAACGCGGCGATAGCGGGACGCCACGTGGAAGGCGGCGGTCATCCACGCGTCGGCTGCAGAGCGCGGGACGCGGTTTCACTTAACCACGTCAGCGAGCACTGCGGACCGTTCGATCGAACGCCTGGATCGTTCAACGGCGGGGATCAGATCCCGTCGTCTGACCCGATTGACCAAGATCCAACCGCAGAGAGTTCGTCCCGCGGTTTTGGATGGACGGCCGGGATCAAGCCGAACCACAGCTTGAGCCACGGGATCGGGTACACGGTTGATCAACGGGCGGAACGGCGCGATCAGATCCGTTGATCGAGAGATCAACGGACCAAACGGGGCTCAGTTCATGCAGCCAGCGAACCGAGCCCTAGAACCCATTTTTTGACTCGTTCTCTTGATCCCGTGCACCAAATGAATTAAAATTTTAAACTTAGAGTCCCTAAGTGAAGAGAATCAATGGGGAATAATTTATTTTTCTTAAAACAAGCTTAATAAAAAGCTAATTAAACTAGTGTCCCTAGGGCTAGGGTTTGAGTTTTTCACCTTGATTTTGGACGGATTAGACCGTTTATGGGTTTGTTGCACTTGTAGACTGTCCACGCTCCTGTTTATAGAAGACTTCTCGGCTCGAAAGCTCCTGGATCGAGTGCTAGATCTGTTGGAACGGGTTTGAGCTAGGATCGCCGGGATCTCGCCGGAAAAACCCTTTGACCGGAGGGATTTCGGTGGGAGGGTGTTGAGAGATGTCTGGGGATCTCAATGGAACAGGGGGCAGGACTTGAGAGAGCTTGAGTAGTGAGAGACGGTTAGGGTTTGAATGTCATGCATTAGGCCCTTTTTCCCCTATTCAAACACCCCCAAGCCAAATGGATGGCTGGGATCGACTCACAAGCTCTCCAGATAATGCCACCTGTCCCTGGGAAAGCTGGAAGGCTGCGGAAAGGGCTGGACATGCCTCATTTCCATTGGATGGACTTGGGATGAGTGGAGGAGACATTGCCTAAAATTGCCTAAACCAACCCCTTAGAGCAGTTTAAACAGGGGTTAATCAGAGAAATAAAGCAAAAAGAGGAGTTTAGGCATGTGGTATAGGGGGGAAAAGGGTTCTTTTTAGGGCTTTGACCATGAGAAAAGGGTTTTAAGGGAGTGTTGACCATTTTGACCAGTCAACTGGTCAATGGCTGCTGATGTGTCACAGGAGCAGGTCATGGAACCTCTTCAAATGGCTGGATGGGTTTAACTTGGGCTGGGTTCAATTGGTTGAAGGGTTTGACCACACAAATGGTTCTTTAAGCCTTGAGTTGACTGGTTGACCAGTCAACTCCCTCAAGGGTTATGGAATTTTCAATTAGGTGATTCAAATGAGTTGATTAGGTGGATTGGAGGGTGGTTCCAAGAGCCATGTATGTCAAATAGATTAAGAAGGCTTAATGGGCCCTTAATGGGCTTCTAGGCCAAAACTGGTTGACTTAGTCAACCAGTTGGGTTCAAGGGCTAGAGATGGATTCAACAAGTTCAGAATGTCATCCTGAGTCCATTGGATGTGGTCCCAGGGTTTGGAGGGGTCGATTTGATCAAAATCACCATTTGAGCCCTTAAGGGCTTGTTTGGTCAACCTAGGTTGACTTGGTCAACCAGGTTGACCCAGGGTCTGGGTTTGGGCTCAACAGGTTTGAAATGATGTTTTAAGGTTTAATGGAGGTGGTTGGATGGCCTAAAGAGGTCATTTGGGTCAAAACACATGTTTGGTCCCTTAAAGGGCCCCTTGGGTCAAACCAGTTGACTTGGTCAACCAGGTTGACTCAAGGGTTGGAAATGGGTTCAAAAGATTTGAAATGGCATTTGAAATTTGTTAAAGGTGGTCGCATCCCATTTGGAGCTCATTTGGTTTGAAATCCCCATTTGAGCCTCATAGGGGTGTTTTGGTCAATTTTGACCTATTGGTCAACTATGGTCAAAAATGGGTTTGAAAAATGCAGTTTACTGCTCAATGGGTTAAAATCAAGGGTCTGGAAGTGATTGGAGGCTTGGATAAGGGTTCCAAGGTCAAGATCTCAAAGGGGTTAGGCTCAGTGGCATAGGCTGTAAATATTTGAAGGTTTTACAGCCTTTGAATTTTAATTCAGATTCTAGGGTTAGAGACCTCAGAATGAGCTCAAAATTGGAGGGTAGCCTTTAGAGACATGTCTTATCACTTTGCAAGTGATAGACCCTGAATCAAAGGCCATTTGACTGGGTTTTGAAATGTTTGAAAAATCTCTGAAAAGGGTGTTTAGGACAGGGCCTTAAGACTTTGAATTTGAGTTTAGACTTCTGGATTTGGAATGGATTTTAAGTTTGAATGATTTGGATTTGAATTGGATGGAGTTTGGGATTCAAATTGGTCATAGGTAGGAATCAAATTGAAATTGAAATGGATTAAATATAGAAATTGATTTAAAATTGAGGTTGATCAAAGATGGAGTTTGATTTGAAGTTGGAGTGATCCTAAGATTTAGGAGAGTTCTAAGATCTAGGATTTAAAGGGATCCTAGGCTCTAGAATAGGCTCTAAAGTCTAGTTCTAGGAAAGATCCTAAGATCTAGAGTGGATCCTAGGGTCTAGGATTAAATTTAGAATCTGGAAGGGTCTTAGTGACCTCATACAAAAATGAGGTCAACAAATGGACCCCCAATGTGTGTGGTAGAAGGAACTTCTGCTGCACACATTGGCGTTGACCGAATGGAAGTAGAATTTTGAGAATGGAAGGGAGATCATCTCCCAACCTCAAGCCTATAGGATGCTAATGGAAGGCTTACACCTATTGGATAAAGAAAACTGGTAAAACCAAGGTAGGGAATATCTAACTTTGGGTCTAAGGAAGGGCATCACCCAACCTTAGGTCTACAGGATGCTGATAGAAGACTTACTCCTAGTAGACAAGAAAACTAGAGAAACCAAGGTAGGGAATACCTAGCCTTGGGTCTAAGGGAGGGCATCACCCAACCTTAGGCCTATAGGATGCTGATAGAAGACTTACTCCAAATAGGCAAATTAACTGGAAACCAAAGTAGGGAATACCTAGCTTTGGGTCTAAGGAAGGGCATCACCCAACCTTAGGTCTACAGGATGCTGATAGAAGACTTACTCCTAGTAGACGGATCAACTGGAAACCAAGGTAGGGAATACCTAGCCTTGGGTCTAAGGAAGGGCATCACCCAACCTTAGGCCTATAGGATGCTGATAGAAGACTTACTCCAAATAGGCAGATTAACTGGAAACCAAAGTAGGGAATACCTAGCTTTGGGTCTAAGGAAGGGCATCACCCAACCTTAGGTCTACAGGATGCTGATAGAAGACTTACTCCTAGTAGACAGATCAACTGGAAACCAAGGTAGGGAATACCTAGCCTTGGGTCTAAGGAAGGGCATCACCCAACCTTAGGCCTATAGGATGCTGATAGAAGACTTACTCCTAATAGGCAAAATTAACTGGAAACCAAAGTAGGGAATACCTAGCTTTGGGTCTAAGGAAGGGCATCACCCAACCTTAGGTCTACAGGATGCTGATAGAAGACTTACTCCTAGTAGACGGATCAACTGGAAACCAAAGTAGGGAATACCTAGCCTTGGGTCTAAGGAAGGGCATCACCCAACCTTAGGCCTATAGGATGCTGATAGAAGACTTACTCCAAATAGGCAGATTAACTGGCAAACTAGGATGGTGCCACGAAGGGCGTACTCCACCACTAGCGAATGGGAATCAGGATGGTGCCACGAAGGGCGTACTCCACCACTAATCCCCGGGTCAAATGCTAGGGTAGTGCCACGGAGGGCGTACTCCACCACTAGCGGGTCTAATCCTAAGGGAAGGAAGGACCTAACCTTAAGGAGAAGGCGAAGAGCGTTAAAAAAAGAAAAACCTTAAAAAAAGGTAGGATCAAGTTGTAAATCAAGAAAAGGATGTTTTATTAATTGATAAAATGAGCTACATCAAGCATAGTATTTCTTAAGGAAACGCCCATTAATAGGTAGCATTGGGTGGTTCCCTTTACAATCTACTAACTGATACGAGCCTCCTTCGTAGACAGTCTCTATAACGAAGGGTCCTTCCCATGTAGGTTCAAATTTGCCTCCCAACTTCCGATGGGCCAAGATAGGCCTCCGAAGGACCAATACCAAGTCTCCCGCTTGGAAGGTCCTAGGTCGCACTAACTTATCGTGGGCTTGAACCATACGGGATTTATACAACTCTAAACTTTGTTGAGCTTGGAGACGTCGCTCTTCAAGGCCTTCGAGTTCTTCCAATCGTAGTCTTGCATTTTGTTCATTGGTAATTTGATTCTGAACTGCAATTCTAAGCGAAGGGATTTGTATTTCCAAGGGTAGAACAGCCTCAGATCCATACACTAGTGCAAACGGGGTGGATTGGGTCGGGGTTCTATAAGTGGTACGATAAGCCCACAGAGCTTCCACCAACCGCTCATCCCACTGTCGTTTGTTATCATCAAGGGTCTTTTTGACAATTTGCACCAAGGTTTTGTTGAAGGCCTCGGCTAATCCATTTGCCCGAGGGTAATAGATCGTCGAGTATCTCCAATCAATATTATGGCGCCTTACAAAGCTATTGATTTTTGTAGACTTGAATGCGGACCCATTATCGGATATGATTCTGCGGGGTACGCCGAATCGATATACAACATGGTCACGAAAGAATTTTAAGACATGGTGTGATGTTACGTTTCGTAGGGGAATTGCTTCCGCCCATTTTGAAAAGTAATCGGTTGCAGCTAATATGAAACGATGACCTCTCGCGGAGGGAGGGTCAATCGGCCCAATGATATCCGTGCCCCAACTTTCAAAAGGCCACGAGGCTATCGTAGGGTGTAACACATTAGGCGGCTGATGTAAAACCACACCATGGACCTGACATTGATGACAGTGCTTTGCAGTATTCATGCAATCGTCAATCATTGTAGGCCAGTAGTATCCAAGTCTTTTAATCTTTAATTTCATTTTTGGACCCGATTGATGAGCACCGCACAGTCCTGAATGAACTTCATTAACAATTTTCTGGGCTTCTCGCTTGTTCAAACAGCGCAGCCACATGTGATCGAAAGACCGACGGTACAACAGATTGTTAACTAGTGCATATGATAGGGCACGTTTCTTAATCTGGTTGGAGAGTGATTTATCCTGAGGAAGCTTCCCTTCTTTAAGGTAATCGACTAAGGGTCGCCTCCAATCGCCTTCTTCGTCAGTCGTCAAAGAGGCAGAAAGGATCTGAAGGGGAGTCTTACTAATATGTTCCAAATCTATAAGAGAAAGAGTCTTACGACCCTGTATCTCTATAGGGATGGAATCCTCCTCAGGACATGCAAATTCCTTTGCAAGTTTTGCTAAGGCATCCGCCGCAGAGTTGCTTCCACGGGGAACCCTATACAAAGTAGCAATGGGAATTTGTTCCAACAAGTGAAGCGTGTACTGGTGATATTTTAGGAGATTCGGATTCAAGACTTTATAAGTTCCGGCGACTTGGTTAATAACTAGTTGGGAATCTCCAAAGATCTTAATCTCTTTAATCTCCATTAGAATTGCAAGTTCCAAACCAGTTATCAGAGCTTCGTATTCAGCTTCGTTGTTTGTGCAAGGCTCCGATAAGTGGTAGGAAAAATGCATCATTCCTTTTTCTGGTGTAATAAAAATTAGACCGACTCCGGCCTTTCCAGGAATCACAGATTGTTGGGTCGCAATCCTACAAGAGGATGCTGCCCCATCAAAATATAATTCCCAGATGGCCTCGCTAGATTTCCCCAAACTCATGATTTGTTCGTCGGGTAAGTCATCATTCAGAGGAGAATCTGCTGGCAGCGGGTGTGCTGCCAGAAAGTCGGCAACAGCCTGTCCTTTCACAGCACGAAGAGGAGTGAAAGTAATCTCAAATTGCAACAATATCATAGACCAACGGGCTAAACGTCCTGACAACGTAGGTCGGGTCATAAGATATTGCAAAGGATTAACTCTCGAAATTAAACTCACTGAGTGTGAAAGCATATAATGCCTCAGTTTTTGGGCTGCGAAGACTAAAGCAAGACAATGCTTTTCAATTGAAGGGTATCGAATTTCCGTAGGAAGAAGTCTTCGACTAAGATAATAGAGAGCATTCTCCTTGCCTTCGTCGTTGACTTGAGCCAGCAGGGCGCCTAAAGATTCATCTAAGGCTGCAGTGTAGAGAATTAACGGCTTTCCCGGAATTGGAGCTGCCAAGACTGGCGGGTTAGAAAGGTATTGTTTGATATCGTCAAAAGCATTCTGACACTTCTCGCCCCATACGAATTTAGTATCCTTTTTCGCAAGGACAGAGAAGGGTTGACATCTCCCGGAAAGATTAGAAATAAACCTCCTTATATATGCCAATCTACCTTGTAGAGACCTTAACTGAGTAAGGCTCTTAGGGGATGGCATATCTAAGATGGCTTCAATTTTAGCAGGATCTATCTCAATTCCGCGGTGCCTTACTACGAATCCTAAGAATTTTCCCGAAGCGACGCCGAAGGCGCATTTCAAGGGGTTCATTTTTAAATCGTAGCGACGCAACCGTTCGAAAACAACTCTTAAGTCATACAGGTGAGCCTCTTTAACCTTGCTCTTGACAACTAAATCATCAATATAACATTCAACTTGATTATGAATTAAGTCGTCAAAGATACGGGTCATGGCCCGTTGGTAGGTTGCTCCGGCATTCTTCAAGCCGAATGGCATTACCTTATAACAAAAGATTCCAATAGGGGTTCTGAACGCCGTATTTCTCTCATCTTCAGGGGCCATCTTGATTTGGTTATAACCCGACGAGCCGTCCATGAATGAGAAAATAGCATGTGAGGAGGCAATGTCCACCATGAGTTCTGGTATTGGTAAAGGGAACTCATCCTTAGGGCATGCCTTATTCAGATCCCTATAATCGACACAAATCCGAATCTGACCATTTTTCTTTCGAACTGGCACGACGCTGGCCACCCAAGAGGGGTATTGTTCCTCTCGAATGAATCCGGCCTCTGCCAATTTTTTAACTTCAGAAACGACTTGTTGCTCAATCTCTAAGCGCATGCGTCGAGGAGCTTGTTTAACAGGGATGGCATCATGCCGAACCCCAAGTTTGTGAACTGCTACCTCAGCAGGCAAACCTGGCATTTCGTCATATGTCCAGGCAAAGCAGTCCCTAAACTCGAATAACAATTGGATTAAGTCTTGAGTTTCACCCTCGCTTAACAGAGTACTTATAAAAATCGGACGGGGGTCATCATCGTTTCCTAAGTTAATTTCTCTTAACTCATCGACTGTCGACTTAATTTCCTCTTCAAATTCAGGGGGTGCATCCCGAACTTGAAGATCATCGGGATCGTCTAAAGTCTCCAAACAGAGTCCATCCAAAGGACAAGGAGGATCTGTAGGGACATTTGGAGAATCAAGATGGTAAGTTATCATTAGGCAATACTCATCATCATCAAATGAACTAACGGTCCCAAAGCCAATACCACTTGTTGGATTTTTATTTACTTTTGTTCGCCAAATGTTCTCGTGGTATCTAGCTTGACCCTTAGTCCATCGGTATGGTACAGAACCTTTAGAAAAAGTATTTTTTACACAAACAGGGAAGTAGCCGAAAGGTAATTCCATTAATTCATTAAAATCTGCCTCCTCAAGGGTTACATCACCTTCGTCCCTTGCGGAGGAGGAGCCAGGAAAGAATTTCTGGACTTTCTTAACTTCACCATCCAAGTTGGGGGCCACTTTGACTTCCAACCCTACAACCCTGCCTGCCGACAGTGGGGTCAGAGAAAGGGCCTCAATCCTTCTAGTGAGCTTTTCATACATTGTTAATTCAGGCTCGTCACTTTTAACTTTTGAAATATCTACCTCAGGGTCACTGTCCTGGTCTAAGGTGAGATCAAATTTTGGAGGAGTATTTATGTTTTGATAATCGAGAGAGAGAGCAGCACCTTGACTTTCTAGCTCACTATCGGAATCTGATTCCAAATCAATGTATACGGGTGCTGTTCTTCTGTCTAGTGAAGCGCGGCCTCGACCTCGTGCCCTTAAAGCCATCCTCCCACCTCTTTGAGGTAATGTGCTTGGAGGTCTAAGGACAACAATATCAGAGTCGTCTTCACTACTCGATTGAATCATTTCTTGATTGATATTATTATCTTTTTCTTTCTTTTGGTTGAATTTTTGTTCAACCATTTTCTCCTCAAATTTGATCTCTAATTTAGAACGGGACGACGACCCTTTTGGTACAAAATATGCAGCATCTTCGTAGATCCCAATTTCTTGAATTGAGAATGGTTGCAAATCACCCTTAATCACATGTTCAATGCCATCTCGTTGATACTTAATGCATTGGTGCAGGGTAGACGGAACCATTCTATATTCGTGAATCCAAGGTCTACCTAGAAGTGCGTTAAAGGACGTAGTCGAATCAATTATATGAAATTTAGCTTCAGTTTTTAAACCTCCTATTTCCAGGAGTAGAGTGATCGAACCTAAAGCTCTCTCGCCCTTCTCGTTGAACCCACGAAGCACCAACCTGTCGGTTGAAAGCTTGCTAGTATCAACTCTGAGATAAGCAAGGGTCTTTATGTTCATCACGTTGACCGATGCACCCGGATCAACAAGGACTCTTGATAACTTGAAATTTCCCACATTTACAGTAATGTAGAGGGGACGATTGTGGTCAGCAGTTCTCAAGAGTAAATCTTCGTCTGAAAAGGTAACCCCAGGGACCTCTTTGAAGTAGAGAGCCTCACCTTCTGAAGTTGCAGCCAACTGTGTTAAGCAAATCTCGGGATCGAGAAGTGCTTTAATTAAAGACTCCCTCATTTCTTTGGAAAGAAGGAGGGCGTCATAAATACTTAATTTTGCTGGCAACTTCCTAAGGTGGGCTAGAACATTGTAATCAACCTTAGGAACGACAGACTCGAAACCCGGAGGAATTAAAGGGAATTCTGGTTGTTGAGGAGAATCCGGACTTAAAATTTCGAATGAAGGTTGCTTGCCTTTATCCTGAGGGGGCAACCTAGGGGGTAAGACTTTACCGCCACGGAGTTGCACCTGCTCGATGTTTTCGGGCGGGCAAACTAGGGCAGTGTCTACACACACCATAGGTGTTGGATCATCATTTTCTGAAAGTGAGTCAGAATCTGAAAGTTCTATCAAGATAGGATTTCCCTGAAAATTGATTTGAGGGAAATCACTTTCTGATAAAGCTTCACATTCGACCTCTTCTTGAATAGTCGATTCGGGGAGGTTGGTTTGACTAACCTCAATATTTGGTTCATTAGGAGTTTGATTCAAAGCAGGAGAGTCATCAATTTGCATTTGAGATTCATGGTTAATCATCAAGACAGAAGTAGAAGGATGTTTTTTATTCATCTTTTGACCCTTCGCCTTTGATGGGGCAAAGTAAAAGTCAGATAACAAAAGAGGGGAAAGGGTTTTAACACCACCATCCGCCATTCTAATACATCTCTCATCTATACACTTCCTCTCTACAAAATCAGATTTCTCTTCTTTCACATTTTTCTCAGTAGTTCCTAAGACTACTGGAGAGGGAAGTGGCTCAACATCCTTCTGCGAAGCATCCAGGTCAACTTTCCACACCGGGGCCTGGGCTATCGTAGTCAGCTGTTGAGAAAGACGAAAAGACTTGTTAATCGACTTTTTAAGTGCCCGGGACAAAGCAATGTCCCAACCATCTTCAATAAAACAAGAAGAGTTAAGAGGATTACCTGAAATGGCCTTAATTGAAGCTTTTTCTGGATCGACCAAGTATTCCTTAGGTATTATGATATTACCTTGGGTGTAGTTCCTCTCAAGCCAATCTTTGAACACAACGCAGTCCTCAAGAGGGTGACTAAGCATCCTGTGGTACGGGCAATACTTGGGATCATCTTTCTTGCTCTCATCCTCAGGCCTCCTAGCCTCTGGCAACTGAAAATCTGGTTTCTTTAACAAACTTCTGAAGATCTTCTTAACTGACTCCCTTTTAAATGGATAAGGCTTTGCCAATCGCTCTCTAAAAGGGATGAAAGAGGGATCTCTAGTATGTTGAGGAACTATCTGAAAGGGCTGCTTCTGAGGCGACTGTGGTGGAAGTGGAGTGCTAGGCTGACTAACCATTGGCCTCTTTCCTTTATCTACTGCTGAGACCACAGCTTTCTTTTCAAATGTCTTCACCAGTTTTGGACCCTTCCTTTCCTCAGACTGCTCTCGTAAGAATGGCATCCTAGGAGCCTCTTCCTGCAAATTGCTAGCCTTATTAAGAAGTTTCTCAAAAGTTTTAATAGTGAAACCCTTCAGGAGAAAAGCAACAGGACCGTGGATATTCTTCAACAGAATCTCCACAGCATGTTGTTCTTGCAGCTGGGGTTCACACTTCATCGAGAGGTTTCGCCACCTCAAGATGTACTCAACTAGAGACTCTCCCGGCTTTTGCTTTTCAACCACGAGATCGCCCACAGTAGTGCGTTGTTGCGCTCCAGAAAATCTCTTAAGAAAGAGGTTTTCTAGGTCGCTAAAGGTTCTTACTGAACCGTTGGGCAGATCGGCGTACCATTCAAAAGCAATGCCGGATAGACTACTTACAAATTGGCGAAATAGTAGAGCATCTGACCCTCCTGCATTGCAACAGCTTGCTCGGAAATGGGCTAGATGCTGTCTCGGATTTTCAATTCCGGTGAAAACTTTAAAAGTTGGTGGCACGAAGCCCTTTGGATAAGGAACTAAGTCATATTCCTCGGGGTAGGGTCTACCCTTTGAAATAGACACCGTTCCTTGAGCATGGGCTAAGGCCTCCCTTACCTGGTCCTCAATTAATTGCTTGATATCCTTCTGAGGTGGGATCGGAGGAATAGTGGAAACTGCAGGGTGAACTGGAGATGTCTCTACTGGACAAGGGAGAGTCACAGGTGGTGACTCGAGAGGTCTGGAATTAAGTTCTGCCCTTTTGGCCCTTTCTGTGAGCTCTCGAGCTGACTGGTGGATCTTAAAAGACTCTTGTTGTGATTTGTCCAACTTCTCTTGCATTTCTCTAACTTGTGACATCATGCTAGCGAGCTGAGTCTCCAAGTTTTTTATATGTTCTTCATCTCTATCTTTCACAGACTCATCTGACTCTGACTCAACAGCATGCGGATCATCATCCTTAACAAATCGGCGCTTGCTGGGCTCAGCTTCTTTATTAGATCCTCTAGTTTCGACCACATGAATGCCCCCAACATAATCATCTTCATCTCCGAGGAGATCATCCATATCAGGGTCGAAAGAAGCCGTTCCTTCTTTGTTCAACAGGATATTTCTTATTTCTTGGACTACCTCCTCGACCGGTCTATCCCCAATTGACTTAGGGTCAAGGGGTAAGTATCCTTTATACTCAGCCATATCAAACAACTCTTCAGAATCCATAAGGGCGATGATTTCTGTAAGCTTTGGATTAGGATCTGGTTGAGACTTTGTATCCGGTTCATCTTCCATTTCTAAATCCTGGTCAATTCTCTCCTCTTCGACTATCCCAGAGCTGGTAGTCAGAAGAGTGGCATCCTCTACAGGGAGAGGGACATATTCCTCAGGAGAAGTAGGAGCTTGTAAGGTGATAGTTCCCACATCTGGTAAGGTAAGGTCCTCAGACACCTGACTAAGGGGCCTAGGAATGACACTCGGACTTTGGGGATCATCAACTGGGGTAACAGGAATGGTGATTATTGGATCCGGGGTCAGACTGGCTGTGGTAGGGCTGTCAACTGTAACAACTGGAGTACTAGCCTGAACATCCATCAATTCAACTGCACTCGGAGTAGGGTCGACTGGAACTCGTTGGAGCTGCAGAATGAACTTAGAAGTTCTAGGAGGTGGTGGTAGATTCTCCAATTTAGTTCTTTTTGGCACATATCTCCTTTCAGGAGATTTAGGTCTTTTTCCTTTAAGGTCCACAGACTTTTGAACTTCAACCCCCTTTGGTTTGACAATCACAGAGGCCAATCTTACAGGTTTATGTGGGGGTACCGGGGGTCTACCAGTAGAGTGGCGGCCTCTCTCGGACCCAGTCAACACAATACCCTCTGTTTGAGAGGACAGAGGGCGTGGCACCCAGTGATATCCATCAACCAGTACCGAAGTAGCGGGCTGTCTAGCATACTTCTTATTCTTCCTAACGAATTGAGGGGTTAAATTCTTCGCTTCAGATACTTCTTCCTTCAGCACTTCTTTTTGGAAGCGATGTGAGATCACTCCCTTTAACTGTTTCACATACTCCTCTCTAGTCTGTCCGGTCTGTGCAGCACAGGTGTGAATTATATTTCTCAAAGTTCTTGCCTTTTGAAGATGTTTTTCTTTTTGAGTCTTCTTGGTCGAGTAGTCGACCGGGCATGGTGGAGAACGGGCTATCCTAGCTATCCTCTCCTCCCCTTGAGCTGAAGCCAGGGGGTAAAAGCGACTTCCCTTCAGGAGGGGAGAGGAAGCAGGAATAGGTAGCTCCTCAACAGCCTCAGGTTCTACTTGGGCCAAGGTCTTAAAAGGTAGGACTCTCTTAGCCTTAGAGATTTTCTTTCTAAGTCTCCTCAAGTAATTCTTCTTCTGATTTTTTGTGGTAAATCTAAGTCCAGAACTAGACCCTTCTTCAAAAACAGACTTAATTTCAGTGGAAGGCTCAACAATTGGTTCGGGTTGTTTCTGATCATCACTGACTACTGGCAAGGTGGGTGCAGATCCCACAATTAACTCAACTACTGGGGGAGTTTCCTTACTGGCATCTAGGCTCACAATCTGGTGTCCATCCATAGAGAGCTCAAGAGTACTAAATCCCATTCCAAAAATAACAGTGCTCCCTTGGTCATTAACAGTCGAATACAACTCTCGGTCAAAGGAGAAAATCAGTTGGCCAGCCATTTGAAATTTTCTGAAAGTTAAAGAAGATGATTAAAATTAGATCTTTTGAAAAGAGTAGTAAAAAGCATTTTATTATCATTTTTTTTTTGAAAGTATGACATATATTGGCCCACGAGGAAATCGTATGGGGTAACATATGTCGACTTGGAGTTTAAGAAGATTTTTGAGAAAATTTTGAGAATTTGAAATGGGTTTTCTTACAAGTTCGAAAACACAACGGACAGAGTTTCCCCTTGCCCGAAGGCTTATGGAATTGTGAGAAAGCCCAAGTAAAAAGAATAGTTCAACCCTCCCCACACTTAGAAGTTAAAGGGGAAATGAGGGGGTTAAAACTAACAAGTTTGGAATGAAATCAAAAATTTTGAATGCTTTTTAATTTTAAGGATTTATATGTCGACCGAAAAATTTATTGACCATAAATCCATAAAATTAAATTAAATTAAAAAAAAAATCCAGAGATCTGATTTGACACTGTCGCCTCACAAGCTATGCTGGGGCAGAAGGTCAAAATCAGAACAGAAATTTAAATGAAATCAAATTTAGAGGTAAAACCTCTCTTTTAATATTTTGTTATTATTTTAGATGTTGGCCACACTAACCCAAGGAAGAAATGAGTAAGGGACCAACAGAAGAAATGATAGTTAAAACTACCGATGAAACAAATTTTTGCCATTATTAAAGATGGAGAGAGAGATTTGTCCCACCGGGCGTGCCATTTTTTGTTGGTGGAATTTTGAAAAACATATTTCGAAAATATTAGTTTTCTTTGGGTATTTTAAGATTAAGGATGAGTTCTAATTCTAAGGCCGAATCAACTCGTTAGAAAGAATATATCACCCCGGGGACGAAGATAAGCTTTCATAACGGTGTTCAGGCTTAGAATTATGTAAACACATCTTGAATATTATGATCGGGTTCTAAAGAGAACTTCATATGGCCCCGAGGGAACAAAATAGAGTTCAACTAAGTACCCAATTACAATATCCAAGAAGTATGATCGTCGCATTCACATCCAAAGCCTTATCGAAGAAGGATGTATCTCCCCAAAGGGAAATGACACCATTCTACGATAATTCTTCTAATGCAACGACGACGATCATTCTTTAACTTTTCCCAAAGAAATCTAGTGAAATTTTAAAATCAATTTTAAAATCAGGTGTGTGGGGTTCCAAATCTCCTACGAGCGCAAGCCCTCGTAGTTAATTACATCGTAGGGAGACAAAGTCTCCTACGAAAACTCTCGATTAAAATAATGGCAAAATTTTGTTAGAATTTCTAGGAGTGATATCAAAGTATGAATAGAATTATTGGAAAATCAAAAGAGAATGGATCAAAATTGAGCAGTTATTAACGGAGTCAAAGGATGAGAGGTAGGGGACACTTTGAGATTCCAGAACCATCCGGAAGTGTCCCAACTTAATCTAAGTGTTGGGCTTTATGTTTTAGGATTGAAATGAAGCTTTAATTAGAGTTAAGTATTTTATTAGAAATTTGGGACTATATTCCCGAAATTTGGGGTCTTATAATCAAAGATCTGCCCCGGATCCTAAATCTATTTTGGACACTGGACCACAGTCGTCCGATCCTAACTAATGCAGTGCAAGGTCTGGACTTACCCCGGCCTGGATTGGGGAGCCAGCTAACCACCTAATCGATTTAAAATAGATGAGTCCGGTCTTTTATGAAAGAGTGGTAGGGACGTTGTAATTAAAGTTTTGAGGGTCGGGGCCGACATCTAGAGATTTTCCTAATTGGCCCCTTTGACATATGTTGGGTGCAAAAATGCTAAACTGATGCAATTAAAATTTTGACTCTTTTAGTTTGTATCTAATGCAATGCATGCTGGTTAACAACTTCCAATCAAGTATGCTTGAAATTTTAAAAACAGGCTTATAAAATAGTTTTTTAGAAGACTGGACTTCCCCAGGTCCGGCACCTCGTCCTCATAGGTCAGACTATCCGGACTCTACCCGCAGGCGGGGAAGGGTCTAAAACAAGGAAAGAAGAATGCAAAAATATGCATGCGACCCCGGGGTCGATCCCCGGCTAATTCCCTAGATTCGTTATCTTTCTATGTTATTTAGACTCACTAAAATTTTAGACTTTTAAAATTATGAGTATAAAACTTTCACACCCTCACGAGCCTCACGTTTCCAGGCGAAAACAAAGAGCGGCATGCAATCGCCAAAAAACTAGTAAAAACAAGTAATCCTAGAGGCAATCAAATCATCACATCAAATATAAATTAATTAATAAATGTCCATAGGCAAAGTTGCCTTGCTTATTACAAACCAGAATATTGCAGAAAGTAAAGTGGCCGGGCACCACTGACAACAACCCGGATTCTAAACCTAGTAATGACGCAAGTTATTTTGAGTGGGATACTCTCAGTCTTCAAATCTTCAAATCTTCAATCTTGTTCTTCTTTGGACTCCTTTTCTTCAAGCTTCTTGGAATCTTCGTAGTAGATTACCCAAATGGATAAGAGGGCACTTCCCTTTAAGAGGGAAGGCCACTCTTTCCTCTTTGGGTAAGGAAAAGGTATGATCCAAATTTGGATTTCCAAATGGAAAAGGAGTGTTCCCCAAAGGGGTATCCTTTCCTCTTTGGAATCCAAGCTTTGGATCTATGTATCCCAACTCAAAATGAACTTTCACAACACTTAACAATTATACAAATTACATTGATATCAAAATAAAAGATCTAGACTCACCTGCAGGGTTATCCTAAGCAATTAATATATATATAAAGCAGTTATTCCCAAGCAGTTGTATATGAGCAGAAAAGAAAGTAAACACACTGGCCACGCTCTTTTTATGATTTGGGGGCTTTAGCAGCTGAAGCACCTGTGCAAAGAGTTTATAATATTTATGCATTTTTTTTTGATTTGCCCCCTTTTTATATTGCCCTGCATGAGCGTGGCCACCTGCAGAAAACTATGTCAACATCCAGATCGTACCTAACCTAAGGGTAATCTAGTCGCCAAACACATCAATCCATCCACAGAGTACAGAAGAAGTAAGCAGACATAGCAAAGCAATTTCATCCACAACATGCAGTGAAAACTACGAAAAATCCGGCACACAGCAGTAAAGTAAACACCGGCCTAACCTAGATCTAGAGTTGGTTGTCCTAGCACATCACCTAAAGTGTGTGTAAAAGGTCGTGTGGCTGGGGTAGATCCTAAAGTGGGTTATTAATTGAAGTTGTCTAAAAGGTCTGGATTTGTTAAGGCTTAAAAGGGAATTTAAATTAAAATTTAAGTATTAATGAACTAAGAATTTTAATTAAACATGTTTTAAAAGTTAATTGATTACTACCTTTGTTTCACACCGAGGCCGTGAAGTTTATTTCACCTTCCTTGGGGCTAAGCTAATAGCCTCGTAGGCCTGGGTTACCCAGTAGCAATCGGGGTTGATTAAGTTATTTAAATTGGTTGGAATTAAAAGAGTGGATTAATATAAAAATGAGTTAATTACTGATTTTTAAAGTTGATTAATTTAAGTTTGCCATTAATTGATTCGTGGCGTTGTGCCACCAGGCTCGAGGAACCAGCCTCCTTAGGACACTTAGCCCCGCAGCCCGGAGTAGTCCAGCCGATAAACCAAATTAATGTAATTGAAATAGAGACTTTTAAAATGTTAAATAATTAAAAATTAATCCATTTTAAGGTTTGACACCCTTTAGAATTCATTCGTGGCGTTGTGCCACCAGGCTCGAGGAACCAGCCTCCTTAGGACACTTAGCCCCGCAGCCCGGAGTAGTCCAGCCAATAAACTTCAACTTTAGGGTGGTTGTTGTGTTTTGAAGAATTTGTTAAGTGTTTTAAGCATTAAACCAATATTTTGAGTTTTAGAACGATTTTGAGCTTTATGAATTTTTGAATACCTTAATGATTTAATTAAAGGGTTGAAAATTGACTTTTTGATTAGGTTCAAATTCTGGAGTGTTTGTATTTTATTAAAATACTAGACCTTACTACGATCAGTTAGAAGGTTAGTACGTTGAAATCGGATTTTTCTACATTTTATTACGAAGGTTTGAAGTTTCGAACTAGTTTTAACTACGGTTTGACCAATTTGTTGACTTTTCAAAATATTGCAAATTTCTGGAATTTAATATTTTTAATAAATACTAGATATCACTATGAGTTGAATGCAAGTGAGTTTGGGTGATTTGGATTTTATTAGAATTAGTTATGGATTATCGAAGTTTGGATATTTTAATGAATTTTAGGAATTTCTTAATTAGGGGGCCTCTTTTGTGATTTTGCTTCAAACAAATTCCCAAATCTCTTGAAAACACCTCCAAAGGTCAGGAACAACCTAAGGAGGGATCCCCAAGTGTTAGGGAGATTTTTGGATTTTTATATTATTATTAATTAATTATCTTAATTAAATATTGGTTGCCACTTAAAATTAAATTAAGGTTTAAATTGCTGTCAAATCAAGGGGCTTTTAATTATCATAGATTAAGGACTGAATTCTGGTCAGTTTGAGGGTTTATACATATTTTTTGGAGTTAAAATAGATTTATTACATTTTTTTAGAAGTTTAAAGGGTTAATTAAGGGTTTAAGACTTAGAAAATTAATTAGGGAACCTAATGACCTCAAAAATCAGTGAAAATTTCTCTAGGGGCTGAGGATGTCACTAAGTTCAAATGTTCAAAGTTTCAACTCAAGGGGAAGTGAATCCTAATTATTGAAATTTTTCTAAGTTTTCTATACATGGGTCCTTAATTATTGTCCTTAATCATGTCACTAGTTTTGAATAGGTTCAAATCAAAGTTCCTCTAACCCTTTGAATAAACATGGCATGCATACACAAGTTGCAAGCAAACAAGTCCTTAGATCTAGGAGAACCTAGACTAGGTGGTGTGTGTACCTACTCATGCAAATCAAGTTAAATCTTAATTAATTAAAGAATTAATCAATGAATAATTATAAAATTAATTATCCACTGATTAATCAGCATTCCCCATTGAATTCATGCAAACACAGTAAAGCTCCATTTAAAATTTCAAATGAATGTTTGAATGCAATACAAGTTAATTTAAATTCATCATTATTTTAATTAAAAATACCTTTACACTTTAAATCTTAATAACTATTAAAATATAGGTCAAATAAATCTGAGAAAATTACTGGAGATCAAAAACAAGTCTGAAATAACTCAAGCCAAATTTTGGACTTAATAGGGTTTTACTTATTCAAATATAAAATAAAAATAAAAAAACATATTATAGAAATTAATTTTAAACTATACAATGTTTTTATTTAAAAATAATTTTAGAAAATAGAGGATGAAAAACTGAACAAAATGAGCTATTATACTCATTTTTTGGTTCAGTAGTTAATTTGCTATAATTTTTTGAAGTTATGCTAATTAAAAAAGGATTTAAATCTATTTATTAATCAAACGGCGGCGCCGGCGAGACGCGTGGCGCGTTTTGGTTTGTCCAACCAGAACGCGGCGATAGCGGGACGCCACGTGGAAGGCGGCGGTCATCCACGCGTCGGCTGCAGAGCGCGGGACGCGGTTTCACTTAACCACGTCAGCGAGCACTGCGGACCGTTCGATCGAACGCCTGGATCGTTCAACGGCGGGGATCAGATCCCGTCGTCTGACCCGATTGACCAAGATCCAACCGCAGAGAGTTCGTCCCGCGGTTTTGGATGGACGGCCGGGATCAAGCCGAACCACAGCTTGAGCCACGGGATCGGGTACACGGTTGATCAACGGGCGGAACGGCGCGATCAGATCCGTTGATCGAGAGATCAACGGACCAAACGGGGCTCAGTTCATGCAGCCAGCGAACCGAGCCCTAGAACCCATTTTTTGACTCGTTCTCTTGATCCCGTGCACCAAATGAATTAAAATTTTAAACTTAGAGTCCCTAAGTGAAGAGAATCAATGGGGAATAATTTATTTTTCTTAAAACAAGCTTAATAAAAAGCTAATTAAACTAGTGTCCCTAGGGCTAGGGTTTGAGTTTTTCACCTTGATTTTGGACGGATTAGACCGTTTATGGGTTTGTTGCACTTGTAGACTGTCCACGCTCCTGTTTATAGAAGACTTCTCGGCTCGAAAGCTCCTGGATCGAGTGCTAGATCTGTTGGAACGGGTTTGAGCTAGGATCGCCGGGATCTCGCCGGAAAAACCCTTTGACCGGAGGGATTTCGGTGGGAGGGTGTTGAGAGATGTCTGGGGATCTCAATGGAACAGGGGGCAGGACTTGAGAGAGCTTGAGTAGTGAGAGACGGTTAGGGTTTGAATGTCATGCATTAGGCCCTTTTTCCCCTATTCAAACACCCCCAAGCCAAATGGATGGCTGGGATCGACTCACAAGCTCTCCAGATAATGCCACCTGTCCCTGGGAAAGCTGGAAGGCTGCGGAAAGGGCTGGACATGCCTCATTTCCATTGGATGGACTTGGGATGAGTGGAGGAGACATTGCCTAAAATTGCCTAAACCAACCCCTTAGAGCAGTTTAAACAGGGGTTAATCAGAGAAATAAAGCAAAAAGAGGAGTTTAGGCATGTGGTATAGGGGGGAAAAGGGTTCTTTTTAGGGCTTTGACCATGAGAAAAGGGTTTTAAGGGAGTGTTGACCATTTTGACCAGTCAACTGGTCAATGGCTGCTGATGTGTCACAGGAGCAGGTCATGGAACCTCTTCAAATGGCTGGATGGGTTTAACTTGGGCTGGGTTCAATTGGTTGAAGGGTTTGACCACACAAATGGTTCTTTAAGCCTTGAGTTGACTGGTTGACCAGTCAACTCCCTCAAGGGTTATGGAATTTTCAATTAGGTGATTCAAATGAGTTGATTAGGTGGATTGGAGGGTGGTTCCAAGAGCCATGTATGTCAAATAGATTAAGAAGGCTTAATGGGCCCTTAATGGGCTTCTAGGCCAAAACTGGTTGACTTAGTCAACCAGTTGGGTTCAAGGGCTAGAGATGGATTCAACAAGTTCAGAATGTCATCCTGAGTCCATTGGATGTGGTCCCAGGGTTTGGAGGGGTCGATTTGATCAAAATCACCATTTGAGCCCTTAAGGGCTTGTTTGGTCAACCTAGGTTGACTTGGTCAACCAGGTTGACCCAGGGTCTGGGTTTGGGCTCAACAGGTTTGAAATGATGTTTTAAGGTTTAATGGAGGTGGTTGGATGGCCTAAAGAGGTCATTTGGGTCAAAACACATGTTTGGTCCCTTAAAGGGCCCCTTGGGTCAAACCAGTTGACTTGGTCAACCAGGTTGACTCAAGGGTTGGAAATGGGTTCAAAAGATTTGAAATGGCATTTGAAATTTGTTAAAGGTGGTCGCATCCCATTTGGAGCTCATTTGGTTTGAAATCCCCATTTGAGCCTCATAGGGGTGTTTTGGTCAATTTTGACCTATTGGTCAACTATGGTCAAAAATGGGTTTGAAAAATGCAGTTTACTGCTCAATGGGTTAAAATCAAGGGTCTGGAAGTGATTGGAGGCTTGGATAAGGGTTCCAAGGTCAAGATCTCAAAGGGGTTAGGCTCAGTGGCATAGGCTGTAAATATTTGAAGGTTTTACAGCCTTTGAATTTTAATTCAGATTCTAGGGTTAGAGACCTCAGAATGAGCTCAAAATTGGAGGGTAGCCTTTAGAGACATGTCTTATCACTTTGCAAGTGATAGACCCTGAATCAAAGGCCATTTGACTGGGTTTTGAAATGTTTGAAAAATCTCTGAAAAGGGTGTTTAGGACAGGGCCTTAAGACTTTGAATTTGAGTTTAGACTTCTGGATTTGGAATGGATTTTAAGTTTGAATGATTTGGATTTGAATTGGATGGAGTTTGGGATTCAAATTGGTCATAGGTAGGAATCAAATTGAAATTGAAATGGATTAAATATAGAAATTGATTTAAAATTGAGGTTGATCAAAGATGGAGTTTGATTTGAAGTTGGAGTGATCCTAAGATTTAGGAGAGTTCTAAGATCTAGGATTTAAAGGGATCCTAGGCTCTAGAATAGGCTCTAAAGTCTAGTTCTAGGAAAGATCCTAAGATCTAGAGTGGATCCTAGGGTCTAGGATTAAATTTAGAATCTGGAAGGGTCTTAGTGACCTCATACAAAAATGAGGTCAACAGACAACAACAAAAAGGAAAGAAGGAAGGTTGAAATAGAAGAAGACATATGAGAAACCTTAGTAATTGATCTTGAAAGAGATTGAACTATAATTGCAATAACAAAGTTAATAACCATTAGATAAAAAAGAAATATTCAAAACATTTAAATTAAAGTATAATAAGATAAGAAAAAGTAATCAAAGTCATGAAGCATTCTAGACAATTAAATATGGAGAATTATTCTAAAAGTGATGAAATGAAGATTAGATAATTTCAATTTTTAATATAAAATATAATTGAATATTAGATTGATTTGAATTTAAAGATTAAATGATAGAGAAAAGAATATATTCAATTGGCAACATTGCACATCTTTTTAAATATTTGTGGCACACTTTGTGCATCTTATTATATTTTGTCTAATTTTATGCCTTTTTTTAATTTGCGAACCATTGCGCATTCTTTCAATTTTTGTACACATTATACATTTATTTTTGATACCCTTTTTTTAATTGATTTTTTTTGAAAATCAATAATCTAAAAATCAAATTTCTCTAAGTTCAAATATAATTATATTAAAAAGAGAAATAAAAAATAATAAGACATCAAAATTGTAATAATAATATTTTAAATTATGTTTGTTTAAAAAAAAATGAGATTGATAGCCTTAACTTGATCGAGTTATAAGTTAACTTAACATATTTTGAAAAGTTAGCTTTCATAATAAAATTAATTTTTGTATTGCTGTTTAATTTATAACACTTTTTAGGTCCATTAAGATAGGATTATTACATAAGCAAACTTACATTTCAAACAACGAACAAAAGCAACTAATCTTAATAAGACATTTTTTATATATATCAATTTAAAGATCAAATACATTTAAGCACTTTGATATCAATTTCATCAAATTAAAATATCACAATATTAACATAAAAATTAAACAAAGATTAGTACACAAGATACTTAAATCATCACTAAGATCAATATATCTAGAGAGCATTGGCAAATACAACACAAATGAAGTACGTCTAGAACTCTGAGGGGCCCTAGTCTGGAGGAAGAGGTTGGTTGAAGATAGAGAAATAATTATTCATCATAGCTACGTTAGTGTTCACCGAGTCGAACTGACCTCGGATCCAACCCATGTCTTACTGGTATTATGCATCTTGCTGATTTAGGTAAGTCTGAATTTGTCAAAGTGTTATCAAAATAACTCTCTAACCAGTCAAAGTGCTGGACCATCTCCTGAAATTCAGGTCCATGAGCAGGTGTAGGTGCTCCCCCTTCTTCCTCAATATCCTCACTCGAATTATCATTCTTTCCAAGAAGTGCTCGAAAGAAGTATCGGTGAAGCAGATTGGCATTTCAAGTGGAATCTCAGGATGAACAATATTGTATTTCTTTTCTAAGACATAGGTCACTAGATGTCCTAGAGTAATATTTTTCTTTCTCCTATGAGAGACAAACCTAATTTCTGAAAGGTTATGAATGTAATCTATAATGAGTTAGGCTTCATCTATTAGTTGTCCAGACATGATTAGATAGATAATAGTGGATAGAAGAGGAGTAATATTTATGTAATCACTAGTCTTAGGAATAATCGATGTTCTAAGGACATGCTGGATGTCTCTGACATTTTGATTTAAAATATAGACCCTAACCAAGTGACCAACTTGAGGAACACCTATAAGAGTTTTGTTTATTTCTAACCAATCAAAGTTAGATTTGGAGGTCATAGTGTGTGCTTTAATTCCTTGAGTCCTTAGATGCAGAAAAGTTCCTAGATCTTCTTTAGTGATTTCTACCCATTTCTTTTAGACATAAGATCTTATCCTACTCTTATCCTCACTAAAACTCAAATTTTCCAATAAGTAGTGAAATGACTCTTTATGGTAAGCATGAATCAGAGTCAAAATGAAAGCAAATTGGGTTGAGGCAAAAAGTGGAATTACTTGAAAATGAATATCGTCATGAATTAAGAGTTTAGACGGGGTGATTTTAACAGCAACAAACCTATAATAAGAATCCTCATTTGCTCTAGACTGAAAGTTTTCATCTCCACTCCTAGACAATGAACCCTTAGAGACTCTACCATGCTTGCTAGAACTGGCCATTTCTAAGATGAGAAGGATTGAAAGAGGCTATTGAAGTGAATAAAAATGAATTCTAAAGCCCTCCTATTTAAAGAAAAAATGACCCATCATACGTATGAAAATTGATTCAAATTGTTTGATAATTATTTTGTACATGATGAAAATAATTTTGTTTGGACGAACAAAAACGTTCAAAATGAAACGACTTTTCATAATCACTCAAGTTACGAAGCATCCTTTCGTACAGGATTTTTGACCAGACGATCGTACAAACAAACATGTGTTCATTTGGGACGATCAGTTATTTATGATTATTTTAATAATAGTTAGGTTTGTCCCCCACATCAAATGACACGTGGTTTGTATGTATGAAATAAAGTTTCGTACCTACGATCAGTTATAATAGTTGATTCTGCCTGGATAACCATCTACATGCACACGAACAAAAAAATATAAATAATTTGGGATGATATACATATTGTATAGTTTGATTTGTATTAGAAAATAAAAACTTTATACATTCAGTCCAAAATAATGATTGACATGCTACAAAATTCATACGAGACGAAAATAATTTCGTATAATATAAATATAATGCTTAGAAAAATTAGCACTAATGTTCAGAGACATAAATTTTGATATGTGAAAACATGTCAAAATCACACAAAAATATAAAACAAAACAAAAAATCCAAAAACACACACACAAACAAAAAACATTAAAAATCAAAAAAGGAAAACACATTGATACATATCAAGTTTGTTGAGGATTTTTTTTAAGCATTCGATCACACCTAGCATTGTTCTTAATGTGCTAAAAGTATTAAAAGCTAGTGGTTTTGTAAAAATATCTACAAGTTGATTTTCAATAGAAATATGGTTCAATTCAATTTCTCCTTTGGATATACGATCCCTAATAAAATGATGCCTTATATCTATATGTTTGGTTCTAGAATGTTGAATAGAATTTTTTAAAATGTAAATGGCACTAGTGTTATCACAATAAATTGAAATTATGCCTATTGTAAATCCTAAATCAATATATTATTATTTCAACTAAAGAACTTGTGCCACATAACTTCCTAAGGCAATGTATTCTGCTTCAGCAGTAGATAAGGCTACAAAATTCTATTCTCTACTAGACCAACAAACTAAATAATTTCCTATAAATTGACATGTTCTATATATACTTTTTCGATCAGCTCTATAACCTGCAAAGTGTGAACATGAATATCCAATAATTTCAAATGAAGAGCTATACTTAGGATACCAAATCTCTAAGTTCTGAGTTCCCAAGATATATCTTAAAATTCTTTTTATTGCTATCAAATGTGATTCTTTTGGATCAGATTGAAATCTAGCACACAAAAAATATTAAACATAATGTCGGGTCTGCTAGCTATCAAATAAAGCAAAGATTCAATAATTTCTCTAAATTTCTTTTGATTAACAAATTTTCCCTTTGGGTCCTTATCCAACTAAACTGAGGAACTCATAGGTGTACTAACTGGTTTAGCATTATCCATTTCATACTTTTTAAGGATGTCCTTAACATACTTTGATTGACTAAGAATTATTCCCTCCTCAATTTGCTTAATACTAAAATCTATAAAGTAACTAAAATTTTTAATTTTGAGCATCCACAATCATACAGTACGATCGTATGTTCGTACGTACAAACAGTTCAAAAACTATTACGTATGAATCTATTGTGAATCAGTATGAAATCATTTCATACACGATGATCGTCCAGTATGAACAGTTAGAAAAATTTTCACCTTCGTCGGGACAAAGAGGGGCCCCTCAATTTCATACTTTGGATGTCGTACGTACGATGATGACATTATACAATACGATCAATTACAAAAATTTTTAAGTTCGTCGGGATGAAAAGGGACCCATCTAATTCTTACCTAGACGTCATATGTATAATGACGACATCGTATGGTATGAACTGTTCAGAAATTTTTTAGGTTCGTCTGGATGAAAAGGGACCCATCTAATTCATATCCTTGATGGCATACGTATGATGATGACATCATACAGTACAAACCGTTCAAAAAAATTTCAAGTTCGTCTGGATGAAAAGAGACCCATCTAATTCGTACCCTAGATGGCATACATACAATGATGACATCGTATGGTACAAACCATTTAGAAAATTTTCAAGTTCGTCTGGATGAAAAGGGACCTGTCCAATTTGTACCATGAATAGCATACGTATGAGGATGACATCATACGATACAAACAATTCAAAAAATTTTCAAGTTTGTTTGGATGAAAAGGAACCCGTCATTTTTGTACCCTGGACGGCATACGTAAAATTTACATATCATACAGTACGATCCATATTTAGAAAAATTTTCTCTTATCTGGTCGTATGATTCCTCGAAGGAAAAATAGTTGATCAGATTATCCCGTACAAAAAGATATCATAACGTACTATCAGTTTAAAAAATATAGATTTTAAACTCTCCCCCGGTGTGTGTGTGCACAATTACTCAATTACAATCACAATCTATCAGATTTATTAAAATAAAAAATAAATACTTCAATTACAATAACCCCTAAACTAATTCGATTTGAAATATTCAATAATCCCGAGTATGATTTTCTTGAAATGTTAGTACACACAAACATCAAAATAATTCTTCCAAAATATGTTAGGAGAAATAATAATCAATGCAAAAATATTTAAAATCATTAAAATATACAAGTTGCAAAAATATCAACAATCAAGAACTTAAGTAGCAAAAATCATTTCCTACGCGGTCACCGATGTTACGACTGTTGCAAATTACCAGCAGTCTCGTCCACTGGAAAATTTATGATGATTAAAACCACCAGAAAAAGGCCACCAAAAATCATTTGCTACGCGGTTTTTATGGGCGGTTTTTGAACCCATGAAAAGCCACCAATTTTTTACAAAATCGCCGAAAATCTATCATTAACCGTCGAAAAAAATGCTGGTAATGTCTAAATTTCCTGTAATGAAAATCATCTAACGTTCTGTCAACATGTCCATTTTAGTCTCTTGTAATAAATATTATTTCTTCAAAAGGCATCTTTTGTATTAATTTTTCTAACTCATTTCAAAATTTTAATTTTGAACGTATATCCAAACCTACTAAAAGAGCATAAACACTTATAATATTAATAATCTTAACACCCAATTTTCCTGTAAGGGAACCTATATTCCAAGTTCCTCTCCTAATTTTAAGTTTATGAACAATCTTCTTTTCCCACATCCATCCATAATGTGGGAGCCCTTGCCTATTTAACATTGCACATGGGCGCCAGTGTAGTAATCCTTGCACACTTCTTGTTGTATTCAAGATATACAACATGTAACTTCTAGGGAATATACTAACATTAATATAATATATTAAATGATTCATGTAATGATTATTTGATAAGTTTTATACTGACTATCAACTACCTAACGTAACCCCACCCTTACCTTTTCTCATTCAGGATGTGGGACCTAACAACAATAGTAATTTTTAAAGTATACTAAAAATAGATAAAAGTATAAAAATAATAATTCTCCATTAATTAATTATTAATCTTTCATAAATTTTTATTTTAATGTTAGATATTAATCAATTAAGTTCATGTTTACTTCCAATAGTATCCTTTTGTCCACATCTGCTACTACTTAGTTTTTGAATGAGAGAATATTACTTCATGATCAAATGCTTGCTTGTTTTATTTTTCTTCTTTAATTATCTTTGAGTTCCACAACTTATCATCCCTATTAAAAAAATAATGGTATCAAAGGATAAGATCAATATCTTAAAAGAGGATATTATTGCTAATGTATTATGCAAATGTAAGAATGAATGAACTTCTTCTAAAAGGAAGAACAAGTCAAAAGTTGAGATCTAAGAACTTTGATGCTTTATCAAAGTCTCTAGGTTATTAGCATTCCACTTTCCCTACTATTATAGAGATTGATGTTGTTATACTAGCAATTCCTCTCCCTCGAATAAAGGCTAAAACTAGGAGAGAAGATAAATTTTAGATAATTATAATCAACACATAACCTTAATAAATTATTCAAATTTAATTTGACCAAGTGAATATTAATTTAATTCATTTCTATATGAATGGATCTTAGGTGAGATGCTCAATGTTGAACTGCCCATGCATTAAGAGCTTATAGGTGAGAGAGTTAAAAAATCAATCAAATAATGATTTTTTCATAAACCAGTGTTGCTTAACTTCCCTTCAAAAATGGAATGTTAAAATTTTTGCTCATATGTCTTAAGAACTTATTATATAGGTGTCACATTCTCTCACTAGGCTTTTTATAAGAACACCTATGTAAAGTTAATCAGTGGTTAGATTTGAAAACCCAAGTGAGTTTGGGTTCCTTTATATTCTTCAATGGAGAGATGGAATGCATGTTCGGCTGTGATACAAATGAATTTGACTTTCATAATAGATATGTTCTAGATGTATAGTGTAAGCGTGGGCTATGTGTCCTACCATGCCATAAGAATAGCACCTAACACCAATAGCTTTACTAACTATGTGGATGATATTGCCTCTTCCTATAGATATGAGATGCATGCTGTATTTTAGGTAATAACCTTTATGCTAGTGTAGGTTGAGGCTTTTGTGTTAGTACAGGCAATGGGGTATTATTTAGAAATTCGTGTACATTTATTTTTAAAAATTCATTTATATTTTTGTAACTTACAACTTCAAATTCTAATGCATGCTTATTAGAGTACAGTTCCATTGCAACTATACCTAGTTCCTTTGATGCTTCCTCTAACTCTATATGCTCAGTTTTGAAGGAGTTATATGACTTAGTTAACGTTTCTTATTTAAATCATCAAATTCATCTAGTAATGATGCAAGTTCTTTATCTAATAAAATATGCTCAAATTTTGGATCCATGTGCTCTCTAATTAGTGTGTCATACTACTCAACATTTAAATAAAAAAAATTCTATTTTTAAATTAACATGCAGTTTCTTAAGCTTCCTATATGAGTCATAAATTTTTTAAAAAATAATGAAAATCTCATCATGGGATAATTGAAATATATCATCTTGATAAGAATTATCAAGATTATCATTTTCTATAAGACAAAGGTTCATTACATCCTCTTATGATTCTTGTTCTGATGAATTCAAGGTGGAGTCTGCCCATAAGGCTTTCTACATTTAATGTTTCCACTTTTTGGCATATTTTCTTTTATCACCCTTTCCATCACTTAATTATTCTTCACTCTTCTCCATTTTAGGATGTCTTCTTAAGTTGGGGAAATCGAATCTCAATTATTTAGGCTTCCTATAATCAAAATAGATAATATCAAAAGAAACTTTAATGGTTCTAATTGATTTTCCTTTGTTCCAATTTTGATGGTGCCATTGCTTTTGCTTCTGAAAGATTTTGAATTGCTGGGTCATTAATGTTATATCATCATCTCCATTTGTTATAGAGCTATTGATATCTGAGTTGTTGGCCTTTAGTTCCACTTTCTTCTTCTTCCTCCTATCACCTACATTAAGCAATCTTTGACTCATATTTTTCTCTTAAGCAATGAGTGAGCAAAGTAGATTATTAGGAGAATAAGTGTCAATTCTTTTAATTCACAAATGGTAGTATCTTTAGCATCATAACTATTAGGTAAGTAACTTAAAATTTTATTGATCTTTTTAGGATTAGATAATTCTTTACCAAGTGCATACAATGAGGTTACTATATTAGTAAATCTAGGGTGATATAAAGACGCATGCACTTAATAAGTCAATGGATTGAATAAATGGAGGAGTATATTCTAAATTTTCCTTCATAAGTGATATCCAATATATCAAAATTTTCCTTGTCCTTTGTATATAAAGACGCATGCACTTAATCGTCATACTTTAAAGCATAAATAAAAAGTTTAAACATTTCACATTGAGTTGTGCATAATCTCTATCTTCAAATCTCCATTCATTAAAAGTAACTTCTTCCCTGATGCCAATAATAGCACGAAATGGAGGAGTATATTCTACTTGAGTTATATGCCACATGCGATAGTCAATAGATTGAATAAATGTTGACATGCAAACTTTCAAAAAATCATACAATATATTATCAAACATTCGTGGATTAGTAATTGAGAATCCTGCATTATTATTATGATTACCATTGGCAATGAAAACTTTTTTCTAAAAATATGCTCTAATAAAATAAGAAAAAAGTGGACTACTTGAATGGGGAGTCAAAATGATCTCATTTCAAGATTGTGCTTAAAAGTTATTAGATCGCTCCTTATAAGAAAGCACAATGTTGTTATGAAGATGGGGCCCTTATGACGATGGGAAATTAGTACTTATTGAAGTTACCTAACTTATTTTGAGGCATTATTAAGGAAAATGAGAATATCTAATGTTTTATGAAGTTAAATTCCTACATAAAATAAAGGTAAGTTTTATAAAATATAATCTTAAAAAAATGAGATATCTTTAAGTTTCATTTATACATGTAAAATTTATCTATCATGAAAATATTATAAAGAATGACACATTGTATTACTTGTCTTAATTAGATCACTCAAAATACTAGTTCAATTTGTACTCATGATATGCTTAAGTTCAACATATTAGTATACTCAACTTCACAATGAATTTAGCTCATTAAAGATCTCAACAACTTTCCAGTATCATATCTTATTTTTTAATATGTTCCCTTAGAATTAGGAGCGTCAAAATGGGTCAACATGTTAGGTTTTGGGTTTGACCTGAAATTGACTTGACCAAAATCTGATCAGCTAAAACTTGACTGTTTAAAAAACAAGTAAAAATGTGGACCCAAACTCGACTCACTAGCAACGCGATTGACCGCAACCTGACCTAATATCCCATTTTTATTTAAAAAAATTTTAAAATATATTCTTAATAATAGATTTTAGATTACGTAATAAGAAATAAGATAATCATAGAAACATATAATCAAAATTAAGAAAAAAATTTATATGGATCATTTTGGGTGAAAATCAGGTTGATGAGTCAACTCGAACCCATATATTTTGGGTTAGGTTCCGATTGAGTTGGCTGGTCGGGTCCTTTTTAACACCCTATACTTAGAATATAAGTAAAATTGTAGAATTTCACTCCCCCTTGAAATAAGATCAATATATAGTACATTGTGACTTTATTTTAACTAGAAAGTCTAAATAAGCACCCTAGCCAAGTCTAATGCTCTGACAAGAGATGTGGCCCTTTAAGGTGATGACTTATCCAGAGGATGCATTAAAAAAATTATAGATTGAGTAAGACTTGCAAAATATATAAGGATGCCTCAACATCTTTTCAAATAATAGATTACTCAGCATATATTTAGTATTCAAAATCTTCATTTTTTATAGGAAAGAAAATATACTAAGTGTATACGGTATGTTAGGTACTTAATATTTCAATATTCTATATTCAAATCTCAATATTATTCCTTTTGAAGACACTTTTTTATATTCATTCATCAATTTTTATATTCAATATTCATCTTTTGAAGATAATATTCATTATTAGACACCAATAGATGCAAAACTCCCATCCATCTTGAGTTCCTATATATATATATATATATATATATATATATATATATATATATATATATATATATATATATATATATATATATATATATATATATATATATATATATATATATAGTAGATTCAATAAATTCAGGCCTTTACTAATAAGTCTAGGTAAGGCACTATGTTATCAAGATCTGCACCTAGTTTAGTCAATGAATATGCACTTGATCATCATAAGTCTAAAAATGTATTTTCAATTCCTTAGTGTAATGTGCCATAATTGATTAATAGTATAAGATCTAGATAATAAATCAAGGCAGCGCTTTTATTCTAGAGACCTTTCGCCTAATGTAGTCAATGAACACCAACTCGGCCTAATTTAGCCTCATTTTGATTCCCATAGTTGTAAGAATCTTTTTATGGTTCCTAAGTTTATTGTATTATATTTGATTCAATAAACTAAGGCCTTGCCTAGGAAATCTTGGTAGGAATTTAGATTTAAGAGACCTCCTTCCGCCCTAATCTAGTTTGACCCTATATAGGCATCCATAAATATATCCTACTTAAAGGATCCTTAATCTGTTGTACATAATTAATTAAATATGTTAAGGACTTTCCATTGTAAATCTAGGTACAACTTCTAGTTCTAACATTATAAATCATTTTAACAATTTTTAACCCATATTTATAATATTAAGTCATTTACCCTTAGGATTAGTTCTAAATGTTTCCTAAATCATATTAGGGTTGTTTGGAATCATTTTCCACTAATAGTCAACCCATTAGATTAAAATTAGTAAAATTACCAAAATTCCCCTATGGTATCCCATATGGTCTCTTTAGGTCAAAAATTTATACATAATATTAGGATTTGTTCTATATGGTCATAAGTCATAATCCATCTTGTGACATTTGGAACCATGCCTTAACTTGGTCTATAATTTGACCATGAGTAGTCAAAATTACAAAAATGTCACTATATGACCCATATTGACATCCATGTGACCAAACACCGTATTTTGGGTTGGTATTTATCCCAAGTGAAACAATTTTTAGAGACACTTTAAACCATGTTGTATGGGGTGGAATTGAAAAGAGGCGTTTAAAAAGCTTAATCTTCTTTGAGAAATTTAAATTGATTTTTAATTTTAATTCTAAAATTGAACATCCCATCATAAAAGGTATACCACATTTAGGGGTAGAAATAAGATTTTGAAATGGGATTCACATTTAGAATTGTAAAGTCTATCTCTAATATCGTAGCCAAATTTAGAAAAGAATAACATTTGGCCTCGAAGGGTCAAAGTTAAGTTCAATCAAATATCTATATGTGATAATCTAGATGAATCATCATTAATTTTATATTTAAAGTTTTATCAATAAATGATGTATCATCCTAAAGAAATAAAACATCAGTTGTTAATGATTATTCAAACATTATGATAGCGATTGTACTTGATTTTCAGTTTCCCAAAGGAGATTAATTAAATTTTGAAAATCAATTTTGAAAGGTGGATGTGGGTTCTAAATTTCTTATGAGCTCGAGCCGTCATAGCTAATTACATCGTAGGAAACCGAGGTCTTTTGTGAATACTCTCGATTAAACTAACGACATAAATTGTTTTTAGAGATTTTAAGAATTGGAATCAAAGAAGGTGAATTTGGAATCTCAATTGGGACTGGATCAAGTTGAAGCAATTATTTCTGGAGTCAAAGGAGGAGAGGTAGGAGACTCTTTGAGATTCTAAAATAATTCAGAAGTGTCTCAGCCTAATCTAAGTGTTGGGCTTTAAATTTTAGGTTGAACTTTTTTTTTAGTTGAATAATTTGTTAAAAAATTTGAGATTATATTCTCTAAGATTAGGGTCTGTGTGGTTTTGATATGTCCTATGTAGGGTAATTAGTTAAAGTTGTTTGATTTTCAAGTTGGTTGAAATACTTAAAGGAAATTTTAATTCAAAATTTAAATATTAATGATTTAGAATTAATATTAAGAAGTATTTTTTTAGTTAAATGGCTACCACCTTTATTGCTCATCGGGGTCGTGAAGTTTATTTCACCTTGATTGGGGCTAAGTTAATAGTCTTGTAAGTCGGGTTACTTAGTGGTAACTAGTATAATTAAATGAATTTAGTTGATTAAAGTTGAAAATTTGATGAATTTTAAATATAATTGATTGGTTACTTTTTAAAAGTTGGATTAAGATTTTCTAGATTTTTAAATTAAATATTTAATTTTCTAGAACTATTTGAATTATTTAAATGTAATAATTAAATGGGTTGAAATTCAACTTTTTGATTAAGAATGATTTTTGAAGTTTTAATATATATTTTTTTAAAATAATAGACCTTAAGATGAGTGATTTGAATGTAAGTTTGTTGGATCTGAATTTTTCTACACTTAGTTATAAAATTTTAAAGTTTTGACCTATGGTTGACCAAATTGTTGACTTTTTGACTTTAAATTATTTTTGATTGTTTATTATTTTTAAGAAATATTAAACCCCAAATGGTGTCCAATGTCTTTGAGTTTTCTCAATTTGAAAATTTATGGAATTATATATGATTTTAGAAGTTCGAATATTTATTTGAATTTTTAAAATTATTTAATTAGTGGGGTTATGATGCTTTGAATCCATATGAACTCCAAACTTTTTGAAATCACCTCCAAAGGTAAAAAATGACATAAGGAGGTGTTTTCAAGTGTTTGAGAAATTTTTTGGAATTTTTAATTAAATTAAATTAATAAAAATTAAATTTTTAATTAAAATTGAATTAAATTTGAATTTAAAGTCTAGTCAAGGGGGCTTTTATTTTTCTTTGATTAAGGGTTGAATTCTAATTAGTTTGAGGTGTTATATGTAATTTTTGAATTTAAATTTAATTTATTGGATTTTTTTGGAAGTTTTAAGGCTTATTTAATGCATTAATATTGAATTAATAACTTAAATAACTTAATGATTTTTTAAAATCAGTGAGAAATTTTTTAAAGGCTAAAGTTTATGGTTCAAATGTCATGCCTATTACTTATATATTTTAATTTCTAAAATTAACATAATTTTTCTAAAATATGTCCCTAATTTTTGTCCTAAGTATTGTGGACCTTATTTTTGTATGACGTCATTAGGTACTACCCCAAACTCCTAGTTCTGTGTTTAATGGTTGATACCTACTACTTATCAATTATCTAACCATTTTCCAACTAACCTCAATCATATCTAAAATCCAAATCAATCAACCTGCATTAAAAAAATGAATCAATAAGTATGTCAAGTAACTTTCAATATGTAGTCAAATCAATCAATTAAAGTTCAAATCAACCTTTCATCCTAACACTTAGTATTCAATCATTCAACATTTAGTTAAATCTCAATCACATGCAATTGCAGCCTCACACTGCAATTACCCAACTTAGTGTACTGTCTATCACCTTGAACTAGCCACTTTTGACCTCATGCCAAGGTTCAAATCTCTTCATTAGGAGGCTATTATATCGAACTTAGCATCTTCAAACCCTTGAACCAATGATTGATCAATATGATCTAGTTAAGCTAGCTCAAGTGATCATATACAACATTAATCTCCAATTCAAAATGATCTCTGAACCCGACTAAACTTCTTCTAGTGATTTGGATTTGACCAATCATCCTAACCCAGACACCAGTTGACTTAGTCAACTAACCCCAATTTCAATCTAACCAATTCAATCCAAGACAACCCACTCCATACACTCAAATTAAACCCTAAACTCCTTAAGACTCTTTCGTTGCATGTTCTAAATATATTCAACACTTTCATGAGTCAAACCATCATGATTTTGACTTAGTCAACTCCCTAAGCATGGTCAAACCCCATCACATAAACATTATTTCACTCATATAACAGATCTAACCATTTAGATCTCTTGCAAACTATTAAATAATCCTCTAACATTTGTTTGAACTCCACCCCACCCTGATTTGACCATGTTGGCTGGTCAAATCAGTCAACAAAATATTTAAATGGGTCTTAGATATCCTAGAGCTTACTTCACCTTCTCTTGATCTTTTCCCACCATTTTGACACTACCAACGGCGAGTAGAATGAAGGACTGAGCCTAACTCTGCCCCAACCGCTTTAACTCCTAGTAGAAGCTTCCTCTGGTCTAGAGGTCATCAAGGGAATTAAATGTGAATAATCTAAAAATTTATAGATCTTTAAATTAACTGCATCCATCCATTATAATATGAAAAATCCTAAACACTAGGCGATTACATATGTTTCTAATTAAGATTTTGAAGATTGCATCAATGGACATAAAAAATATTCCCCACTATTCTTTAGATTGTATCCTACCTCTATTACAAGGTTTAAGTCATTTGGTTGGGTAATTTGTGAAAACGAGATCAAAAAAATATTTTTAGGGTTTACGGGTTAACAGAGGAGGAAGACGACCCCATATTCATTAGACGTATTCTTTGTAGATCAATGGTTGTAATCAGGTTAGATATGTGGTTTCATTCAGTTTCTTGAAACCATGGGTTGACCAGTTCTTCATCTGGCTGAATCTAATCCATCTATCCAAACCATAGGAGTTATATCGACCGTTTGATCATTCTGGATTGAAATTGATCATGCGGACTTGGCCTTAGTTATCTGATCCACACTGTGTTGAATCTGATGGCTTAGAGGCTTGCTGCGCTGGTTAAGTAAGGATGACTGACTTGAGTACTACTGCATGTGTGGTTGAATCCTGCTGCACCACATGGAAAGCGCAGATCCAGTCAGCACTGCCGGCTTACTGGATATATTAAAATCCTTAAATAACCCAAAAAATCTTTAGAACTTAAAAAATTTATAGAAAATTTTTTTCTTAACCATTTTTGGAGTTCTTGGGCTCGTTTTGTTCATAATTTTATCTAGTTTATTTTAAAATTAAAATCATTATTTTTTTAATTATATTTTTATTAATTATTTAAAAATACATAAAACTTAAATTTTTTTAAATAAATATATAAACTATTTTGATTTGAAATTTGGCAGAGCTATAATAGGTTCTAATATTGATCTTTCCTAATTTTTCTAAGTCAATTTGATGCAATCTCATTTAATTTATGAATTTATAAAAAACTTAGTCTTGATTTGACCTAGTTCTTTTGAAATTTATAAATAATTCAATTCAAATCTAATTCATGCATTTTAGAATTCTATGGAATTAATGTGGAGCCCTCTTCCATTAAAAATAATTTCATATCTTGATTATGCATAGTTTAGTCAAATTTCATTTCCAATGCCATATTGATTTAGGTTAATAATTATCAAACTATGCATGATCATACTATCAAATTAGATTGGCTTTGATTTGAAGATACTTACATATAACCCTAAATAATTTCAATTCAATTTGATACATCTGTGCCTTTATAATGAATTGTTTAAGTTTATAAGTCATTAGATGACATATAACTATAATGGTTTATTATAAAATCCTTCCATAGAATATTAGGACACTTTTTTTTTTCATGATTGCATTGTGATGTGATTGTAATTAGTGCCCAAGGGTTAGAATGACTTGATTTCAAGCCTACAACTTAGTGACATTTAGAAACAACAATTAAGGTGTGTATTGACTAACTTAGATCAATTTAGGATAAACTCCACCATCACTTTTGGGATGAAACTCAAACATAGAAAATTAATAGCATTTATCTTTGATTAAATACACATTGATTTGACACTAATTGATCTTCAAATAACTATTAGATTTAGTGATTTATTTATTAATTAATTTCAAAAATTTTCCAAAAGTCAAATAAATTTTATAAAAATCTAAAATCAATCTCAATTCACTCCAATTAATTCTAAAACAAATATACAATCATTGAAAGTTAAAATGCAAACTTAAACTTTATTATACCTTAATAAATACTTAAAAACCCCTAATTAAACATTAGTTAAATAAAACATAATAATTCAAGTAAAATTTATAAAAATATAAAATAAATTTTAAATCAAGCTTATAATTAATCAACATTAGAATTTCAAAATTAAATCTTATTAAATTTGAATTAATCCTTAAAATGCCCTTAATTAACTTTTATTTAAATAAACTCAATAAAATTCAATTTAATTCAAATAAAATTTAAAGCTTAATCTCTCTAATTTAAATTAAATTTTGGAATAATTTTCCAATTTAATTTCATTAATAAATAATTTATTCCTAATTAAATTAATTAAAAATTTAATAAGTAGTTAAAAATTCTAAATATTATAATTAAATTCATAAAAAATTTAGAATCAAATAATGATTCATTTAAAATAAATTAATTTAATTGATTAAATTTATTTTATTCAATTAAATTTGATAATTAATTTACTTTATATGGATTAAGATCTTTCATGCGTAAAGCTGGATTCTTTTTGGAGGGCTTTAGGCATTTTGATTTTAAAGATATATTAATACACTTAATTAAAAAAGAGAATCTCCTATGTGTTGTGAATAACTCCCTTTGGGAAGGCACTAATACATTTGATTTGGAGATCTTCATACAAATTATAATACACTGACCTTATGTAATATACACAGCTCCTTAGGGAAGGTATTTTATATTGCATTGCAAGGTGCCTTTCTCTCTCTTTTATAAAACTTTGCGGGCTCTCATATGTACATCTATCTTCCATATAAGATGGGTGTTCAATTTGAAAGTCTTATGATTTAAATTGATAAATTTCTATACTTAGGAGGTTATCAATCTATAAGTTCTTTAAAATTAAATCAAATAACTCTAACATCCAAAATTAGAATAATTTAAAAATGTTAAGTACACACTACTTAAACTTTAATTAAATCCCTAATTGGCCTTTAATGATAAACCTTAATAATACATGCAATTCAAATATAAATTCCTATAGGACATATCAAAGCCACATGGCATTTTTCACATGCTAGGACAACCAACTGTAGCCTAGGCTAGGTGAAAGTGCTGTGATAGCACTTGAAAGTTCGATAGGGATGTTAAGCCCTTATGAATTAATCCCAAGGCTAACTAAGAGGGGGGGGGGGGGGGGGTGAATTGATATTTTAAAAAATCTTTCAATAAAAAACACAATCATAAACCAAAATCAAGATTCACTACAGAAATAAACGTGTAAGTGCAGAAGCAATAATAAAGAACACAAAAATTTATAGTGATTCAATCAACATGACCTACGTCCACTCCCCAGAGGCGCCCTCCGAGTATTACACTAAATATAGTGTCTCTTTTTTGCCCCTATAATAAGGCGGAGAAGCCTTTATAAACCTCCTTTCCACCAAATTAGGTGAGGTAGAGAACCCAACTCTTTTTGCTTCCTCTAGAAGCAGGCAGAGAACCCAACACCTTTTGCTTCCTCCTGAAGTAGACAGAGAACCTTAATCAGATGCTAAAGTAGACCTCTCTAGAACCCCCAAGGAACTAAGGATGATGACTGGAGAAGATGATGACGGATCCTTGCTTGGAGCAACCTTTGTGAAACCCCTCATAAACTCCCCCCTCACAAGATCCTTTCTCTCTCGCTCTTGCTCTCCCTCTCCTCTTAGCTCTCTCAGGTCAGAACAACAACAAAATATGATCTCTTGGGTAGAACAAGAGGTCTTAAATATAAGAGCTTCAAAATAGCTCTTAATTGCAACAAACTGACTTTATCATCTAGGATAATATAAATATCGTCCTATAAAATCTGTACAAATTTAGCTTAATCAGCCAGAATGATTTGAGATGATTAGAATATTTTTGTTCATATCATTTAGGATGATAGGATATCATCTTGTATAATTAGTACAAATCATTGAATATCATATAGAATATTGCACTGAATGAATGTCTGGACGATGGAAAAATAGCTTGATCATCCAGACCAATCTCATAATCATCCCGAACGATTAGTTCAAATATATGCAAATCTTCTAGAGCATTGCTCTAAATAGAAAATGGCTGATGTTGATCATCCAGGAACAACTAATGTTTTTTGAATTGATTGTCCTGGCCGATCATGCGATCATCCATAACAATATGATCTAGTAATCAAACCTTAATTGCTTTCTCAATAACTAGATTAATTTAGGCATAATTGTGTTGCATTAGCCAGGATGATGTCCTGGATGATATCCAAAAATAAAAACTACTTAAATAGATATGGTGGTTGATTCTTTCTGATTTGAGCCTATCATCCCGGCCGATATGAAAATCATCCAGGATGATGCGCTTAATGATGGTTGCCTTAACCAGGATGCCCTAATTAGGGTTTCTATTTTTAACTGATCGTTCATGCTAATTTTGGGATCGTCTCGAATGATGTGAGAAAAAATAAAAAACTAAAAAATAATCAAAAAAATTCCCCCAGGTGTGTGTGTGTGTGTGTAAGGTTACTTAGTATCAGGAACCATATCGTTTATAATAGAGTCAAGAAAAGGAAAAGTTTAGAAACTGACTTAGATATAGTCTACCCAATCTTGAGCTGGTTCAAATTACAGTTTGATCTTATGGACTTGAAATATTAGTAGGCAAGACAGTCGTAGAGAAACAAAAGTGTTTGCTATCATCAAAATTATATTCCCTAAAAATAGATTCACAATAATCTCCCTCTTTTTGAAGATGACAAATAATTAAATAATTAAAACTAAATAAAGTGAAAATAACTACAAACACTACTCCCCCTTTTGACATCACAAAAAAAGAGGAGGAATAAAATAGAAAAGAAAAAAGAAGAATAAAAGCAATTGTTTTTAATCAAAGCATGAATATGATACAGTCTCCATGTGATTGATTTTAAGGACTTGTAAGACCAATGAGTCAACATCGTTGAAATCTTAAACCAGTAAAATATCCAATCTTGTTAACTTTAGCTAGGATTTCTCTTAGGGCAAAATCTTCTTTTGAAATCAAAAGACTTAACTCAAAAAAACTAATTGGATAAGAAAAAGAGATCCGTTCAAGGCTTGGTTTTAGAAAAATATCTTATAGAATATTGTATCAAAGTAATTTATCATAATCGTAAAATTCGAAATCAAGCCTTTGAAAATATCGTGATACATGAATTCTTCTAAGATTTTAAAGTTTGAAAGAGAAGAGAACTTACTTTTTGTGGGCTCATTTTATGACTCTTGTCAATTGTCGCACTTTTCACATCTTTTGATTTTTGTTACACTTTGTGTATATTTTTCAATTTGGCATCATTGCGCATCTTTTATTTTGGCGTCATTGGCCACTTTTTTATTATTTTTGTAAGCTAGATCCCTTTTCAAAACTCTTAAATATTCTCAGTTGTGAGTATATCTTCTAGATATTACAGAAGAAAAACTCACTCTTTAGTATAAGGAAGAACAAACTACAAAATAGAATCAAAATCATATGATAAATGCAATGATAGGATAACGAGAAATCTTGAAGTAATATAAAGATTTTGAACATTATAAATATAAGATAGATTATTGTAGTAAGGTAGAAAAGATCTCAATCGTAAAGTCCAGTTGTTCATTTGAGATAGACTTTTGTTTAGAAAAGAAAATTACACCACTAAAATAGGTTTGAGAAAGAGAAACAATGAACCCTTTAACATACTAAGAGATGCAAAACATTAAATACAAATTTTCAAAAAGAAAAAAAATATGGTATAAACTATTATTTCAGCAGTGACCATAAAAGAAGAGAAATAAAAATTAGTAAGCAAGGTGAAATAAAATAAAAAGGCAACAAAATAGAAGATTCAGAAATCAGTAAATAACAAGTTCATGCATTTATGTTAATCACGCTCTGGTTCTTAAGGTGTTGAAAGTGTCAAAAGTAAGTGGTTTAGTAAAGATGGCAGCCAATTGATTCTCAGTTGTCACATGGTGCAACTCAATGTCTCCTTTGGTCACATGGTCTCTAATAAAGTGATGTCTTATGTCAATGTGTTTGGTCCTTGAATGTTGGATAGGATTCTTAGAGATGCAGATGACACTAGTATTGTCACAAAGGATTGAAATTATGCCTATAGGTAATCCTAAATCCAAAATTTGTTGCTTCAATCAAAGGACTTGGGCCACACAACTTCCTAAGTAAATGTACTCAGCTTCAGCAGTAGAAAGTACAATGGAGTTTTGTTTTTTACTGGACCAAGAGGCTAAAGACTGTCCTATGAATTAACACATTCAAGAAGTGCTCTTTCTATCCACCTTACATCCTACAAAATCAGAATCAAAATATCCAATAATTTCAAAAGAAGTGTTTTGCTTAGGATACCAGATTCCTAAGTTTTGGGTCCCCAAAAGATATATGAGAATTCTCTTAACTAAAGTCAGGTGGGATTCTTTAGGATCAGCTTGAAATCTAGCACAAAGACAAAAACTGAACTTTATATCAAGTCGACTAGCAATAAAGTAAAGTAAAGATTCAATCATCCCTCTATACTTCTTTTGATCAATAGATTTTCCACTTGCATCTTTATCCTTTTGAATATTAGAAATCATGGGAGTATTTATTGGCTTGGCTTTATCCATTTTATATTTCTTCAAGATGTCCTTAATGTACTTTGATTGATTTATAAAGGTTCCATCATCCAATTGTCTTATGCTAAATCCCAAAAAATAGGACAACTCTCCCACCATACTCATCTTAAACTCCTTACTCATTATTTTAGAAAAATCATCACATAGCTTTTTATCAGAAGATCTAAAAATTATATCATCAACATAGATCTGAATAATGAGTAACTCATCTCCTACTTTCCATAGAAAAGGGTGGTGTTTACACTTCCCTTAACAAAATCCCTCTTTAGTAAAAAGGTGCTAAACCTCTCATATCGAGCTCTTGATGCCTATTTTAATCCATATAAAGCCTTTTTTAATTTGAAAACATAATTTGGAACTCTTAAAACCTAGGGGTAGTTCAACAAACACGTCTTCTTTTATTACCCCATTTAAAAATGCACTCTTCACGTCCATTTGGTAAAGCTTAAGTCCCTTATAACACACAAAGGCTAGTAGCACTCTAATGGCTTCTAATCTAGCTACAGGTGGAAAGGTATCCTCAAAAGAAATCCCTTCTATTTGGTTGTACCCCTCAGTTACGAATCTTGCCTTATTCTTAACCACCATACTGGAATCATTCATCTTATTCTTAAAGGCCCATTTGGTTCCAACTACACTTTGTCCCTTTGGCCTTTCTACAAGCTCCCAAATATCATTCCTAACAAATTGGTTTAATTCCTCTTGCATGGCTAAGATCCAAAAGTCATCAGACAAAGCTTGATTAATGTTGGTGCGTTCAGTCATTGAGATAAAGGCAGAGTGAGTCACTTCCTTCTTAAGTCCATGCCTAGTCCTAACACCTTTAGAAGGGTCTCCTAAGATCAGTTCTTTAGGATGACTCAAAGAATATCTCTATGCCCCAGGCAAAGTGTGTGTAGGATCAGCCCTTTCTTCTTTATTTGAATTTTCTACTCCTTGGGTAATCTCTCCTACTCCTTCAATGATTTGGACCTCTTCTCTCTTCTCCAAATTTTTAACTCCTTTGGAAATATCTCTAACACTATCTTCATCCTCAATTCTAGACTCCTTAGGATCTGATTCATCAAACACTACATGAGTAGTCTCGTCCACCACCAATGTCCTTTTATTAAACACTCTAAAGGATTTACCAACACTTGAATAACCTAAGAACACTCCTTCATCAGATTTTGGGTCAAATTTCCCTAGGTGTGACTTCCCATTGTTATGAATGAAAACCTTACAACCAAAGACATAGAGGTGGGAAAGGTTGGGTGTCCTACCCTTCAGGATCTCATAGGGGGTGTTATCAAGTTTGGTTCTAACGTTCACCCTATTCAACACATAACAAGTTGTGTTTACCGCTTTAGCCTAAAAGTATTTTGGAAGTAAATACTCAGCAAGCATGGCTTTAACAGCCTCAACTAAGGTCCTGCTCTTCCTTTCAGTTATCCCGTTCTACTGAGGGGTCCTAAGAGCTGAGAAGTTGTGACTAATCCATTTTTCCTCACAAAGTCTCCAAATCTCTCATTTTTAAACTCTCCCCCATGGTCACTATGGATGGTCAAAATCTCATAATCTAACTTTTTCTGAATCCAAGTGGAGAAGGATTTAAACTCATCAAAAGACTCACTTTTATGTGACAAAAATTTAATCTAAGTGAACCTCAAGTAATCATCAACAATAAAAAATCCATAGACTTTCCATGTGAAGGACTTCTAAAGTTCTAGAGGTACTAATGTCCTTAATAGAGTGGAAAGAGGATTGGACTTGCTTCCCTAGTTGGCAGACATCACAAAGGTGGTCTTTAGAGAATTTAAGCTTGGGGATACTTCTAACTAGTTTTTTTTAGGTCACTCACCTAAGGGTTTTCATACCGGCATGACATAATCTTCTGTACCACAACTAAGAATCATTAACAATAGATTTTAAGCAAAATGAAGTAGCACATTCAATATTATTTAACTCAAGTATGTAAATATTGTTTATCCGCTTTCCATGTAAAAAAATATTATTATTTAAGCTTATAATGTAGGTATTTGCCAAGAATTTTATGATGAAGCCCTTATCACAAAGATGATTGATGTTGAGCAAGTTATGTTTCAGTCCATTTATAAGCAAAATATTTTCAATCAAAAGGTTCTTTGAAATTTTTATTATACCTGAGTCCACCACTTTTCTAGAGGTGTTGTCTCCAAGAGTAACCTTGCCTCCTGTCTTGGTCTCTAGTAAAATGAATTGATTGGTATCTCCAGTCAAATGTCGTGAGCATCCACTATCTAGGTACCACATGCTCTCATGAGGCCTTTTGTGAGAGTTTACCTACAAAATCATCAAATATCAGATTTAGGAACCCAAATAAGTTTGGGTCCCTTCTTATGAAAAGAAGAATACAATGTATATGTGTTAAGCTATGAATCATACAGTTTGGGTCTCCACACCTAATGTGTACTATAGTTAACAATGCAAGTGTGTGAAATAAGTCCTAGCATGCCACATGAAAACCATCTATGATGTAACCCAAGATCAGAGATTGCCTAAGAGGACCTGCAATCAGAACCTGCAAAACACTTGAGAGCAATGTAAGCCAATGAAACAATGAAACCCCGGGAATGATTTTCCCCGGGAGGAACTTCTATTGAAGAAGAACTATCAAGTTCTTTGTAAGAAAAATTCAGTATCCCTACCTCCTTTCCTCCGTAGTATAAGTATAATTTCCTATTTCTTTCTACTATGGAAAATACTAGAATTAGGATAACAACCAAAAAGGCTAAAAGGTACTGTAGCTAACAGAAAGGGAAAAAGTAGTATAGTGAGTGGCTGGTATAACAGAATGTGGGACCCCATGGTGCTAGACGCTGCATCAGTCCTCCCCGACGTCGGAAGAGCTTGA
Source organism: Dendrobium nobile (assembly GCA_022539455.1). Lineage (NCBI taxonomy): Eukaryota > Viridiplantae > Streptophyta > Magnoliopsida > Asparagales > Orchidaceae > Dendrobium > Dendrobium nobile. The sequence goes on along the minus strand of CM039721.1, from coordinate 19,115,458 downwards.
CTCCGACGAGCTTATCTAGATGGCTGAATCATCGGGTGGATGATATTGCCACAAGTTTACAACGTTGAAGGTGGTGGAAGTTATATAACCTCGGGGTAGCTCCACGGTGTAGGCATTGTCGTTAATTTTAGCAATGATTGGAACCGAACCAATTTTGCGATGACTCAATTTGGAAATTGTGCCAGAGGAAAATCTTTCTCGGCGAAGACGCACCATGACTATATCATCCACGTTGAACAGACGCTATCGACGGTGAAGGTCGGCGGATGTTTTATACTTCAGATTTGCTTGTGTTAGCTGTTGGTGAATGTCAGACAACATCTGAGAATATTGATTTGTAAAGGTTGTAGCAGTGCCGGATTTGCACTTGGGGAGAATGGATACATCCAATGCAATATTAGGGATCTTAGTATCATTAATGCTAAAGGGAGTCTTACCCATGGAACGATTCACCATAGAGTTATATGCAAACTCAGCCGTGGTTAGCACATCCTCCCATTATTTCGAGTAGTCCTGTATGATGCAACGAAGCATGCTCCCCAAGGTACGATTGACTACTTCCGTTTGACCGTCGGATTGGGGGTGATAAGCTGAGCTGAGGCGCAAATCGGTGCCCAAGCGCTTCCATAACTCCTGCCAGAAATGGCTAATAAATTTGACGTCTCTGTCGGAGGTGAGACTCCTGGGTACGCCGTGAAGCCACACAATTTAATGGAAGAATAGGTGAGCAATGTGCAAGCCATTGGCCATTTTCTTACAAGAAAGGAAATGAGCCATCTTCAAAAAATGATCAACGACTACCATGATGGAATCGTTGCCTTTCTTTGTGCGGGGTAGGCCGAGGATGAAGTCCAGGCTGAGATTTTCCTAGATGGAATTGGGGACGGGGAGGGGCAAATAAAGACCCAAATTTTGTGCGCCGCCTTTATAACTTTGATAGACCGAGCAACGATTTACAAACTGAAATACATCACGGCGGAGGCACGGCCAGTAGTACCTGCTTTTCATTTGAGCCAGCGACTTATCTTGACCGGTGTGAGCGGCGAGAGCCCCATAATGAGCCTCCCAAATTATGTGCTATTGCCAAGAAGACAGGGAACACATAAAAGGTTGTTATGAAAAAGAAAACTATGGCGATTGCAGTAACCTGAAATCGTCTGGCCTTGCTGACATTGATTCCAGATATTGCTGAAGTCTGGATTAGTTGAATAGAGCTGTTGGATACAAGTCAAGCCCGTGAACTCAGCTTGAAGTTGCGTGAGTAATAAATTCTTGCGGCTGAGGGCATCTGCAACAGTGTTGTGCTTCCCAGCTTGATGCTTAAGTAGAAAGGTAAACTTCTGGAGGAAGGATACCCACAGTACGTGCATCCGATTCACATTTTTTTGGCTGTTAATAAACTATAAGGCCCGATTGTCTGTACAGAGCACAAACTCTTGATGCAATAGGTAGTGTTCCCATTCTTTAAGAGCTCGGATAATGGAGTAGAGTTCTTGCTCATAGGCGGACCAGCGTTGCCGTGAGGAGCATAGCTTCTCACTGAAAAAGGCTACGGGTCAACCTTCTTGAGACAGGACGACGCCAATATCGACTCCAGACTCGTAGATTTCCACCGTGAACAGTTTATTGAAGTAGGGAATGGCCAAAACGGGGGCCGAAGTGAGCGCTTCTTTTATTGCTGCAAAGCTGAGTTGCTGGAGTTCGCCCCATTGGAACGTCTTCAACTTCAAACAATCTGTAATCGGGCTCATAATAATGCTAAATCCCTTTATAAACTTTTGATAAAAGTTCACAAGGCCATGAAAGCTTTTTATTTCGAAGAAGGAGCACGGGACAGGCCAATTTAAAATGGCCTCTATCTTACTTTGATTCATTTTAACACCATCTCGGGAGACTACGAAGCCGAGAAAAAAAAAAAACACTGGAGGTGGCGAGTTCACATTTCGAAAGATTAAGGAATAACTGGTTATCTCGTAAGATGATGAAGAGCTGGCAGAGGTGCTCCAGGTGATCTTCCATGGAATTGCTGTAAACGAGAATGTCATCGAAATAGGAAATACAAAACTTGCCCCACACAGGTTTGAGTACTTCTTGCATCATCCTCATGAATGTTGACGGTGCATTGCATAAACCAAATGGCATCACACGCCATTCATAGAGACAGAACGGAGTTTTGAAAGCCGTTTTCCATTCGTCACCGAGACGGATACGAATTTGGTGATAACCACTGTGAAGGTCTAATTTGGAAAAAACTGAAACCCCATCCAGTTTTTCAATGAGCTCATTTATTCTCGGTATAGGGAACTGATACTTGATTGTTATCTTGTTGATAGCTCTACTATCTACACTTAGCCGCCACTCATTGTTTTTCTTAGGAACAAGCAAGGCCAAAACTGTGCAGGGACTGATGCTTGTCTGGATAAGTTTCTTGTTTAACAGCTCTTCAATAATTCCCTGCATAATTTGTAGCTCGGCCAGATTAAGCTGATAATGCAGCAGGTTTGGTAGAGATGCATTGGGCTGAAGATCAATTTGATGCTGGATATTTTGCAGTGGGGGAAGGACGGCGGGGAGCTCTTACGAGCATACATCATTGAATTCCTTCAGCAACTTTGTGATGATAACAGGAGTCTGAGCTGGTATAGGGCTAGTGGCGTCGGTAACTATGAGTGCGCACAAGGTAGAGGAGTCACGCAAAGACAATAATAGATTCGGGCCTGAGACGATCTGCATCACGGAAGCAGGGGTGCTGTTGGGAGGGGACTGCTTGACATCACGGGCTCTTGGTAGTAAACGAAGGTGTCTACCTTTCCATTCCAACGCATACGCATTGGCTCGACTGTCGTACATAACACCGGTGTCAAACTGCCATGGTCGATCAAGGATTACATGACACACATCCATGTCTAACACATCACAAAGCACTTCACACACATACTGTCGCCCTATGGAGAAGGTAACTTGACACATTTCTGTCACTGGTATGTCAATTCCCTTCTTGACCCAGCTAATTTTATACTGGAGTGGATTTGGTGTAGTTTTTAGCTGGAGTGCGAGGACAACGGCACGTGAGATGATGTTCTCGGTACAGCCGCTGTCAATGAGGAGATCGCAAACCTTGCCCTGAATGGTGCACTGGGTCTTGAAGATGGCATTCTGCTGGGACGTAGTAGGAAGGTGCGGGGCTATCAACAGCTTCTTGAGGGCGCACATGAGAGGGTCACCTTCATCGCCCTCAACATCCTTAATTTCTTCTTCTTCTTTGATATTAGTGGGGTCAAACGCCTCGCCATCTTCATTTTTTAAGAGCTGTAACTGCTGCCGTTGGGGGCATTCGTTGGACTTGTGTCCAGGCTGGAAACATCGAAAGCATTTTAAGTTAGAGGGCTTAGCATATGGGTTGCTCGAAGGTGTATTTTTGGCTCGGGGCAAGTTCTTGTTCTCAGGACTTTGAACCACTGGTCATGATGGCAGAGGCGGAGCATTGCTAGCAGGTTTGTTAGAAGAGGAAGCTCCTTTATGAGGCTCATTTGATACGTCCAAGGGCGGTCTTCGGGAATTCCTAAACCTAGGAGCTCGGTGTTGCTGCATTTCCACTTTCAGAGCAAAATTAATTGTCTGAGAGAGAGACCATGAGGAATTAAATTATAACTTCTCCCATATATTTCAAGCCACCAATAAATCGAGCCACTAACCGGTTGGTCGATTCCTGCAGGTTATTCCAGGCACTGAGTCTGTGAAACTCCTCCGTGTACTCACTGACGGATCGATTTCCTTGTATACACTGTTGATAGTTCATATATAGGATTTGTTCATAGTCTGTGGGTAGGAACTGAGCACGCAATAGCTGCTTCATCCATGCCCAACTGCAACGGGTCTTCTCCCTTCTCGCTGGCAGGTCTGTAAGAGTTGCGTCCTCCAAGCACTCGCTCCGCTTCTCAGACGGCAGGCCACATACTTCTCCTATTTCGTGGGATCGATTTCCATATATTCGAAAAAGTTCTCGACAACCTTTTCCCAATCGAGATAATCCTCGACGTGCAAATGCCCATAAAAAAATAGGATGTCAATTTTCACCTTGAACTCAGAGTGTCCCCTGTATTGTACTAGACGATGCCGCTGCCTGTGTGCTTCCGCAGCATGGTGGATTCCATCCTCTTCATCGTCGGACTCCAGCGGTTCATCCTCCCTCGGCATTTGCGATTCATCCTCTAAATCCGAAAGATCGGTAGCAGGTATGGGATGTCGGTGCCCAGTCTGTTCAAGGCCCATACCATGTCGCCCCCATGAACTATTGGTGGTTCCGGCTCTCGACGTAGATGATGGGGCGTGTTCCTTGCCCGGTTGACATTGAACTTGCATCGCACTTCAATGGAGAGGCGCTGTACATCTGTCGACAATGCATCCAATTGTCGTGTGATGTTTGCCTGGCTCGTCCACAATGCTTCATGACTTCGAGCTTCGTCGGCTGCTGGTTCCTTGCCCCTGTCAGTCATCTCACCGGATTGGGCTCTGATACCAAGCTGATGTAACCCAAGATCGGAGATCGCTGGAGAGGACCTGTAATCAGAACCTGCAAAACACTTGAGAGCAATGTAAGCCAATGAAACAGTGAAACCCCGGGTATGATCAGACCCCGGGAGGAACTTCTATTGAAGAAGAACTATCAAGTTCTTTGTAAGAAAAATACAGCATCCCTACCTCTTTTCCTCCGCAATATAAGTATAATTTCCTATTTCTTTCTACTATGGAAAATACTAGATTTAGGATGACAACCAAAAAGGCTAAAAGGTACTGTAGCTAGCTGAAAGGGAAAAAGTAGTATAGTGAGTGGCTAGTATAATGGAATGTGGATGGTGCTAGACGCTGCATCAATCTAACTCTAGAAAAAGGATTTACTAATCTACTTGGGTGGTGATGCTTCCTTTTAACATTATGTGATGCATGCAATGTTGTTTTGTTATTTTCAAAAGCTTTGAGATTTTCTTTTAGTGAATCATGCTCATTTATCAAATTAGAATACTTTTTATTTAAATCATCAAATTCATCAAGTAAAGACATATGATTGTTATCAAGTAGAGGGTGATCTTTAAGTAAACTTTCATACTCTTTTTGCAAATTAAAAAATTCTAATTTCAATCTAGCATGCGATTTCTTAAGTTTCTTATATGATGCATGAATTTTCTCATAAATTTCAAGTAATTTATCATAGGTTGGTTCACATACCTGTTCTTGATCAGACTGACCAAGATGATCACCCATTAAGCACAAATTTGTTATCTCCTCTTTAGCTTCAGTCTCAGATGAGTCAGATGCAAAATCTGCCTAGAATGCCTTTTGATACTTCTTTTTATCCTTGTTGTATTTGGGTTTCTCCTCACCCTTCTCCTTGCTTGGGTGCTCCATAAGTGTAGGACAAGCAGCTTTAAAATGTCCAGGCTTCCTGCATTAAAAGCAAATAACATCAAAAGAACTTTTATAATTTTTGCTATCCTGACCTCTTTTCCACTTTTGAAGATACTTGTTGTTCTTCCTTAAAAAGCTTTTGAATTGCTTAGTGATGAAGGCAACATCATTGCTTTCAAACCTAGAAGAATTAGTGTCCATATTGTTGGCCTTCAGTGCCATAGTTTTCTCCTTCTTTTTCTCACCTACATTAAGATTTCTTTGATTCACCCCTTGCTCATAAGAAATGAGTGATCCAAGTAAATTATCAACTTAATAAGTATTTAAATCTTTAGATTCAGTAATTGCAGTAATCTTAGCATCAAAAGAAGAAGGCAAATTTCCTAAAATTTTATTGACTCTTTCATAATTAGTTAGCTCTCTTCCTAAAGCATGCAATGAGGTGACAATTTGAGTAAATCGAGTATACATGTAAGAAATTGATTCAGTATGTTTCATACGAAAATGTTCGTAGTCATGGAACAAAATATTCAACATAGATTATTTTACTTGATTGGTTCATTTATAAGTTATACACAATCTATTCCAAATTTCTTTATCAGTTGCACAAATTAAAATATGCATATAATCTTTAGATTTAAAAGCACAGAAAAAATAGTTCAAGCATTTCACATTAAGTTGTGCTAAATCTCTTTCATCAAAAGTCCATTCAGTAAAAGGAAGTTCAATTTTAATGCCATTAATTTCACGAGAAGGAGGTGTATAACCATCCTTAACAAGCATCCACATGCGATAGTCAATCGATTATAAAAACGTAGACATGCGAGTTTTCTAAAAATAAAAAAAAATATTGTAAAACAAAGGTGGTCATGTAATAGAATATCTTTCCATTATATTATGATTATCAAAGTTAGCCATGAATCAAAATTTAAAAGTTTTCAAAAACTAGATTTTATGAATCCTGCTTTGATACCATTTGAAAGTGCTCTGATGGCACTTGAAAGTTCGACAGGGATGTTAAGCCCTTATGAACTAGTCCCCAGACTAACCAAGAGAGGGGGTAGGGGGGTGATTTGGTATTTTAAAAAATCTTTCAATCAAAAACACAATCTTAAACCAAAACTAAGATTCACCATAAAAATCAAAATGTGGAAATTAAATGTGGAAGCAGTAATAAAGAACATATAAATTTATAGTGGTTCGATCAACACAACCTATGTTCACTCCCTGGAGCCGCTCTTCGAGTATTACACTAAATATAGTATCTCTCCTTTGGCCCCCACAATAAGGTGGAGAAGCCTTTACAAACCTCATTTGCACCAACCCAGGTGAGGCAGAGAACCGAATTCCTTTTGCTTCCTCTAGAAGCAGGCAGGGAACCCAATTCCTTTTGCTTCCTCCTGAAGCAGGCAGAGAACCTTGATCAGATGCTGAAGTAGACCTCTCTAGAACTCCCAAGGAATTAAGGACAATGACTGGAGAAGACGAAGAAGGATCCTTGCTTGGAGTAACCTTTGTGAAACCCCTCATAAACTCCCCCTCACAAGATCCTCTCTCTCTCCCTTGCTCTCCCTCTCCTCTTGGCTCTCTCAGGTTAGAATAGCAGAAAAAGATGATCTCTTGGGTAGAATAAAAGGTCTTAAATAGAAGAGCTTTGAAATAGCTCTTAATTGCAACAAACCAACTTTATCATCCAGGACAATATAAATATCATCTTGTACGTCAATACAAATTTAGCTCAACTATAAGGACAATTTGGAATGATTAGAAGGTTTTTATTCATATCATCTAGGATGATAGGATATCATCCTGTATGAATAGTACAAATAATTGAATATCGTATAGAACATTGCATTGAATGGATGTCTGGATAATGGAAAATAGCTTAATCATCCCGGATGATCTCACGATCGTCCCGGACGATCTCATAATCGTCCCGGACGATCTCATGATCGTCCCGGACGATCAAGCTATTTTTTAATCATTAAGACATCCATTTGGTGCAATGTTCTATATGATATTTAATGATTTGTACTAATCATACATGATGAAGATTAGTTCAAATCTATGTAAATCATCCAAAACATCGCCCTGAACAAAAGTTGGCCGATGTTAATCGTCCAGGAATAACTAAGGTTTTTTAAACTGATCATCCCGGCTGATCTTATGATCGTCTAGGATTATGTGATCGAGCAATCAAACCTTAATTACTTTCCTTAATTACCAGATTAATTTAGGCATAAGTATGTTGCATCTTCCAGGATGATATCCTGGATGATGTCCAAAAATAAAAGCTACCTAAATAGATCTGGTGGTTAATTCTTTTTGATTTGAGCTTTTCATCTCGGCCGATACGAATATCATCCAGGATGATGCGCTTAATGACGGCTACCTTAACCAGGATGCCCTAATTAGGATTTCTATTTTTAACTGATCATCTAGGCCAATTTTGGGATCATCCCAAATGATGTGTGTAAAAATAGAAAACTCTAAAATAGTCAAAAACTTTCCTCCAATTGTGTGTGTGCAAGGTTACTTAGCATAAAAAATCACATCATTTATAGTAGACTTAAGAAAAGAAAAAGTTTACAAACTGACTCAGATCTAATCTACCCAATCTTGAGCTGATTCAAATTGCAGTTTGATCTTATGGACCTAAAATGTTAGTAGGCAAGGCATTCATAGAGAAATAGAAGTGTTTGTTATCATCAAAATTATATTCCTTGAAAATAGATTTGCAATACTAGGCTGGTGGATTATTGTGGTTTGATTGTGGGTGGCTTGCCTAGAAGGCAACTATGTTTGTTTGCTTACTTTTCTGCAAATCATAGCATGCATATTTACTTTTTATCAGTGAACCAGAGAGCGGAGTGAATAAGTGAGGACCATGTATTTTAGTTTTTTTTTACTTTCCTGCATATATAACTATTCACAATGCACTCATAACTGTATTTAATTTTATGTGTTTACTTTCCTTCTTTTACTTTCATGTAAAGTAGAATGTTCCTACGTAATGATCTACTTATAAAGAGAAATGTAAAGTTTAATTTCTTAGATCTCCTGTATATAGATCGAGTTATATAGTGTCCTGAGTTATAAAAGAATCAAATATAGTTGTTATATATATACAGGTGGGTATCCAAAAAGTAATAGCCCTTTTAAAGGGGATGTTCATTTTTGGAATTCCATAGAAGACTTGAAGCTTGAAGACCGTAAGTAGTTATATTTGATTATACTCTCTTATAGGATTAGAATCTAGGTTTATTGTCGGTGGGGCCTGACCACCCTTACTTTACTACAGAACCTGGGTTATATTATATAAATTTTATATTAATAAAATCAGCTCTTGTATGTATATAAGTGTTTGTACATCATTAGCATATGAGTATATTTTCTATTTTTTGTAAGCATATTTCATTGCATTCGATTCAAATTTTCTTAACAAATTCCTCTATTCCTAGGATAGAACCATCTTAAATCTTGCATCCATCGACAATTATTGTGATTAAGATTGTTAGCTGGCAGCCCACTTTAGGCAAGTGATAAGTCCAGATTGTATACACTCTTCTCTTTGCACTATCTTTCCTCTAATCAAATTCAAGTGTTCAAATTCAATGTTAGTGTTTATAATCTAAAACATGAATATGAAAATTTTAATTAGCCCAAATATTTCTTTAAACTTATATACTTATTTTAAAATTACTTACTCTTCATTTTAGTCGAGAGTATTCTCTTAGGAGATATAATTAACTATTGGGCTTGCCCTTATAAGGAGTATATATCCTAGAATAATCTAAACCCTGTCTTAGTTTCCTTTCTTAGGTAGGGGAAAGATCCGTGAAATGTGGACTGGTTTACCTTATATATATTTGAAGTTTAACTTCGTAATAAAAAATAGATAGATATTGGATTTGTTGTTATAATGAATCCAATATCTCCTATATTTGATTATAGAGATAAATATATAATTTATTTTTATAATTAGAATGATAGGAGAAGATATTCATTGTCTCTCAGGATGATTTATATCTTCCATATACTATTTATGATTAGAGAAATAAATTATAGTTTTGTTTCTTACAAATCAATAGTAAAACATTAGTATGTCCTTCGGATCGTATAATGTTAAACTATACTGATTTGACTCAATGAAAATTTATTTAAATATAAATAAAGCAAATCTTGTGGGATGACAAATTTTATAAAAAAAAAAAATTTATCATAGAATTTTTTTGGTGACTCCACTAGGGATAGACTTCTCTCTCCATCTGAAATGAAGACTAAATTCTTTCAAAATTATATAGAAATTTAATTAAATATTTAGGCTATTAAATTTTCATGTAAATATTTTAGTATGTTCCATTTACTGCTCTATGTTTTGATGTTTTGTTTAGTCTTGTGTTTGATGTTTTGCTGAGGTGATTTGATTTACTGCTTTATGTTTCTGGGTCGTATAGTTATAAGTCACCTTAGCTGATTTAGTCCAGCCTAGTCTCTATGTGTTCGTTTTGCTCCCCTGGTCTTCCCGAGTCTCGTTAGTCATGGTTTCCTCATCTTTTTCTAAAAAGCCGAGTAGATGGCCAATTGTCAACACCGGCATAGACCCTAGATCCCATAGAAATGCTGTCCGTTTTTTTTATATGTATATGTCATTTGTATGTCGTTAATCTTTAGATGTCTTAGACTGTCCAACCGAAATACCAAATTGGTCCTAGGTCTGGTATAGGTTCTTCCCATTTGGTGATTGACATTTGCATGTCATTTGTATGATTAGTAACTTAGAATTCTTTTCAAATTTATTTGATGCCCTCCTCGAATTTTTGAATTCCTTATGTTTGATTATTTTCTTTGATTTTTGTAGCGGATTTCAACGCTTTATCTTTCTTTTATGTCTTGTATTGATTTGATTTTCTTGTCGTTTATTTTGTATAATTGTAGAACTCCTTAAATCGAGTCAACCAGCATGTTTGTCATTTTTATGAGATTTGCATGTTTACTTTGAGTTCACTGTTTGCATGATCATGCTCATAACCCAGGGTTACTTGGCTTCATCCTAAGAGCCTTGTAGATGTCCAACTGGGGTACTGAATTGGACCTAGGTCTAGTAGGGGTTCAACCCGTTTGTCATCTGACATTTGCATGTCATCCGTGTATCATTTGGATGTCTTAGACTCCTCTATTTTTATTCATATTTGGTTTTTGGGTGAATGCATTGAAATCAGGCTTTAGATTATAAATTCTTAATCTATCTCCCCCTCCTAAATTTTTCTACTTGTGTTTACTTTAGTATATATTTGAAATTCTTAAGGAAAAGGGTCCTTTTTTATTCTCTTTCCAATCTAATTTTGATTCTACTTTAATCATTAATCAATCATTCTCAAATCTACACCCTGTGATTTTGTTTCCTTTTTTATGGGCCCTTAACTGGACCATTTCATATTTTAAATCTTCAACCTATCCAACTCTATCCTAGACTCTAAATAGATTCAAAATTTGATTTAGTATTTAGATTCAGAAAGATTAGTTATTGATTTAGATCCCATTGAATCACTGAGAAAATGTTTGGAAAGCTAGTTTTCAATATCAATGTTACCACAACTCAATCTGCTGAGGGAAACTTGATTAGATTTGGATATGGGCTTGATAACATTCTAGTACCTTTGGTGCACCACAATCTAGAGTGGTGGTACCTTCTGTTGAATCTTTCAGATCAACTCTTGTCCAAGTTAACATCCAAGGTAGGTCAGTAGCTGCCCCTGCAATTGCTAAACCCTCAGTTTGTACTCTTTTGACTTATCCCCAGTCAATTGCTCTGGCTAAAGGAAGGTCCCCAGTGGTTGTTGAAACTCCTATAGTTAGAAACTTTGAGATGGGGTCATCTTCTGGAATCCAGGAGATGACTAAATCTTAACACCGCAAGATGATTCGCCATATGAGACAAAGAGAAGAAAGAGAAGAGACGTCAGAGAAAGATGCTTTGATCTATTGCCCATCAAATTTATTCACATATTATAGTAAAATTAAATAGACACTTACATCAATCAACTTTCAATCATAGCATGCAATGAAATCTCAAAAAACCTTACACATAGCAGTAAAAGTAAACACCGATCTAGCCTAGAATAGAGTTGGTTATCCTAAAAAATCATCTAAAGTGTGTGAGGAAGGCTGTGTAGTTTGGATATGTCCTATATAGGGTAATTTGTTAAAGTTATTTGATTTTCTGGTTGGTTGAAAGACTTAAGTGAAATTTATTTAAAGTTTAAACATTAAAGATTTAAAATTAATTTTAAGACATTTTTTTATTAAATGGCTACCACCTTTATTGCTCACTGGGGTCATGAAATTTATTTCACCTTGGCGCTAAGTTAATAGCCTCATAGGCTGGATTACCCGGTAGTAACAGATATAGTTAAGTGAATTGAATTAATTAAGATTTAAAGATTGATGAAATTTAATTATGATTTATTTGTTGCTATTTTAAAAGTTGGATTAAGATTTTCAAGATTTTAAAAAAATATTTAATTTTCTAGAATTATTAAGCATGAATTAATGGGGTCAATATTTAACTTTTAGATTAAGATTGATTTCTGAAGTTTTTATATTTTTTAAAAAATAGACCTTAAGATGAGAGATTAGACTATAAGTTTGCTAGATCTAGATTTTTTTTACACTTAATTATGAATTTTTGAAGTTTTGACATGTTTTCAACTTATGGTTGACCAAATTGTTGACTTTTTTATTTCAAATTATTTTTAATTGTTTGATATTTTTGATAAATATTAAACCCTAAATTGAGTTCAATGTCTTTGAGTTAGCTCAAATTTGGAAATTTCATGAATTAGTTATGATTTTAGAAGTTTGGGTGTTTATTTGAATATTTAAACTATTTAATTAGAGAGATTTTAATGATTTGAATCAAATATGCAAACTTCTTAAAATCACCTCCAAAGGTAAAAATGACCTAATGACGTGGTCTTAAGTGTTTGAGAACTTTTTGGAAATTTTTAAATTATTTTTAATTAATTAAATTAAAATTTATTTTAATTAAAATTTAATTAAATTTAAAATTAAAGAACAATCAAGGGGACTTTTATTTTTATTTGATTAAGGGTTGAATTCTAATTAGTTTGAGGTATTATTTATATTTTTTGAATTTAAATTTGATTTATTGGAAGTTTTAAGGATTATTTAATGAATTAATTTTGATTTAGTTAATTAGATAACTTAATGACTTTTAAAATTAGCAAGAAATTTTTCTAAGGCTAAGGATATGAGTAAGTTTAAATGGTTCAAGTCTCATGCCTATTTTGGGTATATTTAAATTTCTAAAATTAACCTAAATTTTCTATAATATGTTATAAATTTTTGTCATTAAGTATCTTTAGGTTAGATAGGTTTACAAATAGATGTCACTTTTCTTTGACACACATATAAAGGTATACACAGTCACACTTAAGCTCTTAGAACTAGGAGAGCCTAGGCTAAGTGTGTGTCACTACAGGAAAATCTACTTTTACTGTCGGACTTTCTAGCGGTAACACATATGCCAGAAAAAGTGGTGGCCAGACCTGCAAAAATTTCGCCGGTAACATTACGGCGGTCCAAAAAAATTTCCACCATCCACTTACCGACATATATTTTGTCGGTGGTTTTATCGATCTATAAAATATCCCGGTGCAAATTTTGTCAGTTATTACTGGCGTAATCACCAGCATAAATTACGACGGCTTACTTAAACTCAATAACTATTTTTCGACATATTATCCCCCGATATTAGAACCAACAGATAATCCACTAGAAAGTTCATCAAAAAGGGCCCTATTTTTATTGCTCCACCATCTTTCTTCTCATTTCTTTCCCTCTTCTTGGTTTTCTTTGCTTGCATCTATGAGCTAATCTGAATGCTGCTGCTATTGCTACTGGTTCCTCACCGACGTTTATCGCCAAGCTTGACCACATTCGCTGCCTTTGATTGTCTAAAGTCGCCACATCCATTCTGTGCGTAACCTTCCTCCGGTAAGAGAATGTACCTAGGTGTATGTTTTTTGTTTTAGTTCTGGATGTTCTCATTAGACATTTGCAAGAGAATATACTTTAGTGTATGCTTTTTTGCTTTAGTTATGGATGTTCTCACAAGACATTTCAAGAGAATGTACCTTAGTGTATGTTTTTTTGCTTTAGTTATGGAGGTTCTCACTAGACTTTTGCAAGATAATGTACCTTAGTGTATGCTTATTTGCTTTAATTATGGATGTTCTCACAAGATAATTGCAAGAGAATGTACCTTAGTGTATGCTTTTTTGCTTTAGTTATGGATGTTCTCACTAGACATTTGCAAGAGAATGTCCCTTAGTGTATGCTTTTTGCTTTTATTATGGATGTTCTCACTAGACATTTATTAGAGAATGTACCTTGGTGTATGCTTTTTGCTGATTATATTCTTCTTGTTGATAATATTCGAGTGGTAGTTGAAGGTAAACTTGAATTATGTAGGTCAACCTTAGAGTCTAAAGGTTTTCGCATAAGTAGATCTAAAACTTAACATATGGAGTGTAATTTTAGTAGTAATAAACCTACTAAGGGGGTTATGACTTTGGGAGATCAAGTTAAGGATTTTGATATATTTATCTATTTATGATGAAATAGATGGGGATATTATCAGTAGAATTCAAGTTGGATGGTTGAATTGGAAGAATGCATTGGGCCTTGTTAAATTATATAAGATGTTGGTGAGACCCGTAATGATTTATAAAGCAGACTATTGACCATTAAAAGATAAACATAATACTAAGTTAAGTGTTGCAGAGATGAGGATGCTCAGGTGGATGAGTAGTGGATTTACCCTTATAGACAGGATACGAAATGAGCATATATTTGAGAAGGTTGGAGTAGATCCTACCTAAGATAAAATTAGAGAATGTTTCCTTGGATGGTTTGGTCACATAAAATGACATCCTTTCGAGTATGCTAAGTCTCTTTATATTTCCCTTAAACAGATGTGACAGATTTTTCATTGACAAGGGACTTACGTGAAATTAAAATTCATCTATTTTCCTTCAATAAATATTACAAAAATATCTAATATATCCATATTATTTATTGGTTATACTATAGATATCAGAACTCAAAGAAGTTGTTTGCATAATCGATTGACGTAAGGATGAGAGACATGAACGGATGAGTTCAATAAAGGGGTGATTTTTTTCATTCACACAGCTTCTCAACTGCCCAACTTCATCTCAGATGGAAAGTTTCATTGCCCATGTTCTAAATATAAAAATCAGGTGCACCTAAGACCAGATGATGTAACTGTTGATCTATACCACAGAGGCTTCATGTATGAATATTAATATTGGAGTTCTCATGGTAAGTATGATCCACATTTTGATTCTTGATGAGGCCCATCAATAATTTTTAATATAAATGAGGAAGAAAATATCAGACCTGATCTTGAGGACTTAGGTCAAAATGCAATTGGAGCACAATTTAAATAATATACATAAGAGTCACCGAATTAGGAGGCATATAATTTTTATGATTTATTGGATGCTTCCCAATAGCCAATATTGCACCACTCACTCAGAGTTATCCATTATTGATAAGATGTTAAACATCAAGACAAAATATAATATCCCTTATGAATATTTTAATTAATTATTTATCCTGCTTAAGGAAACTGACCTGACAGATAAAATAATTTCTATAAATTAATATCAAATTAAGAAGTTAGTTTCAAAACTTAGTTTGGCATATACAAAGATAGATTGTTGGGTCAATGAATGCATATTATTCTATAAATATGATCAATCAGAGATTGCATGCCGTTACTACAACGTAATAAGATTTAAACCAAAATCTATTATGAAAATAAAGCTGAAGGAAGTACCAGTCAGTAGGATGTTTTACTTATTCATAATACTTAGACTACAACGATTATGTGCATCCATGAAATTTGCTTTACATATGAGATGACATAATGAACACATCTCGCAAGAAAGTTTTATTACACATTCGTTAGAAGCAGATGCCTGGAAACACTATGATCATACGCATCACACCTTTGCCATAAAGTTAAGAAATATAAGATTAAGTTTATATTTAGATAATTTTACTCCATTTAGCCAGTTTGCTTAATCTTACTCATACTGGCTCGTGATACTCACCCCATACAATCTTCCCCAAAAGTTGTGTATAACTACTCTTAGTTCTGACACTTATCATTCTAGGACCATGTATTCCAAAACAAAGATCGATGTATTCTTATAATCATTAATTAATGATTTAAATTTATTATGGGAAGAGGGAGTAAGTACAAATGATACTCCACCAAAAAAAATTTCATTATGAAGCAGCATTATTTTGGACAATTGGTGACTTTTCTATATATGGTATGCTCTCAAGTTGTAACACTTCTACCAAGTTAGCTTGTCTATATTATATGGAATATACAAAGTCATTTACTTTAAAAAATGGAGAGAAGAACACTTGGTTCGACTGTCATTACATGTTCTAACCTACAGGTCATCCTTTTAGGAGAATAAAGATGTTTTTATTAAAAATAAAATAGTGATGTCGCATCCTCCTCCTAGATTAATTAGTGAAAAAAATATTTAAAAGAGAAAGATCCATGCCCACAATAGTGGATTCTCTAATATTAGCTGATTATAAATTGCCAGGGTATGAGTTCAACCATAGTTGGACAAAAAAAGTATTTTTTTGGTATTACCATATTGGAGGTCAAACCTGATTAGACATAACTTGCACATGATGCATATAGAGAAAAATATTTTTGATAACATATTCAATACAATTATGGACATCAAAGATAAATACAAAGACAATATAAAAGCAAGAATGGACTTAAATGAAATTTGTAAGACAAAAGTATTTGAATTGAAGTGAAAATAAAAAATTTCTCAAACCAAAAGCTCCTTTCACCTTGACTTTAGAGCAGAGATGAGTAGTTTATGAAATAGTGAAGATTCTACGGGTACATGATGGCTATTCTTTAATTCTAAATAGATGTGTTGATTAAGATTTGCTAGATAAAATTTATGGTGGAAAATTCGTCATTCCTATATGTCGATAGTAATGAAACAGATTGAGGCGACAAATTATCCCCCAATATTTCTTGTATAAAAATGCACCAAAAATACCGATGGATTAAAAGCTAAAATCTACTAAAGAAGGCCAACATATTAACATCTTTTTTTTTGTCGAAATTGCACCAGAAACACTGTTGAAAATGGTTCCTATAGAAAAGCTTCGTCGGTATACATTTTTCGACAAACGAATTACTATCACATGAGTTTCTGTAGGAAATGTGATGGAAAATGGAATTTTTTTTGCGTATTTCTTTTTTTACCATCGGATATTGTCCGCTGGTAATAGGGCATTTCCTTATAGTGTGCACATCCTAAATAAATTTTAGAATTTTGAAAATATTTAATTAATTAAATTTTATTTAAATACTTAAGTAATTAAATAATTTAAATTACTTAAAATATATTGAATATTTTGAATTAATTTTACTTTAAAATATTTAAAATATTTTTTCTAATTTATAAAGATATTAAATTAAAATTTTAAAATTTTGAAACTTATTTAAGTTAATATTAATTAAATGTTGAAATATTAAAATTATTTAATATATTTTTGGAAAAATACTTTAAATTAAACTAACTTTTATAAAAAAAATATTTTAATTAATTTTATATGAGAGTTTAAATTATTTTAAAATAAAATTTAGAATTAAAAAAAATATTTTTAATTTAATTTTGATAAAAAATTATCAAATATTTAATAATTAGAATAAGTTAAAATATATAAAGTATTTTAAATTAAAATATTTAATTTTCTAAGAAAATGATTCATTACATTAAAAGCTCAGTTAATTCTTAATCTGTTTTGATTTTTAAAGGAAATCTCATTTTTAAAACTAATTAATATTAATTTTTTTAAAAAATAACTTTAAATTTAAGGTGGCAAGATGTGTGACACACTCTGATTGGGCATTCCAAACCATGGGCCAATCATTTGATGGTGGCACCATGATGGCCAATGAGTGTGTGGCGGCAATCATTGGCCATCAATACTAACACGGCGGTGGGTCCGCATGAGGCCACTTATCCGAGTTAGGAGGGCTCTAGGCCATTAAATCCTCCATAGTTTAAATCAACAGCTATGATCGAATCGGACATAGAATGAAACCACTAGATAGAATACACAGTTGAACAAAATGACAAAAAGGCTCATTTTGGACTATTGATCACATAATTAATGGTCCAGAAAACGTATACGTAGAGCACATTATGAAAGAACCCTATGATGGGTTTTTTGTCTCGTTCTCTTGACAGATTGATCATTTGACTTGAAATTTTAGACCTAGCTAGCATGCATGGACAAATATCATGGGGGAGTTAAAAGCTCAGTTAAAAATGCACTACATGAAAATCTATTTAATCCTATGTGGGGTGACTAGGGCTAATGTTTTCAAGGGATTTTACCATCCAATTTTTGGGATTTTAATTCGATATGTTTTCCTAGTTGGAAGTGAGGTCTAAAATGTGCTGGATCGAGATGATGAAGCCTTGGATGAAAAACTCCTTGGTTCGCCATAGAACTTGCCACTAGCGGCATCTTGATGGTGGGGTTGAACTTGGAAAAGGGAGAGGGATGTCTTGGAAGCTTGAATGAAATATGAACGGGCTTTGGGAGGCCAGAGGAAGTGAGAGAATGGCTTGGTTAGAATGAGCCTCTTTTTGGAGACTTTTCCCTATTTAAACAACCTAGGGATAAATGGATGGCCTTGATTGATCATAGGCCACCCTTGGATCCTTGCCATGTGCCCCAAGAGGTTAGGATGGTTAGTGAAAGGCTGGAAAAGGCTCTAAGGCCATTGGATGCTTTTAGGAAGGAGGGAACAACATTGCCTCTTAAGGCTAAACCAACAGCTAGGCTTGGTTTAAAGAGCTATAAGAGAGCTTTAACTCTCATTTGATATTAACCCAGTAGCCAAAATTAGAGAGAAATGAGTTAGCATGTGAGTTTGACCATTTGAGGGAGTTTTTTTATTTGAGCTGACTAGATTGCTAGTCAATGAGTCAAAGTGTTGAGGTTGCAGGTGAGGGGTATGGGTTGTTTGTCAAAAGCATTCCAAGGTCTTTTGAGCAATCACTTTGAGTTGGCAAGGAAAGTTGACCATGTGAAGTGTTATTTTTAATGGAATTTTGACTAGTTTAACTAGTCAAACTAGTTAAAGGTCAATAAGGTGTCCTCCATGTCATGCGGGAATACATGTGAAGTAGTTTGGAAAGGGCATGAAACCATATAGAAAGAGCTTAAATGGATAGTCAAGTATATGGATAAGTTTGACAAAATGTTCAAGTTGACTAAGTCAAACCTAGTTGGATTTGACTCATAAATGATTAGGAGGTGTTAAGTCATAGATTAGAGTAGGATTGAAGGTGAATGATTTGACCTAAATAGGCTAGGATTTGACCAGACTTTGACTTAGTTGACTAAGTCAAATATTGATTGGGTCAACATGTTTAGTCATGTCCAAGCCACTAGGGGAGGTGTTAAAAAAAATTTGACTGAGTTTGGAGTTTATTTGGGATTGAACTGAGTGAACACAAAGTTTATGGTTGATCTGGTCAACCAGGTTGACCCAAGGGTAGGGGTTGGGCTCATCATGTTTGAATTGATATTTAGGGTCTAATAGAGGTGATTCCAATGGTTAAATTAGTCATTTTGGTCAACTTGACTATTTTGACACTGAAGGGGTTATTAGGTCAACATAGGTTGACTTGGTCAACTAAGTTGACCCAAGGGCTAATTTTGATCTCAACAGACTTAAAATAATCAAAGAGACATGTTGGAGGTAGTTCCATGGACTAGTGCAGTGATTTGGTACAAAATGGGTATCTTAACCCTTAAGGGGTATTTTGGTCAACCATAGTTGACTTGGTTAACCAAATCAAACCATGGCTTGATTTTGGGTCCAATGGATCCCAAATGATATTTTGAATTCATTGGAAGAGGTTTCAAGGTTTGAAGAGATTGAACCCTATTGAGTTTTGGCCAAAAATCCCCTTAAAAGACATTTTGGTCATTTTGACCTCTAGTCAACTCTGGGTCAAACTGGGTCCAGAATAATGTAACTTATTGGTCAACATACCATAACAAAGGTTATGGATATGGTCAAAGGCCTTGGGATAAGCCTCATGGTCAAAATCAACAAAGGGGTTGGTCTAGTGGTATAGGCCCTAAATATTTGAAGGTTTTACAGCCTTTGTAAATAGATTTAGTTTCTAGGGTTAGAGGCCTCAGAATGAGCACAAATTTGGAGGGTTAATTCTAGAGACATGTATGGTCAATATTGAAGTGATAGATCATGAATCATAAGTTATTTTGCTGGATTTCTAGGTGATGGAAAATTTCCCCAAAATAGGCTTAAGGACTTAGACTTTTGGCCTCGGATTTGGACTCAAGAATTTTGGGTTCGGATTGAGTCCTAGACTTGGTTGAGTGAATTGGATTATTTATATCAGTATCAATCACATGATTGGTTGAGATTAATTTAGCATGATTGGAATTTGATTAAAAATTGATCTATTTCTTGGAATTAGAAATTGAACTAGATTTTGGACTAGATTTGATCAGGGATCTGGATTAGATTTTTAATGGGATCTATATGACTGATAGGTAGATAATTATTAGATCTTAGATCACCAAAGGAAGATTTTGATTGGACTTTATGACCTCATACAAAAATGAGGTCAACACATGTTTAACCCATAGTTAGTACATGTTGACTAAGAAAATAAATTGTTTTCAAAATGCCCTTAGGCCTCCGAATTCTAAGTTTCTTAAGAAAATCTAAGCATTGAGATTTGCATTGAGTCAACAGATTAAACTCATTAAAAGATTGTTATGAATTACTCCTAATGGTTAATGCATGTTGATGATGGTTATGTTAAATTTTAAAATAACCCACCCTTAGAGTTTACCCTATGCTTTACATAAATTTAAACCATATAACCTTTATAGGATTTATCCAAACCTTAGCCAAAGGTCCTCAAAATAATGGCAAATTTGACCTAGTTTACACTACCCACTTTCTCTAACTCAAGTGGGTCAAAGGGTTAGCCTAACCCATATGAGTGTTTAAAACCAAATATATCCTAATCTAAGCCAAACAAACTCAATCTAAAGCTCTATTTGACCTTTAGAATGTCCTAGAAGCCTTGACAACTTAGCTACCTAGTTAGCATGGCCTGCTTGCTAATCTAAGGTTAAGCTGAGCCACCTTAGTTAATTTTATTCATATAATAACATGGATATTATCCAACTTATCTTAAGCCTAGGGAGCGACTCATTATAATTGATAACATCTTATTGGGTTGCCCCTAACTATTTTAGTTAGTCAGGATTAGTTGTAATTACCAAATTTTTATCCCGATATACTTTAAATATTCTATTAAATGCCCTCTTAGGGTCAAATCAACATATATATTGATCATCAAAAACCCCTAGTGAGTTTTTGAGCGGCTCTAGTGCTTCCCCAACCTTCTTAATTCACTACAAAAAAAAAATCATCCATTACAGGAAAAAAATGGGTAATTTTTTTTGGAAAAAAATAAGATATATTGGTGGCTATTTTTTTGGTAGTAATAACTACATAGGAAACACATATTGGCAATTTATTTTCTACCAAATTTTTTTTTGATGACTTTCTAGTGGATTTGCATCATATTTCTGACAACAGTCAGAGTGGCCGCTTATGTAGAATTTCCACCGGAGATTTCTAGTCGTATTACCGGTGCTTTAACCACCAAAAATTACTTGTGTATGGAGCATAAGAGAACTATCAATAATTTTTTGTGGTATTTCCAGAGGCAATAACGAACGCTTTTTTTTTTGCAGCTAAGCCACCAGAAAACCACCAAATTGTTTTAGCAATTTTCTTATTGGTTCAGGTGGCTTACAATATTGTTTGATATCAATGTTTTTGGTGGCTAGGCCATTGGTAAGCCGCTAAAAATGTGTATAAATTTGAAAAAAAAAATTGATAAACTCCCCTCTATCCACACATATTTTCACATTTCATACTTGCAATAAATGAATAAAATGCACTAACACAATATTCACAATCAACACATACTAAAATAGTTAAAAACATAAAATAAATAAAATAAACAAACTTTTAAATAGAATAAAACATAAAGTTCAATATAACAAACTTTATAACAAAAAATTTGACCACAAAAAAGAGTTCACATCAATGTTCTCAATAAAAACTTATTTCTGAAACACGAACAATAACTTCATTATTATCTAATCATCTTTTATGTCCTCACTGCCCTGTGATTCATGTATAGGTTCTTGCTCTTTTTTCTTCTTATTTTCATCTTGATATGATCATAGCTCCACATGCATCTCAGCCTGAATCTATCTCATCTTCTCTATCTATGTTGTAAGAATAGCAGCCCTCATGCTGACAATTTCTTCAACTCCACTAGCATTATAGAATGCTGAGGTGTATGTACTGCTCTCAATAGTATATCCCTATGAGCCTAAGTCATAAACCCTTCCCTTCTTCCTTCCTCCAATAGCTTTTGACCATGTGTGGTACTCAGAGTACTAGGAAGATACTAAAGATGATCCCTCACTAGTAGACAACTAACCCTATCAAAGTTGTATAAAATCATCCTACGAGAATAAATACATAAAATAAATTTCTATTTATTTTTAATTATTACTTAAAAAATGATAGTCACATGATTTTTTCTCGCTTTCTTATTAACCCACTAATGAACAACTTAATGTTAGTGATTCCTCTCATGCAACTATAATAGTGTAGGTTCTCGACCAAGATATTATTTCTACAAATACAAAGCATAGTTTAAATAATGTATATATATTTGTGAAACTAATTAAAATATTTTTTTTTATTATTTATCATTTATGCTTAATATGAGGCATTGAGCCACCCATATATCAAGAGCTTCCTAAATCCCCATAGTAAGATGCTCTATTATGCTTATTATACTACCTCAATTTGGTGAACTCAGGGCTCGCCCAGGCTTTGGTAAAATTATCCCACACTCCCTCACCAAGAGATAATGGATGCTGCCTAAACTTTTTAATATATATGAACATGTCCCTGAGATTAGTTGAGCTTATTTTCTTAAAATTTATTCTAATCATTGAACCTTGCTCAGAAACCTTCTAAATTTTTTTTATTTATAAAATATAGTTATTATAAATAATATTAATACAAATGTAATAAAAAATGTTAAGTAATGTCAAATAAATATGCCTAAAATTATCTGAACCATATATCCCTAACTTCCTTTGGGAATTTCTTCCATGATAAGTTGGGAGCATCAAATTTTCTTCATATAATATAACAAAACTTATAGGTTCTATGCCTATGAGATTAAAGCTACAGGTTAGAATTTTTCTTAATTACATAATAGATTAAATTTTAATAACTTTACAAAATAAATTGAACTTACGTATTGCCCTCAGGCTCTATGTATACATGCTTATCATCTGCTACAATATGATCCCCTTCCTAAACCTCTGCTTATGTTGATGGTCCACCCTATTCTGGCTACACAAGAGGTGGGTAATAATATGGGTGATGGTAAGAAGGATAAGGGTAGGTTGATGGAACTGTTTATGATGTCGATGGGGGTAATATGGATAAAAGGGAGCTGAGTGTCTCTAATCTAAAGAGGGAAATCAAGGACTAGTAGACATAGGAGTGGGGAAGTACCCAGCATGGGATGGTAGTCCAATAATAGATGGATCTATCTATCCCTGACCCTGCTCAGTGGGGGACTGATGCTGGCTCCATAGTGGTGGTGATGACACTCCTGTCACTTATGGAGCTATCTACCCATGACCTTGACCACCATGTCTATGCTCAATTGGTCCTATGCTTAACATAATCCTATGACCAAATATTGATGTAATAAATCTGCGAGGAGGCTCGTTACTTGAAGTTATCTATAATATAAAAAAGTAATTAGTTAACATTAATTGAAATTATAATAACACTTTAATTGTAACTCATATACATGAATATAAATGAAGTTTTGATAGATATGAAGATTTACATAAATAGAAAAAAAAATTGTTACATACAAACAATAAAAGTATAATTTTCATTTGATTAATTTAAATATCATGATGGACATTTATGTTAACTAATACTTCAACTATATACCTAAAGGTTTATTGCATTAGAACTATAACTCAGGTGGATCTATCTATCATTTTACTAACTTGTTATTGCTAAACATTCATTTAATTACAACTTTGGTTGATACAACATTATGTATATTCAAATAAATTTAGACACTTAAGCTATAAGAACTATTATGAATTAGAAATGCTTTCAGTTCTCTACAAGATATCTTACTTTCTTCCTTGTTCTCACTTGAAGAGCTCTTCAAACTATCCACATCCTCTATCTATATTTTTGTATTAGGCAATGAACTATCAAGAACATTAATTTCAATGGTCCTACAATATGACATCTCATCCTCTTGATGCGCCTTAGCTATAATGTATTGTTGGTTAATAATCCCTCATGCTTTGGTTTTTGTGAAAGCTAGCCAATCTTGCTTATCTTTGTGACCATTGGGATATTTGTTGAAATATACTTAAAAAGCTTGAATTGCTAGCATAAATGGATCAAACTTCTCATATCTTCTAATATGTTTTATCTTTACTAAACCATACACAGAACAAAAGATCAGACCATTAATAGTTGAAGAAACATACAAGATTCCTATCTTCTCCTTGGTACTATAGTTCAAGATAATCATCTAGAATAATGTAATAATTACACTCATTTGCTTCATAAGTGTTACCTCTAACACAAACTCCGTAATTTCAATTTTCTTCCTTCACTACATGACTTGGAATGAAATCTAAACCCATTAACTATATAAATTTTCCATGTATCTGCATTTTTTATATTGGCCCCCAAGCCAATGCTTATAGCCCTTTATCAAAGACCTTGTTACAAGGTTTATGAATCTAAGAAAAGTTAAAAAAATTAGAGCTTGTAGTATTTAATATGACATAAATTAATGAAATAATATATATTTTACACATGTAAGATCTAAACCATATTCGGAATTCATTTGCAACAAGTTCCTCAGCAGCTGCAGTAACTGTTGGATGCAAACTGCTTATGAAATACTTAGTTAGAAATCATTCAGTTCACACTTCTGAATAAAAAATTCACATGATTTCTTATGCACGTTATGGAAAAAACTTACTCTAAGATATGTTAGACTTCCAAGATGTTCAGGAGAACTTATAAAGTTAATGTTTTGAATTCAAAATCATTGAGGAATCTTGTAACACATTTCCCACTAGCCTTTTCATGACTTCTAAAGTGTGACATTGTATATTGTGGTTATTCTTTGATATTGAAGTCCATGTTACTACCATTTATTGTTCTTGTGCATCTCACTTGGGGCTTGAAGTAGTAGGAGCAAAAGTGGGTGATTTCTTGAGCCAAATATGCTTCACATATTGATCCTTTTTATCATGCTTTATTCTTAACATATATTTTTTATCTTATTTAAATATATGTTAGACTATTAGAATTATCAATTAGAATTAGAAATATTAAAGATTATGTATTAAATATATGTATTACCTATCAAAAGGGTACATTTAGCGATATTGCATAGGTCCTCCAACTCTAGCCTCATATAGTAGATGGACTGAAAGATATTCCATAAAATTAAAGAATTTAGGGGGAAAATTTTTTAGTAGCTTGCATAGGATAATTGCTATGTTTTCCTCGCTCCTTTGTAAAGCCTCTTTTCTTAGTTTAGATGAACATAGGTCTTCAAAAAGAAGGTTAAGCTCCATCAACAGATTCGATATGTAATTTGGTAAGAAATATATTATAATTGGAAGGTGCACATCCTTAATTATGTGACAGCTATAACTTTTTAGTCCAAATAATCTCATATATTTAAGTTCTATACATCGATTAATGTTTGAACCAGAGCCATCAGGCACTTTTAAATCATAAAACCACTGACATATTGATCTTTTTTTATTCTAATGTAAATGAAAATGGTGTTTTTGGTTTCATTATTCTGCCATCATTATTTGTTATTAGCTCAAGATTTCTTCACTGCAGTACTCTTTAATGTTCATTCTAGCTTTCATATTATCCTTACTCTTGCCTTTAACATCCATGATTGTATTAAAAATGTTGTCGAGAAAGTTCTTCTCAATGTACATAACATCTAGATTACACCATATCAAATTTATACTCCAATATGGTAATGTCCAAAAAGTACTTTTTTAATCCAATTATGTTGACCACCATACCTAGGAAATATACACTCTAACAATGTTGGGAAATTAATAATTGATGAATTACTAGAAAGTCTATGTAGTATGTCATAAGAACTCCTCTCAACTCTATTTCTAAAAAATGCATCTTTGTTTCTTCTAAATAGATGATCAGAAGGTAGGAACATATGTAATCAAACAAAGTATTTTTCCTTCATGTTTTAGTGTGAAAGATTTGGTGTTCTTCATATAGTAAGAGAAATCTAACTTTCCTGCTGTGCTTAATCTAATAACATACGTAAGCAAAAAAAATCACCAACAATCCAAAAAAATGTAGTATTAGGGAGAAAATATTATTTGGTTGAGATGTCATATGTGAGGAAACCTTCTTTCCATAAGAACTTGAGGTCATCAATTAATAGTTGTAAAAAATATCAATTTTTGTTTTTGGATTTTGTGGTCTTGGTATTATAAATGTTAAGAATATATACGATGTAGTCATGCACATCTCTGGTGGAAGATTGTATAGTGTTAGTATGACTGGCCAATAAGATTATGGTGAAGCTTCTTGATTGTATGGAGTGAAACCATAAGCACATAATCCCAATCTTATGTTTGTAGCTCAGCAATAAATGAAGTGTAGGTCCGATCAAAATATTTCCATGCTTCAATATATGATGGATGAGAAAGAACACCACTATGGGACAATTTCTTCTTATGTCGTCTCCTATAACCTATTGAACTCATTATTATATAGAGGCGTTGAAGCCTTGGTGTAATTGATAAATAAAATAAACGAGAATATGTAATATTTTTCTTTTGATGATGTTATTATCCCAAGTTGGTTTGAACTAAGGTGTGTTACATGCACGACAATATACTTCTATCACATCATCATTGTAGTATAACATACAACCATTTATATAACAATAAAATTTTATAATGGTGAGACCCAACTTGAATACTAATTTTTTGATTCCATACAAATATTTGGGGATTAAGTTGTCTGTTGAATTTATTTCCTTCATAAGAGAAATGAACGCATTGAAGCACTCCTGAGGAGTATTATAATCAATTTTGATAATGAGCATCCTAACACCAATTGATAATTTTGAATGAGCTGTAACCTTCCCAAAGTAGTTTTTGAATAGCTTGAAGTAATTAAAAAAAAATTGTTTTTGGGTTTGGTGGCTCTTCTGTGTTTGCTCTTAAATTCTGATCAACTGCATCAAAAATAAGTTCTTCAGATGGTCTACTCATTTAGTCTTCATCTATTATTTTAGAAGCTATGGATGGACTAGCATGAGTATCTATATATGACTCATACTCATTATGCGAGATCCAGAACCAATATCTTAGAACAAATCCCCTACGATACAAAACAACTTTAACATCATCGGGTTTAAGAAAAGATTAATTTTTGTGCTTTGACCATGGACATCTAAACATTCCATTATACTTAAATAAAGATAGTTAACATGCGACTTGAATGAAAGTCTCAACTCCCTCAATAAATTCATTTGTCAATCTTGTTTGCCCTGAGAACAATCTATTATACATCCAATATCTCTCTTCATGGATAGTCATGTCGATGTTAAATTAATAATCTTAAAATAAAAAATATATATTCAAATATTTATTGGTTGTGTTGAGATTCAAATTTAATTTGCATCAAATTACTAAGATTCAACAATGAAAGTGAATATATGTTACATGAAGCCCATGGTTTTGAATATTTTTGCTTTTGATTTTAAAGTTTGGCTAAGAAAAATTTCAAGCCTTTATATTACATTACAAGTATATGTCCTCAAACACTTTAATAAGCCTCCACAAGGATCATTGAGTTCCAATAAATAACTATTAAAATTTTAACTTTGATGGAATCAAAACATTTTAATATTCAGTTATAAACATTCCCCAATTAAAAAACTAATAAATACTGTTCTAACATATTACAAAACCACATAAGCACTTATTCTTCTCCTTACTTCATCTCTATAACATGTAAATCTATTGTGAGAAAATTTCTACCTGTATATTTATTTTTGGAGTCTACTTCCGCATATAGCCTCATGAATAGCTTATGGGCTAATATGTCTGCCCGTGTATATTATACTCTAAATATTTATTAGCAAGCTTATCAGGATCTTGATTTGGTTCAGATGAATATCTAAAATAGTAAAAAAAAACCTTTTACTCCAACCAATAAATAGCTTTGTATTGCAACTTTTATGAATGGTCCACCAATGCACATATTTTCTTTGAAAATGACCTTATCCAGTGCCTGACATTCATGTTATTTGTTGATGCCTTAACATCTATTATCATTGCTTGGTTATTCTAATTAACCTCCTGAGTTTATTTTGTTTTTGAATTGTCCATATGCTTTGTGAAATTTTGAAATGTTGCTTTTGTTAAATAATCTTCTCAAAAAAATAGGTATTGATGTGACTAGAGAATTTTTTCATAAATTAGAGAATCATTCTTCAGCTTTGTGACTATAATGATTTTTCATTAAAATGAAGTTCTTATAATACAATATTAATTTATTAAAATGTGGAAATTAATTTTACATTTTAATATGCAATGTAAGTATAAAATTATATAAATTGAACTATAAATCAAATATTTCACTCTTGCTTTATGAGTTTCAATACATCTAAAGAAATTATTTTTAAATCATTTGGTTATTTAATTTAGGAAAACCTCTATATCTTATTAATCAAATATTTCTCTCTTGCTTATTCTTATTAATCTTCAGATCTTCAATATTTTTTTGCTCCTAGATCTACACATACAAATGTTCTTTGCTCCGTAAAATTTAATGGGTCTACCTTTGCAAATGTGAATGTGGAGACACTTGAATGTTCACTCTAGATATGCTTCTCATTTATTCTTCTTTATTATATGCAAAATATTATAAATAAAAAATTCCATATTTCTAACGACCATATGAATGATCTCTATCGAGGGAAAGGAAGAAGAGCAAGGATGGAGAGGATATCACCTGCAGCTACGGAGATGAGGATCAAGGTCGGCATCGACTAGGGAGGAAGGTCAATAGGAATTGTAGTGATGAGAAGGAGTATCGGCATTCTCTGGGATGGACAAAATTTAAGATGCGTTAAAATAAAAAATAAGAAGTGCATTGGGGAAATATGGCTTATACTGGTGGCTACAACCACTAGAAATAATTCAATTAGAACTGGCAGTCATTACATGTATAATGGTTTTGAACTTATTTTATTACCAGCGGTTAATCTGCCAGCTTAACCACCAAAAAATCTACTGGTATGTGATGATTTTCTTGTAGTGACTCCTATGTCTGAACATTTGAGCAAGCTCTAGTGAGCTCTTAATGGCCAAATCTTGCATTGTGATTGTGATATAGTGGTCCTTTATCTTTGAAGGCTTCAATAAAAACATTCCTCAAAGTCAAGCAAATCTAAAGTAACAATCAACTATCTTTGTTACTCGTCATAACTAAGTTTATCTAAATCTAAATATGAAATTACTATGGTTTCATATATTGTGAAACTTACTTACAATCAATATCTGACCTTTGGATTTCAAGTTCACACTTCTCTTTTTCACCTTGATTATTTTGGTGAAGATCCATAAATCTTCCTAAATTAGAGAACATAAATCTTAATAGTCTCTATAACATCATTGGAGGAAGGAGATGAAACCAATACCATCCATTCTATTTAAATGGAATGAATGATTGCATTCAAGCTATATATAATTATAGATAACTTCCTCTGATTTTTATGGGTTGAATTAGAGCTATTCAATCTAAGATTGGATGGCTAAGATTTGATCAAGCATGTCACGTGGGACCCTCTACTACTAAGAGAGTAAAAGTGATTAAGTCAATAGGGAGTTAATTAAATCCTTTCTAGGATGTAATAAAGCTTCTTATTTTTCTTATTATATCTAATCAATAACAAGTTTCCAATTTAGTAAATAATTTAGATGAGCAAATGGCTGTTATTTCTTCTGAACATAACAAAACTTTAAACTCATTACAATTGCCATGTTGTACTAACTATAAAAAACTTGATTGAATTTGATTTAGTTGTTAACAATGTTAAATAAGTTAATCAAGCTATTACTGATCCCTTTTTGATTGAGCGGGAAAATGTGGAAGATGGAGACTTGTTCATAACAACATAGAAAAAGGGGAGCTTGTTCAGGATAACACAAAGGAATGTGAATATACCCAACCTGGTGAATTGTGTAATGGTAGTAAGGATTCTTCAATATTTATATATAATGCAAATACTTTAGATGTTTCCTCTAAAAGTATAACTAATAAAACTAATATGATGGACAATGGTAATGGCTTTACTATAGTGCATCATAAGAAGAACATGAAAAATATGAATTTGATTTTATAATATCCTTGGAGTACCCATTCTCAAACTTATAGTAAGTTGAAATTTAATGATTAAGTCTATTATATGGAATGTTAGGTGTATTGGTTTCCCTTCCAATTAATTTTTTGTTAAAAAATTATGTCATATCCATAATATTTTAATTTTAGTTTAACTTGAACCCTTTATTTCTGATGTTAACCTAGTTGATCTTGCTTAAACTTTTGGCTTTAATCAGGGTTTGGCTAATTAGTCTAATAATATTTGTTTTTATGGAATGATTCAATTGCTATTGAAGTTATTGGAGAATTCTCTCAAGTCATTCAATATAATATTGAATTTATGCAGTTAGATGTTATGCTTCTTTTATGTATACTTCTTCTTCTTATATTATTAGAAAGGCTATCAAGGATCAACTTACTAATTGTCATGGTCTAATTAGTTTGTTTTGGTTGATTGGTGGTGATTTTAGCACTATCTCCAATCTCATTAAAAGATTTTGAAAGTTCGTTAGGGATGTTAGGCCCTATGAACTAGTCCCGAGGCTAACCAAGAGGGGGGGGGGTGAATTGGTTTTTTAAAATTTTTTAAACAAAAAGAACAATTATCTCAAACCAAAGTCACCACAAAAAATAAGTGTGGAAAATTAAAGTGCGGAAGCAGTAAAAAGAATACAAGGGTTAATAGTGGTTCGGTCAACTTGACCTACGTCCACTCCTCAGAGGCGCCCTCCGAGTATTGCACTACCAACGTGACTCTCCTTTAGCCCCCACAGCTAGAGGCAGAGAAGCCCTTATAAAAACACCTCCTTTTTCCACCCCCGGCAAGGCAGAGAACCCCACTCCTTTTGCTTCCTCCTGAAGCAGGCAGAGAACCTCGATCGTTCGTTGAAGCTTACCTCTCCCAGCCCTTCCAAGGACAAGAGACTCTAGGGAAGAAGAAGTGGGACAATGCTTGGAGCAACCCTTGTGAACTCCCTCACAAGCTCCCCCTCACAAGATCCTCTCTCTCTCTCCTTTAGGTTTTCTCAGGTCAAGACAGCAACCAAGGATATTAAAAAACATTGATCAATAGCTCTTAATTAGAAGAGCTTCAAAGGAGCTCAATAATGAGTATCAATCATCCTTAATTACTAAGGGTTTTTGAATAGTTCGCAGAACATCGCCCTAAATTTATGCTGGCCGATATTTATCGTCCAGGAGCAACTAAGGGTTTTTGAATAGATCGTCCTGGCCGATCCTGAGATCGTCCAGGATGATGTGATCGTATCAATCATTCTTAATTACTTCCTTGATTCCTGGATCAATTTAGGCATTATTGTGTAATATCGTCCAGGCCGATCTTATGATCGTCCAGGCCGATCTTATGATCGTCCAGGCCGATCTTATGATCGTCCTGGCCGATCTTATGATCGTCCTGGCCGATCTTATGATCGTCCTGGCCGATCTTATGATCGTCCTGGCCGATCTTATGATCGTCCTGGCCGATCTTATGATCGTCCTGGCCGATTTCAAAAAATACAGAATACCTAAATTGATTATGGCAGCTATTTCTTTCTATTTTGAGCATATCGTCCTGGCCGATACAAGTATCATCCAGGACGATCAGTTAATTATGGCTGCCTTAACTAAGAAATCCTGATTAGAACTTCTTTTTTTAACTCGATCATCCAGGCCGATATAAATATCGTCTGGAACGATGTGAGTAAAAATAGAAATTCTAAATCTCTCAAGTGTGTGTGTGTAGGGTTACTTAGTATTAGACACTTCACCAAATTACAATTGACTCAAGAAAGGGAAAAAGAAAAATACAGACTGACTCAGACCTAGTCTACCCAATCTTGAGCTGGTTCTGTTTGCTTTCTAATTTCATGGTCCTGAAATGTTAGTAGAAAAAGGCAGTGAAAGTGTTTGCTAACATCAAAATCACAATCCATGAAACCAAGTTTACAACAATCTCCCCCTTTTTGATGATGACAAACACTTTGATGATTATAGCAGTGTAATTTAAGAATTCCAAAATTCAGAGTAGAAACAAGTGAAAGTACAAACTAAAGCAACAACTAGTGCAAGTACAAACTAACTAGTACAAACATAATCAACAAGTACAAACATATTACTCCCCCTTTTGACATCTCAAAAAGGAGGAGGGAACTAAAAAGCAACTAAAGTAGAAAAAGTACAAAAAGAAGGAAAAACAAACATACGTAACTACAGGAAACAAAATCTAAGACTAGAAAGATGAGGGACCCTGATCATCAAATGAAGGTGGTGGTAGTGGTGGTGGCTTCTAAAAGTAACTAGTCAGGGTAGTAAACTGTGATCCAAATCAGGCCATGCTCTAGTCATGCTGCTATTACTGGTGAACTACAAAAGTGTCAAATTGGGTCTCCAATCGATCAAATCTCTCCACTAACTGATCAAACTGCGAGTGATGGCGGAGAGGAGCAAGTTCAGGAACGGGATCGAGAGCCTCCTCCTCCTCAGCCCCCTGAGGTTCCCTATCCCCTGGGTGGAGACGAGTACTGTGAAGGATATTAAAAGAGCTGTTCGAGTAGAAGAGAGTTGGGAGGAGCAGGTTATTAAAGTTTATATTTGGTTTCAAGAATATAAGCTATGAGATGTCCTAAAGCAAGGTTGGGTCTCCTCTTATGATCTGGATCATGGATTGTTGTCAAATGATTAATGTAACAAAAAATTAGGTCAGTACCATTAAATTCTCTATGGGCTATAATGTAAAAGGTAGTCAGAGAAAGTAGAGGAGTGATGTGGACTCGGTTCCCGACTTTTGGAATAATGGAAGTGCGAAGGACATGTTGAATTGTCCTAGCATCTTCAACCATAGAGCTAGTTTCTCCAACATGAAAGGGTGCCTTGGTCTGGCATAGGAAATGATTTGCAGTAGACCAGTTAAAATCAAGATCTGAGATAATGGTATGCAACTTATCCCTAGTGGTGGATAGTTGCAACAGTTCAGCACAGTTCTGATATGTGATCTCGACCGGGCGTCGACTCACATAGGAGGTTAGGGTTGTGTAAGCAGAGTTTATGAGAAGGTTTGCAAATAATTCATGAAGAAGATAAGTATTAAAGGGAACATCGAGAGTAAGAATGAAGCACAGAGAGGTGTGGGTAAAAAGGTCTAATACCGGATATGAGAGGTAGACAGGGTTGATGATTCTGGAGACAGTAATCACACACTCTTTATATCGATGGTAAGCAGCTTCATCTTCTACCTCCCTGAAACGAGGGTCAATCCTAGCCCTTTAAGAACTCCCGAAAGTTTGCCGGACTCACTTCCCACCAGCCATAGCAAGAAAATAGTAAGCAAATAGGAGAGGAGAAGAAGCTTGAGGTGAAAAACAATGGCTGGAAGGACCTGAATTTAAAGAAACAGCCACATCAATTATTGCGTACAGGCCGATTGGTCAAAAAGGCAGTCCGATCGTCCGGGCCGATCAGATATCAGCCAGGATGATTAGACACAGGCGATTGTCCCTAGGAGTCAAGCCGGATGACCATTAAAAAAGTAGATCATCCGGGCCTATTAGGTGTATCGTCCAGGACAATGCACAATAATTGATCGTACCGGCCGAATTTAAAATATTTTAAATTTGTGCCACGTGTATCGTCCAGGATGAACAGTGGATCGGCCAGGACGATTGTCCAATAATGAATCGTCCGGGGCCGATTTTAAGGATTTTAAACGTACTGACACGTGGATCGTCCGGGATGATCTAGTGTATTAGCCAGGACGATTCTTATAAATGCATTAGCCAGGATGAAATTATATCGGCCAAGATGATCAAGATGATTGTAGCAGAGAATGATCATATCATCCAGGATGATATGGGATCGGCTAGGATGATGATTTATAGTAAGCTCAGAAAAAATCAGCAAATGGAATTTTGAATGGAAATTATCATATCATCCAGGACGATAGAGATTTCATCCAGGACGATGTGACAAGAATTGGAAACCAAAGAAAAGATGGAGATGATCAGAGAGAACCCAAAAAAAAAAAGAATAAAATAAAAAGCTAAAAATAGCAACAAAAAAATGAAAAACAGGCAAAGGAAAAAACAATTTTTTTTATTTTTTAATATATATATATATATATATATATATATATAATTTTAGAAAAGCATCCATATGACAAATTTCCCAAAGCATTAAATTTTAGAGATTCAAGAGATCAATGAGTTAACAATGTCACAATCTGAAAATGGTAGAATATCCGATCCTGTTAATCCCTAGTTTGGACTTCTTTCAGGGTACAAATTATCTTTTGAAAACAAAAGGCTAAACTCAGAATAACTTAATTGGGTAAAAAGAAGATCCGTTCAAAACTTGGTAATAAAGAAAATATCTCATAAATAATATACCAAAGTAATGTCTCGATCATGGAATTTGAAATCAAGCCTTTGAAAATATCAAATAACCCATGAGTTCTTCTAAGTTTTAAAAGTTTTGAAAAGAGAGGATAGCTTGCTTTTAGTGGGCTCATTTTATGCCTCTTGACACTTTGATTGACTCTTTGAGCATCTTTTGATTTTTGATACACTTTTGTGTATATTCTTTTTATTTCAACTTGGCGTCTTTGCCACTCCCCCCCCCCTTTTTTATTTTGCAAGCTAAATTCTCTTTTACAATCTCTTAAAAATATTCGTAGTTGTGAATATATCTTCTAGATATTAGAGAATAGGAGCTCTCTCTCTAACAAAGGAAAGAACTAGTCACAAAACACAATCAAAATCATATGATATGTGCAACAGCAAGATTTCAATTAACTTGAAAGATATAAAAAAACTTTGGACATTATATATAGGATAGATTATAGTAGCAAGATAAAAAGATCTTACTTAAAAAAAAAACATTTGTTAAAATGAGATAGACTTTTATTTAGAGAAGAAAATTGTACTACTAAACGAGGTTAGAAAGAGGGAAACCATCAACGGTGTTTCTCCCTTTAACCGATTTAAAAATGCTAATCATTGGCTTTAGATCTCTAAAGTCTAAAAGTTTGAAAAATCATCATATAGAAAACCAAAGAAAGTCAAACAACTAAAACAACAAAAAAGCTAGCACGAAAAACAAACAAAATAATCATTTAATTAACAAAGCATTTCAAGAAATTATGAAGCAGCAAGTTTAAACAATTATGAGCTGCGAGCCTCTGTTTTGTCCAAGTATCATATACTTCTCACGAGGTCTTTAGTGAGAGCAATCCTGCAAGAATCAACAATTATCAGATTTAGGAACCCAAAAAGGTTTAGGTCCCTTCTTATGAATAGTAGAAAGTGATGCTTGTGTGTTATGTTGTGAATCATGTAATTTTGGTCTCCACACCCAATGTGTACTACGGTGAATAGTGCAAGTGTGTGAGATGTGTCCTAGCATGCCACATGAAAAACATCTAACTCCAGGAAAAGGATTTCTTAAATGATTAGGATTATAATGCCTCTTCCTAGGTTTTGGCTTTTGATTAAATGTGTGTGTCATCCAATTTCCCTTAAGTGAGTCCAATTCCTTTTTAAGCCTCAACTTAGTATTTTTTAAGACATCATTTTCAATCCTCAAATTTTGCTTTCCCTCTTCAGATTTCTTAAAATCAAATTCGAGTGAGGTGTGTGAAGCTTTTAATGCATCATGCTCATCAATTAATTCTGAATGCTTTTCGTTTAATTCATCAAGTAGAGCCATATGATTTGAATCAATCGTAGAATGATCTTTGAGAATGATTTCATTCTCTTTTTGTATATTTAAAAGTTTCAACTTCAAAGTAGCATGAGTTTTCTTAAGTTTTTTGTATGATGCATGAATTTTCTCACAAATTTCAAACAATTAATCATAAGTTGGTTTACATACCTCTTCTTCATCACTTTGATCAAGATGATCTTCCGCCATTAAGCACAAGTTTGTTGTTTCATCTTCAGGTTCAAGCTCCGATGAATCAAATGCAGAATCTGCCCAAAATGCCTTTTGAAGTCTCTTTTTGTCCTTCCTAAACTTGGGTTTCTCCTCACCCTTTTCTTTGCTTGAGTGATCTTGTAGTGTAGGACAATCAGCTCTGACATGTCCAGGCTTTCTGCATTCAAAGCATAAAACATCATAAGATCATTTAGAATATTTGTTATCCTTACCTTTTCTCCAATTTTGATGATGCTTGTGCTTCTTCCTTAGAAAGCTTTTGAATGGCCTTGTGATTAAGGCAATGTCATCGCTCTCAGACCCAGAAGAATCAAAGTTCCTGTTGTTGGCCTTCAATGCCATAGTTTTCTCCTTCTTTTTCTCACATGCATCAAGATTTCTTTGATTCACCCCTTGCTCATAAGAAATGAGCGAGTCCTTTTGATTAGAACTTTAGACTTCTTTAAGATGCTAAAAACTCCCTTTTCTTGTTACAAGCTTCGAAGGAAGTTTTTTTTTTGAAAATAAAGGGATGCCTTCAAGCATCTCATTAAAGGAGATAACAATACTAAGTACTTTCATTCCTTGATTAAGAAGAATATAGAAAAAAATTTTGTAAATAAAATTTCTCTTCCTAATGACTCTCAAATTGAGGATGCAAGGGAAATTGCTAAGTTTGCGGTGGAACATTTTAAAAAAAATTTCAATAAAAACTTTGATCCAATTCCTATAAACCATCCTAATATCATTTAGAATATCATTAATGAGGAGGATAACATGGCTCTTATTAAACTTCCTTCCTTGGAAAAAATTAAGGAGATTGCTCATGTTATGAATTCCGACTCTGTGATCGGGCTGGATGGTTTTATTATGAAATTCTTTCAAAAAGTTTGGGATATTATAAGTAGTGATCTTTACAGTGTCTTGGATTTTTTTGCTGGCAACATTATTCCTAAGTTTTTTTCCTGGCACTACCATTGAGCTTATTCTTAAGAATATACTATTAATAATTGGGATGATCTTCATCAAATTAGTCTCTGCTCTTTTTTAGTAAGCTTATATCTAAAATTTGAATGAATCATTAATCTCCTTTTTTTCTAAAATAATTTCTCGTAACCAAATGGGTTTTATCAAGGGGAGAGCTATTTCTGATAATATTTTACTTTCTTAAGAGCTCCTTTATGACCTTGATTTCATGTTGAGAGGGGGAAACATGATTTTAAAATTAGATATTACTAAATCTTATGATAATATAAATTGGAGTTCTCTCTACGGCATTTTGTATTTGTTTGGCTTTAATTCAATTTTTTTAAGTTCATTAAAAATTGTGTTGAAGGTTTTTTTCAATTATTTTTAATGGTAAAAGCAATTATTTTCTTAAGTCTTCTCACATGTTAATACAAGGTGACCTTATTTCCCCTACCTTTTTATTATTGCTACTGAGTATTTATTGAGAGGCGTTACTAGTTTTTATGAAAATCATCAAAATCTTAATTATAGAACTTCAGGTGGCCTTCCTATCTCTCATTTGTTCATTGTTGATGATGTTAATATTTTTACCAATGGTTCTTTGAATATGGTTATTATTCTTATGAGATTTTTATATATTTTTCAAGTGGTATTTTTCTTCACAAAAGCAAGAGTTACTTTATGACCTCTAGCAAACTTCCCTCAGCTTGTATTAATACTATTAAAGTTCTTATTAGCTTTATGCAAGGTTATGTAACTATTAAGTATCTTGGGTCTCCTCTTTACAAAGGCTGGAATAAATCCTTTCTTTTTTATAATCTTATTACTTATGTGCAAAAAAGGCTTAACTATTAGGAATTTATTTTTTTTAGTTTTTGTGGGATATTGATCCTTATTAGGAGTGTTTTATACTCTTTACCTATTTATATCTTTCAAACTATTCAACCTACTCATGCAGTCCGTAACAAGCTTGAAAAATTATTTAATAAGTTTTTTTGGAAAGGTACCAACAACAATTCTAAAATCCTTTAGACTTCTTGGAGTAATTGCTACGGGGTTTTGGAGGAAGATTTTTGGGGTGTTAAAATTGATTGATTTATCTTATTCATTTTATATCAAGTTGGTTCAACTTCCATGCTAAGAT
Organism: Dendrobium nobile; assembly: GCA_022539455.1. Taxonomy (NCBI): domain Eukaryota; kingdom Viridiplantae; phylum Streptophyta; class Magnoliopsida; order Asparagales; family Orchidaceae; genus Dendrobium; species Dendrobium nobile. The sequence continues at coordinate 19,077,311 of CM039721.1, read as the reverse complement.
TAGCCTTTGGGCTAAGTTCATGAAGGCCAAGAATTGTGTTTGTAAAGATCCTTCTATGCATTCTTATAATAAGGGCGACTCTAGAGTTTTGAAGAGACTTTGTAACATTAAATGGGAAGTGGAGCCTCATATTCAATGGGGTCTTGGTCGTGCTAATATTTTCTTTTGGCAAGATCATTAGTTAGGTTATCTTTTTATTGATTATATGCTTTATTCCTTCTCTATTGTAGTTGTTAAGGTGAACTTTTATTACTAAGAATGGTTGGGATTATAATTAACTTTTTGAGGTTATCCCTTAGTTTGTTATTACTCATATTTTGTAAATTCCTCTTGATAATGATTTTGATGATTATTTATTATGTAATTTTTCTAATAATGGTATATTCATATTGAAGGATGTCAGGAATGATTTCAGAGTTAAGAATATTGTCACTAAAGTTTTTTCCATGATATGACATAAAAGTATTCCTACTACTATTGCTACTTTTATTTAGAGAGTTATGCATAGATATGTCCCTACTAATGAGAACTTATCAAAAAGATGCTTTGTTTTACCATCCAAATGGCAATGTTGCTATCATGTGAAGAATATGCACCATGTGTTTATTTCTGGCCCTATTGCTATCAAAATTTGGACTCATTTTGATGATATTTTTAGACTAAGTCACTTTAGTGGTAATATTAGCACCCATGCCATGCTTAATCTTTGGTTTATTAATTGTATAGGCCATATTAGGAATGTGAAACACTCTCTTATTTTGTGGTACATTTGGCTTGCTAGAAATTATTCTTTATTTAATAATATTTGCATGAACCACCATATGATTATTAGGAATATTAAAGATAAAGTTTTTATGCTTTACTTTGCTAATCTTTTTCACATGAAAAATTTTAAAGGCTATTCCTTTGTGGTTCATGGTTCAGTATTTCCCTTCAGGTTATGCATGTCTGATGACCCTAAATTAGTTTATTAGCTTAAACCTCCTCATAATACTTTTAAACTTAAATCTGACAGCTCGATTAAAGATACTATTTATAATTTTGGTGGTATCATCAGAGATGTTCATGGGAATACCATTATGGCTTGTATTCGTCCGTTATAAAGGTGTTCTATCATTTTTATTGAGCTCTCTAATATTTTATATGGTCTCAAATTGTGTCTTTCTCTTAGCATTACTAATATTTGGATTGAAGTTGATGCTAATTATTAACGTTATTGTTTGAAAGACTCTATTGATAGAATTTATAGACTGAAAATGTTTTACCTTCTTAGGGAGATTAAGTAGCTTTTTCCTCTTTTTAACTTTATTATGTCTCATGTTCATATGGAAGGAAATGCATGCGCTGATTGGTTAGCTAATCATGGTTGTAATCTAGAGTTTCTTACTTATTTCACTTACATGAATTTGCCTTTCATCTTGAATGGCCTCATTAGATTAGACAAACTTGGTTTACCTTATGTCAGAATTTAAGCTTTCATTTTGTATTAAACTTTTCGGTCCGCTACTTGGGGTTTTTGTATGTTAGTTTTGTGATATATTTGGCCTTTATTTTTCATGTCTGTTTTATTTCTAACCAGAATTTTGGTTGCAAACATAATCATGATTTATTTGTGTCATTGGTTTGTGGTGCTTTTGGTAGGGCTTTATCTAACAGTGATTGCAATTCTTGGGATTATGACTTTATTCACATATGCTGCTCATCTTTTTTGTCTCTGAACTTAAGGGGGAAGGGTGGTTTTCCTTATGAGAAGAGTTTCATGTTTCAGGAGTGGTATAATCAGTGCTAGATTTGTCTTTGATATTTTGGGACAAAGTTTAATTTTCTTGATCTATTTTACATCTTGTTATTTGACTCTTTTCAACATAGTCAGACTACTACAATCCTATTATATGGGTTTTTTTATTTTCTGCTCAATTTGATCCTAGTGATGTTTTGGTTGTATAATATTAGTTTATCTGTGTGCCATTTATTTTTGTTTGAAACTATCCCCATATATTGTATATGTCCTCAATTTTTTGGGTAGTTTTGGATTAGATTCGAGTTGTAGCATTATCTTGATGACATTATTGATACTACACACCTGAGCCAATGTTTCCCTATCGATTGGATTTCTAGCATTCTCTATAGTTATCTTTTTTATTCTACTTTGGGTCCAATAATTTTGGTGCATTTTGGTAGGGTTTTTCGTAGCTCTCTTTGGGCTTTCTTTATTGATAGATACCACTACTATTTAGCTAGTTATGTTTGTGATACTTTAACTACTTATTATATTTTGTTGCACTTAATCTAGTAGATCAATTCCCATTGGTTAATGGTTTTTTATGATTGATCTCTCTCATATGGTGGTTGTGCGTTATTATAAATTGCATACTCTTTCTATGCTAGATTAGAGCCTTCATGGCCAACATTTTTGGTGCTTGGGGGTTCTGATTTGGATTTATTTCTTTTATTGTGGTGGTTATGGTTTTGGTTTTCCATTTCTATTATGTTGTTGTTATCCTTGTTGTCGTGCACATCATGAAATATTTCTGTGCTCTTGGTCAAGCTCTTCATGGTGCTATTTTTCCCTCAGGCTTTACTTTGGTCTGCAGTTTGGCTAGGTTGTAACTGTATAATATCTTTATTTACGGTTGTATCCCTTAGTAACTGTAATCATTTTATAAGATGTTGGTTAGCATCCTACTTAAAGGCCATTAATTTTGCATCTTATGACTATATTTATGGCATTATGTTTCCTGTTTTGATTGTAATTTTTGTTTGTGGTTTGTTAAGCAAGAGTCCTAATTACAATCTCAGGTTTGACTTTGGGTTTAAGAATTACTTTTACACTATAATTTTTTGTATGTTTGCCATATTTTTCAAAGTGACTTTTAATTTGGGTTTGAGGTAGACATTTTTGGGGAAGATTGTGCTGCTCATCAATCATTAGATCTTCCATTTTTTTGTGTTGACTTCTGGCCACCCTAGAATGTTCTATGTTTTTTTTTTGTAATTGTGCTTAGTATGGTCCTTTGGCTTTTAGGTTTTCTTTTGATTTATTTTATAGCTCTTCTGAGCATTAATGAGGTAAAGGTCCCTTTTAAAAACTTTGTAATTTTATTTCTAATTAATGCGTAGGCCCCTCTATGGGTTCCCCCCCCCCCCCATAAAAAAATTAGACTTAAAACTTAAAATTTAAATTTTAAAAATTAAAGAAATTAAAAAAATGGCCTTAAAACTTTGAAAAATTATTAAAAAAACTAATGAAAAATGTAAAATAAAATGTAAGAAAAGGCATAGAACTCATAGTTGACTCTAATAATAGAAACCATAATTTTAAAACAATTTGAGACTTGAATACCTAATTTATCTAATATTAAACATTATATTTATATAAAAATCTTTAAATCATAATAAATCAGGAAAATTCAAAATGCAATCAATATTTTAGGAAATATCTTCTAAGTCGTCATTAAGACATGTAAGAGTTATCCTAGACATTTGTGTTCATTTTCCTGTATAAATCACAAACCTAGGCCATATAAATGACCAAAAATTTTGAAATTTAATTAAAAATCTAAATAAAATCCTAAATTTTAAAATAATATTTTATAAACTCTATATATACAACAACAACAACATCAAGCCTTTATCCCACTACATAGCATCAGCTACATGAATCTTTTTTCTATATTGAGTTATGTTAAGAATCAAATTCTCATTTAAATCTAATAAAAAAAGGTAGATTTTATTGTCTTTTTTACCAACTCTTTTTAGATCTATCTCTACCTTTTTTATTGTAGGCCAAATCTGTTGCATCTACTCTCCTAATTGGGTCATCAGAAGGTTGATGTTTTATTTGACCTAGCCATCTTAGACGTCTCTCTCTAATATTATCTTCCATTGGAGCTACTCCAACCTTTTCACCTATATGCTCATTTTGTATCCTATCTCAAAGAGTAAAGCCACTCATTCACCTGAGCATCCTCATCTATGCAAAACTTAAGTGAATTTTTTTGCTTCTCTTAATGGCCAACATTGAACTCTGTAAAGCATTGCAAGTCTTTCCACCATCTTATAGAATTTTCCCTTAATATTGAATGGTACTTTTCTATCACATAATAAGCCCGATGCATTCCTCCACTTCAACTATTCTACTAGAAGTCTACTAATAATATCCCAATATATTTCATCATCACTCTAGATATTAGACCCAAGATATCTCAAACATGTACTCTTATTAATGACTTGATTGCCCAAAGTTGCTGCCAACTAGATTATTTACTACAAAAATTACACTCCATGTGCTTGATTTTATATCTACTTAAACAAAAAATCTTTAGACTCCAAGGTTGACCTCCATAATTCAAGGGATGATCATAGGCTCAAATACTAAAGGGGAGTATTGAGGATGTTTTCTATATCTTCCAAGCTTCTTGGACTAATTTGATGCATATCTTTTATGTAGTTAAATTTTTAGGTCTATAGGTTACTATGTGACCTAGCTTTGACTTAAAAAATTCACTATTTTCAATCCATAGGGTATTAGGACACCAAATTTGTTCAGCTTGTTTATGTATATACAAGGGATAGATACATTGATTATTAGAGCCATTAAAATATTAAAGACATTTAAGGATAATAATTAAGGACTATGTTTAGTAAATTTAGGAAAATCATACACACACCCAATAGAGATGAAACTTAAAACTTAGCAAACTTACACATATTACATACCCTAGGAATTAATTTCATTCTTATTTGACATTAATTGATCTTAAAACATCAATTAATAAAAGTTAACCCCTTATTAAGGGTTGAAATTTCAATAATTCATAATAAATCAAATATAATTCATAAAAAATATAAAACAACCTTCAATCAAAACTAAATGAAAAATCCAAAAAACAATTTTCATTAAAATTTAATTAATAATTAATTAATCCATAATTAAATATTAATTAAATAAATTCATTAAAAATAAAATATATAATAAAATTAATTTGAAAATTTTAGAGATTGATATATTGGTTATGCCTAACCTATTATATCAATTTCATAAAGTTTGGAATTGATTTGATATCAAAACTACATTATCTAAGCTAAGTTAATAATTAAATCATTTAAATAATTTGATAAAAACTTTATTGAAATATAACTAAATAATTGTGGTAAATTTAATTTTATAAATTTTGGAATTGATGTGATATCAAAACTAAATTATCCAACCTATGTTAATAATTAAATCATTTAAATAATTTGATAAAACATTATTTTAAATATAATTAAATAAATGAAATAAATATAATTAAAAAATAGATTAGAATTTGAAATAAAATTAAATTAAATTCAGAGATTAATAATTTGAATTTAAATGAAAATTTTGAATTGAAATTTATTAATTGTTCCTAAATAACTATTTAAAATTAATTAAAATTTCAATAATTAACTTAAAATTCAAAATAATTCAATAAAAATAAAAAAGTCAATAAAAATTAAAAAAATAAAAATAATTAGTTTGATAATTTATTTTATTAACATTTTTTAATCAAATAAATTTGAGAATTAATATTAATTAAATAATAAGCCTTCTAATCTTAATGTTTGATTCCATTTGGAGGGGATTTTAGCATTAAATTTAAAGTCTTTAAGTTATTATAAATCCCTATAATCTGCTTATGTGATGCATGACTCCTTTTAAGAAGGCATTCATATATTTGTTTAGGAGATTTTAATAAACTTTAATTACAAATTTAGGGTGTCATGCACTATGCTAGACTCCATGTGTGGAAGGCATGGAATTTGGGATTTATAATCCTTAATCAAACACTAATAAATCATTGACCCTATATATCATGCTTAACTCCACTTAAAGGGCATGTATATTGGGTTGAAGGGTCCTTATTCCATCCCTTAATAAATCATTCACAAATCAAGGGGCTTTATTCATCTATCTATCTTAAATGGGGGATGGTAGCATTGTGATTATAGGCCTTAGGAATTATAGGTTGGTGGCTTCCACAGTTTGAATTTTCCTCGCTTACAAATTCTTCAAAACTAAATGATAACCTTGATTACTTAAAATCCAATTAATAAAATCCAAATTCATACAAGGTAAACTTTAATTAAATAACCTCTTTTGGCCTTAATAAACAAATATCCTCAACTCACATAACTTAAACATGCAATAAACTCCTATAGAACATACATAAGCCACACAACCTCTTTGACACATTTAAATGGTTTTCTAGGACAACCAATTCAAGCTTAAGTTTGGTCGGTGATGTGAATTGCTTGCTGGATTCCTTTCTTGGACAGCAACTTACATTTATTTTTTTATTTTCAGGCAATTCGGATGTCAAGTATTTTCATTTTTGTTGGTGCCCCTAGGCTCTTTAATGGCTACATTACAAGCAGTATGATAATATATTATTACTAATTCATATTATATTCTTCTTATGTATATATATTTTGAAGAAAGCACAACGGCTAAGAGATTTATTAATCAAAGCTTCCTACTTACAGATTACTATCATAACTTGACTCCTCCTTTAACAACTTACAAAACATAGGAGGAATCTTATTAGAAGAAAAAACATCCCAATAAAAATCACTAAAAATGGCATAGCTAGCACAAAGGTTTGCTAGCTTATTACATCTCCTATCCACCCAATTAAAAAAAACGAACTTGTGATTCTTCAAAAATAATAGCTCATCTCTCCACTTACCTCCCAAGTTTTGCAAGAACTTGATAACATTATAGTTGTTTCCTTCTTTAATAATTCCTTGAAAATCACGCATCCAATCTTTGGCAATTTCCCTTATAAAACAAATAAAGAATAGCTCTAGACTCGCAATATCCCAATGAATACATGAGTGACCATATGCCAAAAGAAATATTCCTTTACTATCTTGCACAACTCCTCCAACTCCAGCTTTGTACGTTTGTAAAAAAGATGCATCCACATTAATCTTTATCCAATTGGGAGGAGGGTGGTACCAACGATTTGATAGTCTAGAAGACTGATTCGTACCCCAGTGTACCAACTTTCCTTTACTCATAAAGGAAATAGAAGCCATACTTACAACATATGAAGTTATGTATATAGAACAATCCTCTTTGTCTCCATGAATTAGTTTGTTCCTAGACTTCCATGTAAGATATACAGCATTGCGATAAATATTCATCATGAAACCTTGTGTTTTGTAGCACTCTTCTATCCATTCCTATCAAGGGTTGAAAGAATCAAACAGCTGAAAACCAAAGCCGCATTTGTTTAAACATTCAATGACTTCCCTCAATTTCACACAACTAACCATTATATGATCACAGTCTTCCAAAAAACCGCATCCTCTTGGACAACTATAATTGTCTTGAATTCTTCTCTGATATAAGAAGGTATAGGTAGGGATTGCATTGTTGAACAATCTCCACCAAAAAACTTCTATACGGGGTCTTGGCTTTATCTTCTTCAAATATTGCAAGTAAATGCAATCCTACTCCTGCATATAACAATTTTTATAAACCAGAGATGATATTGAACACCCTTAGTTCTGATGAATTAGCTCCAAATATTCTCTCTCTTGATCCATGTGAACTTCCACCAATAGAATGATCTTTATAAGCTCATCTTTAAACCTTTGTTTAAGCTTAGATACATTCCAAACTGTTGAGAAGAGTTGTTACTTAGCTTTGCATGTTTTATATTCTTGCAACTTGTATGTTTTGATGATTCCAAATATTATTATTTTAATTATTATTTTCTCCTAACACATTTTGGAAGATTTTTTTTTCTCTTATGTGTACTAACATTTTAGGAATTCATAATTAAGATTATTGAAGGCTTCAAATCAAGATCTGCTTAGAATGTTTTATAACTTGGAGTCTATATTTTTCTTTTATTTGAGTCTGAGAGAGTGTGATTATAATTGAGTAACTTAGCACACACACACCAGAGGAGAGCTTTAAAATTTACAATTTTATAATACTAGTTGTACAGTATGAACCATGTTCGTACGGGACGATCTGGTCAGTTATACTCCCCAAAGAGCAATGGAACGAACAGAACAGGCAAAAGTTTTTTTAAGTCCTGATCATCTAGATGATTCTGACCCATTCGTCCCAAGATGATGTCCTCTGGACTTATGCTCTGAACTGTTTGTCTAGATGATTTAACCCATTCATCACTGGATGATGTTCTATAGACCTGTGATTTGAACTGTTCGTCCAGACGATTTAACACATTCATCCCAGGATGATATCCTCTGGACTTATGCTCTTGAACTATTTATCTAGACAAAATAACCCATTCATCCTAGGATGATGTCCTCTGGAATTGTGCTCTTGAACTATTTGTCCAGAGGAATTAACCCATTCATCCCAGGATGATGTCCTCTGGACTTGTGCTTTGAACTGTTCATCCATATGATTTAACATATTCGTCCTAGGACGATGTTCTCTAGACTTGTGCTCTTTAACTATTTATCTAGACAAACTAACCCATTCTTCCCAGGATGATGTCCTCTATTCTTTGAAATTGTGGTTCGTCCTACATTTTTGTTCCAACGAACCTTGAGAATAACTGTTCATATCAGATAAAACATGTTCGTACGGGATGATGATCGGGTACAAAGGTAGTTTGTACCAATATACATTGAGTTTGTACGTAATAAGTTTTACACTATTCGTACGTACGAAATGAGATCGTACGGGATGATCATAAACACATAAATTTGAAAAATTACAGTTTTTGGACAATTTTCGTGTCTTTCTTATAAAAGATCTATTTAAGACTGTCATGAGATCTTTTTGTCATTTGGTCTTCATGCATACTGAAGGTAAATTAAAGGAGAGAGTGAGAGAGAGTGTTTGAAGAAGATTTCTTACTACTGGAGCATGAAGAGTTCACTTGGTTACTCAAAGATAAGGATCTCTGTTTGTTATTTGTGATTACTTCACTCTTTTCTCTTGTCCTTCTAGATTTCTTATAAGAAGATCTTTCAAGGAGATCCGGTTCTTTACCGACACTCGAGGAGTGTGAACAGTCAAATGTTCTCTACCTACACTTGGAGAGTGTAAAAGGATGAAAGGTTCTCCGCCTATACTTGGAGGGTATAAAAGGATGAAGGGTTCTCTGCCTATACTTGGAGGGTGTAAAAGGTGAAATGTTTTCTGCCTACACTTGAAGGGTGTAAAAGGATGAAGGTTGGAGAGTGTGAAAGGATGAAGGTTCTCTGCCTATACTTAGAGAGTGTGAATAGCTGACGGTTCTCTGCCGACACTTAGAGGATGTAAAAGTATGACAGTTCTCTACTGCACTGGGTAATGATGGAAGAGAGTTTTTATGAAGGCTTCTCCACCTTGTTATCGGGGCAAAAGGAGAGACACTTATGGTAATAGTGCAATACCTGAAGTGGGAGACTTCAAGGAGTGGATGTAGGTCGTGTTTGATCGAACCACTATAAATCTCGTATCTTTTATTTTTCAGTACTTTTATTTTCTTTATGTTTTAATTTTATCTGTGGTTGAAAATTCATTTTTAAAAAATCACTAAATTTAAATAGGTTTAAGAAGATTTTTTTTTTAAATTACCAATTCACCCCCCTCTTGTTTAGCCGTTGGGACATAAGCTTAGGTCTAATATCCTAATTCATAATTAACAAGTTTCAACAAGTGGTATCAGAGCTTTGTTTCAAAATCATAAGTTTAGACTACTTTTTTATTAACGATCATGGCTATATTCGAAAATCGAAACACACCTGAAGGATATTTGATCACTAGACCTCCTTTGTTTGATAATATCCCTTTTTATTTTTGGAAAACACATATGTCTAAATTTTTACAATCACTTGATTATCACATGTGGATCTTAGTACAAGAAGGGTATACAAAACTAACTATACTAGTCGATGGAATTAGAGTAGAGATACCCTTTACAGATTGGACTATAGAAGAACGTGACTTAGCACAACTAAATGCTAAATGTTTAAATAGTTTCTTTTGTACACTTAAGTCAGAAGACTACATGCGGGTTTCCACTTGCAAGAGTGGAAATGACATATGGGATAGACTTTATATAACATATGAAGGAACTAATGAAGTTAAACAATCAAGACTTAATATCTTATTATATGACTATGAACTATTTCACATGAAACCCAATGAATCCATTTCTAACATGTACACAAGATTCACACAAATAGGCAATTCTTTGCATGCACTAGGTAGAGAATTAACAAATGTTGAAATGGTAAATAAGATTCTCTGTTATTTGCCTACAGCTTACGATGCAAAAATTACTGTTATATTAGAGTCTAAAGATTTAAATATTTACTCTATATTGAAATGATAAATAAGTTACCAATTTATGCTTGATGGCCAATAATATTGATTAGTCAGATCAAGAAGAGGTATGTGATTTGACTTACAATGAACTTTTAGAAGTTTTTGAATGGTTACATGTTGCATATAGGAAGTTAAAGAAAATGCATATTAGTATGAACTTTGAGTTACAAGAACTACAAAGAGAACAACAGCTCCTTAAGAAAGATTATGCTTTAATTGATAACAATCACATTAAATTACTTGATGAGTTCTATGATTTAAATAAGGTTCAAAAATTTAAAATCAACCTATACAAAACTTGAAAAAGAATTTAAAGATTTTAAGGATGAATCTGAGAGAAAAAATTATCGGATAAATTATACAAATCGTATATTGGAAGATATGAATATCTTTTACAAATTGAAGATAAAAGCTCTTGAGGATAATAGGATACCCCCAACACTTGAAGATTTTATAAATCCTATTTTATATCCAAAATTTTTAAAACTCAGAAGGAAATAGAATAATTATAGAAATTAGAGAAATCCATTTCCAGGAGTTAAAATTTTTTAATTGTGGCATGTTTGAACACATAACATACACTTGTACTTTGGATAGAAATACTCACTTGGTGTGGAAGCCTAAGATGCATAAAAATAGACATATCATACATGCATCTATTTTGAAGTTGTCATAAGGTAAACCCAAACTTGTTTAGGTTCCTAGGTCTAATGTTTGATGATTATGCAGGATCACTCTCACACAAGGCCTCGTGAGAGCATATGGAACCTGGACAGCTGTTGCTCAAAGAATATGACTGGAGATACTATACAATTCATATCGATGGAAGCTAGGAGTGGAGGTAGGGTTACACTTGGAGATAACACCATAAGGAAGGTGGTTGGGTCAGGTATGATTGGAAATCTTAAAAACTTTTTTATTGAGAATATACTACTTGTAGAAGGCTTAAAGCATAATTTATTAAGTATTAGCCAGCTATGTGATAAAGGATACTGTATTAAATTTTTCCCTACTAGCTGCATATTAAGCCTCAATGGTAATGATGTTTTGCATGGTATACGAGTAAATAATATGTATATGCTAAATTTGAATTATATCAAAACTCCTATTGTTTTTTATTTAAAAACTATTTTTGATGAGTCATGGCTTTGGTATAAGAGACATTGTCACTCTAGCATGAAAAATATTAAGAGAATTACCCAAAAGAACTTAGTGAGAGGTATACTAAAACTAGACTTTACTAAGGATCACCTTTGTGATGCATGTTAATTAGGAAAATAGGTGAAGTCTTCTTTTCAGTCCAATAAGGATCTTAGAACTAGTAAACCATTGGAGATTTTACATATGGATCTTTTTAGACCAGTTGGAACTATAAGTCTAGGAGAGAAAGTATACGAATTTGTAATTGTGAATGATTTCTCTAGATTCACATGGGTTAAATTTCTATATCATAAGAGTGAATCATTTGAGGAATTTAAAAATTTTTTGACTTGGATTCAAAGGAAACAAGGATGCGAGATTTTGACAATTCAAAGTGATCATGGAAGAGAATTTGAAAATGAAAAATTTGAGGATTTTTGTTAGGGGAAAGGGATTGATCACAATTTTTTTGCACCTAAAACCCCTCAGCAGAATGGGTAGTCGAAAGGAAAAATAGAACATTAATAGAAGCCTCTCGAGCCATGTTAGTAGAATATTCACTTCCTAAATATTTTTGGGCTGTGGTGGTTAGCACAACATGTTATGTTCTGAATAGGGTGAATGTTAGATCAAAATTGAATAAAACACCCTATGAGTTACTAATGGGGAGAACGCCTAATTCGTCACATTTGCATGTTTTTGGATGTAAGGTGTTCATACATAATAATAGAAAATCTGTCATAGGAAAATTTGATCCAAAATCAGATGAAGGAATTTTTATAGGATACTCAAGTGTTAAAAAATCTTATAGAGTATTCAATAAAAGAACTTTGGAAATTAAGGAGACCACACATGTTGTATTTAATGAATCTGGAATTTTGGAAGAGCCAATTGTTAAAGAGTATGAGATAGAGATTAACTCCTAAAAGATTGAGAAAATAAATTTGGATGAAAATTTTGAAATAGAAAACCTGATGCCTAGAGATTTGAGATTTTCTAAAAACCACCCAAAGGAATTGATTATAATTGAACCTAGTGAGGGTGTTAGGACTAGGAGTGGACTGAATAAAGAAGTCAATCATTCAGCCCTTATTTTAATAATAGAACCCACAAATATTGGTCAAGCACTTTTGGATGAATTTTGGATATTGGCTATGTAAGAAGAATTAAATCAATTTGTAAGAAATGAAGTTTAGGAATTAACTGTAAGGCTAAAGGATCAAAGTGTAGTTGGAACTAAATAGGTATTCATGAACAAAATAAATGACTCAAGAGTAGTCATTAGAAATAAGGCTAGATTGGTGGCTAAGGGGTATAATAAGATTGAAGGGACTGATTTTGAGGAGACTTTTGTGCCTGTAGTTAGACTTGAAGCAATTAGAGTTTTGTTAGCCTTTGCCAATTTTAGATGATTTAAATTGTATCAAATAAATGTTAAAAGTTCTTTTTTTAAATGGGGTGATTCAAGATGATGTTTATGTAGAACAACCTCCAGGCTTTGAAAATTCTAAACATCCAAATCATGTTTTCAAATTAAAATAGGCATTATATGAGTTGAGACAGGAACCTAGGGCTTGGTATGAGAGGTTGAGCACCTTCCTACTTGAGAGATCTTTTGAAAAATGAAGTGCACATAACTCTCTTTTTGAAGAAATTGGGAGAGAATATACTCATTGTATAAATTTATGTTGATGATATTATCTTTGGATCTATAAATAAAAATCTTTATAATGGTTTTTCAAAAATAATGAGTAGTGAATTTGAGTGAGTCTAATGGGAGATTTGAGTTACTTTCTAGTCTTTAGCATTAAGTAAATTGAGGAGGGTACATTTCTTAGTCAGACAAAATATGTTAAGGATATCCTCAAAAAGTATGAAATGGATAATGCTAAACCTGTTAGTACTCCTCTGAGTTTCTCAATTTAGTTGGATAAGGAGCCTAAGGGAAAATCTGTTGATCAAAAGAAATTTAGGGGAATAATTAGGTCTTTGCTTTACTTGACAGCTAGCCGACTCGATATCATGGTTAGTGTTTATTTATGTGCTAGATTTTAATCAGATCCAAAAGAATCACATTTGATAACTGTGAAAAGGATTTTAAGATATCTCTTAGGAACTCATAACTTAGGAATTTGGTATTATAAGTTTAGCTCTTCATTTGAAATAATTGGATATTCTAATTCAGACCTTGCAGGTTATAGGGTTGATAGAAAGAGCACTTCTAGAACATGTAAATTTATTAGAAATTCTTTAGTATCTTAATCCAGTAGAAAATAGAATTCTATAGCCCTATCTACTGCTAAAGTTGAATAAATAGCCTTAGGAAGTTGTGTTGCATAAGTAGTTTGGTTGAAACAACAGCTGATTTATATTAGGATTAACAGTAAGCACTATTCCCATTTATTGTGATAACACTAATGCCATTTGTATCTCTAAAAATCCTATTCAACATTCAAGAATCAAACATATAGACATCAGGCATCATTTCATAAGGGATCATGTATCCAAAGGTGAAATTGAACTCAATCATATTTCAACTGAAAATCAACTTGTAGATATTTTTACAAAACTACTAGCCTTTGATACTTTCAGTACATTAAGAACAAGGCTTGGTGTGATTGATTTGAATGCTTAAATAAAGGTTTCTACAACATTGATATGTATTTTGTTAGTGTACATTTTGGATTTATGATTTTTTCCGTATGTGTTTGTCAATTTTTGTTCGTGTTTTCTTTCGTAATTTCTTGTCTGTTTGGTTTATGTATTTTCACATCAAAATTCATGTTTTTGAGCAATGGTTTGAAAATTTCTAAGTGTGACATTCGTCTGTATTAAATATCTTCGTACGGGATAAATCCTATAGCATATTAATTGTTGCGTTGAACAGTTTGCATGCAATTTTTTAGTTTTTATTAGCATTTGTCTGTACGATCCACAGATCATCTAGATGATGTGTATGCATTCGTATGTACGCATGTAGACGGTTATACGAATAAGATTAGTTTTTATTTCTGATCATACATATGAAAATTCAGTTCGTACATATGAACATGTGGCATTTCTGTGTGAGGGACATTTCAAACCGTCATAAAAATAATCTTAAATAACTGATCATCCAGAACGAACACCAGTTTATCTGTACGATCATTTGGTCAAAAGTCTGTACGAAAGGATGCCTCGTAACTTGCATGTTTACGAAAAGTTATTTCATTTTTAGACACATTCATTCGTACATACAAAATTTTATTTCGTACATACGAACCCTATATTATACAGGACAAAATTATTATTGTATGTACGAAAGTTCATTTTTTCTTTAAATTAAAAGGGTTTAGAACTTAAACTTCATTCACTTCAAAAGACTTTTTAATCTTATATTCCCTTTGATCTTTTCAATGGCGAGTTCAAGCGAGAGGGTTAGGCATGCTAAAGAACTGACTAGGGGACCTTCCTCTAGAAATCCAGGAGAAAACTTTTTTTCCAAACAAAATGAAGAGTCTTTTCCTAGGTTTGTATCCACAAAAATCACTCCCTCTAGAGTCCTTCTCCAGGAACAACTTACTTTTAAAGTGATGAACCTTTTTGCTTCTACCCAGTTTGCTCTTATTTTGACTCTAATCCACCTCTACAACAAGGAAACTTTTCACTACTTCCTTGAAAACATGTCTTTTAATTCTGACCAGAGTGTGATTAGATCTTATGTTTTTAAGAAGGTTGAAATAATAAAGGAGTATTTGGGGATATTTTTAAATTTAATGACTCAAGGGATTAGAGCCCATACTTTGACCTCTTCCTTCAATTATGACTGGACTGCGATAAATGAAGTTATTAGAGATATTAGAGGAGTAGGTCATATGCCTAAGGTGGTCTCTCTTAACCATAATGCCCGAATCTTCCAGCATGTTCTTCGTACCTCCATTATTCCTAAAACTGGTGATTGAGTGAATATTACACCTCTTCTTTCTACTGTGACATATCTGATTATGACTAGCCAACCTATAGATGAAGCCCAACTGATCATTGACTACATTTATGGACTTTCTGAGATTGGCCATGTCTCCCATAAGAGAAAGAAGAATATAGACTTAGGACATCTTGTGACCTACATTTTGGAAAAGAAGTATGAACTAGTTTATCATGTTCAAAATCTAGAGGAGCCTGTCTACTATAATGATGGATCATTCTGAGCAATCTTTAATAAAGATGCTCAATTTGAAAGTACTGACTCTGAGGAAGAAAGGAGAAGACATCCACCTGGACCTGCTGGTAGTCAAAACTTTCAGGATATGGTCCAGCGATTTGATCGTTTTGAGAGCCACTTTGATCAATGTTTTGATCAGATTGAAACTCATCTTCAGCAGCAGGACTATCAATATTAGCAGGATATGGGTTGGGTTAGAGGTCAAATTGAATCTGTCAACACGAATATAGTTATGATGAATAGCTATTTTAATATATTCAACCCACCACCTCCTCCAGATTAGGGTCTCTCTGAGTGATTACTGTACTTCTTTTATGATTCTCTCTATCAACTGTGATGTGATGTGATTGTTAGTTTTTATATTTTATGTGATGTTATATGATGTTCGGTGATTTTTAGTTTTTATATTTTATGTGTTATGAATATTTATGTATTGATATCATTCATGCTCAATGTAATATCATTCACTATAATATCAATAAAAATTATCCTGTCTTATTTTTGGTATTTTAGATCTCTTTCAGAAATGTGTGTTAGCCTATGTGATTATCCTTAAAATATTGATCTAACAAGTGCTATATTTTGAAACGCAATACAAAATTGAATTCATTAGAAATCTAATTTTTAAAAAAATTAAAGTTGTGTTATAACTCGATCTAGTTAAGGATATCAATCTCATGTCTCTTATTAGACTAACATAATTTTAATATTATTATTATAATTTTGATGTTTTATTATTTTTATTTCTCTTTTCAATATAAATATTATTGTACTTAGAAAAATTTAAGATTTTAGATTATTGATTCTGGCAAGATCAAGTAAACACTTGAAAATATACAAATGTACAAAAATCAAAAGAATGCGCAAAGATTCGCAAATTGAAAAGAGGCACAAATTTAGCCCACAAATAAAAAAGATGCACAAAGAGTGCCATAAATATTGAAAAGATGCGCAAAGCGCCACAAGTATATGTTCTTTCCTCAATATTTTAATCTTTAAATTTAAACTAATATTCTGTTCAATTTTATTTTATATTTTATGGATCAATTATCAAAGGCTTTCCGTATGACTTCTTACATTTTTGTAATTGTTCGTTTATTCTTCTCTTTTGGCTATTGTCAAAAAGGGGGAGAAATATTGTTTGCCATTTGTTTGTTGTTTGTACTTTTGTTTTTTTTGTTTGAATTTTTTTTAGTTTCAGTGGTTCAGTGTTACTATTTTTATGAGAGAAAAACTTTAAAATAAAAAAAATATGATTAGTTCAATAATAATGCCCCTTATTCTCACATACTTATTCATTCAGGGGGAGTTTAAGAGAAACTCAAATTTATACAAACAATAATTGTTTTGCCATCATAAAAAAAGGAGAGTTTGTTGAGAAGAGTTGCTACTTAGCTTTGCATGTTTTACATTCTTGTAACTTGTATGTTTTGATGATTCCAAATATTATTATTTTGATTATTATTTTCTCTTAACATATTTTGAAAGATTTGTTTTTACTCTTGTGTGTACTAATATTTCAGGGAATTCATCCTCAAGATTATTAAAGGCTTCAAATCAAGATCTGCTTATAATGTTTTGTAACTTGGAATATGTATTTTTTTTTTATTTCAATCTGAGAGAGTGTGATTGTAATTGAGTAACTTAGCACATACACATCGGAGGAGAGCTTTAAAATTCATAATTTTATAATACTGATCGTACAATACGAACCATGTTCGTACGGGATGATCTGGTCAGTTATACTCCCCAAAGAGTAATGGAATGAACAGAAGGGGTGAAAATTTTGTGAAAAATTTTCTAAGTCCTGATCATCCAGATGATTCTAACCCATTCATCCTAGGATGATGTCCTCTAGACTTGTGCTCTAAACTATTCATCTAAACGATTTAATACATTCATCCGAGGATGATGTCCTTTGGACTTGTGTTTTAAATTGTTTGTCCAGATGATTTAACACATTCATCCCAAGACGATGTCCTCTAGACTTGTGCTCTTGAACTATTTGTCCAGATAAACTAACCCATTCATCCCAAGATGATGTCCTCTGGACTTGTGCTCTTGAACTATTCATCTAGATGAACTAACCCATTTATCCCAAGACGATTTCCTCTGGACTTATGCTTTGAACTTTTCATCCAGACGATTTAACACATTCGACCCAGGATGATGTCCTCTTGACTTGTGCTCTTGAACTATTCATCAAGATAAACTAACCCATTCATCCAAGGATGATGTCCTCTGTTCTTTAAAATTGTGGTCTATCCTATATTTCCGTTCCAACGAAGCTTGAGAATAATTGTTCGTACCGGACGAACCATGATCGTACGGGATGATGATCAGGTATGAAGGTAGTTCTTACCAATGTATATTGAGTTCGTATGCAGTAGTTTTTACACTATTTATATGTATGAAATGAGATCGTACGGGACGATCATAAACGCACAGATTTAAAAAATTGCAGTTTTTGGATGGTTTTTCATGTCTTTCTTATAAAAGGTCCATTTAAGACTGTCATGGGATCTTTTTGTCATTTGGTCTTTATGCATAATGAAGGGAAATTGAAGGAGAGAGTGAGAGAGAGTGTTTAAAGGAGAGTTCTTACTACTGGAGCGTGAAGAGTTCACTTGGTTACTCAAAGTTAAGGATCTCTATTTATTATTTGTGATTACTTCACTCTTTTTTCTTATCCTTTAGATGTCTTGTGAGAAGATCTTTCAAGGAGATTCGGTTCTCTATCGACACTCGAGGAGTGTGAACAGTCGAAGGTTCTCTGCCTGCACATGGAGAGTGTAAAAGGATGAAAGATTCTCTGTCTATTGAAGGGTGTAAAAGGACGAAGGGTTCTCTGCCTACACTTGGAGGGGGTAAAAGGACGAAAGGTTCTCTGCCTACACTTGGAGGGTGTAATAGGATGAAGGATTCTCTACCTACACTTAGAGAATGTGAAATGATGAAGGTTCTCTACCTACACTTGGAGAGTGTGAACAGCTAACGGTTGTCTGCAGACATTTGGAGGGTGTAAAAGGATGACGATTCTCTGCAACATCGGGTAGTGGTGGAAGAGAGTTTTTGTGAAGGCTTCTCCGCCTTGCTGTGGGGGAAAAAGGAGAGACACTAGTATTAATAGTGCAATACCTGAAGTGAGAGACTTCAGAGAGTGGATGTAGGTCGTGCTTGACCAAACCCATATCGTCCGGGACAATCAGACTAAAAATAGAAACCCTAATTCGGGCATCCTAGTTAAGGCAGTCGTCATTAAGCATATCATCCTGGATGATTTTTGTATAGGCCGAGACAATATGCTCAAATCAGAAAGAATCAGCCACCAGATCTATTTAGGAAATTTTATTTTTTAATCATCATCCAGGTCATTAGCCTGGACGATGGGGTTCAATTATGCCTAAATTGATCTGGTGATTAAGGAAAGTAATTAAGGTATATTGATTCAATCATATCATCCTAGAAGATCGCAGGATCGGCCAGGATGATCAGTTTAAAAACCTTGATTGCTCTTGGATGACCAAAAATGATACATCATCTATTCAGAGCGATGTTCTGGATGATTTTGCATAGATATGAACTAATCGGCCAGGACAATCGTAAGATCAGGCTGGATGGTCAAGTCATTTTATTTTTGTCCAGACTCCCATATAGAGTAATGTTCTAGATGATATTTCCTGATTTATACTAATCATACAGTACAATATCTTATCATCCTGGATGATAGGAATAAAAAATCTTCTAATCGTCCCAAGTCATCCGGGCTGATTGAGCTAAAATTGTACTGATCGTACAGGATGATAGTAATATCATCCTAAATGATAAAGTCGATTATTGAAAATCTATTTAAAGGTCTTGTGTTTTCTCAAGCATAAGAATCATTTGCTGCTATCTTGACCTAAGAGAGCCTAGAGGAGAGGGAGAGAGAGGGAGGGAGAGGGAGGAACTTGTGAGGGAGAGCTTGTGAGGGGTTTCACAAGGGTTACTCTAAGGTTCTAAGGAGTCTTCTCTGATCATCATTCTTCGTTCTTGGTGGCACAAGGGAGGTCTTTTTTAGTAATTGATTGAGATTCTCTTCCTGCTTCAGGAAGAAGAAAAAAGAGTAGGATTCTGTGCCCGCTTTAGGAGGAAGCAAAAGGAGTCGGTTCTCTACCACACCGGGGTTGGTGGAAAGGAGTTTTTGTAAGGGCTTCTCCACCTAACTGTGGGGGCTAAAGGAGAGACACTAAGTTAGTGTAATACTCGAAGGGTGCCTCCGAGGAGTGGACGTAGGTCAAGGTTTGACCGAATCAATATATATCTTGTGTGTTCTTTCTTTATTTTTACTTACGCGTTTAATTTCAGCACTAATTATTTTTAGTGATGGATTGTGTTTTGGTTTAAGTTCGTGATTTGATTGAGAAATTTTTTAGAATACTAATTCACCCCCCTTTTTGGTTAGCCTTGGAACTAGTTCATAAGGGCTTAACATCCCTAGCAAACTTTCAAGTGGTATCAGAGCGGGATTCATAAAATTAAGTTTGAAAACTTTTTAAATTTTGATTCCTGGCTAACTCTAGTAATCATAATACTGCAAAAGGGTATTCTATTACACGTCTAGCTTTGTTTGATAATATTCCTTTTAGTTTTTGGAAAACTCGCATGTCTACGTTTTTACAATGATTAACTATCGTATGTGGATGCTTATTACAGAAGGTTATACACCACCTTCTCGTGAACTTAATGACATTAAAACTGAAATTCCTTTTACTGACTGGACTTTTGATGAAAGAGATTTAGCATAACATAATGCAAAATGCTTGAACTATTTTTTATGTGCTTTAAAATATGAAGATTACATGCATGTTTCAACTTGCACTACTGGTAAAAAGATTTGGGATAAATTATGCATCACTTTTGAAGGAACCAATGAAGTTAAACAATCTCATTTGAATATTCTATTGCATGATAATGAACTTTTTGGAAGAAATCTTCTGAATTAATTTTTAAAATGTATATAAGGTTTACTCAAATTATTATCTCTTTGCATACCTTTGGAAGATAACTCACCAACTATGAAAAAGTGAACAAAATTTTAAGATGCTTGCCTTCCTCTTTTGATGCTAAGATTACTACAATTAGTGAATCTAAAGATTTGAATACTTATTCGATTGATAACTTACTTGGCTCACTCATTGCTTACAAGCAAGGGGTGAATAAAAGAAATCTTGATGCAGGTGAGAAAAGGAAGGAGAAAACTGTGGCATTGAAGGCCAACGATACGGACACTAATTCTTTCGGGTCTGAAAGCAATGATGTTGCCTTAATCATAAGACAATTTAAAAGCTTTCTAAGGAAGAAGCAAAAGAACCATCAAAAGTGGAACAAAGGTAAGGGAAATAAAAATTTTAAGAGTTCTAATGATATGATTTGTTTTAAATGCAGGAAGCCATGACATATTAAAGCTAATTACCCTACACTTAAGTCTCACCCAAGCAAGGAAAGGGTGAGGAGAAACCCAAGTTCAACAAGGATAAGAAGAGATTCCAAAAGGCTTTCTAGGTGGATTCTACATCAGACACCTCTGAGACTGAACCTGAAGAGGAGACAACAAACTTGTGCTTAATGGCAGATGATCATCTAGGTCAAGGTGAGAAAGAAGAGGTATGGGAACTAACCTATGAGCAACTACTTGAAGTTTCAGAATAAATTCATGCATCATATAGGAAAGTTAAGAAACACATGCTAGCTTAAAATTAGAATTTTTAAATTTATAAAAAGAGCATGAAATTCTTCTTAAAGATCATTCTATAATTGATAGCAATCATATGCCCCTACTTGATGAGTTTGATGCATTGAATAAAAAGCATGTTGAATTATCTGATGCACATGATTCCTTAAAATCATCTCATGTTGAGTTAGAAAAGGAGTTTAAAAAGTTAGAAAATATAAAAACTTTTGAAAATAAAAAACCATCATTGTATGCATCACATAAAAAGAAGCATCACCACATGAGTAGATTAGTGTATCCTTTTCTTGATGTTAGATATTTTTCACACGGCATGTTAGGACACATAGCACACACTTGCACCATTCACCATAGTACACATTGGGTGTGGAGACCCAAATTGCATGATTCACAGTATAGCGCACATGCATTGCATTTTACTTTTCGTAAGAAAGAAACCAAATATGTTTGAGTTCCTAAATCTATCATTTGATAATTTTATAGGCAAGCTCTTACAAAAGGCCTCATGAGAGCATGTGGTACCTAGATAGCGGATGCTCTCGACATATGACTGGCGATGCTAATTTAAATTATTTTGTTAGAGATCAGGACAGGAGGCAAGGTTACTCTTGGAGACAACACCACCAGGAAGGTGGTAGGCTCAGGTATAATTGGAAATTCCAAGAACCTTTTTATTGAAAAATATTTTGATTATAGATGGATTGAAACACAACTTACTCAGCATCAGTCAGCTTTATGATAAGGGCTTCATCATAAAACTTTTAGCAAATTCATGCATTATCAGCTTAAATAATAACACTGTTTTGCAGGGAAAGCAAATCAACAATGTTTATATGCTTGATTTAAATAATATTGAATGTGATGCTTCATTTTGCTTAAAATCTATTGTTGATGATTCATGGTTGTGGCACGGGAGATTATTTCATACCAGTATGAAAACCCTTAGGAAAGTGACCCGGAAAGACCTAGTTAGAGGTGTCCCAAAGCTTAAGTTTTCAAAAGACCACCTTTGTGATGCTTGCAAATTAGGAAAGTAAGTCCAGTCCACTTTTCACTCCATTAAGGACATTAGCACCTCTAGACCTTTAGAAGTTCTTCACATGGATTTGTTTGGACCCATTAGCACTACTAGCTTAGGGGGAAAGTCTATGGTTTTGTGATTGTCGATGACTACTCAAGGTTCACTTGGATTAGATTTTTGTCATATAAGAATGAGTCTTTTGATAAGTTTAGATCCTTCTTCACTAGGATTCAGAAAATGCTAGGTTATGAGATTTTGACCATCCATAGTGACCATGGGGGAGAATTTGAAAATAAGAGATTTGGATACTTTTATGAGGATAAGGGGATTAGCCACAACTTCTCAGCTCCTATGACCCCACAGTAGAACAGGGTAGCTGAAAGGAAGAATCGAACCTTAGTGGAAGACACTAGAGCCATGCTTGTTGAGTATTCACTTCTAAAATACTTTGGGCTGAAGCGGTTAACACAACTTGTTATGTATTGAATATGGCGAATATTAGAGCCAAATTAGATAAGACACCCTATGAGATCCTTAAGGGTAGGACACCCAATCTTTCCCACTTTCATGTCTTTGGTTGTAAGGTTTTCATTCATAACAATAGGAAGTCTCACTTAGGAAAATTTGACCCAAAATATGATGAAGGAGTGTTCTTAGGATATTCTAATATTGGGAAGTCTTTTAGGGTGTTTAATAAGAGGACTTTGGTGGTGGAGGAGACTATTCATATAGTGTTTGATGAATCTGATCGTAGGAAGCCTAGAGTTAAGGATGATGATGATGTTAGAGAGATTACCACTGGAGTAGAAAATTTGGAGAAGGGTAGATCCCCAAAACACTGAAGTAGTAGGAGAGATTACCCAAGGAGTAGAAAATGTAGATCTGGAGGAAATGGTTGAACCTACACACACTTTGCCTAGATATTGGAGATACTCTTTAAGTCACCCTAAAGATCTGATCTTAGGAGACCCTTCTGAAGGTGTTAGGACTAGGCATGGACTTAGGAAGGAAGTGAACTACTCTGCCTTTATCTCAATGATTGAACCCACCAACGTTAATCAAGCACTTTCTTATGAGTTTTGGATCTTAGTCATGCAGGAGGAGTTGAACCAATTTATTAGGAATGATATTTGGGAGCAAAAATACCTAAGAGACAAAGTGTAGTTGGAACCAAATGGGTCTTTAAGAATAAGGTAAATGATTCTCATGTGGTGCTTAGGAATAAGACAAGATTGGTGGTTAAGGGGTACAACTAAATAGAAGCGATAGATTTTGAGGAGACCTTTACCCCCGTAGTTAGATTGGAAGCCATTAGAGTGCAATTAGTCTTTGCCTATTGTAAGGGATTTAAGCTTTTCCAAATGGATGTTAAGATTGCCTTTTTAAATGGGGTAATAAAAGAGAATGTGTTTGTAGAATAACCCCCAGGTATTGAGAGTTCCCAATTTTCAAATAAAAAATGGCCTTATATGGATTAAAGTAGGCACCTAGAGCTTGGTATGAGAGGCTTAGCACATTTTTACTAGAGAGGGAGTTTGTTAAGGGGAGCATAGAAATAACCCTTTTTTTTAGGAAAGTAGGAGATGATTTACTCATTATT
Organism: Dendrobium nobile; assembly: GCA_022539455.1. Taxonomy (NCBI): domain Eukaryota; kingdom Viridiplantae; phylum Streptophyta; class Magnoliopsida; order Asparagales; family Orchidaceae; genus Dendrobium; species Dendrobium nobile. The sequence continues at coordinate 19,053,291 of CM039721.1, read as the reverse complement.
CAGATCTATATCGATGATATACTTTTTGGATCTTCTGATAAGAGACTATGTGATGCATTTTCTAAAATAATGAGTACAGAATTTGAAATGAGTATGATGGGAGAGTTATCCTACTTTTTGGGGTTTAGTATAAGATAATTAGATGATGGAACCTTTCTAAATCAATCTAAATACATAAAGGACATCTAGAAAGAAGTATGAAATGGATAAAGCCAAGCCAATTAATACTCCCATGACCTCCAGTGTTCAGTTGGATAAGGACCCAAATAGAAAGTCTGTTGATCAAAAGAAGTACAGAGGGATGATTGGATCTTTACTTTACCTGACTGCCAACAGACCTTATATAATGTTTAATGTTTGTCTATTTGCTAGATTTCAAGCTGATCCTAAGGAATCCCTCCTGACTGCAGTTAAGAGAATTCTTAGATGCCTTTTAGCGACCCAAAACTTAGGAATTTGGTACCCTAGGCACAACACTTCTTTTGAGATTATAGGATATTCTGATTCTGATTTTGCAAGATGTAAGGTGGATAGAAAAAGTCTTTTGAAACTTGTCAATTCATAGGATAATCTTTAGTCTCCTGGTCTAGTAGAAAGCAAAACTCTGTTGCACTTTCCACTGTTGAAGCTGAGGATATTGCTTTAGGAAGTTGTGTGGCCCAAGTTCTTTGGTTGAAATAGCAGGTATTGGATTTAGGATTACCTGTAGGCACGATCTCAATTCTTTATGACAATACTAGTGCCATCTACATTTCTAAGAATCCTATCCAACATTCAAGGACTAAGCACATTGACATAAGACATCACTTTATTAGAGATCATGTGACCAAGGGAGACATTGAGTTGTACCATGTGGCAACTGAGAATCAATTGGCTGACATTTTTACTAAACCACTAGCCTTCGTCACTTTCAACACTTCAAGGACCATATTGGGTGTGATTGATATTAATGCATAAACTTGATTTCTACTGATTCTGATTTGTTATATAATATTTATTTTTACATCTGTTGCTTTATTTTTGTAGTTTTTTACTTGTTTATTTTTGTAGTTATTTTTGTTTTTGGTGCTTTATTTTTCGTATGCTTTAATTTGTTTTTCTAATCATCATTTTTTTTTTGAAGAAAGAAATTTAATGCATTAAGAATCAAAGAAACTAATTACAAGTAATAAAAGGATCACATTCCTCCTTGATAAGGTTCCATAATAAGGAAGGAATGTTTTCCAAAGAGAAACTATCAAAATAAAAACTATCATCTAAAGCAAGGGTAGCACAACAATTAGCTACCTTATTACAATTTCTAGAAACATAATGAAAAATTACCTTATTGAAGTCCTTTAATAAGCAAAGATCCTTATAAGACCATCTATCCATGAGCCATTTATTCTTCTTCTTCAAAGAATCATGAATGAAATTGATAATATTTACATTATCACTTTCCACAATAATTTCTTTGCATTCAAGCATCCAATCACAAAGGAAGTCCTTGGCCGCAAAAATTGCATCAAGCTCCAATTGAGCTATATTCCAATGAGTTCTCTTTTTCCCAAAAGCACTGATGAATCTGCCCATGTGATCACGGAAAATTCCTCCAATCCCAGCTTGATTGGATTCAAGTAGAGAAGCATCCACATTGATTTTAATCCAATCCTTTGGAGGGGGGCACCAAGGATGAAGGGACTCCCTAGGGAGATTAGTGCCCCAACTTACAAGAAAAGGATTAACATTGGAGGTAGCCAAATAAAGAGCATTAGCTGCAACTAAAGAGCTCGGTATAGCAGTTTTTTGGTGCTGAATTTCATTTCTATTCTTCCATGACAAGTAAACAATTGTGCAATAGAGTTTCACCATTCCAGAATTTTGAACCGTTAGAGCCTTTAAACTATGCAAACAATCATCCAAAGAATTGAAGAAAGGTATTTGAATACCCCATTCACGAATTCTCATGATTACCTCAATCAAGTATTTACAATTAACCATGATATGCTCATAAGACTCAATGGAATCACAACCTCTAGCACAGTTTATAAAATCTGAAATTTTTCGGTTCTTTAAAAAAACATTAGTTGGGATTGCCTTTTTTCCAAGTCTCCGCCAAAAAGTTTCCACCTTCTTGTTTAGTTTTAGCTTCATCAACCAATTAAAGAACCCATATTCATCATCACTTAATCTATTAGAGACAATAGATTCAAAAGGAGAGCTGAAACGGTCTTGCCCGAGCACCAATTAATCAATTCAATGTTGTCATCAACCTCTATATCAATGCTGATTTGGGAAATGATCTCAATAATTTCTTGATGGAAAGCTATTTGCAATTTGAAATAATTCCAATCTCCATTGTTTAAAAGGAACTCACTAATTGTGGCATTCTCAAGATAAACACAATTGATAAAAGTGGGCCAACGGTTTAAACATTTATCATGCAACCAAGTATCATTCAAAACATTGATACTCTTTCCATTGCCAATGTTCCACCTAGCAATATTCTTCAAAGCCTTTCCTCCATCTAAAAGTATATGCCAAGCACTAGAGCCAGTTTTATGGTGAGCTTCATGTAAAATGTCATCCCCATATTTGTGCTTCATGGTTTTGTGAAATAAAGAGTCGGGTTTTTGAAGAAAATTCCAAGCCACATTGGATCTAAGAGATCCAATTCTAGATAAAGGGCAATGTAAACCCAACCCACCAAATTTCTTTGGTTTATATATCTCATCCCAAGACTCATAATGAATACCCCTATCACCATTTTGTTTATGCCAAATAAAGTTTCTACAAAGCTTTTCAAGTTCAAGAAGAACTCTCTTGGGAATTAAAGAATTTGTAATGAGATAGTTTGGCATAGAAAGTAAAGAGCTCTCAATAAGAACAATTTTACCTCCCAAGGAAAGAGATTTCCTGCACCAAGCATTTAACCGATCCAAGACATTGCCAATTAGCTCCTGAAAATCAGCAATTTTAAGTCTTCTAAGAGCCATCTTCACACCAAGATAAATCATTTCCTTCACCATTTTAATGCCCAGCAAATTGGTGATTTTCTTCCTCATTTTCTTTCTTACATTTTTCCCAAATAAAATCTGGGATTTGTTAAGATTAACTCTTTGGCCAGACCAATTGCAAAAGTCCTCCACAATTTTCTTCATCAACTTTGCCAAAGAGGAAGTGGCATGAGAGAAAATTAGAACATCATCAGCATATAACAAATGAGTAATCCTAGGTCCTCCAGAAGAGATTTGAATACCAAGATTTTAACCTCTTTGATTAATAGCATTTGACAACAGTTGGGGACATAAAATAAAGAGATAAGGTGAGAGTGGACATCCTTGACGAAATCCACTATAAGCCTTAATCCAATTTGAATTAGAGCCTATAATAGAAATAGAGAATCTCACCTCAGTAACACATTCCAGAAGCAAATTAGAAAAGTAGTTGGGAAAGCCATACCAAATAAGAGTGTGATGAAGAGTGGCCCAACCCATACTATCATATGCTTGCTCCATATCAAGTTTGATAGCCATAGCTCCTTTTTTATGCTTGGAAACTTTGAACTTATGAAACATCTCTTGAGCTAAGAGACAATGTTCAGAAATAGATCTACCAGGTATGAAAGCCATCTGCTCTTCTGAGACCAATCTAGAGATAATCTTCTTTAATCTATTTACAAGCATAGAAGCAATAATTTTGTAGTTCATTTGACAAAGGCTAATGGGACAGAAATTTGCTGGAACCAAAGGATTTTTAATTTTAGCAATCAAGATAATAAGAGTATCCTTCCATTCTCTACACATTCTACCAGTTAAGAAGAAGTTGTTAACTGCATTCCATAAAGTGTCCCAAACAATGCTCCAAAAGCTTTTGTAAAAAGAGGAAGTAATCACATCTATGCCAGGGGATTTATTATTACCTTGCTGGAAAACCAAGCTCTTCAAGTCTTCAACCGTGAAAGCTTCATTAAGCATAAAGTTATCATCCACCATAATTTTCTGATTTTGTAAAACTGTTGGCCAATCCGTCAGCTTGCACTCTTTAAATTGCCATTTTTTTCAAAGAAATCAAAGAAGACTTTTTGGATTTGATCTTCATCAACTACTAACTCATTGGTTTCATCCTTTATTTGATTAATTCTGTTTCCACTATTACGGGCGGTAGCAAAATTGTGGAAAAGTTTAGAGTTCATATCACCTTCTTCATGCCATATAGCTTTTGCTCTTTGGTTCCACCAAGTAGATAACCTTCTTAAAGTGACATTGAATTCATGAACTTTAAACCGAAGCAATTTGAGATCCTCCTCATTCCAATCTTCACCCAAAGCCTCCTTCTTTTGAAGTTCTTCAATCTCTTCCTTCAGTTTTTCTTTCAGATTTTTCAGATTTTTACATTTGTTTCTACTCCAAAAAAACAAAGCTTTTAGAGTTCTATTGGTCTTCTTTTGAAGAATTTCACTCTCATTCCCCACATCTTTCTTTTTCCAAGCATAATTAACAATGCTCTTACAAGCTGGATAAGATCTCCAAGTGTCTTCAAATCTGATAATCTTGGACTTGATTCTCAATTCAGTATCCAATTTAAGAAGAATTGGACTATGATCAGAAGCAATTCTAGCAAGGTGTTTAGTAATGGCTAAAGGAACTTTCTGAATAGCTGAAGAGTTTAAAAGACAACGATCTAGCCTCTCCCAAATCCGAGAGGTCCCCTCTTTATTATTACACCAAGTAAACCTTGGTCCAATGTAGCCAATGTCATGGAAATCATAGTTCACCATAAAGCTTTTCATCTCTTTAGGACCTTTAGAAAAAAGAAATCTTTTACCTCCTCTTTTATCTTCTTTGCTTAGAATACAATTGTAGTCACCTCCAATAATTGAGGGAGTGGAATCCTCCATCCAATCTTCAAGTTGTTTCCAAAGTTTACCTCTATCCACACAAGTTCTACTACCATAGATAGTAGCAATTCTCCAAGTTCCCAAAGTAGGAATTAAGAGGTCACCAATAATAGCTTGAGAAGAAGTATCTTTAACCATAAAAGACACCAATTTCATATTCCAAAGTACCAAAATCCCACCAGAAGAACCAATGGCCGGATGATGCCAATACTCCCAATCCTTTCCAATAAAGCAGTCAATATCCTTTCTAGTAAAATTTGAGACCTTGGTTTCCATAAGACCAATAAAGAAGACATTATGATCCCTCACTAACTCCTTCAAATATAGGGAAGCTTCTTTCTTTCTAGCTTCCCTACAATTCCAAAACAAGACAGAATTCATTTAAATAATTAAAGGGGATTTCTCCCCAATAAAGGAACTCCTTCTTCCATCTCTTTTTTTCTTTTTGAAATCAGGTTCAACCGGCCCAAGAGATTTCAACTCTTTGGCCAATTTGGTCTTGGCATTACTACTTTGAACATTCACCTCCAATTGAGCACCTCCACTACTAGCTTTATCTAGTTCATTTCATTTTGAATTACCAGCTTCACCATCATCCTTATTTTCATTATCTTCATCACAGTAGGAAAGCACAGAAAAGCTGTTAAGAACTTGAACATCACCTGATTTTTTTCCTTCATTACCATCAGCTGCATACTTTGCTGAAATTTCCATTGCCGGTCCAGCCATTCGATCAACTCCAGCTTCTTCACCGAATTCTTCAGTTCCCATCTTCAAATTGCCATTCTTTTGAGCTTGCAAAATAACATTGTTTTCCTTATGCATCTTCTCTCCCACAATATTATTTCTTGAAGGATTTTTGTTAAACTTTTTGCTGTTTTTGAATTGCACATGAATCCATGGCCCAAATTCTGAACTGTTAACAGAATTTGATCCATTAGATACTCCTTTAGCTTCCACAACATGGTCTTCATCTGATTTATCTTTATTCTGATCCAAAATGCCAATAGAGACATTGTCCGGGCAAGAATGCATTTCATGTCCCACTTTACCACATTGATAACATAGGAGATTTATTTTTTCATACTCCACACGTTGGAAAAACCTTCCAGCCACTCCTTCTACCCATACTCCATTGAGTAACTTTTTCTCCAACTCAATTCTAACACAGATACGTGCAAATTCACGCTTACCCCAACGAAAAGTGTTGTTATCAAAGAACATAGGAGTACCAACACAAGAAGCAATTCTTGCCAGATTTTTTTCATCCCAGCAGTAGAGAGGAACATTCGGAAGTCTGATCCAAACAGGGGCAGAAATACCCTTAAAAGAATTTGGATCGAATTCAGGGCACCATCTGTCCATTCCGACGATGAACCCATTAACATACCAAGGTCCACCATTAAGGATTTCTTCCCCCATATCTACTCCAATTGCTTTCACAATTCAATGCTACATACCGAAAACGGGATGTTACTGCCAAGAACTTTAATCACAATTGAGTTTTTCAGAACTTCCATGTTCTTGACTTCCGTATCAGAATCCATCTTCACCGCCACTCCATCATCAGTGAATTCAACTTGATCTTTGCTAAAGGCTATCTTGATGTGCTTCGGTTTCGACCAAGCATCAACAATCTCGTTCTTGTTTCCCAAGCTGTCCGCCATACCCAGATTATCCTTCACAGATAAAGGATCTTCCGTCGTCTTCAATAGATCATCAGTCTTCAGCCAGATACTATCAGCATTCCGATTTTCCATTACCAGAACATTCTTCTCCATATTCCGCTCCTTCTTCAGATCAAGAATTCCAGAGAAATTGTTAACCCGTAAAACTAGATTTTCCGGCGCAATCGGATCAAGAACGGCCAATTCAGCAAGTTCACCATCCATACAATTAGAATTTTCACACCCATTCACCAAAATGCTCTTCCCTTTGCCTTCAACAGCTATCGGACGGCAATGGGGTTTCAAACCTTCTCTGATCACAATCCCACTGGACGACTTCCCATTAGCTCGCTGAGAGCCCATAGATCGCTGAACATTCATGAATTCAGCGATGAAGAAAGCCGGCGAACGCCGGCGCCGCCGCCTCCTTCAACCGCGGATAACCCGCGAAGAACAAAATTTCAAAAAACAGAACAAATTCTCTCACTAGAAAATTACAGAGCTTCTCTCACTAGAACCCCCCCATTTTTCTAATCATCATTGAATTGATATCTTATGCCTTTTTTTTTTTTTTGAAAATTTGTAGTCAATGTTTTACATCTCTTAATCTGTTAAAGGGTAAAAATACTGTTGATTGTGTCTCTTTCTATATTCTATTTTAGTGGTGTAATTTTCTTTTCTAAACAAAATTCTATCTCAAATTAACAACTGGATTTTGCAATTGAGATCTTTTCTACCTTGCTACAGTAATCTAGCTTATATTTATAATGATCAAAGTCTTTATGTTACTTCAAGATTTCTTGTTATCCTGTCATTGCATTTCTCATATGATTTTTTATTCTGGTTTATGGTATGTTCTTCCCTATATTGGATAGTGAGTTTTTTTTCTCTAATATTTAGAAGATATACTAACAACTAAGAATATTTAAGAGTTTTTGAAAAAGAATCTAGCTTGCAAAAAAAAAGTGGCCAATGATGTCAAAAATATAAGATGCGCAATGATGTCAAATTAAAAAATATACACAAAGTGTATAAAAAAAAGATGCGCAAAGTATGTTATTTAATGGACAAGAGGAATAAAATGAGACCATCAAAAGCAATCTCTCTTCTCTTTTCCAACTCTTAAAACTTAGAAGAATTTGTATCACTTGAGATTTTCAAAGACTTAATTTTGAATTTCACGATTATGACAAACTACTTTGATATATTATTCTATAACATATTTTTCTAAAACCAATTCTTGAATGGATCTCTTTTTCTTATCCAATTAGTTTTTCTGAGATAGGTCTTTTGATTTCAAAAGACAATTTTGCCCTAAAAGAAGTTCGAGCTAAGGGTTAACATAATCGGATATTTTACCATTTTTCAGATTTTTGACGTTGTTAACTCATTGACTTACAAGTTTTTAAAATCAATCACATAGAGACTATGTCATATTCATTCCTTGATATAAAAAAAAAACCCTTTGCTTTTTGTTAGTTTTTTTGTCTTTTTCGTATTTTATTCTTATCATTTTTAGTTGATTTTAATATTTTTGGGCCTTCTCTGATCATCTCCATCCATCCTCTATTTTCCACTTTTTGTTACATCGTCCCGGATGATATTCATATCATCCTAGATGATCAGTTCAATTCTCTTCAAAAAATACCCATATACTGAATGTTCAGACCTTTCTACACTTCATCGTCCTGGACGATTCATTATCATCCTGGACGATATGATCGATTTCTGATTCAATCATCTGTGATCATCCTAGACTACCCATTTATGTCCTGGACAATGCTTTCTCTAATGACATCATCCCGTATGATCCACTATTTTCCTGGATGATACATGTGGAAATATGTTTAAAAGCCTTAAATTTGTCCGATATGATTCATTATTGGTAATCGTCCCGGATGATCCACCTATTCAGCCTGGATGATACACGTGGCACGCATTTTAAACATTTTAAATGTGGCCAGTATGATCCATTATTAGACATCATCCTGAACAATCCACCTAATCGTCCTGGATGATATTCTATTTCAATGGTCATCCGAATTGTCACCTTGGAACAATCGCCTGTGTATAATCATCCCGGACAATATCTGTTCGTCCCGGATGATATCACCACCTTTTTGACCAATCATCCAGCTGCAATTATTGTACTAGATCATCCTGGATGATCCTGCGATTGTCCTGGATGATCTGATTGATTCTTTATAAACCAAGCCCTTCCAGCATTTTCTTCACACCATCTCTTTCTCCTTGCTTTCTGCTTCCTGTTTTCTTGCTGTTTTATGATAATGGCTGGAGGCAAGTGCACTCGCCACCCTTCTGGAAGTTCCTCGAGGGCTACTCTGGACCCTCAATTCCTAGAGGCAGATGATCAAGCTGCCTACCAATGTTACAAGGCAGCCGGAATCACTATCTCCCGGTCCGTCAATCCAAACATCCTGTCTTATTCGGTACTAGATTTATTTGCCTATACCTCCTTTTGTTTTCTTCTGACTCTTACTGTACCATTCAATTCTGAGTTGCTCTTTGAGTTTTTTGAAAGTCTCTATATGAATTTTGCTTTTACCTCTACTGGCTCGTATATGAATCGACGTCCCATCAAGATCACATATCAGGATTGTGTGGAGATTTTACAGCTTTCCATCACAGGGGATAAACTTCACACCCTATGTTCTGACCCTAATTTTGACTGGGCTATGGCCAACCATTTTCTTCGCAACTCAAATGCTCACTTTCATATGGGCGAGACTAGCACCTTGCTTAAAGATGCTAGGACCGTCCAACATATCCTACGCACTTCAATAACTCCAAAGGCTGGTGATCATGTCCACATTACTCCTCTTCTTTCGATCACCACCTTTTATATTTTAGCCCATTTCAATGCTACTGATCTGATCTTTCATTATATTGAGCATTTGACCACCATTTGTGACCCAAGACATAGGAGGAAGATAAATCTAGCCTTAGGACATATCATTTCTTATGTCTTAAAAACCAAATGCAATCTCTAATATCCTGCTCCTCCCAATTTCCAACAATTCCTTCTATGTTCTTCATAGTACTCATCTCCACCCAGGGCACGAGGAAGCTGAGGCAACTGAGGAGGTGGCAGCTCCCCCACCTGTTCCTGCACCTGCTCCGCTTTGCTAGTACTCTCAGTTAGATGAGCTGGTGGAGCATTTCGACTAGTGGGAAGCCCATTTTGACACTTTTGTTGCTGCAACATGCTAAGGACATAGCTTGTTACAAGCAACACCGTGTGAAGGACTTAGCCCATTTTGACACCTACGTTGCACACCAGCAGTAGCAGCATGACTAGGACATGGCCTTGTTTGGAGCACAGTTCACCTCGATGTCTAGCTACTTTAAGCAGCCACCACCACCACTTCCTCCCTCAGATGATCAGGGGCCATCATTTTACTAGTATTTTTATGCTGTTCTTTTTTCGTTGTAGTTTGTTTCTTTTTATTTGTCATTTAGTTTTTACTTTGTTTCTATTTTAGTTTCCTCCATTTTGTGATGTCAAAAGGGGGAGTAGTCTGTAGTCTACTGTATTGCTTGCTTTATACTTTGATTTTATTATTTAGTTGATGTGTATTTTCTTCATTGCTTAGATTTTCTTATATGTTTGCCATCATCAAAAGGGGGAGATTATTACGAATTTGATTTTTAGAAATAGAATTTTGATGATTGTAAACACTTCTGTTTACTACGATTGGCTTGCCAACTAACATTTCTAGTCCACAGGATCAAGACTGCAATTTGAACCAACTCAAGATAGGGTAGACTAGGTCTGAGTCAGTTTGTAAACCTTTTTCTTTCTTGAGTCTATTTGTAATACTTGTGGTTCCTGATGCTAAGTAACCTTGCATACACACACTTGGGGGAATTTTTTTGGTCTAACCTAGAGTTCTCTGTTTTGAGTACATCTTCCAGGATAATTCCCATATCGTCTGGGACGATCAGACTAAAAGTAAAAACCCTAATTAGGGCATCCTGAATAAGGCAGTCGTCATTAAGCATATCATCCTGGACGATTTTTGTATCGGCAGGGACGATATGCTCAAATCAGAAAGAATCAGCCTCCAAATCTATTTAGGGAATTTTATTTTTTAATCATCGTCTAGGTCATAGGCCTGGATGATGGGGTTCAATTATGCCTAAATTGATCGGTGATTAAGGAAAGTAATTAAGGTTGATTAATTTGATCATATCATCCTGGATAATTGCAGGATCGGCCAGGATGATCAATTCGAAAACCTTGATTGCTCTTGGATGACCAAAAATCATATATCATCTATTTAGAGCGATGTTTTGGAAGATTTTGCACAGATTTGAACTAATCGGCCGGGATGATCGCGAGATCAGCCTGGACGATCAAATCGTTTTTGTTTTTGTCCAGACTCCCATCCAGAGCGATGTTTTGGATGATATTCACTTATTTGTACTAATCATATAGGATGATATCTTATCATCCTGGATGATGGGAACAAAAAATCTTCTAATCATCCCAAGTCGTCCGGGCTGATTAAGCTAAAATTGTACTGGTCGTACAGGATGATAGTAATATCATCCTAGACGATAAAGTCCATTCTTAAAAATCTATTTATAGGATGATAGTTTTCTCAAGCATAAGCATCCTTTGCTGCTGTCTTGACCTAAGAGAGCCTAGAGGAGAGGGATAGAGAGAGAGAGAGGGAGGAACTTGTGAGGGGTTTCACAAGGGTTACTCCAAGCAATGTTCCAAGTCATCTTCTTTGATTTTCGTTTCAAGTTCTTGGAGGCTTAAGGGAGGTCTTCTTCAGCAATTGATCGAGGTTCTCTACCTGCTTCAGAAGTTAGCAAAAGGAGTCGGGTTCTCTGCCCGCTTTATGAGGAAGTAAAAGGAGTCGGTTCTCTTCCGCACTGGGGTTGGTGGAAAGGAGTTTTTGCAAGGGCTTCTCCACCTAGATGTGGGGGTTAAAGGAGAGATACTAAGTTAGTATAATACTCAGAGGGTGCCTCCGAAGAGTGGACGTAGGTCAAAGTTTAACCGAACCCCTATAAATCCGGTGTGTTCTTTCTTTGTTTTTACTTACGCATTTAATTTTTGCACTCATTTTTTTTAGTTGTGGATTGTGTTTTGGTTTAAGTTCGTGATTTGATTGAGAAGTTTTTTAAAATACCAATTCACCCCCCCCCCCTCTTGGTAAGCCTCGGGAGTAGTTCATATGGGCTTAACATCCCTAACAAACTTTCAGTACCAAGTGGATATTCAAAAATAAGATGAATGATTTTGAAGTAGTGGTTAGAAATAAGGCTAGGTTATTGGCTAAGGGAAACAATTAAATTAATGGAAGGAGACATTTGCCCTTGTAGCTAGATTAAAAGCAATTAGAGTTCCATTAGCTTTTGCATATTTTAGAGGCTTCAAATTATATCAGATGGATGTCAAAAGTATCTTTCTAAATGGACTTGTTATAGAAGATGTACATGTAGAAAAATCCCCCATATTTGAAAATTCATCTTTTCCCAACCATGTGTATAAATTAAAAAAGGCCTTATAGAAGCAAACAACCATGGCATGGTATGAAAGGCTTATTACATTTCTCTTAAATAGAACCTTTGTGAAAGGGAAGTGTAGACACCACCCTATTCCTAAAGAAAATAGGATTTGATCCACTCATTGTTCAAATATATATGGATCAACAAATGAATATCTTTATAATGATTTTTTAGAAATCATGAATAGAGAGTTTGAGATGAGTATGATGGGTGAGCTGACATATTTTTTAGGATTTAGTGGGAAGCAAATGGATTTTGATACATTTCTAAGTTAGACCACGTATATTAAAGAAATTTTAATAAAATTTTATATGGATAATGTTATGGAAATAAATACTCTAATGAGTTTAACCATTCAATTATACAAGAATGTAAGTGGAAAATCACTAGATAATAAAATGTAAAGGGGGATAACTGGATCACATTTGTATTTGATTGATAGCAGATCCGATATAATGTTTAGTATTTATCTATGTATTAGATTTAAATATGATCCCAAAGAATCCAATACGAGTACATTTAGAAAATTCTTAAATACCTTATAGGCAACCAAAACTTATGTATCTAGTATCCTAGGCATAGCTCTTCATTTGAAATTATGAGATATTTAGACTCATACTTTGTAGGGTGTAGAATAAATAGAAAAGTAATTCTAGAACTTATTAATTCATAGGGCAATCATTAGTTTCTTGGTCCAATAGGAAGCGAAACTCAGAAGCTCTATCCCATACAAAGGAAAAATACATAGCTTTATGATGTTGTGTTACTCAAGTTTTATGGCTAAAGCAACATATCCTTGACCTTGGACTATTTTTAGGTGATATACTAATCATGTGTGACAATACTAGTGCTATTTATATTTCAAAAAAATCTAATTCAACACACCTGCATGAAGCATATAGATATTAGACATTATTTTTTTAAGATCATATAGTCAAGGGGGATATAGAACTGCATCATTTGCTATTGAAAATGTGCTGAGAGACATTTTTACAAAACCTCTTAGATATGAGACTTTTAGTATACTTAGGACCAGACTAGGTGTTATTGATATCAAGGCTTAAGATAATGAGGTAAGAATATAGAAGCAATCAATGTGTGTTTATTTTCTTATGTTATTTATTTCCTTTACTGGTTATTTGTATTTAAATATTTTTATTCGTGACTTGATTATATATGTGTTTAGTTATAAAATTTTCTCATGGTACTTTCCTTAATCATTACAAAAAAACTAAAATTTGCACACATCATATTTTACAATTCACATCGTATTATACGATCTTAAGAAATATTCATATCACTAGTGTATAGTACACCCAACACCTCTAATTGAATCAATTATTGGTGATCATACTGTATGAACACCTACTTTGTACTATATGATAAACATGGCACATATCATTAGACAAATTCAATTTGGATGGTGCAATATTTAATAACCTATAATGTTGTATGAACACCTATTTATCCTGCATGATTAATTTATCAAAGATCATACAAGCTAACTTATCAGGACAATTGATTTAATGAAGATGCTCCAAAATGATTATGATCGTAGTATATGATTTGACCAAACTTTTTGACTGATTAGACTGTATGAATTAACTTCTTCTGATCATACTATATGATCCGTATATTACTATATGATTGGCATAAAATTTATTTAATGAGAGGAAATTCAAGCTTTTCAATAACACCTTTCATCCTTCTCAATCTTCACCTTTTCACTCTCAGTCCTTCTTCTTTTCAAATGGATGGAGGAAAGTATTCTAAGGTTATTATAGGTAGCTCTTCTAGACATCATGTAGATCATCAATTTAATGAAGCTATCCATGAAGAAACTTACCACTATTACAAGGCTACAGAGATAACTCCATTAAAAGTTATCAATTAAGAAACTCTTAACTTCCAGGTATTGAACCTTTTTATTGTTGCAAATCTATTCTTTTCATGGCTTATGTTTTGATGATTGACAAACACTATTTCTCTTGGACTACTTGTTGCTTCTAACTTTTCAGGAATCGAAGATCGGATGATCAAGAAGAAGCCAAGTTCAGGATTGCGTAGGTTTAGGGTTGAGTCAGTCTGTACCTTTGATTTTCACCTTTTGAGTCTACTTGTAATGGTCAAACAGACTGATGCTAAGTAACCCTACACACACACACTTGAGAGATTTAGAATCTCTGTTTTTTTCTCACATCGGCCAGGCCGATCCCTTGGATCGTCCTGGACGATCGAGTTCAAAACAGAGATTCTAATCAGGATTCTTAATTAAGGCAGCCGACATTAACATATCGGCCTGGACGATACGTGTATCGGCCAGGACGATAAGCTTAAAACAGAAAGAAGTAGCCGCCATAGATAATTAAGGTATACTATATTTTTAAATTATCGGCCAAGACGATCATTGATCGGCCTGGATGATATTTACAATTATGCCTAAATTGAACAGATAAATTAGGGAAGTAATTAAGGATGATTGATATGATCACATCGTCCTGGATGATCGCAGGATCGGCTAGGACGATATATTCAATATCCATGGTAACTCCTGGACGATCGAGATCGGCCAGCATGAAAACAGGGCGATGCTCAAGATGATTTTCTTCTAAAATGAACTAATCGGCCTGGGTGATATTGAGATCGGCCAGGACGATACAGTCAAATTTAAATCATCCAGCACCCAAAACAAGACGATGCCCAGGCCGATCTTCTGAGATTTGTACTGATCGGCCAGACCGATGTCTATATTGGCCTGGACGATAATGTCGACAACTTGCAATTAATGAGCTCATTTGAAGCTCTTCTATTTAAGAGCTCTTGTTCAACATTTTTTGAACACCTTTGGCTGCTGCCTTGACCTGAGAAGACCTTGAGGAGAGAAAGAGAGAGAGGGAGAGAGAGAGGATCTTGTGAGGGGAAGCTTGTGAGGGGATTCACAAGGGTTGCTTCAAGGATCGCTCTGCTCGATCTTCATCTAGAGTTTCTCATCCGTGGAAGGGTCGGTAGAGGTAAGGAGTTTGCTCTTGGTTGTGGTTCTCTGCCAGCTTCAGGAGGAAGCAAAAGGAGGTAGGTTCTCTGCCTTGCCAGGGTGGCAAAAAGGAGGTTCTTGTGAGGGCTTCTCCGCCTAGCCGTGGGGGCTAAAGGACAGTCACATTTTGTAGTGCAATACTTGGAGGGTGCCTCCAAGGAGTGGACGTAGGTCGAGTCGACCGAACCACTATAAATTTTTGTGTTCTTTTTCTTGCTTCCGCACTTTTAATTCTGCATTTATTTCTTGTGGTGTGATTTGGTTTATGCAATTTTTTCTTTGTGAAAAGAGTTTTTTTTAAATACCAATTCACCCCCCCCCCTCTTGGTTAGTTTGGGACTAAGTTCATAGGGCTTAACATCCCTAACGAACTTTCAAGTGGTATCAGAGCGGGATTCAAAAATTTAAGTTTGAAAAATTTTTGAATTTGATCCATGGCTAACCTTGGGAATCGCAACACTACGGAAGGGTATTCTATTACCCGACCTCCCCTGTTCGATAACCTACCGTTTGATTTTTGGAAAATCAGCATGTCAACGTTTTTACAATCTACTAATTATCGGATGTGGATGCTTATTCAAGAAGGTTATTCCCCACCTTCTCGTGAAATTAATGGTGTTAAAACTGAAGTTGCTTTTACTGAATGGACTTTTGATGAACGAGATTTAGCTCAATTAAATGCAAAATGTTTGAACTGCTTTTTCTATGCTTTAAAATCTGAGGATTACATGCGTGTCTCAACTTGCAAAACTGGTAAAGAGATTTGGGATAAATTGTGCATCACCTATGAAGGTACTAATGAGGTTAAACAATCCCGTTTGAACATTCTCTTGCATGACTACGAACTTTTTCGTATGAAACCTCATGAATCGATTTCTGACATGTACACTAGATTTACTCAGATAGTTACTTCACTGCATGCACTAGGAAAAGAATTTTCAAACTATGAAAAAGTTAACAAGATTTTGAGATGCTTGCCTTCGTCTTATGATGCTAAACTCACTGCAATCACTGAATCTAAAGATTTGAACACCTATTCTATTGATAACTTACTTGGCTCACTCATTGCTTACGAGCAAGGGGTGAATCAAAGAAATCTTGATGCAGGTGAGAAGAAAAAGGAGAAAACAATTGCACTGAAGGCGCACAAATCGAATTCTGAATCTTCCGGGTCTGAAAGTGATGAAGTTGCCTTCATCACAAGACAATTCAAAAGCTTTCTAAGGAAGAAACAAAAGCATCATCAAAGTTGGAGGAAAGGTAAAGATCATAAACATGTTAAAGGCTCTTCTGATGTTGTTTGTTTTGAATGCAGGAAACCTGGACATGTGAGAGTCGATTGTCCTACACTTCAAGATCACTCGAGCAAAGAAAAGGAAAAAGGTGAGGAGAAAGCTAAGTCTAGGAAGGACAAGAAGAAAATCCAAAGAGGTTTCTGGGTAGAATCTGGTACTGATTCCTCTGAGACTGAACCAGAGGAAGAGACTACAAACTTGTGTTTCATGTGAGAAGATCAAAGTGATGAGGAAGAGGTATGTAAACCAACTTATGATGAATTGTTTGAAATTTGTGAAAAAATCCATGCATCATACAAAAAACTTAAGAAGACACATGCTAGCTTAAAATTAGAACATTCGAATCTACAAAAAGAGCATGAAGTTTTTCTCAAAGACCATACAACGATTGTTTCAAATCATATGGCTCTTCTTGATGAATTTGATGAGTTGAACAAAAAGCATTTAGAATTAATTGATGAACATAATGAAAGTTCGTTCGGGATGTTAAGCCCTATGAACTTAGTCCCAAGCTAACCAAGAGGGGGGTGAATTGGTGTTTTAAAAACACTTTTCACAAAGAAAGAAAAATGCATAAACCAAATCACACCACAGAAATAAAATGCGGAATTTAAAAAGTGCGGAAGCAAGAAAAAGAACACAGAGATTTATAGTGGTTCGGTCGACTCGACCTACGTCCACTCCTTGGAGGCACCCTCCAAGTATTGCACTACAAAACGTGACTCTCCTTTAGCCCCCACGGCTAGGCGGAGAAGCCCTCACAAGAACCTCCTTTTTGCCACCCCGGCAAGGCAGAGAACCTACCTCCTTTTGCTTCCTCCTGAAGCTGGCAGAGAACCACAACCAGAAGCAAACTCCTTACCTCTACCGACCCTTCCACGGACGAGAAACTCCAGACGAAAGACAAGCAGAGCGATCCTTGAAACAACCGTTGTGAATCCCCTCACAAGCTCCCCCTCATAAGATCCTCTCTCTCTTTCTCTCTCTCTTCCTCTCATTAATTACAAGTTGCCGACATTATCGTCCAGACCGATATGGACATCGGCCTGGCCGATCAGTACAAATCACAGAAGATCGGCCTGGGCATCGCCCTGTTTTGGGTGCTGGACGATTGAAATTTGGCTTGATCGTCCTAGCCGATCTCTCGATCATCCTGGCCGATCAGTTCAAATCTGAGGCAAATCGTCCTGAGCATCGCCCTGTTTTTGAGCTGGCCGATATTTATCATCCTGAAGTAACTTAAGGTTTTTGACTAGATCGTCCTGGCCGATCCTGCGATCGTCCATGACGATATGATCGTATCAATCATCCTTAATTACTCCCTTGATTTCCTGATCAATTAAGGCATAATTTGGTAATTTCGTCCAGGTCGATCCTTGGATCGTCCTGGACGTTAATTTAAAAATACAGTATACCTTAATTGTCTATGACGGCTACTTCTTTCTATTTTGAGCTTATCATCCTGGCCGATACACGTATCATCCAGGCCGATATGTTAATGTCGGCTGCCTTAATTAAGAATCCTTAATTAGAGTCTCTGTTTTGAACTCGATCGTCCAGGACGATCCAATGGATCGGCTTGGCCGATGTGAGCAAAAACAGAGATTCTAAATCTCTCAAGTGTGTGTGTAGGGTTACTTAGCATCAGTCTCTTTGACCATTACAAGTAGACTCAAAGGTAAAAAAATAAAAGTACAGACTGACTCAACCCTAAACCTACGCAATCTTGAACTGGCTTCTTCTTGATCGTCCGATATTCGATTCCTGAAAAGTTAAAAGCAACAAGTAGTCCAAGAGAAGTAGTGTTTGTCAATCATCAAAACACAAGCTATGAAAAATAGATTTGCAACACATAAGGCATTGAAAGTTTCACACACCTCACTTAATTCTGATCTTAAAAAATCTAAAGAGATTGAGAAAAATTTAAGGATTGACAATGATGTCTTAAAGAGAACTAACTTGAGGATTCAAAATGATTTGGATACATATGAAAAAACTAGGATGACATCAACCCCTAATCAAAAGCCAGAACCTAGGAAGAGGCATTTTTACTCAAACCATTTAAGAAAACCTTTTCTTGGAGTTAGATATTTTTCTTGTGGCATGCTAGGACACATCTCACACACTTGCACCATTCACCGTAGTACACATTGGGTGTGGAGACCTAAGATGCATGATTCACAACAAACCATGCCTGCATTGTATTCTATTTTTCCTAAGAAGGATCCCAAACCTGTTTGGGTTCCTAAATCTGACTGTTGTTAAGCCTTGCAGGAAGGCTCTCACCAAAGACCTCGTGGTAGCATAAGATAACTGGACATAAGGAGGCTGGCAGCTCAAAATTGCTTAAACTCGCTGCTTTATCACTTGCTTGAAATTTTTAGTTTTTGTGTTATCTTTTATTTTGTTTTTTGTGCTTACTTTATGTTATTTTAGTTTGCTTTGTTTTCATTTTTTGTTTTATTTTTATGTGTTTTGTTTTCACGTTGTTCTTTAAATTTGACCTTCCATATGATGAATCTTTTCAAGCTTTTAGATTTTGGAGTTTTGGAGATAGTGTTTAGCTTTTCTAAATTAGTTAAAGGGAGTAATACTATTGATGGTTTCCCTCCTTCTGACTTTGTTTAGTAGTATGATTTTCTTCTCTAAACAAGAGTCTAAACTCAGTTTAACCAATAGCTTTTTATTTAAGATCCTTTTCTTATCTTGCTACATTAATTTATCTTATGCATAATAGCCAAAGTTCTCATATATCTTTCAAGTTTTTTGAAATCTTGCCATTGCATTTATCACATGATTTTGTTTTTGTGTTGTGGATTGTTCTTCCCTATGTTAGAGAGAGAGCTCATATTCTCTAATATTTGGAGGATATACTCACAACTAAGTTTTTTTAAGGGTATAATAAAGAGTTTTTAGCTTGCAAGAGTTAAAAAGGAAAGAGGCCAATGAAGCCAAATTGAAAAGAAAGCTATATACACAAAAGTGTATCAAAAAATCAAAAGATGCTGAAAAGAGCCAATCAAAATGACAAGAAGCATAAAATGATCCCACTAGATGCAAGCTATCCTCTCTTTGCTAAAACTCTTAAAACTTAGAGAACGCATTGATTATGTGATACATTCAAAAACTTGATTTCAATTTTCATGATTGAGAAAAATTACTTTGGTTTATTAATTATGAGATATTTTCTTTGTAAACAAGTTTTGAATGGATCTTTGTATCATATTTAGTCATTCTGAGTTAGATTTCTATTTTCCAAAAGAATTTTGTACACTGAAGGATGTCTGATCTAGGGTTAACAGAATCAGACATTCTACCTTCTTCTGATTGGGATTTGTTAAACTCCTTGATCTCTTGGAACTTTAAAAGTTTAACTTTTTGGAAAATTCTCATATGATGCTTCCATAAAACAACAAAAAAATTAGAAAAATTAAAATACAAAAATATTCGTTTTTGATTTTCCTTATGTTTTTGTTTTTCTTTTACTGTGTTTTGACAGTTTTTCTTTTATTTTATTTTTGAGGGTCTTGATCATCATCATTCTTTTCTTGATTTTAACTTCTAGTCACATCGTCCTGGCCGATACTTTTATCGTCCTAGATGATATGACAAATTCTGTTCAAAATCCATCTGTTGATCTTTTCTGTGCTTGCTGTAACTCATCGTCCTGGACGATCCTATATCGTCCTGGACGATATGATCAAACTCTTTCATGATGATAGTCCTGGCCGATAGAATATTTCGTCTGGCCAATGCATTTTATTTGTATCGTCCTGGCCGATACACTGGATTGTCCTGGACGATCCACGTGTCTGCACGTTTGAATCTTTAATATCGGCCAGGACGATAAGCTCAAAATAGAAAGAAGTAGCCGCCATAGACAATTAAGGTATACTGTATTTTTAAATTATCGGCCAGGACGATCATTGATCGGCCTGGACGATATTTATAATTATGCCTAAATTGAACAGACAAATCAGGGAAGTAATTAAGGATGATTGATATGACCACATCGTCTTGGACGATCGTAGGATCGGCCAGGACGATATATTCAATATCCTTGGTAACTCCTGGACGATCGGGATCGTCCAGCATGAAAACAGGGCGATGCTTAGGATGATTTTCTTCTAAAATGAACTAATCGGCCTGGACGATCTTGAGATCGGCCAGGACGATACAATCAAATTTAAATCGTCCATCACCAAAAACAGGGCGATGCCCAGGTCGATCTTCTGAGATTTGTACTGATCGGCCAGGCCGATGTCCATATCGGCCTGGACGATAATGTCGGCAACTTGTAATTAATGAGCTCCTTTGAAGCTCTTCTATTTAAGAGCTCTTGTTTAACATTTTTTGAACACCTTTGGCTGCTGCCTTGACCTGAGAAGACCTTGAGGAGAGAAAGAGAGAGAGGGAGAGAGAGAGGATCTTGTGAGGGGGAGCTTGTGAGGGGATTCACAAGGTTTGCTTCAAGGATCGCTCTGCTCGTTCTTTGTCTAGAGTTTCCGTCCGTGGAAGGGTCGGTAGAGGTAAGGAGTTTGCTCTTGGTAGTGGTTCTCTGCCAGCTTCAAGAGGAAGCAAAAGGAGGTAGGTTCTCTGCCTTGCCGGGGTGGCAAAAAGGAGGTTCTTGTGAGGGCTTCTTCGCCTAGCCGTGGGGGCTAAAGGAGAGTCACGTTTTGTAGTGCAATACTTGGAGGGTGCTTCCAAGAAGTGGACGTAGGTCGAGTCGACCGAACCACTATAAATTTCTGTGTTCTTTTTCTTGCTTCCGTACTTTTAATTCCGCATTTATTCTTGTGGTGTGATTTGGTTTATGCAATTTTTTTTTTGTGAAAAGAGTTTTTTTAAAATACCAATTCACCCCCCCCCCCTCTTGGTTAGTTTGGGACTAAGTTCATAGGGCTTAACATCCCTAACGAACTTTCATTTATTAGTACCACACTCCACTTTATTCTAACCTTAGCTTTTCCTTTAAATTTCAAATTGCTTTTGTGTTCTTCACCAGCTTTAGAGTAAATAGTGAGGGCAACACTTCAATATTTTATTTGTAGAAGACTTGTAGAGATTACTTATGAAGATTTGTATCAAATCCTACATCTTTCTACTACTAGCCTCAAAGCTCACTCTATAGTCTTTATCCCTTAACTGTGATTGGACCAAGTAAACATTACCCTTAGGGATACTCCACTGAATAGTCACACTCCTTTAGTCTACACCCATGTTCAAGATGCATCTATAATTCAATATATCCTTCAAAACATAATCATTCCTTAAGCTGGTGATTGGGTCAACATCACACCCCTTCTACCCCTCATCACATATTTCATTATGATTGAAACTGAATTAAATGTAGCAGACCTGATTATCTGTTACATTGAGAACTTGATAAGTACTACAGATCCCAGGAGTAAGCGCAAGCAATACCTCACACTAGGACATCTCATAGCCTTTATCCTAGAATCAAAATATAAATTATAATGTCTTGTACCAACAGATCACCTCCCACTTTTCTACTCAAACAACTCCTTTCACGTGATCTAAAAAAACTTCAAAAAAATAAAAACTCAAATAGTAAAACTAAAATCTAACATTAAAAATTTTGGGTTGCCTCCCAAAGAGCGTTAAGTTTATAGTATTTAATTAGACATACCTAGATAAGTCATTTTGTCTATCTAGTGTCACTACAACTACTTAAGTGATCTAAATTCTAATCTTTCCCTTTCTCCTTAAGATTAATTTTAGTATTGCTGGGTAATATTCCATGAGGTATACTACTAAAAAAGATTGCAAGCCATTATAGTTAATCTTTTAAGGTCTTAATCAAAGAAGCTTGACTTTGCAATTAAATTCCATTTTGAAAAACTAACTTCTCTTGAGATGTCTTTCTATCCCTAAATTGACTATTCTAATTAAAAACTATGGATGAGAAACCCTATTGTTTACTATAAGTTATTGAGGATTATTCTAATTTTCATCAGAATTAGATTGACTTGCATTCTACTGATTATTTCCACCACTATTATTACTCTAGCTAAAGTTAAGGTAGTTTCTCGAACCAAGATCATATGTATTACAATAGATATTGTTTTATCTTCCAATTCAATTCATGTTTTCAATCCCTTGAGAACTATTTTCACCCTCCAATTCAAATCATGCTCATCTGGATGCGTAGCTGATCCTAAACTTGAACTAGCTCTAAAATTATCTAACTTCTTAGACATGATGGCAACCTGAGATGTCAAAATAAATAAAGTATCCAACTTATAGACACTTTCTACTCCCTAAGGATTCATCTATCAAAAGGACATTGAAATTTAGTTTTTTTCCATCTTCTCTATCAAGGCATAAACCTCCTCAAAAATCTTTAATATCAATGAACCTCTAGTTGTAGCATTAATAATTAATCTAAGGGATCCAACTAGCCCATTATAAAAAGTCTGAATCACCAACCAATTAGGCAAAGCATGATGAGGGCACTTTCTAAGAATCTCCTTGAATCTTTCCTAGCTCTCTTAAAAAGACCCTCCTTCAAACTAAGAAAAAGAAGTTACATCAATCCTAAACTTGACAGTTTTACGTGGGAAATACTTGACTATGAATTTACGTATCAACTCATTCGAAGTAGTTATTGAGCCTTGGGGACATGGAATTAAATTGCATCTTAACTTTTTTCCTTAGAAAAAATAAAAATAAACCAAGTCTAATTGCATCATTACTAACATCATTATACATAAATTATTGTACATTTTTCTAAGAAGCTAACCAAGTGTAGGTTGTGATCCTCAATTTGAGTTACCCTAAACTGGAAACTTTGAATCCTCTAAATAATGGCAAGTTTTTGCTCAAAGTTATTGGCTTAGATAGTAAGTGGTCGATACTTTAATAAATTATATTTATTGTAGGATTGGTATACTCCCTCAGTGGTCTAAAATGTTTTTATTCTTGATTTAGTTTAGTCATTCCTGATGTTATAGTCATTTTGGATTTTTTTTTTAAATTTTTTAAAGGTCCTTTCAATTTCTAAGTCAAACAATAAGGGCTCCTTACTAGCTCTACAACACATGCATTGATAATAAATAAAAATTGAAATGCAATTAATAAATTAAAAATAAAAATTATAAGATGTAAACAATCATAGATT
This sequence comes from Dendrobium nobile, assembly GCA_022539455.1. Lineage (NCBI taxonomy): Eukaryota > Viridiplantae > Streptophyta > Magnoliopsida > Asparagales > Orchidaceae > Dendrobium > Dendrobium nobile. The sequence continues at coordinate 19,029,734 of CM039721.1, read as the reverse complement.
CACAAAAGAATAATGATAAATAAATAAAATATAAGTAGGATAAAATGTGTAGCATTTTTTAATAATATAAAAACAATTGCAAGAATGCATGTTACCTCCCTAGTAGTGATGCCAAAAATTGATGGTGGAAAGGCATAAGTGAGTGAAATATTCTTATGTTTTCTTTGATATAAATGCCCATAAAATAACACAAGTGCATGTGTCAATCAAGTAATAAAAGTGTTATGAAAAGGTATTGTTCAGAAAGTGTTATGCTTCTATACAGTTATTCTATTAGTGTCTACTCTATATGCAAGATTTATCCTATACAATAAAATCATGATTAAATTATGTCTTGACAAAGAAATGTAGAAGAAAGATAAGATGCTTACAAATAAAATATTTTGGACTAATGATAGTAAATTTTCAAAACATTTTTTTATTAGACTCTCCTATGTTAGTTATGAATAAGTGCTTATGTATACTTATATCTTTATCAAGCTTGCAAGGAAGTGAAGGATTATTTATGAACCTCATATAGTTATTATTTCTCCCAAGACTCTAGAGTAGGCATGCAAGAGTTCCATTTCAATACTCCTAATTATTCTGCAAGGCAATATATCACATTATTTTTTAACTCTACACATAGCCATTGTATAGATTAAATTAACAACGAGATATATTTGAAAATATCCATTAATTTATTAAATGTTAAGAATTGACATTAGTAATTATTAAGGCTTCACATCATTAGCCCAAAATTAGGAGTTTTAGTTGCCATGGAATTAAAATAAGACAATATATTTCTTAATTTCTTCAAAAAGAAAGTACTAGGAGAAAGTGTAAATACATATCACTAGGAAAGTCCAACTTCAGTCACCACACTCTATCTTATTTTATTTCTTTTCTTTTCATAATAAGGTAGGTCAACCACCCCAATTGCTCTTTCTCACTTATGGTCCCCCGAAGACTTGACTCTAAGGTCGACAACACTTAAGTATTCAAGACTCATTGAAATGATAGAACTCCCATATAAAAGACAAATAAACTATTTATATTAAGTATATAAATGGGCTCATGCAACGTAGCGCTTGACAAGGGAGTGTACAATATGAAATAGAACCTAAATGCTGCTAAATAGGCTCCAATGCAATGTTGGAATGATACGACATAACTATTGGTTGAATCAGTGCTGCTCTACATTTCATTAACTTCTCCACCGTGGCATTCCAAAGTTAAGCATTGTTACACTTGAATGAGTAATTTGGTGTTGTGACATTGTGCAATTTGGCTCTCCAATGCTCAAATTCGTAAGACTTCAATGCCGCGATGCTGATTTCTGAGTCTTTCCTACACTACATCACCTAAAATTTGTTTTTTACTAGAATTTAAGACAATAAAATACTTCATAAATTCACTTACCAATAATCTTGAGGCACATTTTTTAACTTAAAATATTTGATGATTTAACCAGGTTAAACTTATGAATCTAATGGGATAATTTGGTAGCATATAATTGTATTAGATAATCGCTAATTAGACTTAACAATCAGAAAGAGGTTGTATATGTTGCAGATTTGGTTTCATGAATTATGGTTTTGATGATAGCAAATAATATGACTGCCTTTTCTCTACTGACTTTTTAGGACTCAAAGATCGGACGAAAATCAGAATCAGCTCAAGACTGGGTAGATTAAGATTGAGTCAGCCTGTAATTTTCATTTTTCCCTTTCTTGAGTCAATTGTAAATGTTTGAAGTGACTGATGTTAAGTAACCCTACACACACACACTTGAGAGATTTAGAATTTCTGTTTTTACTCACATCGTCCCGGACGATCTTATTATCATCCTGGACGATCGAGTTCAAAATAGAAGTTCTAATCATGATTTCTTAGTTAAGGCAGTCGTAATTAACTTATCGACCTGGATGATACTTGTATCGGCCAGGACGATATGCTCAATATAGAAATAAATAGCCACCATTATCAATTTAGGTATTCTGTATTTTTGGAAATCGGTCAGGACGATCGTGAAATCGGCCTAGACGATATGGCATAATTATGCCTAAATTGATCCGACAATTAAAGAAGCAATTAAGAATGATTGATACGATCACATCGTATTGGACGATCATAGGATCATCCAGAATGATATATTTAAAAACCATTAGTTGCTCATGGCCGATCAGGATCGGACAGCTCAAATTCAGGGCGATGCTCTGGACGATTTTCCTCTGATTTTAACTAATCTTCCGGGACGATCGTGAGATCGGCCTGGATGATCAAGCCAAATTTTGATCGTCAAGATCCTCTTCAGGGCGATGTTCTGGCCGATCATCTGTGTTTTGAACTGATCGTACAGGACGATATTATTATGGTCCTGGACGATAAAGTCAACAACTTGCAATTATTGAGCTCCTTTGAAGCTCTTCTATTTAAGAGCTCTTGTTCAATGTTTTTAAACATCTTTTGGCTGCTGTCTTGACCTGAGAAAACCTAAAGAAGAGAGAGAGAGAGAGGGAGAGATAGAGGGAGGATCTTGTGAGGGAGTTCACAAGGGTTGCTCCAAGCATTATTCCACTTCTTCTTCCCTAGAGTCTCTTGTCCTTGGAAGGGTTGGGAGAGGTAAGCTTCAGCGATCGATCGTGGTTCTCTGCCTGCTTCAGGAGGAAGCAAAAGGAGTTGGGTTCTCTGCCTTGCCAGGGGTGGAAAAAAGAAGGTGTTTTGTAAGGGCTTCTCCGCCTAGCTGTGGGGGCTAAAGGAGTGTCACGTTGGTAGTGCCATACTTGGAGGGCAACTCCGGGGAGTGGATGTAGGTCAAGTTGACCGAACCACTATAAACTCTTATGTTCTTTTTACTGCATCCGCACTTTAATTTTCGCACTTATTTTTCCGTGATGACTTTGGTTTGTGATATTTGTTCTTGGTTTTAAAGAATTTTTTTAAAAATACCAATTCACCCCCCCCCCCCCTCTTGGTTAGCCTCGGGACTAGTTCATAGGGCCTAACATCCCTAAAGAACTTTCAAGTGGTATCAGAGCGGGATTCATAAAAATTGAGTTTGAAAACTTTTTGAATTTTGATACATGGCTAACTTTGGGAATTGTAATACAACTGAAGGATATTCTATTATATGACCTCCTTTGTTTGACAACCTTCCTTTTGATTTTTGGAAAACCCGCATGTCTACTTTTCTGCATTCAACTAATTATCGCATGTGGATGCTTATCAAAGAAGGATATTCTCCACCTTCTCAGGAAATTAATGGAATTAAAACTGAAGTTGCTTTTATTGAATGGACTTCTGATGAAAGAGATTTAGCTCAATTGAATGCGAAGTGTTTGAACTATTTTTTCTGTGCTTTAAAGTCTGAGGATTACATGCGTGTTTCTATTTGCTCTACTGGAAAAGAGATTCGGGATAGGTTGTGCATTACTTATGAATGAACCAATGAAATGAAACAATCTCGTTTGAATATTCTCTTGCATGACTTCAAACTTTTTTGTATGAAACCTTCTGAAACAATTTATGATATGTATACACGATTTACTCAAATTGTAACTTCTTTGTATGCCTTAGGAAGAGAACTTTCAAACTATGAAAAAGTGAACAAATTCTTAAGATGCTTGCCTTCCTCTTTTGATGCTAAAATCACTGTTATAACTGAATCTAAGGATTTAAACACCTATTCGATTGATAACTTACTTGGCTCACTCATTGCTTACGAGCAAGGGGTGAATCAAAGAAATTTTGATGAAGGTGAGAAAAAGAAAGAGAAAATAGTGGCACTAAAGGCGCACAAATCGGACTCTGACTCTTCCGGGTCTAAAAGCGATGACTTTGCCTTAATCACAAGGCAATTCAAAAACTTTCTAAGGAAGAAACACAAGCATCATCAAAGTTGGAGAAAATGTAAGGATAATAAATATCCTAAAGGATCGTCTGATGTAGTTTGTTATGAATGCAGGAAGCCCAGACAAGTGAAATATGATTGCCCTACACTTAAGATGCACATAAGCAAGGAAAAGAGTGAGGAGAAATCCAAGTTTAGAAAAGATAAAAAGAGACTTCAAAAGGCATTTTGGGTGGATTCTACATCAGACTCTTCAAAGACGGAACCAGAAGATGAGACAAACTTGTGTTTAATGGCAAATTATAATCTTGATCAACAAGAGGTATGTGAACTTTCCTACGATCAACTTCTTGAAGTTTCTGAAAAAATTCATGCATCATATAGGAAACTTAAGAAAACACATGCTAGCTTGAAATTGGAATTTTTGAATTTACAGAAAGAGCATGAAGTTATTCTCAAAGATCATTCTACGATTGATTAAAATCACATGACTCTACTTGATGAATTGGATGAGTTAAACAAAAAGCATAGTGAATTAATTGAAGAGCATGAGTCACTAAAAGTCACACACACCTCATTTGAATCTGATTTTAAGAATTTTAAAGAGATGGATAAAAATTTGAGGATTGATAATGATGTCTTAAAAAGTACTAACTTGAGGATTCAAAATGAATTGGATACATTTAAGAAAACTAGGATGACACCAACACTTGATCAAAAGCCAAAACCTAGGAAGAGGCATTATAACTCAAGCCATTTAAGGAATCCTTTTCCAGGTGTTAGATGCTTTTTATGTGGCATGCTAGGACACATCTCACACACTTGCACTATTCACCATAGTACATGTTGGGTGTGGAGACCAAAGGTGCATCATTTACAGCATACCACACATGCATTACATTTTACTTTTCATAAGAAGGGAACCAAACCTGTTTGGGTTCCTATATCTGACATTTGATAATTTTGTAGGTGAGCTCTCACAAAAGGCCTTGTGAGAGTATGTGGTACCTGAACAGTGGATGCTCTCGACATATGACTAGTGATGCTAATCAATTTATTTTGCTGGAGTCCAGGACTGGAGGCAAGGTTACTCTTGGAGACAACACCCCCAAGAAGGTGGTAGGCTCAGGTATAATTGGTAATTCCAAGAACCTTATGATTGAAAATGTTTTGCTTGTAGATGGATTAAAGCACAACCTACTTAGCATCAGCCAACTTTGTGACAAGGGCTTCATCGTGCAATTCTTTGCAAATTCATGCATTGTAAGTTTAAGTAACAATACTATTTTGCAGGGAAAGAGGATCAACAACGTCTACATGCTTGATTTAAATAACATTGAATGCGCTGCTTCATTTTGCTTAAACAAAGTTGTTGATGATTCATAGTTGTGGCACCTGATATTATGTCATGCAAGTATGAAAACCCTTAGGAAAGTGACCCAAAAAGACCTAGTTAGAGGTGTTCCCAAACTCAAGTTTTCAAAAGACCACCTTTGTGATGCCTGCCAACTAGGAAAGTAAGTCCACTCCGCCTTTCACCACATTAAGGACATTAGCACCTCTAAACCTTTAGAAGTTCTTCACATGGATTTGTTTGGACCCATTAGCACTGCTAGCTTGGGAGGGAAAGTCTATGGTTTGGTGATTATTGATGACTACTCGAGGTTCACTTGGACAAGATTTCTTTCACATAAACATGAGTATTTTGAGGAGTTTAAAATATTTTCTACTTGGATTCAGAAAAATCTAGGTTGTGAGATCTTGACCATCCATAGTGACCATAGGGGAGAGTTTGAGAATGAAAGATTTGGAGATTTTTGTGAGGACAAGGGGATTTGCCACATCTTCTCAGCTCCTAGGACCCCTCAGCAGAACGGGGTAGCTAAAAGGAAGAACCGGACCTTGGTGGAAGCTGCTAGAGCCATGCTTACTGAGTATTCACTTCCTAGATACTTTTGGGCTGAAGCGGCTAACACAGCTTGTTATGTATTGAATAGGATGAATGTTAGAGCCAAATTAGATACGACACCCTATGAGATCCTTAAGGGTATGACACCCAATCTTTCCCACCTTCATGTCTTTGGTTGTAAGGTTTTCATTCACAATAATGGGAAGTCTCACTTAGGAAAATTTGATCATAAATCTGATGAAGAAGTGTTCTTGGGATATTCTAGTGTTGGGAAGTCTTTTAGGGTGTTTAATAAGAGAACTTTGATGGTGGAAGAAACTATCCATGTAGTATTTGATGAGTCAGATCCTAAAAAACTTGAAGTTGAGGATGATGATGATGTTGGAGAGATTACCACTGGATTAGAAAATTTGGAGAAGAGGGTAGGTCACCAAAACGTTGAAAGAGTAGAAGATATCACCCAAGGAGTAGAAAATATAGATTTGGAGGAAAGGATTGGACCTTCTCACACCTTACCTAGAGATTGGAGATACTCTACAAGTCACCTCAAGGATTTGATCTTAGGAGACCCTTCTGATGGTGTTAGGACTAGACATGGACTTAGGAAGGAGGTGAACCACTCTGCCTTTATCTCAATGACTGAACCCACCAACATAAACCAAGCCCTTACTGATGAGTTTTAGATTTTAGCCATGCAAGAGGAGTTGAATCTATTTGTTAGGAATGATGTTTGGGAGCTTGTAGAAAGACCTAAGGGATAAAGTGTAGTTGAAACAAAGTGGGTCTTTAAGAATAAGGTGAATGATTCTGGAGTGGTGGTTAGGAATAAAGCAAGATTAGTGGCTAAGGGGTAAAACCAAATAGAAGGGATAGACTTTGAGGAGACTTTTGCCCCTATAGCTAGATTGGAAGTCACTAGAATTCTATTAGCCATTGCATGTTATAAGGGATTTAAGCTTTTTCAAATGGATGTTAAGAGTGCCTTTTTAAATGGGGAAATAAAAGAGGATGTGTTTGTAGAACAACCCCCCAATTTTGAGAGTTCCCAATGTCCAAATCATTTTTTTAAATTAAAAAAAGCTTTGTATGGGTTAAAGCAGGCACCAAGAGCTTGGTATGAGAGGCTTAGCACATTTTTACTAGAAAGGGAATTTGTTAAGGGGAGCGTAGACACCACCTTTTTTCTTAGGAAAGTTGGAGATGATTTGCTCATTGTTCAGATTTATGTGGATGATATACTTTTTGGATCTTCTAATAAAAAACTTTGTGATGAGTTCTCTAAAATAATGAGTAGAGAGTTTGAGATGAGTTTGATGGGAGAGTTGTCCTACTTTTTGGAGTTTAGCATAAAACAATTGGATGATGGAACCTTTCTAAATCAAACAAAATACATTAAGGACATTTTGAAGAAGTATGAGATGGATAAAGCTAAGCCAATTAATACTCCCATGACTTCTAGTGTTCCGTTGGATAAGGACCCAAGTGGTAAGTCTGTCGATCAAAAGAAGTACAGAGGCATGGTTGGATCCTTACTTTACCTGACTGCTAGCCGACCTGATATTATGTTTAGTGTTTACCTTTGTGCTAGGTTTCAAGCTGACCCCAAGGAATCCCACCTGACTGCTATTAAGAGAATTTTTAGATATCTTTTGGGGACCTAAAGCTTAGGGATTTGGTATCCGAGGCACAGCACTTCTTTTGAGATTATTGGATTTTCTGACTCTGATTTTTCAGGATGCAAGGTGGATAGAAAAAGCACTTCAGGAACTTGTCAATTCATAGGACAATCTTTGGTCTCATGGTCTAGTATAAAGCAAAACTCTGTTGTACTTTCCACTGCTGAAGCTGAGTACATTGCTCTTGGAAGTTGTGTTGCCCAAGTCCTTTGGTTGAAACAACAGGTATTGGACTTAGGATTACCTGTAGGCACCATCTCAATCTTTTGTGACAACACTTGTGCCATATGCATCTCTAAGAATCCTATCCAACATTCAATGACTAAGCACATTGACATTAGGCATCACTTTATTAGAGATCATGTGACTAAGGGAGACATTGAGTTACAACATGTGACAACTGAAAATCAACTAGCTGACATCTTTACTAAACCACTGGCCTTCGACACCTTCAGCTCTTTAAGGACCAGATTGGGTGTGATTGACATAAATGCATGAACTTGATCTTTTACTTGCTTTCTTTTGCTTTTGTACTTTTTCATTTCTTTTATTTGCTTTTCCTTTTTGCTCTTTATTTTATTTTCTTCTTTTTGCTTTACTGTTAGTTTTTGTTTGGATTATTTTACTTTTATTTAAAAAAAAAATTCAGAATCATTGCTGAAATGATATCGTATGCCTTGTCCTTGCTTTTGAAAATTTGTAGTCAATATTTTACATCTCTTAATCTATTACATGGTAAAAATATATCATTGATTGTGTCCCTTTCTCTAACCTATTTTAGTGGCACAATTTTCTTTTCTAATCAAAAATCTATTTTAAATTAACAAATGGAGTATGCAATTAAGATCCTTTCTAAACTTGCTACAGCAAATCTATCTTGTATTTATAATGATCAAAATCTTTTTATCACAATAAGATTCCTCATTACCCTTGTCATTGGTTATTGATTCTATTTTGTGGATTATTCTTCCCTATGTTAGAGAGAGAGCTCCTATTCTCTAATATCTAGAAGAAATACTCACAACTAAGGTTGTTTTTAAAAGCTTTTGAAAGAGAATGGAGCTTGCAAAAATTAAAAAAAAAATTGGCCAATGATGCCAACAAAAGAAGCGCAATGACGCCAAAGTAAAAAAATACACAAAGTGTATCAAAAAACAAAAGATGCGCAAAGTGCCATTCAATTGACAAGTGGCATAAAATGAGCCCACCAAAAGCAAGCTCTCCTCTCCTTTCAAATCTTTTAAAACTGAGAAGATTTCATGTAACAAAGGCTTGATTTCGATTGTTTTGCGATTGTGACAAATTTACTTTGGTATATTATTCTAGAAGATATTTTTTTCTGAAACCAAGTGATGATTGGATCCTTTTTTTCTCATACCCAATTGAATTTTTAAGTTAGGTCATTGATTTCCAAAGACGTTTCTACCCTAAAAGAAAGTCCGAGCTAAGGGTAATCATGATCGGATATTATACTATTTTGTGGATTTTTATGTTGATTCATTAGCTCACAAATTTTTAAAATCAATCACATAAAATACTTCATCTTGTTCATGTCTTGGTTAAAAAAAAATTACCTTGTTTCTTGCTTTCCTCCTCCTTTTTGAGATGTTAAAAGGCGGAGTAGTAGGGTTGCATGTTAGTAGGGTTGTATGTTTGAACTTTTATTCTGAATTTTTATTTTACACTGCTATTTTTGAAATAATTGTCGGAGTGTTTTCCATCATCAAAAAGGGGAGATTGTTACAGATTTGGTTTCATGAATTATGGTTTTGATGATAGCAAATAATACGATTGCCTTTTCTCTACTGACATTTCAGGACTCAAAGATCAGACGGAAACCGAAATCAGCTTAAGACTGGGTAGATTAGGATTGAGTCAGTCTGTAATTTTCCTTTTTCCCTTTCTTGAGTCAACTGTAAATGTTTGAAGTGACTGATGTTAAGTAACCCTACACACACACTTGAGAGATTTAGAATTTCTATTTTTACTCACATCATCCCGGACGATTTTATTATCGTCCTGGACGATCGAGTTCAAAAATGAAGTTCTAATTAGGATTTCTTAGTTAAGGCAGTCATAATTAACTTATCAGCCTGGACGATGCTTGTATCTGCCAAGATTATATACTCAATACAGAAAGAAATAGCCGCCATGATCAGTTTAGTTATTCTGTATTTTTGGAAATTGGCCAGGACGATCGTGAGATCGGCCTAGACGATAAGGCATAATTATGCCTAAATTGATCCGACAATTAAGGAAGAAATTAAGGATGATTGATACGATCACATCGTCCTGGACGATCGCAGGATCGGCCATGACGATATATTCAAAAACCCTTAGTTGCTCCTGGCTGATCAGGATTGGACAGCTCGAATTCAGGGCGATGCTCTGGACGATTTTCCTCTGATTTTAACTAATCGTCCGGGTCGATCGTGAGATTGGCCTGGACGATCAAGCCAATTTTCAATCATCCATATCATCTTCAGGGCGGTGTTCTGGTCGATCGTCTGTGTTTTGAACTGATCGTACAGGACGATATTATTATCGTCCTGGACAATAAAGTCGTCAACTTGCAATTATTGAGCTCCTTTGAAGCTCTTCTACTTAAGAGCTCTTGTTCAATGTTTTTGAACATCTTTTGGCTGTTGTCTTGACCTGAGAAAACCTAAAGGAGAGAGAGAGAGGGAGAGAGAGAGAGAGAGAGGATCTTGTGAGGGGGAGTTTGTAAGGGAGTTCACAAGGGTTGCTCCAAGCATTATTCCACTTCTTCTTCCCTAGAGTCTCTTATCCTTGGAAGGGTTCGGAGAGGTAAGCTTCAGCGATTGATCGAGGTTATCTGCCTGCTTCAGGAGGAAGTAAAAGGAGTTGGGTTCTCTGCCTTGCCGGGGGTGGCAAAAAGGAGGTGTTTTGTAAGGGCTTCTCCGCCTAGCTGTGGGGGATAAAGGAGAGTCACGTTGGTAGTGCAATACTAGGAGGGCACCTCCAGGGAGTGGACGTAGGTCAAGTTGACCGAACCACTATAAACTCTTGTGTCCTTTTTACTACTTCCGCACTTTAATTTTCCGCACTTATTTTTCCGTGGTGACTTTGGTTTGTGATATTTGTTCTTGGTTTTAACCCCACCCCCCCCCCCCCCCCCCCTAACATCCCTAACGAACTTTCATTATAGAGGGAAGAAATATCACTTTTAATTCACACCTTTTCCATCTCTTACTCTTTGTATGAAGCAATTTTTCTCATGTTGATGGCAAACAAAAAAGGACATATGGTTAGTGGCTTATCTTGCCCTCAAAGACATGAGTGATTCCTATCTAATGAGAATATTGAGGAATAACTAAGATATAAGGGGGCTTCCACCATATATTCAAAAGTAGTAAGCAAAGAACCTCTAACTTATTAGGTATTAGACTTATTTGTTGGCAGAACACTTCAATTCCTAATTTCATGAACCTCTTATCTTCTAAGCTTCTCCTAGAGTTCTTTGCCAACCTCCACATAAATTATGATAGAACAATAATGTAATCATTAGTCATTAGGTGTCAAGTAGTTATCACTAACACAGGCATGTACGAACACTTGCATGATTCCAAAACCAATTTCAAACCACACAACACTACAACTAACCTACACTGTAGTTGGACTACCAAAAATATAACCCTAAGAAACATACAAATGAATCACCACCAACTACTTATTAGCACACTAGTATTAAATGCATGAGACATAATAAATATTAACCCATATTGTCAGTAGTCACCTACTTTTGTATGATCATAACATAATTAAATGTAGCATATATGTTAATCTAATACATTAAAAAAATGACTGTTAGGTAACTTAGAGCATGTAGAAAGAAGAACCTAGTGGTAAAACATATTGTAGCCTAGGTATTAAAGGCCATGTTCAATATCACCTACCCTACATCACCCAACCACCTACCCTCTAACTTCACATATAATTATTTTTCATATATATATATATATATATATATATATATATATATATATATATATATATATATATATATATATATATTATATATATATATATATATATATATATATATATATATATATAGGCGTAGACCAACACTAGGTGGGGAAGATTAAGAAGCCAAAGAAGAAGGAAAACAACATGCTCGAACCCCACATCAAACATGACAATATCCATAAGACAAGTGGAATGATAATTTTGCGACATGTCTAGCGAGATAATTAGAGGTGGGAGTAGCTGCAGCACCAACACCATCACTAAGGGGATTTCACTTGGTTCCATGAGCAATCTTTACTCCATCATGGTTATTTTAACCTAGAAACACCACCATTTGATTAGGGGCCTTCATACTACTAAATTATGTTAGTTTTAGTATTTTCTTTTTGTGTTTCAATTTATAATTATTAAAGTTTATCTATTTCTAGTCTCTTTGATATGTTGAAAGGGGGAGAGGCATATTATTTGGTTGATTGATTTTGTTTTTTGTATTTTTGTGTTGACATTGTAATGTTTTAAATGAAAATTTTATAAATTAAAAAATTTTGGTATTAATTATTGCACTATGTGTAATTTAAAATTTTTCTCTCATATTATTTCTTTAGAAAGCATAAATTGAGGAGGCAAAAAACACATTTGGATATATTATTAAATGCCTTATTTTTAAAAAAAAATTCTGAAATATAACTTTAACCAAAAATATTGTCCATCATAAGATAAAGGGAAAATATTGAACTAGGTTTATGATCATTATAGATATTATTGGTTATGTAATGAAAATTATAGTTATGTGTGACGGCCTTTCACTTTAAATTAATATTTTTAGTAAAAAGACATACAACACATGAGAAACATGATTAAGAAGAGGAATTGATTGAGCTTATAGTTGACAATATAAGGCCGTCATGGAAAAATATAACTCAAAGAAAGCAAATGTATCAAATTGTAATTTTCAATTTTTAAGTCCTTTTTTTGAACATGATTAAATTGGGCTAAAGAACTAAGCATGCTCACACACACACTATAGCACAAGAATATTAAGGGAAAAAATTTTGAACTTAATTAAATCATTTGGTTTCTAAATAAATCATATTATATAATCTATAACATATTGTATGACATTGCAATCATAATTTTTTAAAATTAGAAAATCAAATGACATTAATTGACATAAAATAAAAATTAAAATAACAAATCATATTTTGTAATTCCTATTATCCTCTATGCTTGCTATTTGAATTAAAATCACTAATTTTTTGTATTTCGAAAATAGGCAAACTCAAAATTTGAATAGTTCATACCATACAAACATGATTCATACTAGATGAAATTTAAATTATGTGTTAAATATTTGCCTATTTTAGAACCTAAAATCAAAGAGTCGGATCATAGTATATTTCATACTATATAATTTATATCAAACATGCCAAAAATACGAAGAGCTTATTTGTATGATCCTCATTCATATATAACATTTTGATGCTCTAAGTCAAAATCATAAAAAAATTGTACTATACATCCATTTCGTATAGGCCGATCAAATAGTGAATAATTATAAGGGTTTCAGGCTATTTGTACAAATCGTATAATACGATCCTTTGACCATATTCTATAATTAACAAATTTAGGGTTTCTTTTGGAACTTAAGTATAAATATCTTCTACATTGAGTTGGTTGCTTAGTAGAAGGCTTCAATTTGCCTCCATGAAGGGCATAGGCCAGAGAAAACAGTATTTATTAATCATTTGGGTTAGTCCTTCTACGCATCTCAAACAAGTAACTCATGCTAATTATAAAGTGAATTCCTATGGGCCAAATTAAGGCCAAATTCCTTTATTGCAATCAACCAACTATCCTTTTAGGCACTTGATATATCATTAAAAAATTATCTTGATCGGGCACGAATCTTGAGGAAAAATTAAGTTAGAAACTTCATAAATTAAATCAAAAATTATCCGAACTCTGATTTTAGTAAATTTATAGTTAAACTAAACGTATCTAAAATAATATCCCAATGACACCAAATTCGACCCAATCTGAGCTCAAATTGGTCCAAATCAAAGATCTGAGGAACATTTGGAAGGTTCAATCCATAATTTGGATTACCAAATTATTTCCAAATATGGCATGCTTATAGCCAAATTGAGCAGCTCTACTAAATGAATCCAACGAGCCCAAGATCATTGAATACTGATTTCATTATAATATTCAAATGATCAATAAATGGTTAATGATCAAGGGATTGAACATCGATCGTCTATTCAAACCACTCCCAATTTTGCCCTTGTTCTTCCTCTTATTTACTAGACATGCCACTGTTAGAAAACTAGAAATAGACCCCTCATTTCTCATGAGAGGGGAACCCAAGCAAGAGCAGATGAGAAAGAAGAAAAAGATGAGAAAGAAGAGACTCCTCCTAGACCACCACCGGACTTTTACGCAACAACTGACCGATGCCAGAATTAAGTAAGGAAGTAAGAAGAGTAAGAAGAAAAGGAAGAGACTCCTCCTCAACCACCATTAGACTTCCACCCGACTGCTAACTGACATCAAAATATCCCGACTATCGACTAGCGCCAAAGTTTTGCTCGATAGCCGACTGACACCAAAATTTTGCCATCCCGTCAATTGAAGCCAGATTTCTACCCGACCACTAAAAAGTTACAAGATTTCTTATCTCCATTTGTAAATGAATTTTAACTGGAAGTTGATTATTGTAATGATTATCCTTAATTTTAAGGATGAGTTAGCAACATATAATTTACGTAAATACTAATGGAATCCTTTTAAATGGGCATGTTCGTGTGGTTTTTTCCATTTTCTTGGGTTTCCACATAAAAGTTTTGGTGTTACATTTTTTCCTCTATTTGTGTGTTGGATATCCGTACAACACTGAATTGAAAATTTTCTAACTCTATCACTACGTATATTTTAGCCCGCAACAGTTTAGCACCGTTTATGGGAATCCTATCCCACCATTCTAAGTGCAGCTTCGATGGACAATAGGCATAGCAATCACATCTTGGGAGCCTTCTGATCCAACTCACACCATTCCAGGGATAAGTTTATGAATCATGGATGCCAAGTATCTAACTCTTTTTATCTTAGGGGGCAAAATGCTATTGGAGAAGGAACTTCAGAGCCTTCTCTAGAGTGACTTATCCAAAAGATGGAAGAATCTCATAACAAGATCCTTCAACTTTTGAGAGAGACTCAAAAACCAGTGCTAGCATAATAGGAAGAGATTATTCTTTATTGAGATCCATCACTAGCTGAAAATGTTCAACTCGAACATCTTCAAGCAAAGATTCCTCTTCCTCCACCAAGGAGGCATATACAATTGCATCAAGACAACAAAATTGATGATATTTTAAGTTCTACCCATCCTTCACTTCTATTACGGCAACCTCACATTCCTCTGGACTTTGCTGAAGACTTAGTTCGTTTGCACATTACAGAGCTCCCTCACAATGCCCTATGATATGAACTATAAGGATTGGTCCAAAAAGAATTCCCTATGGGAGGTGTAAGATAACCTCTTCATTAGACTTCTATGAGTCATCACCCCTAATTGAAGTCATTCTTCAGCACCCCATTCCATTAGGATTCAAACTACCAAGCATCGATTCCTACAATGATGCATCTAACCCATATGAGTATATCAATCACTATAGAACCATTATACATATCAAGTGAGCCTCAGATATGCTCCTCTGCCAGATTTTTTCTGCTACCCTCAAAGGATAAGCTAAAACATGTTTCTTTTCACTTCTAGTATGAATGATCTCTACTTTCATCAAATTGGCCAAAGTGTTCATCGAATAATTTGTTGTTAATCAAAGAATTTCTAAGGATTCTTCTCACCTTTCTAAGATCTGCTAAAATAAAGGAGAATCACTAAAATAGTATTTTTAATTATTTTCCACATAGGCTAGATAAATTCTAGGAGTAAATCCTGAATTATTGAGAGTAGTCTTTCTTGCAGACCTCCGTTCTGCTCGTTTTTCTACGTTACTCGTGCGATTCATTCATACGCCGACCTGATCTATCATGTGGAAGTGCAAATCTCAGTATATGAAGTCATAGATGCTCATAGAAAATAGTTTGAGCAAATAAATGAAAAGAGCAAAAATGCACCTGGGATGGATAATTTGTTTTCATAATGAAAGAAACAAAAGGAAGAATAGTTTACCTCTTAGGCCCCAATTGCCACGATGGGAACCTCGGCAAGAGGAGTATACACCATCCAACACATCTCAAGCAAATATATTGATGGCCATCTGAGATCATGATATTGTGAAATGGTCGAATCCTTTGAAGCCAAATATAGGAAATTAGGATTAATACTATCATTTTTATTGTAGTCATGGCCACACTATCGAAGCCTATAAGCAGCTCAAGGATAAAATTAAATGGCTTATATGCCAAGATTATCTTCAACGATTTATTAGAGATCCTCCTACTTGAGAGGAAAATCATCCTATTAGAGGGCAAAATCAACAAAAAGAGAGACAACCATTGAATAATTGTCTAATAATTAGTGAAATTGAGATAATCATAGGAGGCCCCTTATTATCGAATTATGCCTTATTAGCTATAGATGAAAATCTGACCCAAAAGAAGGCTCATATCGATCATTCTATTACTTTTGATGATTTTGATTTGAAAGGAGTAAAAACCCCTCATCAAGATCCACTTGTGATTAATGTTGGGATATGTGACAGGTTTTATAATGTCAAAGAAATTCTAGTGGATAATGGAAGCTTGGTGGATGTCTTATTTTACTTAACTTTTCTCAAAGTATGTCTCACTTGAGAAATGCTTTAGCTTGTTGCAGGTCCACTATATGGGTATGAGAATCGACCTGTATGAGTGGAGAGAATATTCAGACTCCTAGTTGTACTTGGAGGATTTTCTTGACAGACTACACACTCAATCTAGTTTATTATAGTAAAGTCAGAATTGGCTTACAATACTATCTTTGGAAGACCACTATAATCAATCTTTGAGATTATTGTCTTCATGCTTCACCTTAAAATAAAATTCCTCACCATAATAGGACTCAGTATAATATGCGGAGATCGATAAATAACACAAACCTGTATCGCGTCTAACAGTTATCCTGAATATTGAGGATTTTGATCTATGGAGTGAGGATATCCCTCATAGGGCTTCTCTCATAGAAGATCTGACTTTTGTATCCATATCAAAAGAATTAACTTCAAGGAATGTGTAGATCAGATCTCTCCTCTCAAATGAGGAGATGAAAAAAATATAGATTTTCTATATGGGAATCAGGATGTTTTTTCATGGAGTCTAGCATATATGCCAAGAATTGACCCTGAAGTGATTGTGCACTCCCTCAAAGTCAGCCCGATGTGCAAGCTAGTAATCCAAAAGAAATAAACTTTTATGCCAGATCATCAGTAAGTAATCGAGTAAGAAGTTGAAAAGCTTTTAAAGGTTGGATTTATACAGGAAGTGCACTACCCCTCTTTGTCGGTGAATGTCGTCATGGTATGAAAGCCAAGTGGAGCTTAGAGAATGTGTGTAGACTATACATATCTCAACAAAGCTTGCCCAAAAGATAGCTTTCTGCTTCCTCGTATTAACTAGTTAGCTGATACCACCTCTGGACATTAGATGTTGAGCTTTATAGATGTCTATTATGGTTATAATCAAATAAAGATAGATCCTACTAATGAGGAGGCAAAAAAAGAATTTGAATATATAAAAGGGTTATACTGCTACCTGGTGATGCCATTCAGGCTCAAAATTACTATAGTCACATATCAACACCTCATGAATAAGGTTTTTAAGGACCTTATTGGGCACTTTATAGAAAGCTCATTAAGTGGTATATAGAACAGAGGGAGTTTGATATCTACTACATGCCTATACATGATATAAAATCTCAAGTACTTTGCAGATTTTATAATTGAATACACCATCTTCGTATCTGATGAGCCATCGAGTGCTTCTCCTTCTCCCCAAAGTTGGGCGTTATATGTTGATGGAGCTTCTAGAAGTTCTAGCGTCAGGGCCAAAATTCTATTGATATCTCCACAACAAGTTACCCTAGAGTATAAGTTCCGAATTAAATTCCCTACGACGAATAACACATCAGAGTTTAAGGCCCTTATTACTAGACTGAGGCTAGCAATTGATTGTGAGGTATAGTACTTTATAGCCCATATTGATTCGTAATTGGTCACCTTTGAGATGGAAGGGGAATTTGACATCCACAATCCACAACTAGACCAGTACTGCAACATCGTAAAGTCACTCTTAGCTTATATAAAAGAGCATTAGATCATCCATGTTATCTGAGAGCAAAATACACGAGCCGATGTTTTTTTCCAAACTTTCAACATTAATGATGAGAGATGTCTACAAGAGAAGTATATCTAGGAGATCCATGTTTCAAGTATATGAGGTCCGTTGGTCATACATTCAATTGATAAACCAAGAGAGACTTCTTAGATCGATCACATCTTATCATTTTTACATGATGGAATGCTGGCTGAAGACCCTATGGCTGCAACATGACTTCAGCGATAAGCAGCAAATTTCACTATTATTGGTGATGAGTTATACAAATGCCCTTTCATTGGACCATACCTTAAATGTCTCCCATCTTCAGAAACTGATTACACACTCTAAGAAGTCCATTCATAAGTATGTAGAGAACATCTTGGAGGAAAAGCATTAACCTATAAGATCATGAGATAGGGATTCTATTGGCCTACAATAAAATATGATGTACTTGAGTTTACTCAAAAATGCAAAAACTTCAATTGAATTCTAATCTCACCCATACACTTGCTCTGGAATTTGTATCATTTTAGAGCCCCTGACCTTTCGCCCAATTAGGAATTGATATAATGATACCCTTCCTTATAGTCACTGAATATCAAAAATTCATTATACTGATTGTAGATTACTTCACCAAGTGGGTGGAGATAGAATCTCTAATAAAGATTACTGAAGCTAATGCCAAAAAGTTCCAATGAAAGAATATAATTTGTCATTTTGGCATTCTTGCAAGGGTTATCTATGACAACGAGATACAATTTATTAGGAAGATCTTTACATCTTTTGGTAAAGATTTTTATATTCAGCTAACCAACACAACTATTACCCATCCTCAAGTAAATGGGCAAACATAGGTTATAAACTAGATAATTTTGAAAGGGATGAAGACACACTTAGCGAAGGCTTGAGGACAATGGGATGAAGAACTCCTAAATGTCCTTTGAGCTTATAGAACCACCACTATAACTCCTACAGGAGAAATCTAATACAATCTCTGCTTTGGTATGGAAGCAATTATATCGGTTGATATTGAAGTCCCAAGCAATAGAGTTCAAACCTTTGACTTCAGTAACAATGAGGAGAAGCTCATAAAGAACTTAGAACTCCTCCTAGAAGCAAGATATGTATCCTCAATTTGAGTCACTACATATCATCACAGAGTTGCCAGTCACTACAACCTAAGGATGAAACCTTGATGTATCTCAATCGGGGATCTAGTTATGCATAATATCGAGACAGATGCAAAGGGCCCCCAATGCAACAAACTCTCTCCCCTATGGGAGGGTGCTTATTTGGTGGCATTTATGGTAAAGCCTGATATCTACCAACTGAAGGATGTTAATGGGAAGATGCTCCCTTAAACTTGAAATGTTGGCAACCTTCGCAAGTTTATCAGTACGTGTTGATAGTACTATTTATCTTGTGTTATATACTTTCTCCCAAGTCATTATATTGTCCTCCTATGTCTCCTTATGTATTTTCGGGCCGACCTCGTATTCATCCTTTTGAGTTGAGTGTGGTAAAACTCTTCTAGCTCCTGTATCCCTAAGTTCTACTAGGGAACTATTGTACTGTCTTATATCATGTAGTAATATGATATTTAGTCTGTTCTGTTATTATCTCCTCCTATAAATGATAAAAACCAACATAAAATTTAACCTCTTTATCCATGATTCGATAAGTACATAATTTACATTGTATCTCAATTACTGGATGATCAATCCTAGGGGGATTTGATTCAGCCTCATTCATATAGGTTAATATCATCAAGCAAATGCTTTGACTAATAATCTTAGATGGGTCAAATATCCTAAGAAGATGTCTTAAATTTCAAGTTATTGGATGATCAATCCTAGGAGGATTTGACCTGACCTCTTCCATACAGGTTAAATATTATCAAGCAAATACTTTTATTAGCAACCTCATATAGGTCAAAACATTCAAGGAGGATGTCTCTCACATTCACTCAAGTTAAAAGAGCCCACGAAAATATTTTTCATCATCCAAATTGAAATAAAACTAAATAAATTTTATATGTATATAAGAAAAAGAAAAAAAAAAGAGAACTAACAACTTCTTAATATATCACTAAACATCATATATATCATATGAAAACATCAAAATTAAATGCATGCAATCATCACTACAACATACAAAGTGTTACAACCATCAATAGAATAACAATACAAAATCTCAATCTCATCCTCCTCCTAAAGGGAAAAGGCTTTTTGCAACTTGCTCTCTACCTCATCACAATCAGAATCTAAAAAAGAGTCACCAAAAGCCTGGCTAAGTGTAAACCCCTTGATCTCATCTCTAGTCTTATGCTGTATTAGATGAATGCCCTTAAGAAAACCTCTGATGAAGCCTTCCTCTATACACTCAAACTCCAAGGCCTTCATCTGATTATGAACTTCCTGAATTTGATCCTAGACTATCATCTTGAAGGCAAAAGACTTCTTAAATTCTTTTAGAACTCTAGAAGGTGATTGTTCTAACTTGGACATGGCTTCCTTCTTAGATAAAAAACTCATGAGTCTCTTGACCTCGTTTTCAATGGCTACAATCTTCTCTTCAGTGACATGTTAATCTTTAATATACTAGTTGATTACTACCTTTGCATCTGCCAATTCAATATACAGATGGTTTATTTGTTGATTCTGTAAAGAGGCTAAAGTTGCCATAATAGCAAATTATGCCCCGTAATCTGCTAGCTGCTCCACAGCCTTCATCTCCTTGATCTTGCTATCATACTTATTTTGGTACTCTCCTTGGAGATACTTGACCTTTACAAACTAATTATTATAGTCATTTAAGGCCTTGGTCATTTCAGTTTCAAGATCCATACATTTCACCAACTTAAATAATGAAAAGTTTTATAAGGGATATATCCTTATGAGAGTGTCAAAAGAAAAAGAAATGAAGGGAGAATGGGAACTTACTAACTCCTTAGCCTGTTGACGGCCAACACATTGATGTTTCAAAATATCTTCTAAAATGTGTGACTTGGATAGAGAGACATGGTGACCTTTGTTAGTGACTGTCAAAATCTCTTCCAACCTTTTCTTCTTGGATGCCTGTGGATCACCCTCATTACATGATCATTTAGAAGGAGCTTTTGAGGGTTGGATATCTGTCTTTAGGACTTTGGTCAACTTTCTTAGCAAATGAGCATGTGATCTCCCTATCTAAGTAGATAGTCCCACCTTAAACAAATATTCTTCATCTATATATCTACTCAAATATTGTAACTCATAATGGAGAGTGTGGATATCTGGGAGATTGAATATCTTCAATAAATCCTTTACTCCAAAATGTAAGGGAATATGTAAATCCTTCAGTTTTCCCCATTTTTTTATGGAGATTCCAAACATTCAACATAAAAAAGAAATCACTAGCCCAACTCATTGATGGGTCTCAAGCATAAATATTTAGCCACTTGGATATGAAAGAAATAAGCCATTGAGTATCACCAATAAGTCTACCCATCTGAGAAAGGCACTCTAAAGACAACACTGCTCTATAATATCTAAAAAATATTGCGACCCATGACCCCGAGTTTGAGTTTTTTATGATGACAAATAATGTCGCCTGAACTACTTTTCATTGAATATCATTTATGGTTTGCTATTATCAGTGAGTACTAACATTTCAGGAAGATCACAAGCCACTCAGGACAACGAGAAGACTCAAGTCTGGTTAGATTAGGAGTATGAGTCTGACAATATAATTTATTAATTATTTTCTTTATTTTCTTGAGTATGGCCACAAATTGCATGTATGTCTAAGCAACCATGCACACACACACAGGGGGAGAGGGTTTTAAAAGTAAAAAATATAGTTTTTTCTTTCTCTGATAATCGTACTATACAAAGTTATTTTTTTCTGTACGATATTATGTTGTAAAATGATTTATGTTAATAGATTGTATCGTACGAATACTATCGTACTGTATGATGTGTTTCAAATCCAAATCTCTAGCTGTCACATTAACTTAAGTAAGTTATTCTCCATCGTTCGTACTGTACGAATAACTTCGTACTGTATGATCTATTTTAAATACTTACTTAAATTAACTCGTGATTAGTGGAATAACTCAAGGCCTAATTACTGATTGATAATCGTACTGTATGAATATGTTCGTACTATACGATGAATAGAGACGAATTCTGATCATCCTGGACGATCCCTAGTTTTTGTCTCATCGTACTGTACGATGTCTATCGTACCATATGATGAACAGAGACAACATTTGATCATCCTGAAATTCATCCTGGACGATGTCTTGATTTTGACTATTCATACTGTACGATGTGTATCATACCATACGATGAATAGAGATGACATTTGATCATTCCGGCTATCTTCCTATAGGAGCAGTAGTGTTGAGGATTGTACCGTATGATTTAGTATCGTACCATACGATTAGATTTTGAACTGTTCATACAACTTCGTACCAGGACAAAGCTTGTTTATACATGTCGTACTATATGATGTGAAATCATACTATATGATTGTAACGGGTACTTTAAAAATTTTAGGGATTTTGGAGTCCGTTTTATGTATCAAAATTGTTATGTTTTGAGAGATAGACAGAAAGAGGGGAACGTGATTAGAGAGGAAATCCTTGGGAGAGAGCTCTTGAGAAGTTTTGAGGGTTTGAGAGAGGAAGGAGAAAATGAGCTTGGTGAGGGAGAAGAGGTGTGAGGGAGATCTCACGGTTGCTCCATGCTTGCTGCATCTTGCTCCTCCTGTGGCCCGGGAAGAACTTGTGGGAGGCTCTCTAAGGAGGAGACTCTTCTACATCCGTGACCTCAAAGGTACTCTGCCTTCTGCAGGAGGGAGAAAAATGAGAAGGTTCTCTACCATCACCAGGAGGGTGAAAACAGCGCTTGGCACTTCGCCATGTCGGGTTTGTGAAAGGGAGTATTGTAAGGGCTTCTCCGCCTTGCTGAGGGGGGCAAAAAGAGAGCTATAGTTTATAGTGAAATTCCCAGAGCGGAGGACTCCACGGAATGGACGTAGGTCATGGTTTGACCGAACCACTATAAAATTCCGGTGTGCTTTTTCCTTATCGCTATTTACTTTTTCTTGCACTTAATTTTCATAATATTTACTTGGTGAAATTTGTGGAAGAAAAGGATTCTATTGTTGCACGTTGAGTTCAATTGTTTGACTTCGTAATAGTTTAAATTTTCATGTTAAAAATTTAAAAACATCCAAATAATTAGAACTCCTTCTTAGGTTTTAATTATTGGAACAAAGTTTTTACAATTCACCCCCCCCTCTTGTAGATCTATTTATTTCAATTGGTATCAGAGCCTATTTTCAAAAATAGTGTTTTAGAAAACCTTGAAAAAATGACCATGTCGTATTTTGGAAATCGTAACACCGCAGAGGGTTATTCAATAACCCGTCCACTTCTTTTTGATAACATCCCGTTTGATTTCTGGAAAATAAGAATATCTACCTTTTTGCAATCTATTAATTATCGCATGTGGATGTTAGTCAATGATGGATATATTGCACCTTTTAAAACTGTTAATGGAGTGAAAACTCCAATAACTTTTAATGAATGGAGCAATGAGGATAGTGATTTAGCCCAATTGAATGCTAAGTGTTTAAATTGCTTTTTTTGTGCATTGAAGTCTGGGGACTATATGAGAGTTTCTACCTGTGCTACTGGGAAGGAGATTTGGAATAGACTGTGCATTACATATGAAGGAATAAGTGAAGTAAAACAGTCTAGGCTTAACATTCTATTGCATGATTATGAACTCTTTCGTATGAAACCTAGTGAAACAATATCTGACATGTACACTAGGTTCACCCAAATCGTGATATCCTTGCATGCATTAGGTAGAGAGATTTCAAATTCTAAGAAAGTTAATAAGATTCTAAGATGCTTATCTAGTTCCTATAATGCTAAGATAACTGCTATCTCTGAATCTAAAGATCTTAATATTTATTCTATTGATAATCTCCTTAGGTCACTCATTGCATACGAGTAAGGGGTGAGTCAAAGACAAAGTGATACAAGTGAAAAGAAGAAGGAGCGAATGGTGGCACAAAAAGAAAACAATTCAGAAAGTAACAGCTCTACAGGGGAGGAAGAAGATGATATAGAATTGATGACCCGACAGTTCAAGAACTTCTTAAAGAAAAAACAAAGGCGTCATCAGAACGGCTAGAATAAAGGTAAAAGCTCTAAGTTTAATAAAGTTTCATCTGACACAATCTGTTTTAAGTGCAGGAAGCCAGGTCACCTTCGTGCTGATTGCCCCAACTTAAAGAGCCAACCTGCTAAGGAAAAGAGCAAGAACAAACCCAAGTATAAGAAAGGAAAAATGAAGACACAAAAAGTTTTTTGGGCCGACTCTGCCTCAGAATCATCAAAAGAAGAAGTAGAGGATGAGGTAACAAATTTGTGTCTAATGGCTAATTATAATCTTGATCAATCAGATCAAGATAAGGTATGCCAGCTCTCATATGAAGACTTATTACTTATTTCTGAAAAAATTCATGACTCGTATAGGAAATTGAAAAAGAAGCATGCTAGCCTTAATATTGAATTTAGTAGTTTATAAACTGAGCATGCTAACTTAGTCAAAGAAAATTCTGATTTAGATAAAGATCATATATAACTTCTTGATGAGTATGATGCATTAAATAAGAACCATATTGAACTAACTGAAATGCATGAAACCTTGAAAACCACTCATGTTGAACTAGAAGAGGCTTTTTCATAGACTAGACAAACTTGTATTAGAAGTAGATCACAGTGAGCATTTGTTAAAAATAGAAGTTCATGGATTAACATATGAAAACAACACTTTTCAAGAAAGAATCAAAGAACTAGAAAAAGAAATTGCATCACTCACATTAGCCCAACCTAGTCAACCCCCAACACAGCATGCATCACACAACTTTAGGAAGAGGCATCACCACCCACATAGGTTAGTGAATCCATTTCCTAGTGTTAGGTGCTTCTCTTGTGGCATGCTAGGTCACATAGCCCGTACTTGTACAATTCACCGTATGACACACTTAGTATGGAGACCTAAAGTGCATCCATCACAGCATAGCATGCATACATCTCATTCATGCAAGCATAAGGAGGAACCTTAACTCACTTGGGTTCCCAAATCTAATCCTTGAATGAAATTATAGGGATGCTCTCACAAAAGACCTAGTGAGAGCATGTGGTACCTAGATAGTGGCTGCTTGCGACACATGACTGGAGATATGAAGAAGTTTATTCTACTGGAGACCAGAAATGGAGGCAAAGTAACATTGGGAGACAACACTACTAGGAAAGTGATAGACTCATGTATTGTTGGTAATGCTAAGAATTTTTTAATTGAAAATGTCTTATTAGTTGATGGTTTGAAGCATAATTTACTTAGCATTAGTCAATTGTGTGACAAAGATTTTGATATTAAATTTCTGTCTGACAAATGCTTGATTAGTTTAAATGATAAACTAGTTTTAGAAGAAAAATGAATGAACAATGTTTATATGTTAGACATTGATTGCATTGATAGTTCAAATTCATTTTGATTGAAAATAATAGTTGATGACTCATGGCTATGGCATAGGAGACTATGCCATGCTAGTATGAAAACACTTAGAAATATCACTCAGAAAAATCTAGTTAGAGGCGTATCTAAGTTAGATTTTACTAAGGATCACTTATATGATGCTTGCCAACTAGGAAAACAAGTCAAATCATCCATTCATTCAATTATAGATGTGATCACCTCTAGGCCATTAGAAATCCTACACATAGACTTATTTGGACCCGTTAGTACAACCAGCCTAGGTGGAAAAAATTATGGATTTGTGATTGTAGATGACTTCACTAGGTTCACTTGGGTAAGATTAATAGCACATAAGAATGAGTCTTTTGAGGAATTTAAGGTATTCTTCACTTTGATTCAACAAAAATTAGGTTGTGAAATCTCAACAATCCATAGCGATCATAGTGGAGAGTTTCAAAATGATAGATTTGAATCATTATGTCAAGAGATAGGAATAGAACACAATTTCTCAGCCCCTAGAACACCTCAGCAAAATGGTATAGCAGAAAGGAAGAATAGAACTTTGGTAGAAGCTGCTAGGGCAATGTTAGCAGAGTACACCCTTCCTAAATACTTTTGGGCATAAACAGTCAACACAGTGTGTTATGTTTTAAATAAGGTAAACATTAGATCTAAGCTGAATAAAACTCCTTATTAACTCCTTAAGGGTAGGACACTGAACCTTTCACACTTATATGTCTTTGGGTGCAAGTGCTTCATCTTGAATAATTGCAAACATCACTTAGGAAAATTCGATCCCAAGTCTGATGAGGGTGTCTTCTTAGTTTATTCTTCTGTAGGTAAGGCCTATAGAATCTTTAATAAGAGAACCCTAGTAGTAGAAGAGTCCACCTATATAGTATTTGATGAATCAGATAAGCCCTCTGAATATAAAATTAAAAATGATGAAATAGATGCAATTCAAGGAGTAGAGACTATGACCTTAGGAGAAAGGGTAAAACCTCAGGAAGATTTGCCTAGAGAATGGAGATATTCTTCTAGTCATCCTAAATATTTAATTTTAGGAGACCCTTCAGAAGGTGTAAGAACTAGGCATGGACTTAGAAAAGAGGTTAGTCATTCAGCATTCATCTCTATGATAGAACTTACAAGTATAGATCAAGCCTTAGGAGATGAATTTTGGATTCTAGCAATGCAAGAAGAGCTGGACCAATTCACTAGGAATGACTTTTGGGAGTTAGTTAAGAGACCTAAAGAACAAAGTGTTGTTGGGACAAAATAGGTCTTCAAAAATAAGGTGAATGATTCAAGAATAGTAATAAGAAATAAAGCTAGATTAGTAGCTAAGGGGTACAACCAAATTGAGGGAATAGACTTTGAAGAAACCTTTGCCCCTGTTGCTAGACTAGAAACCATAAGAGTGCTCTTAGCTTTTGCTTGTTTCAAGAACTTCAAATTATATTAAATGGATGTAAAGAGTGCTTTTTTTAATGGGATAATTAAGGAAGATGTCTATGTTGAGTAACCCCCCTGATTTGAAAGTTCACAATTTTAAACCATGTATTCAAATTAAAAAAGGCACTTTATGGATTAAAGCAAGCACCTAGAGCATGGTACGAAAGACTTAGCTCATTCATATTGGATAGAGGATTTGAAAAGGGTAGTGTAGATACTACACTCTTCTTACAAAAGATCAAAAATGAAATTCTCATTAGTCAAATATATGTAGATGACATCCTATTTGGATCTTCAGATAAAAACTTGTGTGATGAATTCTCAAAAATAATGCGTAATGAGTTTGAAATGATCATGATGGGAGAACTTAATTACTTTCTTGGCTTTAGTATAAAACAAATGGATAATGGAACTTTCTTAGCCAAACAAAGTATATTAAGGATATTTTGAAAAAAAATATGAAATGGATAGTGCTAAACCCATGAACACTCCAATGAGCTCAACAATCCAATTAGACAAAGATCCTAGTGGAAAATTAGTAGATCAGAAAAAATATATATGAATGATTGGATCCCTTCTTTACCTGACTGCCAGTAAACCGGACATAATGTTTAGTGTGTGCCTCTGTGCCCGTTTTCAAACAGATCCTAAAGAGTCTCACTTAACTGCGGTCAAAAAAATCCTTAGATATCTACTAGGCACCCCGGACTTAGGAATTTGGTATCCTAGGCACAGTACTTCCTTTGAAATCTTAGGGTACTCGGATTCTGATTTTGCTGGATGTAGGATAGATAGAAAAAGCACCTCTGGTACCTGCCAATTCATAGGACAATCTTTAGTTTCTTGGTCCAGTAGGAAGCAAAACTCAGTAGCCCTTTCCACGGCCGAGGAAGAATATATTGCAGTAGGAAGTTACGTTGCACAAGTACTATGGTTGAAATAATAAATTCTTCATCTTGGCCTACCTGTAGGAACTATCTCAATCATGTGTGACAATACAAGTGCAATTTGCATCTCTAAGAACCCAATTCAGCACTCTCAAACGAAACACATAGACATTAGACACCATTTCATAAGAGATCATGTTGCTAAGGGAGATATAGATTTCCATCACATCGATACAGGAGATCAATTAGCTGACATATTCATAAAACCACTAGCGTTCGACACCTTTAGCACCTTGAGGACTAGAGTAGGTGTTATAGACATTAATGCATAAAAAAATCTCTCTTCTAAGGTTGTTCCTGATCATCACACACTCACTACGCGAAACCACAAAATTTTGACATTTTATTATCGTACTGTACGATCTACTATCGTACTATATGATATACCTAAATCTACACAGCACAACCCATAGGCAAATTTCTCCTCTGTTGATCATACTGCATGCTCTACATCGTACTGTACGATAAACCTGGTAGGCATTCAATCCGTCTGGTACAACATTATTGACCATCATACTGTATGATACCTCCTTGTCGTACTGTATGATCCACATCAACAAATAGATTGGGATGAATTAACTCGAGTTGGTACGATATTATTGGTATTCATACTGTATGATACCTCCACTTAGTACTGTATGATCCACCTCAGCAAAATGGATAAGAACGAGTTAAAGGTGACTGGTACAATATAAATATAGTTCGTACTATATGCTCCACCTGTTCGTACAGTACAAAACTTTTTGTCAAAGGTCGTACCGATGCCGCTCGAGACGATCGAAATCCTTCTGATCGTACGGTACGATACCAGTCGTACTGTACGAGTTGACCACCTTTTCCTGAAATGACCCGTTAGAATATTTATTACCAATCATACTGTACGATGTTGGAAAAATTCTATCAATTTGCCTCACTTGCAGCTCACTTCACTCACACCTGTTCCTTCTCACCTTTCACTCAGCCTCTACACGATGTCTAGTTCCAGCAAGAGGAGTCATTTGGCAGCGGGAAGTTCGCCTTCCTCTAGCCGTCACAGCGCTCGGTTCCTGAGTGCTAAAAATGAGGAAGCTTACCGTAAGTATAAAGCTTGCAAAATTATACCTTCCAAAATGCTCAATCAGTCTGCCTTGAATTTCGAGGTAATGAACCTATTTGCTTCCACCACCTTTCAGTTCCTCCTCACTCTGGCCTTCCCCTACAACTCTGAACTTCTTTTGGAATTTCTAGCAAATCTAACCTATACCGCCGACAGCACAACTTTCCACTCATTTGTTTGTTGTCAAAACATAGAGATCACCAGAGCCGACATCGCCCATTATATTGGGCTATCCACTGTAGGTCCTAGGGTTCGTTCCTTTCTTACAAATGAATTTGATTAGAGTGAGATTAATCAAGTCCTTAGGAACATCACATTCTATCAATACCAGCCTCTCGTCCAATCACTAAATCGAAATGCCAGAATTATTCAACATGTCCTTAGAACCTCTATAATACCCAAAGCTGGCGACCGGATCAACATGACCCCGATTTTATCTGTCACTACCTACAATATCATGTACAACACCAAATTTGACGAGGCCAATTTGATTATTAATTACATTCTCCATATGACTTTCGTTCACCTCCCTACTACTCGCCGAAAACAAAATCTAGCTCTTTGTCACCTTATAGGATACATCCTTCAGAATAAATACCAACTAACCTATCCTGGTGAACCCGATAATCTTCCAATCTTTTATACGGATGCCTCTTTCCGTATTCTTTTCCATCGGGGATAAGAGCTTGAAGAACCTGTCTTTGATGAAGAAGAAGGAGAAGATGCCCCCGCAGCAGCTCCAGCTTGACCATGACGACATGCAGCACCCCGAGCTCCTGCACCAGCTTATCCTCACGACGATTTGGTCGAACGCTTTGACCAACTTTAGACTCATCTTGATGCGCACATCCATGAGCAACATCAGCAATACGAGACCGATATGCAAGGGTTTGGGGAACATTTCATCGTGATCGATCAACGATTTGATATAATCCTTTAATATTTTCAGCCAAACCCACCTCCACCTCCAAGTGATCAGGATCCTTCCCTTTGAAGTGTATGTGTTGTAGTATCTCTTTCTTAGTGTTGTTTGCTTCTCTTTTTGGTGCTGTCAAAAGAGGGAGAAGGTTGTTGTAGTTTGTTTGTTCTTATGTTTCCCTATGGTTAAATATAATGCATTTTCTTTTATTTCATACTGCATTTTTCTTTTTAGTGCTTTTCTTGTTCTTATGTTTAAATTCAAAAAAAAAATGCCGTTCAAATTTGCTTACAACAAACATTATTTGACATCATTAAAAGGGGGAGATTGTTGCGACCCATGACCCCGAGTTTGAGTTTTTTATGATGATAAATAATGTCGCATGAACTACTTTTCATTGAATATCATTTATGGTTTGCTATTGTGAGCGAGTACTAACATTTCAGGAAGATCATAAGCCACTCAGGACAACGGGAAGACTCAAGTCTGGTTAGATTAGAAGTATGAGTCTAACAATGTAATTTGTTATTTATTTTTTTTATTTTCTTGAGTCTTGCCACAAATTGCATGTAAGTCTGAGCAACCATGCACACAACATGGGGAGAGGGTTTTAAAAGTAAAAAATATAGTTTTTTCTTTCTCTGATAATCATACTGTATGAAGTTATTTTGTACTGTACGATATTATGTTGTAAAACGATTTCTGTGAATAAATCGTACCGTACGAATACTATCATACTGTACGATATGTTTCAAATCCAAAACCCTAGCCGTCGCATTAACTTAAGTAAGTTATTCTCTATCGTTCGTACTATACGAATAACTTCGTGCTATACGATCTACTTTAAATACTTACTTAAATTAACCTGTGATTAGTGGAATAAATCAAGGCATAATTATTGATTGATAATCATACTGTACGAATTCGTTCGTACTATACGATGAATAGAGGTAAATTCTGATCGTCCCGGAGATCGTCCTGGGTGATCCATAGTTTTTGTCTCATCGTACTGTACGATGTCTATCGTACCATACGATGAACAGAGACGATATTTGATCGACCAAGAATTTACCCTGGACGATGCCTTGATTTTGACCATTCGTACTATACGATGTGTATCATACCATACAATGAACAGAGACGACATTTGATCGTCCCGGCTATCGTCCTATACGAGTAGTAGTGTTGAGGATCGTACCGTACGATTTAGTATAGTACCATACGATTAGATTTTGAACTGTTCGTACAACTTCTTACCAGGACGAAGCCTGTTTATACATGTCGTATTGTACGATGTGAAATCGTACTGTACGATTGTGACGGCTAGTTTGAAATTTTCAAGGATTTTGGAACCCGTTTTATGTGTTAAAATTATTATATTTTGAGAGATAGAGAGAAAGAAGGGAACGTGATTAGAGAGCAAATCCTTGGGAGAGAGCTCTTGAGAAGTTTTGAGGGTTTGAGAGAGGAAAGAGAAGTTGAGCTTGGTGAGGGAGAAGAGGTGTGAGGGAGATCACACGGTTGCTCCATGCTTACTGCATCTTGCTCATCCTGTGGCCCGGGAAGAACTTGTGGGAGGCTCTCTGAGGAGGAGACTCTTCTACATCCATGAACTCAAAGGTACTCTACCTTGTCCAGAAGGGAGAAAAATAAGAAGGTTATCTACATTCACCAGGAGGGTGAAAATAGCGCTTGGCACTCCGCCACCCCGGGTTGGTGAAAGGGAGTATTGTAAGGGCTTCTCTGCCTTGCCGAGGGCGGCAAAAAGAGAGCTATAGTTTGTAGTGAAATTCCCGGAATGGAGGACTCTTGGGAGTGGACGTAGGTCATGGTTTGACCGAACCACTATAAAATTCCAGTGTGCTTTTTCCTTATCGCTATTTACTTTTACTTGCACTTAATTTTCATAATATTTGCTTGGTGAAATTTGTGGAAGAAAAGGATTCTATTGTTGCACGTTGAGTTCAATTGTTTGACTTCGTAATAGTTTAAATTTTCATGTTAAAAATTTAAAAACATCAAAAAAATTAGAACTCCTGCTTAGGTTTTAATTATTAGAACAAATTTTTTACAATTCACCCCCCCCCCCCCTTTTGTAGATCTATTTATTTCAAAAAACATAATCAATCCCATTATAATCGACATGGATCTATAAGAAAGTTGGGACAAACTTACTCCACTTTTTGTTAAAATGTCAATCAGCTCTAGAGGAGGGGCAATTGTTCGTACACCATAAAAATCCTAGAGGAGGGGAATAGTCACGAATGAATCTTTTTGGCATTTTCATCATAAGATCATTAGTGAAGTGAAATCTCTTCCTATAAATGATCAAGGAATTACCACTTATGGTGGATATGACATCATCAGCTTTGACTACTTTCTGAGTCTTCTTTAAACCCTCATATCTGGCACCAGGGCGATCTCCTTTGGCTTGGGGGATTTTGGTGGAGGTTATATCACCCATTTAAACTTCTACACTGAAGAGGGGCACTAAATTTGAGTAGGGGATGTCACGTACCAAAAGCAGTGGAATGCCTCTAGAGTAAGAAGAAGAATGAGGGAGAAAGAAAAAGAAAGACTGCAAAAATTATAACATCTACACAAGGAGATGAGCATTGAATTTAAGTAGGGGATGCCACCTACTAGAAATAGTAGAATACTTCAACTATAAAGAAAATTAGAATGAGAGGAAAAATGAGAAGGAAAGACAAAAAATTATAAGTTCTACATAAAGAGAGGGGCACCGAATTTAAGTAGGGGATATCACCTATTAAAAAAAATAGAATGCCTCAATTGTAAGAAAGTTAGAAGAAGGGAAGAAGGGAGAAGAAGAAGAGGTGCAAACTTTTCATTACCCCAGGGGGGTATTTATAGGACGAAAATGGGGGGAAATTATTTGAAAAGGGGAGGGGGATTTTGAAAAAAGGGGGAAAAGGCTTCTAGATGCTTTTTAAATTTTCTTGAATTTTTTTTGAAATTTTTTAAGCCCATAAATGAAAATTTTTGTAATTAAAAAAGTATATATATATATATATATATATATAAGGGGCGGCCTCCTTTTAAAAAAAATTTGGCAGGGGCAAAAAAAAAGTAAAAAAAAAATCTCAAAGCAGCTGGTTACAACCGGCTGCACTGTACCGTTCGCCCCAAGTGGCGCACGATTACGCCGCAGGCTCATTTTTTGGCCCGAACAGTCCAAATTGGACGTTTTTAGGATCCCCAAAACCATTTTTTGACATTATAGACTTAATTTTGGCACTTTCGAAACTGAACAAAGATTTTATGATCAAGTTTAAGCAAATTTATATTTTTTGGAACTGAATATTTCAACATTTTTTGCAATTCGATCAATTTAAAATGTTGTAATATATGTTTTTGGACTCTGTCAGCTTTGATGTTTGAAAATAGGGGGCAGCTGATAATCATCAAAAAATTATCTTGATTGGACACAAATCTTGAGGAAAAATCAAGTTGGAAACTTAAAAAATTAAATCAGAAACGATATGAACTCTGATTTCAATAAAATTATAATCGAACTGAACATCTCAGAAATACAAACCCAACGACACCAAATTTGACCAAATCCGAGCTCAAATGGGTCCAAATCAAAGAGTCGAAGCACATTTGGAAGGTTCAATCCATAATTTGGAGCCGGATTGAAGCCGGATTTCCGCTCGACCACCAGAACGTCGCCAGATTTTCAATTTCTGTTTGTAACTGAATTTCAACCTAAGAGTTGATTATTATAATCTGATCGTTCTCAATTTTAAGGACGGGTCAGCCACTTGTAATCTAAATAAACACTAGTGGAATCCTTTTAAATGGGCATGGCCCTGTGATTTTTCTCATTTCCTAGGTTTTCATGTAAAAACTATGGTGTTACATTTTTTCATCTTTTTTTTTTTTTTTGAATAAAAAGCTGAAGCTAGCATAAACTGTTTGTGTGCTGGATATCCGTACAACACAGAGACAAAAATTTTCTAGCTCTATCGCCACGTATATTCTAGCCCGCAATAGCACTTATGAAGGTATATGCAAGGGTATATGAGTGAAAATATATACAAAATTATGAAGAAAAATAATCTTTCTTTAATATGAAAAATATTCAAAATTGTTTTTATAATGAGATAATATATGTGTTTCATTGTATTTTAAGGCAAAAAATGAGCCGAAAATAGGTCAAACTTGTGAAAGATATATAAATATATCGCTAACTAGTTTAAAGTAGTTGTGACAAGATTCAAGAGTTTCCAATTATTATAGATTTATATCAATAATTATTCTTAAGTCTATACATTTTTGTACTATTATGAAGATACTATAAAGAAAATTCAAATAATATTACCCAGCTTATTCTTTTTATACATAATATAATTATGAACCCTGAGATATTTACTAAAATAAATAAAAATTAGAATGATAAAATAATTTAGAGTCAAAGTCTATAATATATAATTTAATTTTTTTTTAATATTAACATTTGTCATTTGATGTTATTAGAGAATAAAGTGATACTTATGTTAAATTTTTTTAAATCAGTTCTATGAAGAATGAAGATATTTATAAGGATTTATTTCTTATATAAGAGAATATCAGGAAGGGTTATGGATAAATTTATAAAATTGCAATTAGATTGATGATATGGTATGAGGATTATTGAGAGCATAAAATTATGAAAATCCAAGGCACTAAATTTATGATCTTTTAGCGAGAATAATAGGAAAAATAGCAGACATAGAAATGGGGAAATTAGTATTAATTAACAACCTTATTATTTCTTTTTAAAACGTGAGATTAAAGCTCTTTTCGGTGTATAATTATATAATTTTTAATTCCAAATTTAAGAGGACTGAATATTCCCACTAAACTTTTTTGATATCTAATAAATATGCTTTTAAATTTTAAGGATTCAGTGATAGATCCGCCGCTGTGGCCTTTCCTACTAATAATATTAAGTTTAAGAATATATTGAAGATATAGTTTCTTAATAAGAAAGGATTGCCCGTTTGTATGCAAATTAAAGGCAGAAATAAAAGCGAGCGTCGCCTTTTCATCGGTCATCGTTCTTTAAGTCCTGAGTTGCCCGGC
Organism: Dendrobium nobile; assembly: GCA_022539455.1. NCBI lineage: Eukaryota > Viridiplantae > Streptophyta > Magnoliopsida > Asparagales > Orchidaceae > Dendrobium > Dendrobium nobile. The sequence continues at coordinate 18,994,966 of CM039721.1, read as the reverse complement.
CCTTCGATTCCACTCCAGTCTCCTTCAGGAGCGAGAATCGCAAGAGATCGGGATCGTGAGAGGAGAACAAAGCCTGCTATGGAGGAGATCTTCCTTAGCATCGCATCGATGCGGTCTACAGCCGCGCTTCGGTTCTCTTCGGCGGCGTCGCCGGTAGAGGTCACGCCCTCCTGGGTTCCTTCCCCGCCGTTGACTCCTGCACCGGACGAGACGTCCCCCGTAGACGAGGAGATGAAGGACGCATTGGATCAAGTGCAATGCATTATTGGCTACTCATTCAATGATTTGTCTCTTCTCGAGGAGGCCCTAACCCACTCCTCCTACCCCTTTCGCGCTTCTTACCAGCGGCTTGAGTTCGTCGGTGATGCCGTGCTTAACCTTGCATTCACTAATTTCGTCTATTTAACGAACCCTTCAGTCGGTCCCGGCTCTCTCTCGGTCCTCCGCGCCGCAAATATCTCCACGGAAAAACTTGCTCGCGTCGCCATTCGTCATGATTTTTACCGCTATCTCCGTAGACACTCTCCCATACTTGATTCAATGGTGTCAATTTATTGCTCATTCTCATTCTAATTTGTTTAATATGTGAATTTCTATCCGTGAGTTGTAAAGTTTGAATTTTTCGTTTTTCCAGGTGCAGGAATTCACTGAAGCAGTTAGCAAAGAAAGAGAGGAGGACTATACCGGCATTTCTTACGGGGGGAGCATGGTAAAAGCTCCAAAGGTTTTGGCAGATATGGTAGAATCTATTGCTGCCGCCATCTACGTAGATTGTAGCTTCAATCTAGTTGCGTTCTGGAAGGTAGATTTTTTCTATCTTTCTGGATATTTTGATTGATTTTCTCTTGTTTAAATTTCCTATCGGTTTCCACCTGCCTACCTTTTGTGGTTACTTAATGTTTTCCCATATATTTTTTTTCAAATCATGATTCTTCAGGGGGAAAAAAAAACATTTTCACTGTTTAGTGTAAAGAGTTTGAAATTTGCTTTTTTATGATTACACCAATAGGTTTTTAGGGGAATTTTAGAGCCAATCATTACTGTGGAAACTCCAAACCAGCAGCCCGTGTCACACATCTATGAACTATGTCAAAAGCAAGGAATGAGTATCGAGTTTAAGAATTGGAAGAAAGATAATATGAACATAACTAATGTTTACGTTGATGGGGAGCTTCTTGGTGTTGGGTCCTCTGAGCAGAAGCCTATTGCAAAGCTCAATGCTGCTAGAGATGCACTGCAGAAGATGTGCCATGATGAGGTTGACCGCATGGAAATTATAAAGTGTTCTTCACAGACCAGTAAAACATCTGAAGATGTGGTTATGTCTAGACAGATAAATGGTGGGCTTGTCACGAACAAGGCTAATGCAAATGGAGGAGAGGAAGTAGATGGTTCCAAGCAGAGGCTTCATGAACTATGCTCTAAGAAGCGTTGGCAAAAGCCAATTTATAGGTATGTGATTCTTCTTTTTAGTCTTCTTAATAACTTTGCAGCTTTGCTTGATTACATTGTTTAATAATTGGTTGCACTAGGTGTTGGATCTAAATGTGTTTATGAATGACATCATATTTTACTCGCAAGCAATCCTAAGATACAAGAACCTGAAAATTTAGACTAAATATGGACAAGAAATGAGAGGATCTTGAGAATCTAGGAAAATACTTAAAAATCTAAAAAATGCTCTGATAAATCAATAATACTTTGAAAGATCTAAAATGTGCCTCTTTATCCTTTAGTTATAGTGATTCATGAGCTATTACGATTGCTACATAAAAAAAAAGTTAAAAAGATACGTTAGTAGTTGTGTCCCATTGCACATCGTACATGACTTGTCGTGGCCTGGTAGGAACCCATCCGTCTCTTCATGTTTGTCTTGGTCCTTGGTTTCATTGTGAGTCCCCTAGGTGAGTCTTCACAAGTGAATTGGTATGACGAGTCTTCTAAGCGGGTTGGTAAGTCAGTATGGTGAATTTTCGTGGTGCACTGGTGAGTATTGAGGTGCCGTTTCAAGGTTGCTAAATGCAAGGGGAGACTTCCTTTAGATCATGATAATCGTGTGTGCAGAGAGATGGAGTTTTAAAGATAAAACCTTTACATCTTGAGATGCTCTTTCCCTACTCTCTATGGATGCCCCCTTTGGATGGATTAAAGACAATGTGGATGGGGTTCTTCTTCGACCCCATACTGCAGGGTTGGGAGCCATAATCTGAAATGATTGTGGTCACCTTTTAAAGGCAGCAGTGAACATCATTTTAAAAATATGGATAGCACGCAAGTGGAGCTCCATGCCATTCCCTTCCTTAAGTAAGTCCTCCAACCTTAGATATATGATGCCAAGGGCTTCATTATTAAAGGAGACAACAAAAGTGTGATTAATCATACTGTAGCTGCGTGAATAAAATTTTTGGGCTAAGCAACTAGAACACTCTATTGACCTTGGATTCCTTTACAACTTTACCAAGTGATATTTCACTGCATACACAAAGAATGTAACATAGTGATAGGTTTTTGTGCTAAACAGAAACGTGCTTTAAATTGTAGCTTTAGTTGGAATGATGCTCTTATAGGCAATCTTCCCTATTCCATTTTGTCTTTGTTGAGGGAAGATAGTGATAGACATATATATGCTTGATTGTATTTTTTCCTATTTTTCCTTTTTGGTTATAGTATTACTAAATGCAACTCTTCAAGGGATGCTCATTCCCTTGTTGACCTCCACATCAGATAAAGGAAATAAAAAAAATGGCTTGAAATCATACCTCTGCATCGCCCCATGCCCATATCCTGCACCAAATCCCGCAGATATCCCACCTCCTGCTACAGCACCATTCCCTGCAGACGGTGCCGACCGATCCTCTCACGCGTGCGTGAATCTTTCCACGATTTGCCCTCTACGCTTGTCTTTAAAAGTCGACTGGATGGAGGCTTACGAGGATGCTACCTTCGACTCCATAAACGTGAAAGCTCTTCTCTGTTCACTGAAATCTCTCTCCCGTCGTTGCTTTCGATCCCACGACCTCATCTCCTCTCCTCCCCAAAATCCCGCAAGCCCTTCTATCCCTCTCGTCACTGCTACCTCACGAATCTCGTCGCCCTTCCTCTGTCAAAACCCCCAGCAGCCACGATCTCTACCCCTATCCTCCGATCCACACAGCAAACGCAAACAGCGATCCATCCCGACCTCTCAATTATCTTCTTTTCTTCGGTCCACACATAGAGAGAGAGAGAGAGAAATCTTTACCTCAACCGATCTCTTCCCTTGCTAGCCAACTCCATCTCCTCCGACGACTTCCCCTTTTGCCCGATCTGGAGTAGCGACAGGAGCTCCCTGTAAAGGTAACTCTCTCTGTTTCGAGCGTTTCTCCGGCCAAATCCCGTATATCCGCCGAGCCAGAGAAATAGAAGAGGGGGGGTATATTTTATTATTATTATTATTATTATTATTATTTATTTAAGTTATAATCAATTAGTTTGAATTATGAATTAATATTAATTAATTAAATTTAATTACAATTAATTATGTTAATTATAATTAATATTTAATTAATCATAATTAACTAAAGTTAATTATATTTAATTGATTTTAATTATGATTATTAATCAATTAATTATGAATTAATTTTAATTAATTATTTTTAAATAATAATTAATTATTATTAATCATAATTAATTTAATTATGTTTAATTATGTTAATAATTAATTATTAGTTAATTATATATTAATTATAATTAATTAAAACCTAATTCATTCTAATTTATTATTATTAAAAATAAATAATTATAATTAATAATAATAATAAAAGGACCTCTTACCTCGGCTTGCGTGTCGAGCCGGTAGACCGCCTATACACACTTTTCTCTAGCGTGATGGGAAGGGAACCCGGCACGACACCTACGACGAGGTAAGTGAGCGACCCCTCGGTTCCAAATCTTGTTCTCGACGTTTGTGTCGAGCCAGCAAACCGCCTATACACGCTTTTCTCTAGCGTGGTGGGATGGGAACCCGGTGCGGCGCCTACGACGAGAACGGGATATTCATAAGTACCCGCTCGCGGGGAAACAACTGCTTTTCTTGCAACAGGTATCGAAGACCCATACACGCCTTTCTCTAGCGTGGTAGGGGAGCGATGATTACACGGCCGCGGTGTCCTCATACGAGAGCACCTATCGTACACGCTTTTCTCTAGCGTGACGGGAGGCCCAGTTTTCCGTAGTTTTCCCCTAAACGGGAGAGATGCCGGAAGGCTGCCAAAATTTCGGATGAAGAGATAACTGTACTCGGACCTGTTTTGAACTAAAAAAAAACAAGAACTCAAATTGATCTCAAATGAGCTAAGTTTGAATCATTTGCAATGGAAGTCAAACTCTAATGAACTAAATATTGTGGATATAAACTCAATTTGAACTCAAACAAAGAGCTAGATAGCTTGAATTCAAATGAACTTGGTAAAAGGACATTTCTTGAACTTGAATGAACAACAAAGACCACATGGGACTTTGATTTGGACTCAAGCCAGAACTTGATTTGGACCAAAGCAAACTTGGACTTGATTGGGATATTAAATGAATGAAACTCAAGCAAAATGAACTCAAACTCAAAATAGACTCATACTCAAATGGGCATTGAATAAACGATTAATTTGAAACAAAAGCCTCTCATTTAAAATGAGATTCATAAATTGTAAAAAAGAAAATGATGATGATGAAATGAAAGGCAAGTAAATGATAGTTTATATGTATAAGTTAACTACAAGCTTTGATATGAAACTTGGGAGCAACAACAATCAGCTTGTGACAAGCATCTCGAATGGAGTAAGATGTTGATGACTATGGTACCAAGCTTATCATACATATTGACTATCTTTCAAGTAGAGAAGAATTATATCAAAGAGAAGCAATAAAGACTGGTCATGATACCAATTGCCAAAAGATCCCTCTGACAAATGACTTGAAAGACATGTCTTCTAAGGAGGCCTCTGATAATGCATCACCTCTTTCAGCTCCTATGACATGGCTTAGGAAATGCTCAGAAGATATGTTCAAGTTCTCTCTCCAGAATAAGTAACTAATATTATATTCCAAGGAGGTGTTGGTGGTAGACTATCAATCAGTTCGCGACATTATCATGAAAATATTGAAGATGCACATAACTTGCAATCTAAAAGAAATAATGAAGAGTTGTAATTTGATCGGCGAGGACTTGAATTAAAGCTAAACCAGAAGAACTTGATTCAAGCCTGACTTGAATAATTGACTTGGATGGACTACAAGGGACATGTAGAGAAAGTCATCCAAACACAATCAATTTGTAAGCAAGAATCAAATAAAATGCAATCAAATAGCAAGAGGGATTTGTGATATCAAATTGTTAATTGATAATCATGATTACTCAATCAAGATCAGATGGAGGATATATATTCAATAGAGTACACAAGATGAGCATCAGACCCTCAAATGATAATATAATCACAAATGAATGTGTCATATTCATCCAAATGAGAATCACCGTTGGAGCAAGGAATGATAAAATTAAAGTGGCCCAAGCTCTTTGATCAAATTGGTATCTACAAGCAATAACCAATCAACGTCATAAAAGAGGCATCATATAAAAGAACTATCACAAATCTTGTCTATCTACGAATGACAGCAGTAGATGTACAGAAGATCCTTCATACAAAGAATAATTCTCCTACAATCAATGTTAACTTGCAAACAAATACAATGGGACTACAAGCAGGTATCAATATGAATACTTCTAAGTTCATAGTACATGTTGCAGATTATTCCCAAAGGCGACAAAGAACTTGTCTTCAAATATGAGTTTGCAAGATAATATATCGAACTCTTCCAAATACAAATTACTTGTAACTGATAATGAGATTTCGTACAAGTGGGTGATTTGAAGCAATTGCATCAACTACAAGGACTTAAATGCAATAATTCTCCGATCAACACATATAGAGAAGACTGAAAATGAATGCAATAACATCTTGTAACCAATCACCATTCAGCATCAAGTACATACATCAGTCCTCTGCAAGCAGAAGCGGATGATACAAAATGAATGCAAGTTACTATGAGCAGCATTAGAAGTTCCACTATACACATAATATGTAATCTACAAGAAGGGTATAAGGAGCCTATGATAAGAATTGAGATACTTATACAGCTTGTAAAGCGGCAGCAACGAATATATTGTTCCTCTTCCGGTAGAAGCAGAAGATTCATAGCAGATACATATGACTACGAACCTTTACAAGTTATCATAGAAAACTCTTCAAATATCTCAAAATACCCCTGCACGTGCACTGTAATTTGTATATACATAGGTACACTAAAGGGGAAAATACGATCTCAACCTGCATGGGCCCTGGCGAGCGTGTTATTGGTACACACGTGACGCCTAGGGATACTGCGCGGGTCGATAAGTGAATTAAAGTTCAAACCCGATCCTTCTATACGGATCTATAGGAGTCGACAGGGTTCGAACCTTTAAATAAATATGCGGTTGTGACAACCGATATATTTGTTTTAATATATTCATATTAGGCCTTCAAGGCCTATAACAATATGAATTCACTAACAAAGGCATAAAACCTACGAAATCCGATCCTCTGTCGATAACTCGGCAGAGTTGACAAGATTCAATCCATAAAAAGAAATGACGCCAAACACCCTGATGATGGTCGTGTTGATTGCTTCTCTCAACCGGAGGGGTTCACAAATATTTTTCAAATGCCGCTCCCAAATATCTAAAAATCCAGAAAAATCTCAAAATCCCAAACTCCAAGATGTTTAAAATTGAAATAAATCCATCAAATCATTTAAAGAAAAAATCCATCCACCCTCCGCAATAGTTTGCTTAGGTAGACAAATCAAAATTCACTTCATCTCACAAAGAGCCAGATGCTTAGTCGAAAATATCACTAGGATCCATTCTCAAATAATCTCCTGCCAATAAGGACGTGGTACGTGTCCTCTAACCGGTGGTTTTGCCGCCAAATGACACCGCAGGATAAACGGTTATGACCCGGAGCCCTCTGAACCGGTTTTGCCTTCAAATGACACCACGAAATACCGGTTTTGACCAGAGCCGATATGCTCTTTACTGGCATCAAATCCTTGAGATATGAATCAATAGGATATGATTGATAGGGCACAAAGCCCTCTGTTAGCTAAGGTGGATTTAAATTTGCCCCCTTAGGCAAATACCCATCCCAGGTCTACAAGGTACCCTTGGAAGAAGCAAACCATGGCTGCCGACAAGGATTCTTCTGTCAGGTTGGGTCGACTACCTCCTCTGACTAAGTAGACCAGGGACCATGATGGCCCGAGACGACGGAACCATGGGATCTTGATCGGGCCTATCATCCATTCCCCCACCATCCGCTTTAAGTGTAAGATGGTGCAATTTCTGTTTTAAATATCAATTTTTCCAAACATCCAAACCCACTTTCCAAAATTCCAAATCCATGCCCATTGCTGCTACTATATGCCAGATAACGTATATCTTTACGTATATGATTGACGACTAGCCTTAATCGAAAGTTCTCTCTCGTTATCGGGAGGGGTAATTAACTATAGGGGCTTGCGCCTATAGGAAACTAGAACTCCGACCATAAAGTCCTCACCAAATGAGGGCGAAATCTCTGGGTAGTGTCTTATCTACAAATCCATCTTGCCTTCCAAAATTTACCTCGGAACTTATTCAGTTAAAACTCCCTCGCCGAATAAAAAAAAAAGCGGGGAGGCCGAGGCCGAATTTTTGGAGCCCCACATCCCTACAGTTATGTTTGGGTATTGGTTGTGGGTTGCTGATTTGAGTGAGGGCAAGTAGCTTTGGGGTGCACAGTCCCTTGCTAAAGAGAAAAGTTCGTAAGGGAAACTGTTGACTACTCTTTGAGTAGTCCTCAACTACAGTTATGAACTTTTCTAGGCTTGAATTTCCCAAAGTCAAAGAGTAGTCCTCATACTGAGAACTACGAAATGGAAACTATTGAAGTGCCAGCTCTGGGAAGTTCGAAGAGAGTGATGTTCTCCTTGAGTTTTGACGATGTCACCTTGACTACTAAGCTAGCCAAGCAACCTGTTGGGCATCTAGTTGAGGAGGTGGCTTTTGAGGAGGTGGCCTCCATTCAGGTTATTGTTAATTCAGTGGTGGTTAAATTGGATGTTTTTTAAAATTTTCTTATAAAACATGAATATTAATTTTGATTTTTGTAAAAATAAAGGTAGGTTAAAATGATAATTAGAAAATTCAACTATTCACAATTGCAAGAGAAAAAAAAAAGAGACAACAAATACAATATCAGGGCTTGTCATTATTGTAGGAATAATATTTTTATATAATTTGACCGAACTTCAAAATCAGCCTACGTCCACTTTTAACCAACACTTGGTGAGAATTTAATTAAATAATCTCATCATAGTATAGTACTTTAATACTTTCCCACAATGTGGCGAGCACAACCCATTAAAATAATCAAAATACCATACTCTTTTACAACAGGCAAATACAACTAAAAAATTTAGAATACAATCAATTTTTTTAATAATAATAATATTTATCTCTAAAAGATTTCAAAACAGTTTTACTCTTCACAACCTGGATTTGCAATAAGATGATAAATTCAAATTTTCTCACAATAATTTCTTTAAAATCATGGAAATAATTTAATGGTGTGGCTAACCGAAGAAATAATCGAAGTAATTAATCCATTATGCAAATTTAGGAATTTTTCCAATTATTTGAGGTTTGAAGTTGTCATAAAGGGAAATTAATAATATCAAATATTTCATGAAATTAATTTAAATATTCATATGAAACTACCTGATGCAAAATTTTGCCATGTGATTTAAAATAATGAAAGCAATGTAAAAGAGAGAGAATTAATGGAGAAGAGAGAAAATGAATAATGTAATAATTCAAAAAATAAATATCATAATGTGCTAAAAATTATTGTAATAAATTATTTCATTAATAAATATGAATGAAGAACAAATAATTAATGTAACTTGTACTAAATGTGGTATATTAAAAATGGTGATGGATAAATGTTTATTTAATTCAAGAGATCAAATTTATTAAGAAATTATAATTGCAAAGAATGTGCAAATAATGCTAAATAATATATGCAATAAAATTTTAAATAATATTGATAAATTAGATAATATTTATTTTGCAGTTAATTTTAATTTTTGTGAGAAATATTTGTCATTCTATGTAAAATAATACAAAAATCCAACAAGCCCAACTCATGTTGAATTTGGTCTTAATAAACTATCTGATCAAATTAGGTTTTTGTTGTCTCACTTGAAATACTTAAAATTTAATGTCAAGTAACTTGTAATCATATGTTTGTTTTTATTGAAATCTAAAGTGATGCGTCATGTGGCTCATAGGTTTAACAATCGCACGCAAATTGGGTAAGTTATCTAAGTGTTTGCTTATGAGGGGCCAAGTTTCCTAATTATTTGTATATGAGGGAGTGAGTTCCTTGAGTGTTATTTTTATTATATGTATATTAGCCTAAATTCATACTTGTTTAAATAATGAACCTGCTCATTCAGGTAATTTGAAAATGCAAGTCTTCAAAAAGAGATAATTATCATTATGATTGATCACATATATGCATGATTATAGAGTCTTCCCTTATTGATAAAAATCTTGAGGTCGTGAATGCTCCCATCCTTGGCACCTCCTTGTCCGTGTAAAAGTTTGTAACTAACAGGCTTCGAGGCTGACCTATTTTTTGATGATGTATGGGCCATCTAAGTAAACTGAAGCTTTCCCATCACATATTAGTGACCAGTAGCATCTGCATTCTTCAGAACTAAGTCATCGTAGTAGAAAGATTTATCTTTGATATTAGTATTATAACATTTGACCATTCTCCTTTTTATTTCTTCTTGCTTAAGGATGGCCAATGCTCTAAGTTCTTCCAAGTGGTCGGCAATTGAAGGGTTCTTTGTTTGGGATGGCCTCTGCAAGCTCGACCATTGATACCTATAGTTGAGTAACTATGGGGTGGTTAGGAGTATGGTGTATACTTTCCTCTTAAAGGAGGCGAGTGACATGTATTGCTTCTTCCAATCTTGCCACGAGCAACCCAATTATACTAAGTGATTTTGCATGTACGGGCGCCCTTTGGTGGTGTAAAGGGTGTTGATCACTTGTTATCAATGTCTTTCTTTCAACCTTATGAGTCCATGCACGACTTCTCTCACACTTCTTGCCATGGGGTTGTTATTCTTGGTAGCAAGCTCTTTGGAATGAGTGGATGAGGAGGATTCAACATTTTTATTGTACTCAACATTGACATGGCTGTTAGCGAGTTTGAGCAACTCAGCTGTCTTTTGTTGCTATAGTGTTTAGCAGAATATTTGGGTTAGGGGACTAGGTCTTTTACCTCAGGCATCTCCCTTTAGAATCTCACGATGAAGCTCTGTAGAGACTCAAAGAGCTCCTTGTGCATTTTGAGGAGGGTTTTTGAGTTCTTTTGAGCCTTTTGGGCAATTACAAATTGTTTGAAGAACATTCTTCAAAACTTGGTGAATAAAGTGGTCACTGTCACGAGCAGGTTAGTGAACCGTCAGAGTACTGACTCTTTGAATGTATTACAGAACCGTTAAAGCATCGTTGACATCATGGTTTCAAATTTAATGTCATAGTTAGTGGCGTCAGGTCTTCCCTTGTAAGATTGTAGGATGGGCATCATGAACTTTGGAGATGGCCTCACCTCCATTATCCCTTGGAGTTGTACTCTTTATTGTTGGTGGCAGTGCGAGTGGGATCCACATTGATTTTTGAAGTGAGCGTTTGAGTCTCTAGTTTTCTATAGTGAACAATCAAGTTAGAAGATCCTTCTAGTGTACTTTTTGTTGATGCATGCATCAACAAACCTCCCAAGCCTTCCTGGCTCATCTTTACGCCTTTCCGCTATTTTCATGAGATTGTGACGGGTAGTGTAGTTGGAAGCATTCATTTTTATGGATAGATATGCTTTCTATTGTTTTTCGAAATGTGCCTATCTTCTACTCACCGACATCAATTTATAGTCATTGCACCTTTCAGGATGTTAAATCCAAATTTATTTGTAGATGACATTCAAATATATTGACAAGTAATCCAAGAGACAAGAGCTTGAGAGGGAATATGAGAAAGAAATGAGAGAATTCTGAGATCTTGGAAAAGACAAAAAAAGTGCTTCTTCATCATTTATTTATAGAGATTCGAGAGCTATATAGATAGCTACATCAAAAAAGTTAAAAAGATACAACATTAATTGTGACCTATCGTAGATTGTGTATGACATATGTCGTGGCCTGATAGGTGCTCATCAGTTTTTTATCTTTGGCTTGGTCCTTGGTTTTAAGGCGAGACCCTTGAGCGAGTCTTTGCGGGTGAGTTGTTATAATAAGTCTTCCAAGCGAGCTTGTGAGTTGGTATAGTGAGTCATCTAGGCATGTTGGCAAGTCTAGATGTGTAGTTCTAAGGCTCTTAAGTGCGAAGGGAGAGTTCCTTCATGTCATGATAATTGCGAGTTGAGAGATGAACGAGTCCACAGGATTAGACCCTTGACCTTTTGAGATGCTCCTTCCCTGTAGCTATGTTGTGGTATTGGTGGTAGTTTGCTGATTACCTTTTGAGATGCTCCTTCCCTGTAGCTATGTTGTGGTATTGGTGGTAGTTTGCTGATTTGAGTGAGGGTTAGTAGCTTTGAGGAGCAGTCACCTGCTAAAGGGAAAACTTATTAAGAGCTTGAATGGATTGTATGAGTTCCTTGTAGCTTCCATTAGGGAGCACTCTTTGATTTGACTGCCTTGTGTGCATACAACATTCCTTAGTAGGCGTGTGCAGTGGAGGGCTAGGTGATCGTTCTGTCTGAGCTTTGTTGCCAGAACTTGTTAGCCTCGTGTTCTACTTTCAGAATCAATTAGGTACCTGTAAAAGCCCTACATAGACATGTACGAGTATACAGCAAGCATCCCTTTTTCCTAATGCTGAAAGCGAATGATGAGCAAGCAGCAGAAATGGAAAATTATGGTGTGTGCATATGTATATATTCCATTTTTTATTGTTGGGAAGAGATGAATTTGATATAGAGCAAGAACCTAGGAGATATTTTGATGAAAAGAATTTACAGTTGTGATGAATGAACATTTCAGGGGATAGGAGCTAACCGAAAAAAAAAAAAAAAACTTATGGGAGAAGTCAAAAGAAAAACTTTCTTTATTCCATCTTATGCTCTATGAAAATTCAAGACTTTGGGCACTATTTTTAAAGTTAGGCCTTATTGAATTGATGAAGCTACTTTCAAACAAATATAAACATGCCAAACAAGTCTTAAATACCAGTTGATATTTAGTCGACTAATAAATGATAAATAAGGGAAACAGCTTAAAATAACTGATTAAAGAAGGCTCAATACTTATAACTGAAAATTTGAACAACTTGTATTGCATCACTATATCTGATTCTTCTCTTTCTAATAATACAAAAAAGAAAAAAAAAAAAAAAACCTCTCATATATCATTGTTTCTGCTGCCTGCTTGCCATTTTTTTAATTTCTGGTATGTCAAGAAGAATAACCATACATTGTTCACCTTGATTTCGACACTACGTCAATCTGATATTAAAGCAATGTGATATAAGGAAAATTTTCACAATTTGCTCACTGTTGTTTCCAAGCTGTGTTAGCTTGGTGACGAAAGAATTTAATGTGAAGAATAATTACTTGACATCGTGAATCCTGATTTCCACATTATGCTATTTGATGCATTAGAAATAATGACAGTAAGATATTGATTTAGATAAAAAATATGAAGAAAAGATGAAAATGTTAGCTTGAAAAATTATTAAATGGTAGTTGAAATTATTTTGGACTTTAAGATAAAGGGACATAAAATAAAAAATAAAGTAAAATGGTTTTCTAGGATTAGATGGGGGCATTTAAAGAATATTAACAAAAATATTTTTGAGAATAAGATTTTAGATCTTAAGATTTTGTCTGTGCATGAGGATGCTAATGTTATGTGGGAAAAAGTGGCTAGTGATATTAAGAATATTGCAAGAGATGTCCTTGGAGAGTATTAAAGGAAAAAGCTCCTCTTAGTAAAAATAGTTTGTGTTGGAATCCAAATGTGCAAGAAAAGATTAAAAATAAGAAGTTTTGTTATAAAAATTGGTTTAATTTTAAAAATTATGATAATTGGGAAATATATAAAGTGGCTCGTAAGGATGCTAAGAAAGCAATATGCGATGTAAGACATTAGCTTTTAGTGATTCATATAATAGATTAGATACTAAGGATGGAGAAATATATATGTATAAGTTAGCCAAACAAAGAGATAGGAGTAGTAAGGATTTAATTCAAGTGAAGTGTATTAAGGATGAAGATCAAAAAATACTTTTCTTAGAAGATGATATTCAATAAAGGTTGATGAGATATTTTGCTAAACTTTTTAATGAAGATTGTGAAAATAAGATTGACTATAGTGACCTTAGCATCCTAAATGAAAATAAAGATTTCTGTTTTTTATCGACGTATTAGTAAAACTGAAGTTAGAGAGGCTTTAAAGAAAATGAAGGGTAGAAAAGCTGTTAGACCTGATGATATTCCAATAGAGGTGTGGAAATGCTTAGGAGATGAAGGAATTTCTTAGCTTACTAAACTTTTTAATACTATTTTGAAGACTAAAAAGATGTCAGATGAGTGGAGAATGAGTGTGTTAATTCCTATTTTTAAGAATAAAGGTGATGCACAAGATTTTGCGAATTATAGAGGTATTAAGTTAATGTGTCATACTTTAAAACTATGGGAGTGAATTATGGAGCATAGGTTGCGGCGTGATACTAATGTTTCTCAAAATCAATTTGGATTCATGTCAGGTAGGTCGACTATGGAAGCCATACATTTATTAAGAGGTTTGATAGAGAAATATAGAGAAAATAAGGAGGATCTGCATATGATATTTATTGATTTAGAAAAAGCATATGATAAAGTTCCAAGAGAAGTGTTATGGAGAGTTTTTGATAAGAAAGGAGTCAATAATGCTTATATTCAAATCATTAAAGATATGTATGCAGGAGCTATTACTTGTATTCAAACACAAGGTGGTTTGACCAAATATTTTCATATTTCAGTTGGGTTACATCAAGGATAAGCCTTAAGCAAGCCCATATCTTTTTTGCTTTAATCATGTATGTTCTCACTAGACATTTGCAAGAGGATATACCTTAGTGTATGCTTTTTGCTAATGATATTTTTCTTGTTGATAAGACTAGAGAGGGAGTTAAAGGTATACTTGAATTATGGAGGTCAACCTTAGAGTCTAAAGGTTTTCGCTTGAGTAGATCTAAAACGGAATATATGGAGTGTAATTTTAGTAGTAATAGACCTAGTGAGGGGTTGTGACTTTGGACGATCAAGTCATTAATAAGAGTACACGTTTTAGATATCTTGGATTTGTTGTTCAGAGTGATGGTGAAATAGATGGGGATATTATCAGCAGAATTCAAGTTGGATGGTTGAAGTGGAGGAATGCATCGGGCTTGTTATGTGATAGAAATGTACCCCTCAAACTTAAGGGAAAATTCTATAAGATGGTAGTGAGGCCTACAATGCTTTATGGTGCTGAATGTTGGCCATTAAAAGAGAAGCATAATACTAAGTTAAGTGTGGCAGAGATAAGGATGCTCAGGTGGATGAGTGGCTTTACCCTTAGAGATAGGATATGAAATGAGCATATACGTGAAAAGGTTGGAGTAGCTCCAGTAGAAGATAAGATTAGAGAGAGTCGCCTTAGATGGTTTGGTCACATAAAACGACGGCCTTCCGATGACCCGGTTAGGAGAGTAGAGGTATTAGATTTGACTTATGTTAAGAAAGGTAGGGGTAGACCTAAAAAGACTTGGTTAGAAAATATTAGGAATGACCTTTCTTTATTAGATTTAAACGAGAATTTGACTTTTAATAGGACACAATGGAGAAAAAGGATTCATGTAGCCGACCCCACGTTGTGGGATAAAGGCGTGATGTTGTTGTTGTTGTTGTTCTAGTTGAAATTATTTTGGAAGAGTATAATGAACAAAATAATATGGTATATTTTAGATTGATTAAAAAAAGTGATATTTTCTTTAAAGAAGCATGTAAAGGAAAAATTTATATTTAGACGGGATACCTAATAATATTGTCATTGTTATGGTTGACACAATTAGGGGTGTAAATGAGCCGAGCCGGCTCGTGAGCGGGCTCGAGCTCAACTCACTAACGAGATTGCGAGTCGAGCTGCAAGCTTGAGCTCGTGCTCGAATATTAAACGAGCTCAAGTCCAAGCTTGACAGAGCTCGGCTTGTTGGCTCAAAAAATTAATTTATACATTAAGGTCTAATCAAAAGATGGTTTTGAAAAAATGCTGTGTACAATTCGTAAAAGTACATTAAAGAAACATAAATGCTGTTGTATAATTTAAAGAAACATTAAATGCTGTTGTATGATCTTCAAAAGAAAATACAAAAAATTAAGTAATGCACATGTAAGAAAAGTTAAAAAGCATAATCTCAATTCCCAAATCTTGCCATTTCGCCGAACATCGATCATTTATCCTCCGTCATTTCTCTTTTTTTCTTTGAGATGAGCGCCAATTGTGCAGAACTTTCCTCTTCCTCGACAATGACCAAGACCTCTGACCTCAATCTTCCTCTATCGAACTTCTCTTTTTCTTGGAGACGACGAAGTTGAGCTCCCTCAATTTCTTCTAGAACCAAGCTCTTGAGCTCGAGTAAAAATAGACGAGTTGAGCTCAAGCTCGTTCTATTTGCTCAACTCAAGCTTGAGCTCAAGTTCGAGTTTCTCTTTTGAGGGACTAATCAAGCTTGAGTTTGCTGCAACTCGAGCTCGACTCAACTCGTTTGCACCCCTAGATACAATGATGTAGCTAATAGTCTTTCGGGACTTTTTAAGACAAGAAATATGTCAAATGATCGGAGAACAAGTATTTGGGTTTCATTAAAAAAACAATAGAGTAGTTCAGTATTGAAGTATTTATAAAAGAATGCTACCTATTTGTTATATAAAATGAAAGTTCTAGGATAGTAATGAACATAGACTTTGAAAAATGAGTTTTTATGCTAAGGCAATCTAGAAGATGCATGTTGGTGTCACTTAAGAATGAAGGTATTCCAAATTGTAGTAATTATAAATAAACCCTACCTTTGAGTCCTACAATTAAGTTATAGAAAGATAATGAAGATAAATTTTGAAAATTTATGTGTTTATAAAAATATTAATTTGGTTTCATGTAATGAATATCTACTATAGATTTGATTACTTTGCTATGGAAATTAATTGAAAATCATGGTAAAAAGGGTATTGACATGGTTTTGATTGATCATAAGTAGGCTTATGTTCAAGTATCAGGAGA
This sequence comes from Dendrobium nobile, assembly GCA_022539455.1. Lineage (NCBI taxonomy): Eukaryota > Viridiplantae > Streptophyta > Magnoliopsida > Asparagales > Orchidaceae > Dendrobium > Dendrobium nobile. The sequence continues at coordinate 18,978,541 of CM039721.1, read as the reverse complement.
ATTGATTTGGCATGCATTAATGAAAAAAAGCTGTATTAAAAATATGTTGAAGTCGTTAAAATATACATGATGGAGCTTTGTAGTTGACTGATCACATGTTTCCTAATTGTTTTTGTATTAAATCAAGTATCAACAATAAATCTAGATTTTTAATATTTTCTTATCTAGTAATTTCCAAGAAATATTTATAATGAGGTTCATTGGTTTATGCTTTTCACATGTGCATAATTTTATTCGGTGAGACATAAGCAAGTGAAAATTTAAAATATTAGAGAAAATTTTTAGAAGATAAAAGATTTAGATAAATGGTATTGAATTATAACTGTTGTATTATGAAAGTTAATATTCCGTCATGATAAAGTGATATTTAGGTGTAAGAATTTTTAGTACATTGAATCTACTCTATAAGATTAAGCATAAATGATCAAGATTTTGTGGTTAAAATAGAAAAGTATCTCAAGTGTATTAGGTGATTAGAAAATAGCATAGAACTTTTGGTGAACTTTTATAAAATTATAATTTGGTTGTTTATGTTATGGATTAAAGTATTGAATGAAAATAAAAAGGTCATTAATAGCTAAGTTGAACTTGATAGAAATGAGAATGGTAAGATGGCTATATGATGAAATTAAGAATGATGAATTGAGGAATGATTGCATTTGAGGAATGATGGGAGATTGTATTACATCAGGCATCTATTTAAATTTAGATGGTGGATAATAGAATTTAGAGGTTTGGATAATTTGACCAATTATATTGTGTTAGATTAATATATAAGTTGGTCAATATTTCATGATATTTTATTCAATAAGAATAGCTGATGCATGACTCAAGTAAATAATGTAGTTTCATAAATAGACTTGCATATTGAGTATAGAATTTTATTGATTCTCAATGCATATTTGTTTATTTTGTTTTTGTTTCTATCCTCTAAATAAGGGCTTTTATATTTTGAGTTGAAGCAATGAGGACCCACAAAATTCCTCCTAATGCATCTCTCTTCTCTCTTCCCTAGTTTAATCAAGAGCCTCAAAGGAGGCACCTATCCTCCTTGGCTTCTTTCGTGTTGGAGGCCTTCACACCATCTTTATATCCAAGGTTGACTATGATGTATACTATGTTCTACATCCAAATTTCGGACCACTAAGATCCAATTCGATAAAGGGGAAGCTTACCAAACACTTTTTACCTTTGAAGAAACAAAGAAAAATAAAGACAGCTGAATATCTTTTGGGATGGCGTTTTTGAGTGAAAATGACACTTTGAAGGTAGCTCTCTTTTAGTAGTTCAACTAATATTTAGAACCGACAGTGAGTGAGATTTTTTTTAGCTGTTGAAATATAATCATCCTTTATAAAATTAATTAAGGAGCTTTCCCAGAACTAGTGCAATTGAGCTATGAGTGGTATTATTGGCAAGAATTGCAAGTGAGGATGTTCTTTACTGTAATCTTAGTTTCTGTTGATTCGTTCTTACTACTATTAAACTTTCTTGCATGAATTTAAGTTTATCTTGAACTGGTTACTTATTTTATCTGTACCATTCATATGTTAAGATTTTTACCCAATTTTGTGAATTTTCTCATTGCAATTTGGTGCCACTGGGCTTCCACCATGCGTAACAATTTGAAGTTGTTAAAATAATGGTAGGGATATGAACCCAAAACCTTTTTTTAGCATCCCTGAACAAAGCTGCTCAAAATTACATTTTATTTGTGATGAAACTTTTTATTAGTATGATTTTTCAAGCTAAGAATAAATTTATTCAACCCAGATATTTACTTATGAAATGTTTAGTTGACATTTATTGCAAGCAAACTCAGACATTTTGTGAGAAGAACAATGTTGCATTTATGTTAAATTTTTATGTTATGCGAGAAATCAGGTTTAGTGCTTATCCATTCAACTTTAATTCACAAGTCATTCATATTTTCCTGTAGCTCACATTATAAATTAAAATAATGCGCTAAAAATTACGACAGCCAGTATGAATATACTGCAGTCATGTGAAACATAATTAGCGGGTATATCTTAATTTTCTACCTTAAAAAAAGGTAGAGGTAAACCTAAAAGACTTGGTTAGAAAATATTAGAAATGATTTTTCTTTATTAGATTTAAATGAGGATTTGACTTTTAACCAAACACAATAGAGAAAAAAGGATTCATGTAGCCGATCCCACATAGTGTGATAAATAATTAATGTTGTTATTGTATGAATACTTTTGATGTTTTACTTGTGCTTCTTATGTATAGTTTCTCTTATCAGTAATAATTCTTGGCACTTGCAGTCTTGAAGAAAAGGAAGGACCGGCCCATGATACAAAATTCTTATGCTCAGTTAAAGTTTTCTGTAATAATGAAGCATTATTTGCTTTTGGAGACCTCAAATCTAGGTTGAGGGAAGCTGAGAATTCAGCAGCGTACAAATTACTTTGCCAACTTACTACATATTAACAATTAGGTCTCCATCCCTTTGATTCCAGCGCAAGTTTAAACATTTTAGGCTACATTTTCTCTATTAGCATCTCTTGCCCATGCCATTTGGAATTCTCTCAATCTGCCAAATTCCAATTTGTAATAGCTTAATAGAAGCTTTTATCTTATTACTGTATATAGTCATTTATCATGTTATCAGTTCTTGAAATGTGCCAATATTTGCTCGTTGATTTCTCTAAGAATGTTGCAGTTGCGATAATTAAGGTTATCAAACCCATAGTTTAATACGTGCTTGTGAATACTAATGCAGTGTAGGATGCTTACAAAGGAGATTAGCATCTACCAATTTCAGGTGGTGGCAGATGATGCCAACATTGTTTTTATAGTAGGCACTTTCAGTGTCAGCTTCTGGATGAGGAATAATGTAATTTAGTCGTGGAAGATGGCTGATGCAAATTAATTATTGTCGCATGGATTTTAATGTTTTGTTTGGGATAGTTTTTTTATCGCTTTTTATAACAAAAATTTATAGTTCAAAATTTTTTTTTTTAAAAAAAAATTTGTACTAAAATGTTGCTTTAAAAAACAATAAGAAAATTGTCAGAAATAGAGCCTAAATTATAAAAGAAAAATATGTCAAATAAGCTTAAAACGAGTCTTATCTAGATATTTTGGAAATTGGAAGGGTAATTATAGTACTTTATTATTTCTGTTTCTAACGAATGGATGTAAGGAATATGCCTTCCCATGACTGGATCATGATTGAATGTCAAAACAACCCACATGGTTCTCGACTTGAATCACTATTATGTGTATTATTATTGAAAATTGATTAATTTAACTAATAGTAATATGTGACCTCCCAACTTTATATAACATATACGTTATAATAGATGAAGTCGAGTAGGGGTACAATATAGGAGAGCATACTTTAATCTTTTAATTTGATGATTCACATCTTAATAATTTTGTTCTCTTAAGAAGTTAGGATTATTAGAGTTTATCATAGTTACAATGACATATACATAGAATTGCTATAATTATTATAGAAGAACAAGCAATGAATAAATTTTTTTATTTATAATGATATAATATTTTCAACCCAAACAATATTCTTATAATATCATGATCATTTTCAACATCAAAAAGCATAAAATGAATTATGATTGTAAAATAAGATTTTTGTATCAAAATATCATCCAATGCTTACTTTTATTTTTGAACAAGTTTAATAAATTCCTTCATTGTGCTTAGCCTTAGCTTATATGATTTTCTTAGTGTAAGGACATCCTTATAGGATCATCATAAATGGATTCTTAATGAGACTAAAGAAATTTAAAACTATAAGGTGACTCGTACCCTGTATAGGACTCTTAAGACTCATGGACTAGGTTATACCTAGCTTGACTCAAGTGGCGCGCATGATCCTTAGGAGTTTATCCTAAACCTTCCAAATGTAACAAGAAATCTCTTATACTTTTTGCAAATCAATTTATGATGGGTTGAATCCAAATTGAAAACTTAATTAATAAATAAATCTCTAGGTGACCCTTTAGTTTCTATTGGACCATCTAGGGTCTAATCAAAGTAAAGATGCCTAGGAACTACCTAATGACTTCAGGACACTACCTATTTACCCTAAGTAGATAATATGCCCCATTAAGTCAACCTTTGATCAACTATATGTTAAACATAGAAGAACCCTAAAATCTTAGGAATGGCTTATCCTTTTCAAGTATTGTGTTACCCTCCTTTGGCTAACTTTAGGTGGCCCATGACATTAAAATTTACTTGAGCTACCCTTAACTTACATTTAGATCCCATCCTACTGGATCAAAGAAACTTGGTCAACCTTTTTGACACATGGCCAAAGTAGGATTGACCAAATCCTCCCTTTAACCCTAATTTACTAAAATTAAAGTTCAATCCAACAAATTAAACTAGTATTGTAAGCTTTCATCTTAAATGATTTAAACCCATTTTAAGTGTACTTGGACTCAAGCTTGACCCCATTGTTAAAGCCTTTTGACAATGTTAAAAAATGCAAAACCTTAGGGGACTTACATTACATCAACTTGAACTAAATATAGTTAAAATTAAGTCAAACACGTGGACGTTGCAGTGCTCAACCGTCAGAAGCACCACGATGCTATAGTTGTAACCATTTAGGCCGCGATCTGCTAGGAAAGCGGTGTTTCAATTTATTAAACAGCCGGTTCATGTCACCAAGCGTTGCATCAAAGATAACCCTTCAGCGCTCCAACATTAGTTCATTTTATGAGCATCGTAACAAAAGTGTCTTAAGTGCTGTGGTGCCAGTATACTTTTTTTATGTTTCTCTATAAATAACCCATTTGTAATGTTACTAGGAGAGTTCAGTCACTTGTTTAATTACAATTTTTATAATACTTCTCTAATTTTTTCTTAGGAGTGACAATTAAGGAAATTCAGAGAAGTACTAGATACATTCCATTAGAGTGCTTGACTTATGTTTGTGGGAGCAATTTTGTAAGTTCAAGGAGTTTAGAGGAGATCATTGAACCCATTTAGTGATATCTTTTCTTTTATACATTCTTTCTTTTGTCCAATTATTAAAAATAAATTTGCTTCACTTGTTCTTCATGTATGAATAAATTATCTAGTATGGATTGATGGTTTAAATGGAACGTGGAGCACTAATAAATTCTTTTCTTTAATAATTTCATAATGTTTTCAATGTATAAAGGTTTTTGTTCGATACACATAGTTGTCATATTTGTAGTTAATATCAGGTGTAATGTGGAGCCTAGAAATATAAAAGCAGGTACAGCTAGATATATTGGATTGGTATGATGCAAGCATAGGCATAGTACTTATAATGTATAAAATTTATAGATATGAATTATCATGAGGGAGTTTTAACAATACATGCTTTACTTACTCTTCTAAGATTCTCATAGGGTGATAGATTATGTGAGTTTAGAGTGGTATTGAGATTGGAAGGTTTAATCTGTCCCTTTTTTCTTTATGCTTGACTGAGATGTCAGTGATGTATATGCTCTGAATAACATCAATATAAAAGATAATAATTAGGAAATATATTATATTTACATTCCATCAATCCAAAATAATTTATCTAAATAGTATTTTATTTAATTATTTTTTATTTTAAACTAATTGATTGAATCTCCACCAAAACTTATTTTTATTGAGATTGATAATTATTGTAGTTGATATAACAGTATTAGTATTTGCAAGTAAACATCAATTTTTGTGGGATCATTTCTTTACTCTATCATTATATTACTTTATTCGACATGTATACTTATTTTTTATTTTTTTTATTTTAGAAAAAACCCAAGGAGTGGCCTAAATGTTAATATAAGAAAAAATTATAGAGTCCTTAAAGAGCCCTCATGCTCACTAATGCTCAGAAGAGCTACGAAAATAAATCCAAAGAAACCTAGGATCTTGAGGTCCCTACTAAACAAAAATACAGGTAAACCTAGGTACATTCTACGGTGTGCAAGAAAGAGCACCCAAAAAAATAATCCAAAAAATAAGAAAGCAACAAAAATACGCATTCAGTTCGAGCTCCCCATCCAAAATGGTCTCACCATAAGTATCTGCACTAAGAATATTATGTAAAACAAGATGAGGTCTAAAATAGAGGAAACAAAAATAACCATACAAGAGAAAAAATGGATAAGTCTAGCCACCACCAATAGCCCTACCATAAGGAAACCAACCACACCAAGCACTAGTGAACCAAAAGGAACAACAATAGATCCTATTCATCCAAGCATGAGAAAGAATAGGCATAAATCCATAGTTGGTATGTAAGAAATACCCAACTTGGTAGTCCATGTTAAAGGCCAAAACCCACAACATAGTCTCAGCAAAACCAAACCAATTGGGGACATCCCTAGCAACACCCATCCATCAAACTGAGAGAAACTAGAAAATAGCCAACTGCACATCCCCAAATTTTCCCATCCACAGAAAATAAAGAACCAAGCCACAAAAAACCTTGCCATTAATTAACAGCATAGCTTAAGGGTACCAGGAGAAGAATGAGCCCGAGGTAATTGGCAAAGGAAAGAATGTGATTCTGGTGAATGATTTCAGGAAAAGCAAATCTGCATCTGCTGTGATGTTTGGCGACGGATATGAAGCTTCCCCATCCAAATTACTTCCTATTGAGAAGGTAGTTTCAGACAATGGAAATTCAGTTCTGAAAGATGCGGACAAGGCGATTTCTATGGGCAAAGAAGATATCATCAGCTATGGAGATAATGTAACATCGATTCCGAAAGACGGCATGGGTGATGGGGTTGATAAAGTGGCTACTGTGAATGGAAACAGAGTTCTGTTCTACGACTTACTGAAGGTTAGAGAAGTGGACTCAGCAGAAATGGAAGGAGGAAACGAAGACATACAAATGGATGAACGTATTACTGATGCTGGACAAACGAATGCTTGGAAAAAGAGAAAACATCCCAGTTGAAGATCTGCAGCTCGGCGACTACTTGTCTGAAGATGGGATGACTGTGAAATTGCATGAGAAGAATGAGGAGGAAAATGCCAAGATACTTGCTAACTCGTGGTTATCAAAGTTTTTGGTGGGGAAGCTCACATTTTAATCATTAGCAAGGAACTGAGGAGACAGTGGGATCAATTTGGTAAATTTCATCTTACCATGCTTAGTATGGGCTGGGTTTTATGTTCATTCTAGGAGAAATAGAGCATGGAGTTGGTCCTATCTAATGGGCCTTGGTTTGTGAATGGGAAGATTGTAGGTATGGACAAATGGTCCCAAAACTTTGATCCTAATTCTCTTAAAGGATTGGCATCACCAATTTGGATTAGGCTTCCAAGCCTTCCATTGCATTGCTGGGATAACTTAAATGTTTGCAGAATAGCATCGATGGTTGGAAAACCAATTCTTCTTGATGGAAACATGTTCCAATGGGGATGTAGAGAATTCGGAAGGGTGTGTGTCTGAATTAAATTGGATAGAAAGCTTCCTGTAGGAGTGTGGGTAGAAGGACCTAACGGGAAATTCTATCAAAAGATAGAATATGAGCGTATCCCAAATTTTTGTTTCAGTTGTGGATTCATTGGGCATACTAGAGAACATTGTGGAGGAGTTGGCTCTTCATAATTCAATTGTAAGGAGAATGTGAATAATGTTCCAGATAAGGCAAGGAAAGGAGCTACAATAGGAGATGGGATGGAGCAAATCAACTTAGAAAATTATGGACCATGGTTGATTGTTAACCGTGGAAGAAAGAATGTACCAAATCATTTCAGAGGATCTACTCATGGGCCTGTTAAGAAGGCATTATGGAGAAGAACAACAGATAATAAGAATAAGGAAGATAAGGGGAATCTTTTAGGAGCTTCTGTCCTGAATGCTGATAAAATTCTCTTTGCAGACGAGTTTATTCCTATAGAAGCAATAGTAGAAGCTAAAATGGGTGGTAATAAAGGAGTGCAGCTGGAAATTAAAAGGAATGGGTCTAACATTCCTTTAAATGAAAACAAATTTAATGTGTTGAATGATTTAATGGAAGAAGGAGAGATCATACAGGATTTTGATGCTGGAATGTTGAACGATGGGAATCAGCTTGACAAGAAGGAAGAACTAAAGCAAATTGTTCTTGATGGCTCAATTACAAATGAGAAAGGCGATGATTCTAGTCGTATGAAGAAAAAGAAATCAAAACAGCTTAAAGACCTTGGACCAATCAGCAATATCACAAGGAGTAGGAGATTGGAGTTGGATGTGAAAGGCAAAGTGGGAGTAGCTCCCACAACTCTTCTTCAATGAATTCCTTGGTATTTTGAAATTGTAGAAGAGCAAAGAAGAGAAGTGCTTCTGTATACCTGAAGGAAATTGTCAAGATGCATAATGTTGTTTTTTTGGGTTTGTTAGAAACAAAAATCTCTTATTTTGACATAAGAGATGTGAAGAGGCTTATGGGAGATGGATGGGAATTTGCTGTGGTCCCATTGGATGGTTTATCTGGAGGGATTATTATTCTTTGGAACTCAAACATTGTTGAGTTTTTCATTGTTGGATCTTCATCCCAATGTGTTATTGGAGACTTGACCATTAACAATAAATGTAAATGGAGAAAGGCTTCGGTCTATGGAAGCAAAGATTTAATCAAAAGAAGGGAGCTATGGGAGTTAATTGAGCTTTGTTATGTGGAGGAGCATCCTATGGTGGTAGGAGGGGACTTTAATTGTCTCACATCCAAAAAAGACAAGCGAGGAGGGAAAAAATTCCTTTTTTCTCAAGGAGCTAGAGAAATGGGATCTTTCATTACTAATAATGACTTGCATGAGATTGGATTCATTGGCCCAAGGTATACATGGTGCAACAACAAATCTGGAGGTGCTCGAATTTTGGATAGACTTGATAGGTGCTTTCTTAATTCTACTGCTTTGAATTATTTCTCTCAATTAACTGTAAGACATCTAGCTAGAATTGCATCTGATCATAGCCCATTGGTGCTTAATGTCTGTAATACTAAAACCTCTGATAAGAGGAGTATTATTTTTGAGGATGTATGGGCCTCATCTCCGGCATCATTTGCTGTGGTGAAGAGTGAATGGAACAAGAAATTCAGTGGTAATTATCCACAAATTTTGAATGCCAAATGTAAAAGAACACTTAAATCCTTGTTCTTTGGAGCAAGGCAAAGCTGAAGAACCTTAATGATCTTAAAGGTAGCTTAATGGAGGAAATTCTTAAACTACAAACAGCTGAAGCTTAAGTTGGACGGCTGTCTGAAGAAGACTGTTGGGAGATGAAATCCAAAGTTATTTAACTAAATACTACTATGGCTTGGTTAAGTAGTTGGTGAAAACAAAGAGCTAAAGTAAAATGGATGAATGAGGGAGATTGTAACTCTAAATTCTATCACTCGTTTAGTAGCTAGAAGGATTGGCAACAGAGTTATGAAAATAAAAAATGAAGATGGGTTGGTTTTTGAAGAACAAAGCCAAATTGAAGAAATTTTCATGTAGTTTTTTAACAATAAGTGGAAATAGAGAAGATGCAGATTGAATGATTCGCCAAATCCCGTGAAGAATTTGAAACCAAAGGAAATAAATATTTTATCCAAGGAATTCACAGTTGAGGAAATTGATTTTGTCATCAATAATCTGGGTAAAAACTTAGCTCCTGGGAGTGATGGGGTCACATACTCCTTCATCAAATTTTACTGGAAGATTATAAAGGAAGACTTTGTGAGGGCTTTAAATCATTTCTTGAACCAGGGAAGTATGGATTGTAATTGGAAAGACACGCTTGTGGTTCTCATTCCAAAGGTTTCCAATCCTTTGTTGCCATCCAATTATAGGCTGATAAGCCTTTGTAACTCAGTTTATAAAGTGGTTGCAAAAGTTATCTTGAGCAGGCTAATTTTGGTTATTCCTTTGCTTATCTCGGATGAGCAGGCTGCATTTATCAGAGGAAGGTCCATCTCAGATCACATACTTATAGCCCAAGAAATGTTTCATAAATTCAGGTACTCCAAAGCAACTAATGGGATGGTGGCCTACAAAGTAGACATGGAGCAAGCATATGACTCTATGAGTTGGAAAACTCTTAAACATGTTTTGAACTACTTCAATTTCCCAGATATGATTTCAAAACTGATATTGGAATGTGTTTTAAATCCCAGATTTTCTATTATTATAAATGGGAAGCTATCAGGATGGATTAAGGCTGAAAGTGGATTTCGTCAGGGATGTCCATTGTCCCCCATTTTATTCATCCTATGCTCCCAACTTCTTACAAATGCATTCTCACATTCGTCAATCGGGAATGGGTTATGCTCCAATAGTCCTCGGATTTCACACTTACTATTTGCTGATGATTTTATGGTCTTCTTAGAAGAATCAAGGAAGGCGGACTATGAAGTTAAAGCCATTCTTTCAGATTTCAGCATGTGGACAAGACAGAAGATCAATACAGATAAATCTGCCATTCTCTTTGGAAGTAATGTTAGTAGAAGAAAGAAGAAATAGCTATCTAGGATAATGGGGTTTAAACAAGTCAAGGAATTTGTTTACTTTGGCATTAAGATGGCTTTGAGAAGGATGGTGGCTAATGATTTTTACTTCATCATTGAGAAAGCACTTAGATTCCTTAATACTTGGGGAACAAAGTCTTTATCTTTAGCAGGAAAGATAGTTCTTATCAATACAGTTGTCCTAGCTATTCCAAACTATTTCAGCACTCACTCTTTGGTGCCAGTACAAGTTCTTAAAGAGATAGATAAAATTTGTAGATGATTTCTTTGGAAGAAATCTGGTGGAAATCCAGGACTGCATTATATCAGCTGGGAGAATTTATGCAAGCCAAGGAAGAAAGGTGGTTATGGGTTATTTTCTCCAACAACAAGGGTAGCTCCTCTTAGAGCTAGATTATCTTGGAGATTCCTGAATAATAAGGAGTCTTTGTTACATAGAACTTTGGCTCCCAAGTATGGTACAAGATTTGGAAATTTTGGAATTAAGAAAATTTCTTCCTTGTGGAAAATTTTATGCAATAGAGGCAAAGTGCTTGATCCATTCATCAGATGGAAAGTAGATAATGGGAATTCAATCAATGTATTCAAGGATAAGTGGTTACTTGATAGAAAAATCAATGAGTGGCCTACATTTGTAGTTCCTCAAGGTGATGGAGAGCTTTTTCTAAACAGATTCATTGAAGATGGAATCTGGAATGAGGATAATTTGAAGCAGAAGTTTGGTAAAGACCTAGTAGATCTCATTCTTAAGATCAAAATTGATCCTAATTAGGATGAAGATGTTAGAGAACTTATTTATCAAGATCCAGGGAGGTCTATTCCGGGGATGATCAGCAAATTTTAGCAACAAGATGAGGATTGGAAACCTTTTTATTGGATAAAAAAAGGCAAAAGTTAATCCACGGGTGCAAACATTCATCTGGAGGTTTTTCAAAAATGCATTACCAACGTTCCAATTCCTTGCTCATAGGAGGTTGCAAGAGAATGACATTTGCCCAAGGTGCTCTATCGGGATTGAAGATATGGAACACATTTTTGGTAGCTGCATAAAAATCAAGGAGGTGATCAATAATCTGAACGAGTGGGGCTTTGAATTGCCCGAATTCATTAACTTCCAAGGATGCTGCAGGTGGATACACAATATCACTAAGAAGGATGGTATGATTCTAAATCTCTTCTTCAATGTTGTGTACTTTTCATGGAAGGCTAGAAATAAATTAATTCATGAAGACATTAATGAGAGTGCTACTTCTATTGCTGTTCAAGCAATTAGCCAATCTTCGTATTCCAATTTGATTTATAATCAATTTTCAGAATCATGGGATGTTAATCAGTCTTGTAGACTGTTGAATTCTTGGCACCCCCACCACTCGGTTGGTTAAAAATCAATGTAGATGCTTCTCTTTGTTCTTCTTATAGAGCAGGAGTTGGAGGTATTATCAGAGATTGCAAAGGGAGATTCTTATTGGCTTTTGGGAATTCTTATATCCATTGGGACATATACCAATTGGAATTTTTGGCTATCAAGACTTTGAAGAATATTATAAAAGATTGGATGTTCAAGTACAAGGGAGCTATTATTGAGAGCGACAACTACAATGTCATAAAGGTGATTCAAAGTGCAAAGGATCACAGCTTCAAGATTTCAGATGAGTTAGACTTTTTCAACGATTTTAATTATGTTATTTTTTAATGCAATTATAGAGGGGGAAATAAGCTAGCTGACTTGTGTGCTAGTTATGGTCTCCTTAGTAGCTTTATATGGGAAGACATTACTTTGGATAAGATTCCTCCTTCATTCGTTCAAATGGTGAAGGAGGAATCATCTTTGTAGTTTTTTTTTACTTTTTCCTAGCTATTATGCATTCATGCTTCTTTCAAAAAAAAATTACAGCATAGCTAAGAAGATCCATAGAAAAAACCTGAGAAACACCCCCACCAAAACACGGGCAGAAGAAATAGGGAAATGGACAGCACCTCCAGCACACCTCCACAATGGCACCCAACAAATTGGGATAAGAACATTTAACAAGAATAATGTTGTCATCAAAATAAAAACAAGAAGACAAATCAAAAGGCCCCCAAACACACAGAAAATACTCTAACAACAACAATCATCACACCACTCAGCAAGGCCCAAAATAGTAGAGCTCCATAAAACATCTCCCAAACTCACATCGAGGACAAATAAGTAATTCTTTAAAATAATCACCGAGCAACACATAGGAGCATTTCCATAAAAAAAATACACCAAAGCTGCACCCTAGGTTAAATAAAATAGAAAGCACCACCAAAAGGCTAAACAAAAGGCCATATGAATAGCCAACCAACCAAAAACCTGGGAACCAAAATAACATAAACTAGAGCCACTAAACCCAGTAGCAACAAAATGGCTCTAGCAAAACTAATCCAGCAACAACCACAAGCAGACCAAAACAGAGGCAACCACAAGGCAAATCACAAGGTCGAAATACCCAACTACATTAACTTTTAACATAAGGGGTACCAGTTTTTCCAATATAAGAAGCACTTTAAAAGGACAAGTTTTTTGCAGCAAGATTAGTAAAACAATCCAAATCATAACCCCAATTAGCCAACCATTCAGCACAGGCATTCCCCTCCTATACACATGAGAAAAGAAGGCATTAATAAAGATCATTAACTATTTAATATCCCTCACTAGATAAAAAAGATTAGAATTATACATAGAATCATCCAGATTATTTAAGCATTGAATAGAATAATTAGAATCAACTTCAATACAAACGTTAGAAATATTCAGAGAAATACATAATCTAATCCCATGAAGAATAGCCAAGAGCTCAGCAAAATTCACATCACAATTCTGTAAGGAACCCGCAAAAGACAATAATAATGTTACCATAATTGTCCCTGATAATCCTACCACATCCTGAATAATCATGATTAGCAGCACCCTTCACATTCAAATTATAAATCTTATTAGGGGGTTGATCCAGTAAACAATCCTAGGTCCAGAAAGAGAATGATGAACACCATCCAACTTAAGACCTAAGTCAGAAGCCACAAAATAATAATTCTTAAAATTATTGTAAGAAAGCAGATTAATAGAGAAGAATCTCATAACTTCATCTTTCACATTATTGATAATTCTATGATGGTTCATGCCAACACCATTAAAAAGATAATTATTCCTTTCCAACCATAAATACCATAAAATGAGAGAAGGAATAACATTTCTAATATGACCCTTAGACTTGACAAACCAAAGCATAAGAATAGCATTAATAGAAAGTTTAGTATTAAAACAATTTAATTTGAAAATATCATCAAAGTAAGTCCAAGTTTTAACTACTAAAGGACCAGAAAGAAAAACACAATACATATTCTTCATATGATAGCAACATTGACATTTAGAAAGAAAAATAAAACCTCTATTAATTAAATTATTATCAGTAGGAATGAACTTATGAAAAATCCTCCAGATGAAAATAGCAATAGTTGAAGGAATGTTTTTGTGTCAAATCATAAAGAAAATAATAGAAACATTATTCTTGGTTCTAAAAGCATTCCAAGCACACTTTAATCTAAAAGCACCATCTTTGGACAAATTGCATAAAAGTAAATCCTCTGATTCAGCGTTCAGGGGAAGGTTAAAGATTTGTTGAATAATATAGTTAGTAATCACATTCGTAAGTTTATCATAGTCCCAACAATTATCCATAATAAAAAAGTTCACCTTAGCCACATCAATGGAAGAAGTAATAATAATAGAGTCAATAAAGTGAGGACCTAACCAATGGTCTTTCCAAAGGAAAATATTCCCACCACCAAGCCCCCATGAAAGACGCGGCTCAACAATCCATTTAACCTTGCAAAGTCTCAGCCACACTTTAGAATCACCTTAGTTAAAGGAGCAAATTGTGGGATGTTTACCCACATAGTATTTAGTAAACATAAATTTAGCCCAAAAGGCTCATTTTAGCACGAAAAGTATACCACAACTTGAAAGAAAAAAACATTAAAAAAAAAAACTTGAAAGAAAAAGCAAAGGACAAATCAAGCATGCTCTTATAACCCAAAGCACCCTCACTTAACACACCACAACACTTGCCCCAGGGGACAATATAATTTTAGAGTTGATGTTAGCCACTTAAAAAAAAAAAAACTTATTGATAATTTTATCAATCCTATTGCAAACAGTTTGAGTGGGTTGAAGAGAAATAGGAAGAGAACAAAAAACACTTCTAATGAGAATAAGCCTACCACAAAAGCTCAAAAAATTAAAATCCAAGGACAAAATCTTATTTTGCACCGAAGTAATCAACTCGTCAAAAAGAAAAGATTTCTTACGACCTTTAAAAAGAGGAACCCCAAGATACTTAATAGGCATTTGAGATTGCATAAAACCAGTTAGGGTTTTAGTAGCCACAATATGAGTATTAGGCACTTTGTTAGGGGAAATAAAGCAGCAATTCTTTTTATTTAAAGAAACCCCACAAACAATTTCTAAATTATGAAAATAATCTAAGAGTTTATTAATCTGATTTATAGAAGCATTAGTAAAAATATAAAATCATCGGCAAAACATAAGTGAGAGATCAAAAAAATACCCAAGGTTCTAAAATAGAGGCTAGGGTGATGGTCAAAGAGGTTTGCAAGGCCCCTAGATAAGTTCTCCACCAGAATAATAAAAAGGGTAGGATAGATACGATCTCCCAATCTAATACCATGAGAGGATTTAAAAAAAAACCAGTGCTTTTGGCATTGACAATAATGGAAAAATAGGATCCTTTAATGCAATTCATGATAAGATCGATAAAAATTGAATTAAAGATAAATAATTATAAAATATTGTAAGGAAAATTCTAATCAATGTTCTCATAAGCTTTAGAAATATCAAGCTTCAAAATAATGTTGCTACCTCTCATCCTAACATCCAGGTCATGAAAAAATTCTTGAGCCAAAAGAATATTATCAACAATAGCTCTTCCCTTAACAAAACCCATTTGATAGGGAGATATAATTTTAGGAAGAATAGAAGTTAAATGACTCATAAAAATTTTAGAAATCAACTTACTAAAAAAGGTACAAAGACTAATAGGTCTAAAATTATTCCAACTACTAACCGAGTTGGTCTTAGGGATGAGCACAATAGAAGTAGAAGTAAAAAAATTTAGGGATATTGTGCCCAACAAAAAAATCCAAAATAGTAGAAAGAAGGTCAGGACTAATAATATTCCAAGCTTTATGGAAAAAAACTTAGTAGTAAAACCATCCAGCCCAGCCATAAAATCACCATTCATGTCACAAATATTCTCTTTTAATTCCTTGAAAGATGAGGGTTTAGAAAGAAACTCATTATCCTCCTGAGATATGAGATTAGGGATAATAGTAGGGTTATCAATATGAGCATGAGTAAAATCCTTATTGGGGCAATTTTGAAAATGTTGAACAACCAAATTAGCAATTATCTTTCCATCCTCAATAACAGAACCATCATCACGATTGATTTTATTGATGAAATTTTTGGCTCTTTTCCTCTTAACTAAAGTATGAAAATATTTAGTATTATTATCACCTTAAACAAAGTGTTTCACAACAGCTTTTTGCTTCCAGAAGGCTTCCTCCTGAGCTTGTAATTTAAACAGACAATCTTTAGCCTCTCTGAGCAAAGTGAAATTATCATCAGAAGTAAACACTTGACAGTTAACCTGAATAGAGTTCACTTTATCTTCAACAATCAAAATATTAGTGAAAATATTTTTAAAAATTTTGTGATTCCACCAATTAATGATTTGTTTCAATCTTTTTAGTTTGAACCAAAATTTCTTCATGCCAAGAATAGAATTATCAGGTTATAAGGGGGAATGCCATTTTTCCTGAACCACATCTATGAAAGTCTCATGAAGCAACCACATATTTTGAAATATAAATTGAGGCAAAGAATTCATCTTCATAGAGTTAATAGCAATCAACATAGGAGAGTGATAAAAAAGAGTTCTACTAAGATGCTCAATCAAAATATTGTTAAAAGAGTTGAGAAAATTGTCATTAAACAAAACTCGATCCAAACGTTTCCATAAATGACCACAATTTCAAGTGAATTTATTACCAAAGAAACTAATGTCAATTAAATTACAATTTATAATCATATTGTTAAAATCCTCCAAAGAGTGATAATTAGGAGTAGAGCCCCCAATAAGCTCAGAAGGATTAGAAATTGTGTTAAAATCACCACCCATAAGCCAAGGCAAGTTGCAAATACTATAAAAATTATTGAGTTGCTCCCATAACACTTTTCTAGTATTACGAGCAGAGGCAACATAGATAAAAGAGGCATAACAATTCAAATTTATAAATTCAATATTACAATGTAGAACTTGAGTAAATTCTAAAATAACATCAATCCAAGCAGGATCCTTCCAAAAAAACCCAAATCTTATTGGCAGAATTCAAAACAAAATGCTTAAAACCCAAAAATATAACAATACTAGGTAATTTATAAACATTAATAAGAGGTTCAAGAAAAACAAGAATAGAGACATTATAAATATGATATAAGTTCTTAACTCTCACCCTAGAAGAGGGGCAACTAATACCGCTAACATTCCAAATAATAGTTTTAAACATAAGAAAAATGTTAATGACTAGTTTGCGAATGATGGGTGGTCCTAGGAGATTGTAAAGTGATGTTCTTGTTTTTCCTGCCTCTCTTATTAAGAATCTTAGTAAAGCTAATATCATTATCATCTTTGGTAAACCATTTAACAACAATATACATATCCTCATTATTAGTAAAGGCATCACTATGATAATGAGAGATAGAAGGAAGCATACTATCATTGTGTTGGCCCACCTGCCTTACCTATTGAGGAAATTCACCCTCCTAAAACATACATTCATCCTCTATACTTCCTTTATTAATCATGATAAGCTCAGCATTGCCTTCCTGAAAGGAAAGGCTATCCTCCACCCTAGCCAATTCACCCTCCTCCAAGGTGTGGCCATTCCCAACAGTTTCTTTATTACATAAGTCAATACCCGTATTAGCTTCCACCACTTTCTCCTGATCATTCACAGCCAAGGTATTACTACAAGTAGTTGAAAGCAACATAAATTCCATGTCCGACAGGTTTTTATTAATAATACAAGGACTAATAGAATCAGAAATAATAATATTTTGGTTAGTCATAATAGTCAACATTTGCTCATCCATATTTTCATAACTAGTAAATAAGATAAAGGTAGAGTTAAAATTTTCTCCCTAGACATGATTAGGAAATCAACATTAGTAACAAAAGATTCGGTATTAGTACAAGTTAATTGTAATGGGTCCTCATTAATCTCAATCAGTTTAGGGGTATTTCCCTGAAGCTCTCCAAGCTTAGGATTGACATTATCATGAGAATCAAAATTCACAATATTTCCTTACAATTGTTTGGAAGAATCCTTCTCCTTACGAAGGTGAGGATTCAGCCTATAACATTCATTTAAACCTTGGCCATGCATTTTATAATGAGAATAAAAAATGGGCAAGTTTTCAAATTCCACATTTTGGAAATAACCATTCAACTTCGACCCAATCTAGATCTTATTTGGATGTTTCTTAGAGATATCCAACTCAACCAAAACACGAGCCATAGACGACCGAGAAATAGAAGTAGTAGCTTGGTCAGTTTATAAAGGCATACCAAGAATCCAAGCCAAACAAAATAAAATTTTAGAATTAAAGAAATGAAGTCTCAGATTTAGAAATGAAATCCACACAGGAGCAATTGGGGATTCCACCCGAACATTAAAATCAGGTGTCCATTTGAGTAAATGCATTTGACACGCTTGAATATAGTAGGATCTCCAAGCAAAAATTCGGCTATAATTAAGATCAGTGGAAAGTTGGATCGTAATATGCCTCTAATCAAGTAAGCCAATATGCAAGGAACCCAAAAACGTTAGGTTAACCAAAAAATTCAAATAACATTAAGGTTAGGTCGCCTAAGGAGGAACTTTCCAACCAGCATAAATACAAACGAAACAACCAACTAAGAAACCACGGAGTCATCAAACATCAAAGCCGTACAACCCTTAAATGAAGTATGAAAAAAATGAAGCTTAGAGGTAGAGGCAGATGAACCAGCCAAATCATCCTTAAAAGACTGAGATTTACCATCAAAAAGAGAGGAAGTCGAGGGGATGGATGACAATGGAGTTATCATCTCCAAAATCCAGAAAACTATGAAAAATAACTTAAACCAATGCACGAAAGGAACAAGGAAAAGAAATAGAAAGGAAAATGAGAGAAAAATTGTAAATAAATCATGCCAAGAGGATAAAGCCAGCAGTACAAAGTAGGAACCCTAAATCGCCACCAAAGCACCATAACTCATCTGGAAAGAGGATTATAACACAGTACGATCTAAGGAAACTAAATTATTTGACATGTTTACTTGAGTATATTTAGTGGGTTTTTGTAATTTTTATATCAAAGAAAACCTAAGAATTGTTTAGGGATTGATAGAGCTTTAAATAATTTTCATAATTCTTTAGGTTACTCCAATGCCCCCATCACATTTCTGGCGCTGTTGTTGGGGAAGAATTTGTTTTATAAATTTACTATATTATTGAATCAATTGCATATTTATCGCTACTATATTCTTTTATTATTTTATATTAATTTACTGATTGCATATATGTGGTTGCAAGCTTAAAAGATATAGAGGGGAGTCATGTTTAAATTTTATTTTTAAAATTGAGAGTACCCTTTCTAAAATTAGAACCACCAAAAAGATTCTTAAAATGACTGAACCTATTCGAAACTTAGATTATTCTAGACCTCTTAAGGATTTTGTAAACCATTTAGTAGACGAAATTCTCCAAAGAATAAATAGACCCACTATCCAAGAAAATAATTTTGAATTAAAACCTACAATCATTTAGATGGTACAAAATTCTCAGTTTGGGGGAACTCCCATTGAAATCCCAAACCTAAATTTAACAAGTTTCTTAGAAATTTATGTAACATTCAAGTACAATGGTGTTGGTGATGATGCATTAAACTTAGATTGTTCCTATTTTCTCAAAATGATACTACAAAATTGTGGTTAAATTCTTTATCCCTAAGGTGTATTGCCACATGGAATGAGTTGACCCCAAAATTTCTAGTAAAGTATTTCCCACCTTCTAAGACTTCCAAGCTTAGAAATGACATAACATCTTTTACTCAGTTAGAAGGAGAATCTATTTATGAGAGTTAGGAGAGATTCAAGGAGATGCTTAGAAAGTGCCATCATCATGCCTTACCTTATTGGTTGATAATTCAAACTTTTTAAAATGGATTGGTAGGATCCTTTGGAGCCATAATTGATGCTGAAGCTAGAGGTTCTTTGATGTCAAAGCTTTTTGAAGATGCTTATGAATTAATTGAAGAATTGACAACAAATAATTTCTTGTGGTCTGTTGATAGAGTGAATCCTAAGAGATTGATAGAAGTTTTTGAAAATGATTTTTTATATATTTTGATTACATAAGTTACAACAATATCAAAGAAGTTGAGCACTTTAGGCTTAAATTTTTATTCATATTTACATTTGGAGATAAAAGACCAGCATATGGAAGAAAATGATATCTATGGGATTGAAAATAAAAATTTGATTGTAAAAAAAAATCCCTATTCAAATACTTATTATGCAGGTTGGAGGAATCACCCAAAAGTTTTTTGGTCAAATTCTAATGTTGGAAATCAATAGAATTCAAGTTAAAATAACCAAGTCACAAATTAGATTAATCAAAATCAAGATAATAATACTCCAAGACAAGCATATCCTTCGGGATTAAATCAAAGAAATCAGTATAGAATATGAATGATACCACTGAAAGATGTGGTCATGTAATTGGGAACTCAATTACAAAATTAAGCGGCTTCAATTAAAAATTTGGAAACTCCACAAAGTCATCTTGTAATTTCTGTGAGTAGTAAACTCATTGGATATCTTTTTAGTAACATTGAAGTTAATCCAAAAGAGATGGAAATAGATACCAATTGGACCCAATTGAAGAGTACAAATCATCTACCTTAGCCAAATTGAAAATATGGGCAAGTCTGTATGAACACTATAAATTTAGCTTTGCTTGGAAGGTAGCCCAACCATAGTTTTAGTTAGTTATCCAGTTTAGCTGAAGAGTATAAACTTAGTGCTTTTAGGGGGGGGGGGGGATCCCTATGTTTTAAGTTATGTTTTTCTTACTTTGCTTCACAGAAAAAATCTTTGATAGAGAAGAAGGGGGCATCACGATGCCGTACTTTTGAACACCATAGCCTCCCAACAGGACATAATGATTAAAATTTGCTAAAATCTATAAAACTAATTAGGAGGAAGTTCACTTTTCAATTCATACTTACTCTTGAGTGAGTATCATAATTTCTTCTCTTCAAAATCAAAAGTCTAAGCCATGGGTAGAATCATGTATACACCATCTTCTTAATAGAATCAAAATGAAAATCATGCCAAGAATGAGGATTCTTTTTCACTTCTTTGGATACAAAATTCTGCCAATATTACTAAGTTAAATGAATTTATGGAGGAGTTGCATGAAGATAAGAAGAAGTATATGGCATAAATAAGGAAGATGTATGGTTGTAGAGTTTACTTATATGATTTTTTTTTCCAGGCAAGATGTGTTGCTATTTGATTATAATGAAAAGTATTATCATGGAAAAATCAAATTAGGATGTATTGCCCTTTCACTATCAATATAAATTTTTTTAATTATGATATCAAGATATAGTATAAGAAAACTTTATAAGCCATAAAAGTCAATGGGTATAGATTGAAACCATGTGATTAGAGGAGTGAAGCATTATTAATGATGTACATTTTTTTTACTATTCTACATCATTATTTTGTAGAAGAGAAAGAGATGAGAGATATTGGCTTGTATTATTGCACTTAACTGAAAATTTTTGGCTTTGAGAGTCATTGTTGAATGTTGGGTGCCATGTACACTAGTTATCTTATAACTGTGTTATGTTATGTTAATGATATATCATGTTTTGTGTTCAAAACATATTTTATGCACTTTTTATCACTCATATGAAAGCATGTGTTTGTAGTATTTGTTTATGTGTTTATTTGTATATTAGCAAATTCCCTTCATGCTTAATTTATTATTATCCTTGAATTACTTTTTTTATTCTGATTATTTAATTAACCCTTATAAAAATGATAATGAAAAAATATAAAAAAATTAACATAATAATGAAGTCCTAGATTCTAGTTTGAATGAATTATGTTTATACTTCATAGGTTAAAGAAACTAATACTTAACTCATTCAACCATTTGAGCTATTATCCTAATTTAAATTTATAAGCTATACCTTTATGAATTTAACTTTTAAAATAGTAAGATGAATAATTAGTATTAAAATCAGATATAAGTATATTAAAGTTTGAAATCATAACTAATATAAAGATGAAAATAGTAATCTCATCAAGTTAATACATTAAAAGTATTAAGATTTAATGAAAAGCTTAAAGTAGAAGCTGATATTCAAAATCATTAATTATGCACTCCACAAAAGAAAAATAAAAAGAATTAAAAATAATTTTGAAAAAAAAAATATAAAAAGTAAAAGATGAGTATATTCAAAAATTGGTATAATTGAAAGCTTAATATTTGAAATATAATCCTATATAAAAACTATAAAGGATAAGATGAGAGAGCTAATACAAGGGAGGTAAACTAATGAAAGTGCAATTTTAACTATAATTATATCCAATTATTAAAACTATATTATTTTTACTTTAACATTCAAAAGTTAATGGTTAAATTTATAACCTATAATTTCAAATTAAGTAACAACAAGAATAATTGATTAAGTTTAGCTATTGGTATTTTTCCAAACTAGAAGTATTTATTTGATTCATTTTTACTAATTCTAAACATTGATGTATTATTATATATTTTAGAGATTTTAGATTATCATTTTTATTTTGGTTAATTACTTAATCAAAATTATAAATTTTTATTTACTTAAAGAAATGCAAGAGTTTAAACTGGAGAGAATTTGATAAGTATAAATAATGTTATATTTAATGTGTTAATTTGTTAGTGAAAACATATTAAATTAGTTTTATTCGTAGACGAAAACAAGAAAATGGGCAAAATTTTTAAGTATGGTACAGCACCGCGGTGTTAGACACTATACCATTACAATGCTATCATTGACACCATTGAAAAGCCAATATATAGACATGGTGGTGCCCAATCTCTGTTTGACAGTGCTGCAAAATCTAAGGAGTCAATGCCATAAAGCTTAGTCTGTCTGCGTAGCATCGTAACACAAAATTTTAGTGCCTCTAAGTCAAGGGGAATGCCATGTAGAAATCATGGTGATCAACCATCAATAGTGCTAGGGTGTTACAATTGTAATTATTTAGGCCATGATATGCTAGAAAAGCAACACATTGATTCATTAAATAATGGGTCAATGTAAGCAAGCATCACAATGGAAGAAACCCTTTAGCATTATGGTGTCAGTTCAATTTATTAGCACCATGGCATAATTATTTTGACCACCACTGTGCTAGAATCCATTTTCTATATATTTTTTTATAAATAGTTCATTTGTAATATTAGTAAGAAAGTTCAATCACTTTTGTTAATTTAAGTTTTTATATTAATTCTCTGATTTTTTCTTAGTAGTGACAAGTAAGTGAATTCTGAGAAGTACTAGCTAGATACATTCCATTAGAGTGCTTGGCTTCAAGGAGTGAAAAATAGTTCATTGAACCCATTCATTGATATCTTTTCATTTATACTTTATTTTGTTTGTGCAATTAATGAAAATAAATTTGCTTCACTTGTTTTTCATGTCTAGCTGAATTATCTAGTTTTAGATTGATGGTGTAAAAGAAGAGTGGAGTACTATTGAATTTTTTTTCATAAAAAAATTCATGATGTTTTCAATATACAAAGGTCTTTATTTAATGCATATAGAGGCCACATGTGTAGTTAATATTAGGTGTAATATAGAGCCTAAGAATAGAAAAGCAAACATAATTAGTTATGTTAGATTGGTATGATACAAGCATAGGCATAGTGCTTGTCATGATAAAGTTTATAGAGATGAATTATCATGAGGGGTGGGGGGTTTAACGATATATGCTTTACTTACTTTTCTAAGATTCTCATAAGGAGATAGATAATGAGAATTTAGAGTGGTATTGATGTTGGATGGTTTAATCTGTCCTTTGTTTCTTGATGAGTGACTAAGCAAACAGAGATGCATATATTTTTAGTAGCATCAATATAAAAATAATTATTAGGAAACATATTGTATTAACATTTTATCAATCCAAAACAATTTATACAAATAGTATTTAACTTAATTATGTTTTTCAATTAAGTGATTGAATCTTCACCAAAATTATTTTTTTTGAGTAGTTTAATTATTGTAGTTGAAGTAGAAAGTACTAGTATTTACATGTAAATATTCTTTTTCATGGGATCAATACTCTACTTTATCATTATATTGAAGTTTTTTGAAGGTTGTGAAACCTATAAGAATTAGGCCAAGGCTAACCAAAAGGGAGGGGGGGGGGGGGGGAATTGGATATTTAAAAATTTTTCATGGGAAAAGAAAATCTTTAAAACTTTTCTAACAAACACAAGATAATCAATATAACAGATACATAAATAAGTAAATTTCACAACAATGAAAGAAATAAAAAATTTTAACCATATATATAATTGCAGAAAATAAAGTGCTTAAAATAATTAGAATGAATACATCATAATTTATAGTTATTCGGTCAACTTGATCTACGTCCACTCCTTAGAGAATCCCTCTCTAAGTTTTGCATTAAATAATAGCGACTCTCCTTTTGCTCTCATAGCATGTCGGAGAAGCCAGTATAGATGCTGTTTCACCACTCCGGTGTGGCAAAGAATTGTGACTAATTCACAGGCAAAGAACCTCAATTCTATTTCCACCCTCCAAGTGATGGCCAGAGAAACACAAATTTATTTTCACCCTCCAAGTGTTGGTCAGAGAAACAAAACTCTGTTTCACCCTCTAGGTGATGGTCAAAGAACCACGATCTTTGCTGAAGAACTTCTTCTAATGGAGCCACAGAGAATCGAGGCAGACTCTTGTAGATACTAGGCAAGATTCTTGCTTGGAACAACCTTTTGAATCCCCTCACAACTTTTCCCTAACAAAATCTCCCACTCTTCTCTCACAAAGCTCTCATTCTTTTCTCCCTTAAGGCTCTCTATCATGAAATCTCAACAGCCAAAGATTTCCTAATAGAAGTATTAGAAAACTAAGTAGTGAGCTTCAAGAAATATTAATTTTTTAAGAGATCTCTCTTCTATTTGTACATAATGATACATGTATCATATAGTACGATAAGTGTAATTTAAACATGTTCAGTTAGGTCATGCAAATGAAATGTTCAACCTTTATAACAATTCATATTGTGCAAAAAAAATATTGTATGATATGAACTATAAAACTTATTTTGGTTGGTTTGGGATGACCAACTTCATACACTATCGATCATCTAGCACTATGGACATCGTAAAATATGATCAGTTAAAAAATCATATATTTCATTCAATTATGATATTTGAGACGACTAATTTCATAGACTTTCAATCATATTGTACAAACTGTATCATATAATATGATTAATCATAATAATTATCCATGTTTTAATTACCTAATATTGAGGGATTAATTAAGAAAGATTCTAATTAGGGCGTAAAGTATGAACCAAATTCTATTGTACAATCAACACATATTTATTAACTTTCTTAACCATAGTGGCTAGGGTTTTGACAGAACACAACAAATCATACAGCACGAATTAAAATTGTACAGTGCAAAAAAGGTCATATAGTACGAAGCCAAAATGATACAATATGATGTACTTAAAAAAAAAACACTCTCTCAAAAAATATTTTTCTCTCCCCTCCTATGTGTGTGCACGGTTACTCAGCAATGATGTCTACCAAATTATATAATTCGACTCAAGAAGGGAAAAATATAGAACAATTTTAAAAGAATAGGCTGTAACCCTAGTCTTCCTAGTCTTGAGCTGATCAAAACTGTAAGTGAATGGTGGACTAATTTATTGAAATGCTAGTACACACAAAACAAAAATAGAATATCATAGAAATAGTAAAAAATAAAAACAGACTTAATAATATTTGTTATAATCAAAATCATAGTACTTGGACCAGGTTTGCAATAATCTGCCCCTTTTTTATGATTAAAATTATTATTATTTTCAGATTTTCAAAAGTTGCTTGTCTCAAAACTCTCACTTAGATGATAATTATATAAACAACAAACGAATAACAACACAATAACACATAACAACACAACAACAACAACAACAACAATACAATTCTCCCCCTTTTGTCAACACAAAAAGAGGGAAAACAACATGAAGGAAAAAAAATAAACAGAAATAAAAAAATAAATAGAAAAAGATTAATAACTCTAGGTAAAGAAAGAACATTACAATAATGATAACTCTCATGGGCATTTTTCAGGATGTAATAAATTTAATCTACAAATATAAAAGATCAAATTAGGTAAGTGTTGACTTTATTGCAACCAAAGGAATTAGATTCTAGAGTTTGCACACCCAACTTAAATTTTATAAAAAGCTAAAATTCTTTATTTAAATAAAATTCTAATTCATAAATTACAATTAGAAAGGAAAACTTAAACTTTTTAGACTACTAGAATGAATAATATCGAGTATAATAATAATGTAAAAGTGATGAATGAGGAACCAAAATTTTCCACAATCAAGTATTAAACATATTATGAAACATAAATATTTTATAAGATTTAAAGATTTACTAGAAAGAAAAGCTAATTTAAGTTGGGCTCATTTTGTTCCTCTTTTATCAGCTTTCAACGTACATTACACATCTTTTGTTTTTGATACACTTAGTGCATCTTTTACTTTTGACATCATTATGTATCTTTTCATTTTTGGCTCATTTTGTGCCTCTTTTATTTTTTCGCAAACTTCTTTTTTTCTAAATCTTTAAGAATCTCAGTTGTAAAGATTATCTTCCAAATAAAAGGGAAGAGTAACCCACTCTCTTATATAGGGAGGAATAATCTATGAAGTAAACTGGATCTTTCTAATAGGAATAAATAGCATAATTTATAAAAAATTATGAATTTCATCTTCTTTTAAAAATAAAGGTGATGCACAAGATTGTGCGAATTATAGAGGAATTAAGTTAGTGTGTCATACTTTAAAACTATGAGAGTGAGTTATGGAGCATATGTTACGGTGTGATGCTAATGTTTCTCAAAATCAATTTGGATTCATGCCGGGTAGGTCGACTATTGAAGCCATATATTTATTAAGAGGTTTGATGAATAAATATAGAGAAAATAAGGAGGATCTACATATGATATTTATTGATTTAGAAAAAGCATATGATAAAGTTCCAAGAGAAGTGCTATGGAGAGTTTTTGAAAAGAAAGGAGTTAATAATGCTTATATTCAAATCATTAAAGATATGTATGCAAGAGCTATTACTTGTGTTCAAACACAAGGTGGTTTGACCAAGTATTTCCTTATTTTGGTTGGGTTACATTTAGGATCAGCCTTAAGCCCATATCTTTTTGCTTTAGTCATGGATGTTCTCACCAGACATTTACAAGAGGAAGTACCTTGGTGTATGCTTCGTGCTGATGATATTCTTCTGGTTGATAAGATTAGAGAGGGAGTTGAAGGTAAACTTGAATTATGGAGGTCAACCTTAGAGTCTAAAGGTTTTCGCTTGAGTTGATCTAAAACAGAATATATGGAGTGTAATTTTAGTAGTAATAGACCTAGTGAGGGGATTGTGACTTTGGGCGATTAAGTCACTAATAAGAGTACATGATTTAGATATCTTGGATTTATTATTCAAAGTGATGGTGAAATAGATGGGGATATTATCAGCAGAATTCAAGTTGGATGGTTGAAGTGGAGGAATGCATCGGGCTTGTTGTGTGATAGAAAAGTACCCCTCAAACTTAAGGGAAAATTCTATATGATGGTGGTGAGGCCTACAATGCTTTATGGTGCTGAATATTGGCCATTAAAAGAGAAGCATAATACTAAGTTAAGTGTGGCAGAGATGAAGATGATGAGGTGGATGAGTGGCTTTACCCTTAGAGATAGGATACGAAATGAGCATATACGTGAAAAGGTTGAAGTAGCTCGAGTAGAAGATAAGATTAGAGAGAATTTCCTTAGATGGTTTGGTCACTTAAAATGACGACCTTTCGATTACCCAATAAGGAGAGTAGAGGTATTAGATTTGACTTATGTTAAGAAAGGTAGAGGAAGACCTAAGAAGACTTGGTTAGAAAATATTAGGAATGACCTTTATTTATTAGATTTAAATGAGAATTTGACTTTTAATAGGACATAATGGAGAAAAAAGATTCATGTAGCTCAGCCCACGTAGTGTGATAAAGGCTTGATGTTTTTGTTTTGTTTATTTTTGTTAATGAATTTCATTTGTCAAATTGAAGAATGTATTCATGATATAAAAATGTAGTAGAATGAAAAATGTTTTCATTTCAACCATCTCAATTTA
This sequence comes from Dendrobium nobile, assembly GCA_022539455.1. Lineage (NCBI taxonomy): Eukaryota > Viridiplantae > Streptophyta > Magnoliopsida > Asparagales > Orchidaceae > Dendrobium > Dendrobium nobile. The sequence continues at coordinate 18,950,474 of CM039721.1, read as the reverse complement.
GATTTTCAAGTTCACACAAGGTATTAACATGTAAAGGAAATAAGAAAGGATATGTAAATTCATGAGTTTTTTTATCCTTTTAGTTTTAAAAATGTTAGCAATTACTTATTTAAACTTTTAAGTCATAATAGAAGTATTTTTATTACAAACAGAAAAGAGCATTGCAGTAAGAGTTCATTTGTATAGTACGATCGAAGTCAATAATATGATTTAATTCATACAGTATGAATATATGTTGTAAAGTACAATTAATAAAAATAACATTTTACTAGTCTAAAAATTTTCTCAAGCAATAAGCATAAAAAACAACTCACAATTGTATGAAATACAAGAACCCACTTGAAAAAAAAATAAATACCACTTGACAGAGAACATAAACACAAAATGTTTTACTTATTATGAGAAAAATATTTAGTAATAAAATAAGGACTAGAAGGAAAATGTATTACAAAACAAAATAAAAACAAACAAGTATGGACAAAAAGAAAAGTTGAATGCAACAAAAACAAAAAATAATTATAACAGAAGTAGATCCTGATCAGATTGTGGTTATTGAGGTGGTTAGAAGAACTGGTTAAACCTATTGCACTGTTGCTGGATGTAGGTGAACTATTGTTGGATAGTTCCAAATTTCTCCTTGAACTAACCCATATAATTATCATGTTAGGTTTAATATTGATCCAGGCAAGTCACAAGTTTGTTAAAATGCTGAATTAACTCCTCATATATGTAATGGTTAGGAGGTAGTGTAGATGCAGGGGAAACACCTCCTTATTCATAAAAAAATGGGTCTTCTGACTCATGTTCCCTATGAAAGAGTATACGAAAGGAGGCATCCAAGATGAAGATTAGAGTGTGGTCAGGAGGAGCAGGATATGTGATATTATATTTTTCATCCAAGATATATCCAATCATATATCCTAAAGTAATGTTTTGTTTTCTTCTAGCTACTGGGAGTTGAATGGAAGTAAGATATTAGATGTAATCAATTAACATTTGGCTTCATCCATTTGGGTGTTCAAATATATGAAGTATGTAATAGTTGAAATTAAGGGAGAGATATTTACCCAGTTTCGAGCTTTAGGGATGATTGATGTTTTGAGAACATGCTGGATAGCCATAGCAATTTGATTAAGAGTGTGAACCAAGGGTTGGTGGTAGTTTAGAGCAACATTTCTGAGCAAGAGATTTACAACACTCCAATCAAAATTAGATCTTGATGGTTTAACAAGGGGCGTATTTCCTTGGGTGTTTAAGTGAAGATAGATTCCTATATCCTCTTTGGTTATTACCACATTCTAACAGTAAACTTGGAAGGACATTAATGTAGCATACCCATTAATCCTAATATTTGCAATGAACTCATATAGGATTTTAGAGTGGAAAAGATAGGCCAAAGTCAAAAGGAATAGAAGTGCAGTGGAATTAAAAAGTTCATTATCAGGAAGTTTAAGGCCTGTTGGTTAAGAAGCATAGGAGTGATTTTGGCATTTTGTATTTGCGGTAGGTAGCTTCATCAGAAGCTAGCAGAAAGCGATCGTCGGTAGGGATATAAGAGGAGGAAGCACCCTGGGTTTAGCCACTAAGCTTTCCACCTCTTGCCAATGCACATATTAAAATTACAAGGAGGATTAGAAGGATTGTGTGAATAATTTGAATGAATTAAGGCAAATTAAATAAAAGTACAAGATATCATACAGTACGATCATGAGATTAGACAGGATGATTGTGAGTAATCAATTTGGCCAGATGATCAATCAAAAAGGTTATCTAATAATATAGTACAATCATATATTATACCAGATGATTAGAGATAGGGAGATTATCCTGAGGAGTCAGGCAATACAACCTTTGACAAAATGATTCATATAATATAAACAAGTTTTTATATAGTTCGATCAACAATAAATGTCATACCAATCAAAATAAATTCATCCCAATCTAGATTGACACGTGTATCATCCAAAAAAGCAGACGTTTATACTGTATGATTGTTAATCATAGATTCAATCAAGATCATCCATTAAGATAAGGGTTATGATCAGAGCAGTGTTGTGCAAATCATACATTATGAAAGTGGTTCATATAGTATGATATAAGATGAAGATTTTGCTTTATAGCAAAAGACTGTGAGGTTTAGTGAAGTGGTTTGTGTTATGATCCGAACAAAATCATAAAGAATGATAATAAGTAAAAATAAGACCAAAAGGATTAAAAAAAAATTAAACGATCAATGAAAAATTAAGGACTAAAAATAAAATAATAAACATAGTTACAAAAAAAAAAACACAACATAAATGTCGAGAAGCTTATGAATGGCTGATTTCAAGTGATAGGAAATAAATACCGAGCCAAAAAATCACATGCTCCCACTGAATCTTTTGTGAGTGCCCTTAAATACAAAGATAATGGAAAAATAATTTTGGGAGCCCAAGTGAGTTTGGGTCCCTTCTTGAATTTCGATAAAGAATCAAAATGCATGCCATGCCGTGGTTGATGCAACTTAGGCCTCCACACTAAATGTGTTCGATGGTGGATTGTGAAAGTGCGGCTAATGTGTCCTAACATGCCATAGGAATAACATTTAATATCAGGAAAAGGGTTAACTAACCTATGATAGTTATGATTATTATTCCTAGGTTTATGAGATGCATGATAAGATGAGTGCTTAAGAGCATGCTTATTTTGAAAAGCCTTTACTTTTTCTAATAGAATTTCATTAGCACTTTCAAAAGTAGATATTTCAATTTTTAAAGAGTACTCACTATGATCTAAAATGTTAACACATGCTACTAAATATTTAAATGATTTTTCTAAATCTAGATGCAAAGGTTTTAAATAATTATGTGTTTCAAATAAAGCAGTATATTTCTTATTCAATTTATAAAACTCATCTAGTAGAGCCATATGATCCTTATCTAAATCAAAACCTTCTTTTCTGAGCATTTTAATTTCTTTTTTCAAAACTAAGCATATAATTTTTAAGCTAGCATACTTCTTTTTCAGTTTCCTATAAGAATCATGAATGTTTTTTGAAACATCAAGAAATTCATTCTATGAAATTTGACACACCTCATCTTGATCTGACTAATCAAGATAGCTGTTTGGCATTAAGCATAGATTTATCACGTCCTCTTTTGCTTTTGTTGTAGATGAATCTGAAGCAAAGTCAGCTAAAAAGGCTTTCTGAGATCTTCACTTGCCTTTATAAAACTTAGATTTTTCTTCAACCTTCTCCTTGCTTTGATGATTTTTAAGATATGGACAATAAGTTTTAACATGTTGTAGTCTCCTGCATTCATAACAGATAATATCAGAAGAAGCATTAATTTTTTTGTAGTTTTTACCTTTGCTCCACTACTGATGAAACTTTTTCTTTTTCTTTAGAAAGCTTCTGAACTGTTAGTTTATCAATGTGATATCTTCCTCTCCTCCATTGGAGGAACTATCTAAATCTTTAGCCTTTTATACTATAGTTTTCTCCTTCTTTCTTTCTCCTGCATCAAGCTGTCTTTGACTCACTTCTTGCTCATAGACAATGAGTGAGCCAAGTAAGTTATCTATAGAATAAAAATTAATATGTAAACAATACATAATCTTATTTACTTTTCTAAAGTTTGATAATTTTTTACCTAAAGCATGCAAGGATGTGATGATTTATATAAACCTAGTATACATTTCATATATGGATTCACTACATTTCATGCAAAAGAGTTTATAATCATGGAGCACAATATTTAACCTATATTATTTCACTTCACTTGTTCCTTCATAGGTTATACAGAGTCTATCTCAGATTTCTTTTCCAGTTGTGCTAGTAGATATGCATATGTAATCTTCATATTTTAAAGCACAAAAGAAACAATTTAAGTATTTAGCATTAAGTTGGGATAAATCTCTATCTTCTAAACTCCAATTAGAAAAAAGGAAGTTATGTTTTCATATCATTAACTAAACATTAAGGTGCAGAATATCCCACATGAACTAATATCCACATGTGATAATAAATTGATTGTAAGAAAGTAAACATATAAATTTTCCAAAAATTAAAAGGAATATTATCAAATAAAAGTGGTCGTGTGATTGAATATCCTTCCACATTATTTTTATTTCTAAACTTAGCCATTGATTATTTTTTAAAAGTTTTCTAAAACTTAATTTTTAAATCTCGCTCTAATACCACTGGAAAGTTCATGAAGGTTGTTAAACCTCCATGAATTAGCTTGAGGTTAACTAAGAGGCTGGGGGGGGGGGGGTGAATTGGATATTTAAAAAATTCATTAAGGAAAAAAGAAATTTTTTAAAACTTTTTCAAACTCACACATGATAATCGATATAACAGATAAATAAATAAGTAAATTTCACAACAACAAAATAAATAAAAAAAATTGAACCACACATATAATTGTAGAAAATATAGTGTTGAAAATAATCAGAATGAACACACTAGAATTTATAGTGGTTTGTTCAACCTGACCTACATCAACTCCTTAGAGACTTCGTCTCGAAGAATTACACTTAATATTAGTTACTCTCATTTAGCTCTCATAACAAGATAGAGAAGCCTATACATATGCTATTTCACCACCCTAGTGTGGCGGAGAATCGTGATTCTTTTACAAGTAGGGAACCTCAACTTTATTTTGCCTTGTCAGATGATGGCCAGAGAACCACAACTCTATTTTAACCATTTATGTGATTGTTAAAGAATCACAACTATATTTTCAACCTATAGGTGATGGTCAGAAAACCATAATCTTTTTTGAAGAACTTCTTCTTTTGAGCCGTAGGGAATCCAGACAGACGATTGTAAATACTTGGAAAGATCCTTACTTGGAGCAACCTTGTGAATATCCTCACAACTTCTTCCTCACAAATCTCCCTCTCTTCTCTCACAAAGTTCTCTTCTCCTCTCCCTCATGGCTATCTCTCTTGATGGCTCAATAGCCAAAGATCTACTAACGAAAGTGTTAGAAAACCTTAAGTTATGGGCTTCAAGAAACCATAATTTTTAAGAGATCCATCTTCTATTCATACTGTACAATATACATATCATAAGTACAAACAGTGTAATTCATACTCATCCAGTAAGGTCGTGTAGATAAATTATTCAACCTTTATACCTTTTCGTATAGTGCAATCAAAATATTGTGGTATGAACTATAAAAATTTCTTTTATTTGTTTGGGATGACCCTTAGGACACCCAACTTCATACACTATTGATTTTCTAGCACAGCGACATCATACATTATGATCAGTATAAAAATCTTGGATTTTGTTTTGTATAATCTTCGGGAAGACCAAATTTATACACTATCAATCATATTGTATAAATTGTATCATACCGATTAATTAAGAATGATATTAATTATGGCATACAATACGAACCAAATCATACTGTACGATCAACACTTATTTAGTATCTTTCTTAACCCTGGGGGCTAGGGTTTTGAGACAACACAATAAATCATATAATATAAATAAAAATAGTACAGTCATAAAAAGGTCATGCAATATGAAGCCAAAATCATACATTACAAAGTACTTAAAAAAACTCTCTCAAAAATATTTTTTTCTCTCCCTCTGTATGTATGCAAGGTTACTCAATAATAATATCTACCCAATTATATAATACTGTTGAATCTGGATGGTTGTTAAACCTAAGCTATTGTCCCAAGGTTAACCAAGAGGGGAGGTGAATTGGTAATTTAAAAATTCTCTTGGGTTTTTAAATAGAAAATCGATTTAAAAAATTCATAGAAAGTTAATTTAGTTTCAAAATAAAACTTTTCAACCACAGTAAATAACATGCAGTAAATAAAATATGAAAAATAAAAGACATAAGAATTTATAGTAGTTCGGTTAAACACGACCTACATCCACTCCCTGAAGACTCCCTCTTAGGTATTGCACTATTACCAAAGTGTCTCTCCTTTTGCCCCCACAACAAGGCAGAGAAGCCTTTACAAAACCTCTCTTTCACCAATCTCTGATGTGGCAGAGAACCGTCTTCCTTTCACACATTTCAAGTGTCAGCAGAGAACCGTCGTCTATTCACACTCTCAAAGTGTCAGCAAAGAACTGTCATCCTTTCACACCCTCCAAGTGTCGGCAGAGTACCGGATCCTCTTTAAAAATCTTCTCACGAGCAACTAGGAAGACAAGAAGAAGAGTGATAACCAAAATCACAAAGAGATCCTTACCTTTGAGTAACTTTGTGAACCCTTCAAACTCCACTTGTAAGAAATCTCTCTTAAATACTCTCTCACACTCTCTCTTTCAATTGCCCTTGAAAAATCATGAAGGAAAGACTTTTCACATCATTTTTAGGGAACCTTTTATACCAAAGTCACAAAAAATCATCCAGAAAACTGAAAATTTCAATTTTGAGCATATCTGATCATACAGTACAATCAGGTATGTTTGTACGTATGAATAGTTCAAAAACTATTATGAACGAACCTATTATGAATCGATATGAAATTATTTCATGCCTGATGATCGTCCAGTATGAAACAAGTTCATGTGGTACGATCAGTAACAAAAATTTTCATCTTCGTCATGACGAAGAGGGACCCCACAATTTTGTACCCTGGATGGCGTACGTATGTTGATGACATCATATGATATGATCAGTTCTGAAAACTTTCATGTTTGTAGAGATGAAAAGGGACCCATTAAATTTGTAAGCTGGATGGCATACGTATGATGATGACATCGTACGGTACAAACCATTTAGAAAATTTTCAAGTTCGTCTGGACGAAACTTTGGGACAAAAAGGGACCCATCCAATATGTACTCTTGATGGTATGCATGAATGGTATATCGTAAAGTACCATCCATACTTAAAAAAATTTTGTACTATCTATTTATTTGATTGCTCAAAGGGAAAATAACTGATCAGATCGTCCCGTATGAAATGAAATTGCACAGTACTATCAGTTTAAAAAAATTATAGATTTTAAACTCTCCCCCAATGTGTGTATGCACAATTACTCAATTACAATCACACTCTCTGAGACTCAATAAAATGAAACATATAGACTTAAATTACAATAACCCCTAAACTAATCTTATTTGAAGTCTTCAACAATACATAGTATGATTTCCCTGAAATGTTAGTACACACAAACAACAAAGCAATTCTTTCAAAATATGATAGAAAAAATAATAATCAAAGCAATAATATTTAGAATCATAAAAAATATACAAGTTATAAGAATATTAACAATCAAGAACTAAGTAGCAACTATCTCAACAATCTCTCCCTTTTTGATGATGACAAAATAATTATTATTTGAATAAAATTGAATATCTTAAATTTCTCCTTAACTCCCCCTAAATAAATAAACATGTGACTATAAGGGAATTCCTTTAAGAACAAACCAAAGTTTTTTAACTTTTTTATTTCTTTTATTATTTATAAATGACAAAGCATAAAAGTAAAACAACACACACCAAGAAACACAAAAACAAAACAACACCAACAAACACAAAGATAAAATAACACTAACATACCAAACAATATTACTCCACCTTTTGACAACAATAAAAAGGGAAAAGGAAGTTTGAAATGGAAGAAGTCATATAAGAAACCTTAGTAATTGATCTTGAAAGAGATTGAACTATAATTATGATAACAAAATTAATGACCAAGAGATAAAAAATAAATATTCAAAACATTTAAATTAAAGTATAGCATAGATAAGAAAAGTGATCAAGGTCATGAAACATTCAAGACAATGAGATAATGAAAATTATTACAAAAGTGATGAAATGAAGATTAGATAATTTAAATTTATAATATAAAACATAATTGAACATTAGATTGATTTGAATTTGAAGATTAACCGATAGAGGAAAAAACATATTCATTTGGCAACATTGCACATCTTTTCAAATATTTGTGGCACACTTTGTGCATCTTTTTGTATTTGAGCTAATTTTATGCCTCTTTTCAATTTACAAACTATTGTGCATTCTTTTGATTTTTGTACACTTATATATTTCTTTTTGATACCCCTTTTTTAATTGATCTTTTCAAAATCAATAATCTAAAAAATTAAATTTCTCTAATTTCAAAGATAATTATATTGAAAAGATAAATAAAAAATAATAAGACATCAAAATTATAATAATAATATTTAAATTATGTTTTCCTAAAAAGAACACGAGATTGATAGCCTTAACTTGATCGAGTTACATGTTAACTTAAATTTTTTGAAAAATTAGATTTTACAAGGAAATTAATTTTGTAGTGTTGGTTAATTTATAACACTTTTTAGATCAAATAACACAGGATTATCATATAGGCACTCTTACATTTCAAACAATGAATAAAAGCAACTAGTCAAAACAAGACATTTTTCATTGATATCAATTTAAAGATGAAATACATTGAAGCACTTTTTGATATCAATCATAAAAATAAAAACAATATAACTCCAACATCTTTAACATAAAATCTAAATAGAGATAAGTACACAAAGCATTGAAAACATTACTAAGTTCATCGCATCTTAAAGGACTGGCAAAGATAACATAAAAGAAGTACATCTAGAACTCTAAGGGGCCCTGGTCTGGAAGAGGAGGCTGGATGAAGATAAAAAAATAGCTATTCATCATAACTACATTAGTGTTCACAAATTCAAACTGTCTTAAGATCCAACCCATATCTTGCTAGTACTGTGCATCCTGCTAGTTTAGGTGAGTCTGAATTTGATCAAAGCGCTACTCAAAATAACTCTCTAATCAATCAAAATGCTGAACCATCTTCTAAATGTGAAGTCCATGAGCAGGTGTAAGTGCTCCCCATTCTTCCTTAGTATCTTCACTTGAATTGTCATTATTTCCAAAAAGTCTCGAAACAAAGCATCAATGAAGTAGATTGGCATTTCAAGTGGAATCTCAAGATGAATAATATTGTACTTCTTTCTAAGATATATGTCACTAGATATCGTAGAGCAATATTTTTCTTCCTCCTATGAGAAACATGCCCAATTTAAGAAAGGTTATGAATGTAATCTAGAATGAATTTAGCTTTATCTATTGGTTGTCTAGTTATGATTAGATAGGTAGTAGTGGATAGAAGAGGAGTAATTTTTATGCAATCACCAGCTTTAGGATTAATTGAAGTTCTAAGGACATGCTGGATGACCCTGACATTTTGATTTAAATTATAGACCTTAGGAAAATGACCAACTTTAGCAACCCATCTAAGAACTTTGTTTATTTTAGACCAATCAAAGTTATATTTGGAGGTCATATTGTGTGCTCTAATTCATTGAGTCCTTAAATGCAGAAAAGTTCCTAAATCTTCCTTCGTGATTTCTACCCATTTCTTTAGAAAATATGATCTTATCCTACTCTCATCCTCACTAAAAGTCATATTTGCAAAGAAGTAGTGAAAGGTTTCTTTATGGTAAGCATAAATTACAGTTAGAATGAAGGCAAATTGGGTTGAGGAAAAAAGATGCATTACTTGAAAGTGGATGTCTTTCTGGATCAAAAGTCTTGATGGAGTGATCTTAGCAGAGACAAACCTAAAGTAAGAATCCTCATTTACTTTAGATAGAATGTTTTTGTCTCCACTCTTGGAAGACGAACCCTTAGAGACTCTACCACGCTTGATAGAACTGGCCATTTCTAAGAGAGAAGGATTGAAAGAGTCTGTTGAAGTGAATGAAAATGAATTCTATAACCCTCATATTTAAAGAAAAATAATCTTTCATACGTACAAAAATAGATTTGTACAGTGCGATAGTTGGTTCATACATGATGAAAATAATTTTGTATGTACAAATAAATATGTTCAAAATAAAATGACTTTTCATAATCATGCAAGTTATGAAGCATCCTTTCGTATATACTTTTTGACCAAATAATCGTACAGACGAATAGGTGTTCATCTGGGATGATCAGTTATTTAAGATTATTTTAATAACAATTAGGTTCATCCCCCATATCAAATGATACATGGTTCGTATATACAAAATAATGTTTCGTATGTACGATCAATTATAATAACTGATTTTGCCCGAATAACCGTCTACAAGCGTACAGAAGAATGAACACAAATCATCTGGGGTGATATAAATATCGTAAATTACGATATGTATTAGAAAATGAAAAAAATTTATGCATTCAGTCCAAAATAATGATCGACATTCTTCCAAATTCGTACGGGACACAAAATAATTTTGTACATTATGAATCTAACACTTAGAAAATTTAGCACAAATGTTCAGAAATAGAAATTTTGATATGTGAAAACATGTATAAAAAATACATAAATCATAAAAATTAGCCATTCTCATTTATCAAAAAGTAGTCTAAACTTATGATTTTGAAACCTGGCTCTAATACCACTTGTTGATTCTAGATAGGTTGTTAAACCTAAGCTATTGTCCCAAGGCTATCCAAGACGGGGGTGAATTGGTAATTTAAAAATTCTCTTGGATTTTTTAAATTGAAAACTAATTTTAAAAATTTTTAGCAAGTTAATTTAGTTTCAAAATAAAATATTTCAACCACAGTAAATAACTTGTTGTAAATGAAATGCAAAAATTAAAAGACATAAGAATTTATAGTTGTTCGGTCAAACATGAACTACATCCACTCCTTGAAGACTCCCTCTTCAGGTATTGAACTATTACCAAAGTGTCTCTCATTTTTCCCCCACAGCAAGGTAGAGAAGCCTTTACAAAACCTCTTGTTCACCAATCGCAGGTGCAACAGAGAACCGTCATCCTTTCACACCCTCCACGTGTCAACAAAGAATCATTATCTGTTCATACTCTCCAAGTGTCGATAGAGAACCATCATCCTTTCACAACCTCCAAGTGTTAGCAGAGTACTGGATCCTTTTCAACGATCTTTTCACGAGCAACTAGAAAGATAAGAAGAAGAGTGATAACCAAAATCATAAAGAGATCCTTACCTTTGAGTAACTTTGTGAACCCTTCAAACTCTACTTACATGAAATCTCTCTCAAATGCTCTCTCACACTCTTTCTTTCAATTTCCCTTGAAAAATCATGAAGACAAGACTTTGTCACATTAGTTTTTAATTGACCTTTTATACCATAGACATGAGAAAACCATACATAAAACTGAAATTTTCAATTTTGAGCGTACACGATCGTACAGTATGATCATATATTTGTACGTACAAATAGTTCAAAAACTTTTGTGTACAAACCTGTTATGAATTGGTATGAAATCATTTCATACACGATGATCATCCAATATAAAACAAGTTTGTCCGGTATGAACAGTTATGAAAAATTGTCATCTTCATCATGACGAAGAGGGACCCCACAATTTCAAACCATGTATGGCATATGTATGATGACAACATCGTATGGTATGCTCAGTTACAAAAATATTTAAGTTTGTTGGGATGAAAAGACCATAGATGGTGTACATACGATGACGGCATCGTATAGTACGAACCGTTAAAAATTTTTTTCAAGTTCGTTTGGATGAGACTTTGGGATGGAAAGGGACCCATCTAATTTGTACTATGCAAGGTATATATGAATGAAATATTATACAGTATGATCCATGCTTAAAAATTTTTTTACTATCTATTCGTTTGATTGCTCGAAGGGAAAATAACTGATTAGATTGTCCCGTACGAAATGAAAACATATAGTACAATCAGTTTTAAAAAAATTATAGATTTTAAACTCTCCCCCAATGTGTGTGTGCACATTTACTCAATTTCAATCACAGTCTCTCAAACTCAATAAAATAAAAAATATAGACTTCAATTACAATAACCCCTAAACTGATCTGATTTGAAGTCTTCAATAATCCGGAGTATGATTTTCCAGAAATGTTAGTACACCCAAACAATAAAGCAATTCTTCTAAAATATGTTAGGAGAAATAATAATCAAAACAATAATATTTAGAATCATAAAAAAAACATACAATTTGCATGAATTTCAACAATCAAGAACTAAGAAACAACTATCTCAACAGATACAACTCAAGAAGGGAAAATATAGAATAAATTTAAAAGTATAGAATGTAACCCAAGTTTACCCAATCTTGAGTTGATCAAAATTGTAAGTTAGTTGTGGACTAATTTCATGAAATGTTAATATATACAAAATAAAAATAGAATATCATAATGGGGGATTATTCCCCTATTATGTCTTAATGGCCTCACTTATTTTTTGGAATTGTAGGGGGGCTAAAAAGAAGGAAACCTCCCTATATCTTAGAGAGATTGTGAAAGACAATAAAGGCTTTTTCATTGGTTTAACTGAAACTAAAATGTCATCGCTTGATGGGAATGAAATTAATCAGATTATTGGTAACGATTGGGATTATTTTCATCATCCAGCTAGGTTAAGATAGTTGCTATTTGCATGCTTTACATTTTTGCAACTTATGAAGTTTTGATGATTCCAAACATTATTGTTCAAATGTGTAGTTATCTCCTAACAATTTTGGAAGAATTGTATTTGCTCTTGTGTGTACTAACATTTCAGGGAAAACGAACTCCAGATTACGATGACTTCAAATTGAATTCAGCATGAGATACTCTGTAATATTTGAAGCTTGCACTTTTCTTTGAAATAAAAAATTTGAAAGGGAGTGATTGTAACTTGAGTGAATAAAAACACACACACACACATGAGGAGATCATATAAAATTTATATTGATCGTACAGGACGATATACGTTCGTACTAGACGATCAGACAGTTATCTCCTATAGAGCATATAGAACGAATAGGAACTTGCTCGGAAAATTTTTTCTAAGTCCTATTCGTCCAGGATGAAATAAATTATCGTCCAGGATGATTGGCTCTCTGTAAAATTTTCGTCCAGACGAAATTAAATTATCGTCCATGGCGACTGGTTCTCTGGAAAATTTTCGTCCATACGAAATTAAAAATTGTCCAGGACGATCGAGTCTCTGGAAAATTTTCGTCCAGACGAAATTAAATTATCGTCCGTGGCGATTGGTCATCTGGAAAATTATCGTCCAGACGAGATTAAATTATCGTCCGGGTCGTTTCAGATCATTTAAGTAAAATCGTCCAGGACGATCCATGATCGTACAGGACGATCCACTGCGTACAGAATTGAATACTTGCAGTTTTTGGGCGGTTTTTCTTGTCTTTTGTATAAATAGTCCAAATTAGACTGCCACCCAATCTTTTTGTCATTTGATCTTCGTGCCTCTTGAGAGAATAGCCAAGGAGAGAGTGGAAGAGAGCATTCAAGGGAGGATTCCTACCACTGGAGCGAGAAGGCTTCACTTGGAGTTCATAGGTAAGAGTCTCTACTTGTGAATTGGGATTACTTCACTCTTTTCCTTCTTCCTTCTAGATTCTTGTGAGAAGATCTGTCAAGGAGATCCGGTTCTCTGCCGACACTTGGAGAGTGTGAACAGCCGAAGGGTTCTCTGCCCATACTTGGAGAGTGTAAACAGCTGAAGGGTTCTCTGCCCACACTAGGAGAGTGTGAAAGGACGGACGGTTCTCTACCAACACTAGGGATAGTGTGAAAGGACGAACGGTTCTCTGCCAACACTGGGAATTGTGTAAAAGGACGGACGGTTCTCTGCCGCACCGGGGAGTGGTGAAAAGAGTGTGTTGTAAAGGCTTCTCCGCCTTACTGTGGATGCAAAAGGAGAGTCACTATTGGTATTAGTGCAATACTCAGAGGGTGTCTCTGGGGAGTGGATGTAGGTCTGGTTATAGACCGAACCACTATAAATCTGGTGTCATTTACTTTACTGTTTTTACATTTCCGCACTTTATATTTCAGTTTTAAAAACTCTGTGGTTGAAAAACATTTTTCTACAAAATTTAAAAGAAATTTTATTTCGGATAAATAATTTTCAAAAGGGGACTTAAATTTTTTAAACTACCAATTCACCCCCCTCTCTTGGTAGCCTTGGGACATTCACTTAGGCTTAACAACCTAATTACTAGACTCAACAAGTGGTATCAGAGCTTCGTTTCAAAATCATAAGTTTGAACTACTTTTTGATTAACGTAGATGGCTAATTTCGGAAACCGAAACACACTTGAGGGTTACTCTATCACTAGACCTCCACTGTTTGACAATATTCCTTTTGATTTTTGGAAAACACGCATGTCTACTTTCTTACAGTCACTTGATTATCGCATGTGGATGTTAGTCCAGGATGGCTACACAAAACCAACTAGATTAGTTGATGGAGTAATGGTAGAAATACCTTTGATAGATTGGACTGTAGAAGAATGTGACTTAGCACAATTAAATGCCAAATGTTTAAACAGTTTCTTTTGTGCTTTAAAATCTGAAGACTATATGCGGGTTTCCACTTGCAAGAGCGGAAAGAACATATGGGATAGACTTTGTATAACTTATGAAGGGACAAATGAGGTTAAACAATCAAGGCTCAATATCTTGTTACATGACTATGAATTGTTTCGCATGAAACCTAATGAATCTATTTCCGACATGTACACAAGATTTACACAAATTGTCACTTCTTTGCATGCACTTGGTAGGGAATTAACTAATGCTGAAATGGTCAATAAGTTTCTTCGTTGTTTACATACTGCTTATGATGCAAAAATTACTGCAATTACAGAGTCTAAAGATTTAAACATTTATTCTATTGACAATCTTCTTGGTTCACTCATTGCTTATGAGCAAGGAGTAAGTCAAAGAAAGATTGATGCAGGTGAATCTCGAAAGGAGAAGAATATAGAACTAAAAGTGGAAGAGTCAGAGAGTGAACACTCACAACCTGAGGATGAAGATGATATTGCACTGATGATTAGACAATTCAGAAGCTTTTTAAAGAGAAAGCAGAAGAGACGCCAGCAATGGAATAGAGGTAAGTTTAACAGAAATGGCAAGGTTTCTAATAAAATGATTTGTTATGAATGCAGAAAACCAGGTCATATTAAGACTGATTGCCCAAAACTCAAAGCCACTCCTGGTAAGGAGAAGGTGGAGGAGAAACCTATGGTAAAGAAGGGCAAGAAGAAGTTTAAAGAGCTTTCTGGGCGGACTCAGCTTCAGACACATCTAAGACGGAAAAAGAAGAAGAAGTTACTAATCTTTGCTTGATGGCAGATAATGTGGATCATTCAGTTCAAGAAGAGGTATGTGACTTAACCTATGATGAATTATTTGAAGTTTCTGAACACATGCATGATGCATATAGGAAAATTAAAAAGATGCATGCTAGTTTAAGTTTAGAATTTGAAGAGCTCAAAAAGGAACATGAAATCCTTAGGAAAGATTATGCATTAATAGATGACAACCACATGAAACTACTTGATGAATATGATGACTTGAATAAGAATTTTGAAAATCTAAAATCATCCTATGCTGATCTTGAAAAAGATTTTAAAAATTTTAAGGATGAATCAGAGAGCAAAGCATATAGAATCAATTATACCAATCGAATTTTGGAAGATATGAATTCATTTTATAAACTAACTATAAGAGCTCTAGAGGATAATAGAAAACCCCCCAGACTAGAAGATTTTACAAATCCTAAATATTATCCTAAATTCATGAAATCCATTAGAAGACATTCACAAGGAAGAAAACTTAGGAATATTTTTCCTAATATTAAATGTAATAATTATGGAATTTTGGGACATATAGCTCACACCTGTACCTTGATGATTAAATCTAATTTGATGTGGAGACCTAAGATGCATAAACCTAGATATATCATACATGCATCTGATTATAAATTGCTAAAAGGAGACCCCAAACTTGTTTGGGTTCCCAGGTCTAACATTTGATATTTTTGCAGGATTGCTCTCACACAAGACCTCGTGGGAGCATATGATACCTGGATAGCGAATGTTCAAAGCATATGACTGGAGAAACTACACAATTCATATCGCTAGAAGCCAGGAATGGAGGCAAGGTTACACTTGGAGATAATACCACAAAGAAAGTGGTTGGATCTGGTATGATTGGTAATTTCAAAAACTTTTTTATAGACAATGTGTTATTAGTTGAAGGCTTAAAGCATAATTTGTTAAGTATAAGTCAGCTATGTGACAAGGGATATAATGTGAAATTTTTACCTACTAGCTGCATATTAAGCCTAAATGGTAAAGAAGTTTTAAATGGAAAAAGGGTAAACAATGTTTACATGCTAGATTTGAATTCATTTCATACTCCTATTGCTTTTTGTTTGAAAACTGTTTCTGATGAATCTTGGCTTTGGCATAGGAGACTTTGTCATTCTAGTATGAAAAATCTTAGGAGAATTACCCAAAAGAATTTAGTAAGAGGTATACCAAAACTAGACTTTACTAAGAACCACCTTTGTGATGCATGTCAATTAAGAAAATAAGTGAAGTCCTCTTTTAAGTCCAATAATGATCTTAGAACTAGTAAACCATTGGAAATTCTTCACATGGATCTTTTTGGACCAGTAGGAACTGTAAGTCTAGGAGGGAAGGTATACGGATTTGTTATTGTGGATGATTTCTCAAGATTCACTTGGGTTAGATTTCTTTTTCATAAAAGTGAATCATTTGAGGAATTCAGAAATTTTTCAACTTGGATACAGAGAAAACTAGAATGTAAAATAATGTCTTTACAAAGTGATCATGGAGGAGAATTTGAAAATGAAAGATTTGAAAATTTTTGTAAAGAAAAAGGGATTGATCACAATTTTTCTGCACCTAGAACCCCTCAACAAAATGGGATAGTTGAAAGGAAAAACAGAACATTAATAGAAGCCGCCAGAGCAATGTTGGCAGAATACTCACTTCCTAGATATTTTTGGGCTGAGGCGGTTAGCACTGCATGTTATGTTCTGAATAGGATGAATGTGAGATCGAATATAAATAAAACACCCTATGAGTTACTAAAAGGTAGAACACCAAATTTGTCTCATTTGCATGTTTTTGGTTGCAAGGTGTTCATTCATAATAATGGAAAATCTACCTTAGAAAAATTTGATCCAAAATCAGATGAAGGAATTTTTGTTGGATATTCAAGTGGTGGAAAATCTTATAGGGTATTCAACAAAAGAACTTTAGTTATTGAAGAAATCACACATGTTGTATTTGATGAATCTGGAAATTTAGAAGAGCCAAATATTGTTGAAGAAGAAATTGAGGAAAACTCTCAAAAGATTGATAGATTAAATTTGGAAGAAAATTTGGAAAGAGAAAACCCTTTGCCTAGAGATTTGAGATTTTCTAAAAACCACCCAAGAGAATTGATTATAGGAGAACCTAGTGAGGGTGTTAGAAATAGGCGTGGATTAAATAAGGAAGTCAATCATTCAGCCTTTATTTCAACCATAGAACCCACTAATATTGATCAGGCACTTTCTGATGAATTTTGGATATTGGCCATGCAAGAAGAGTTAAATCAATTTGTAAGAAATAAAGTTTGGGAATTAACTACAAGGCCAAAAGATCAAAGTGTTGTTGGAACTAAGTGGGTGTTCAAAAATAAAATGAATGACTCAGGAGTAGTCATTAGAAATAAGGCTAGATTAGTTGCTAAGGGGTATAATCAAATTGAAGGAATTGATTTTGAGGAGACCTTTGCCCCTGTAGCAAGACTTGAAGCAATTAGGGTTTTACTTGCCTTTGCCTATTTTAAAAGTTTTAAATTGTTTCAAATGGATGTCAAAAGTGCCTTTTTGACTGGTGTTATTGAAGAAGATGTTTTTGTAGAACAACCTCCAGGATTTGAAAACTCAAAATACCCAAACCATGTTTTTAAGTTAAAAAAGGCATTATATGGATTGAAAAAGGCACCTAGGGCTTGGTATGAGAGATTGAGGACTTTTCTACTTGAAAGATCTTTTGAAAAAGGAAGTGTGGATACAACTCTCTTCTTAAAGAAATTTGGAAAGGAAATACTCATTGTTCAAATTTATGTGGATGATATCATCTTTGGATCTTCAAATAAAAATCTGTGTGATGATTTTTCTAATACAATGAGTAGTGAATTTGAAATGAGTCTAATGGGAGATTTAAATTACTTTCTAGGTTTTAGCATCAAGCAACTTGAGGAAGGGACATTTCTTAGTCAAACTAAATATATTAAGGACATCCTCAAGAAATATGAAATGAATAATGCTAAACCTGTTAGTACACCAATGAGTTCCTCAGTTCAGTTGGATAAGGACCTTAAGAGAAAATCTGTTGATCAAAAGAAATATAGAGGGATTATTGGATCTTTGCTTTACTTGACTGCTAGCCGACCAGATATTATGTTCAGGGTTTGCTTATGTGCTAGATTTCAATCAGATCCAAAAGAATCACATTTGACAGCAGTGAAAAGGATTTTAAGATACTTACTATGAACTCAAAACTTAGGAATTTGGTATCCTAAGTTTAGCTCTTCATTTGAAATTATTGGTTATTCAGATTCTGACTTTGCTGGCTGTAGAGTGGATAGGAAAAGCACTTCTGGAACATGTCAATTCATTGGAAATTCATTAGTTTCTTGGTCCAGTAGAAAACAAAATTCAGTAGCTCTATCTACTGCAGAAGCAGAATACATTGCATTAGGAAGTTGTGTGGCACAAGTACTTTGGTTAAAACAACAGTTGATTGATTTAGGATTATCTATAGGCACTATTCCAATTTATTGTGACAATACTAGTGCTATTTGCATTTCCAAAAATCCTATTCAACATTCTAGAACCAAACACTTTGATATAAGACATCATTTCATAAGGGATCATGTATCCAAAGGAGAAATTGAACTCACACATGTTTCAACTGAAAATCAACTTGCAGACATTTTTACAAAACCTTTAGCCCTTGATACCTTCAGTACTTTAAGAACAAGGCTAGGTGTTATTGATTTAAATGCCTAAACAAAATGTCTTTGCAACATTGATATTTATGTTTTTGTTTTGTTTTTGATTTTGTGATTTTTTTGTGTGTTTTTGAATGAACTTGTTTTTGAGTGTAAGTTTTTGTTTTATGTTTTCTGTGTTTTTAAATGTTTAGTTTGATTTCCTTAAATTAAAATTCAAAATTCAAAAATTGGAGGAAATCGTCCTGTACGACTTTTGTTTCGTACTGGACGATGTGAGATAAATTGGTTTGCGTGAATTTTAACCGTTTTGAGAGCAGTTTTTAATTAGATCGTCTGTACGATCTGACGATCGTCCAGGACGAAATTTTTCTTTTTCTCAAACGTCGAGACGATTGAATGCAGCGGTTGAGTGGATAAGATAGTTTTAAATATGGATTTCGTCTATACGAATTTTTGGTTCGTCCAGACGAACAAATGTCGTTTCATTGTAGGGGACGGTTTTCAAGAGACTGGAAATTAAGTTACTTTTGGATCGTCTGTACGAAATTATTTCGTCTGTACGATCGATCAAGTCAAAAGCCTGTACGAAGGGACGCATCGTAAGTTGTGTTGATTACAAAAAGCCGATCCATTTTGGAAAAAATGGATCGTCTGTACGAAATATTTTCGTCCCGACGAATGATGATTTTCGTCCAGGATGAACTGTCTTCGTCCAGAACGAACGTATCGTTTTTCTTTAAATATAAAGGCTTTCTAACTCAACAATCACACTTCCAAACTTCTCTTTCAATCCCTTTCTACTTCAAATCATCAATGGCCTCATCAAGCAAGAGACAAAAGGTGTTAGTGAAGAAGCCCAATAGAAATGCCTCAGAAAACTTCTTGTCTAAGACAAATGAGGAATCCTTTCTTCGTTTTGCTTCCGCCAAAATAACTCCATCTCGCATCTTAATCCAAAGCGAGATAAATTATAAGGTAATGCACCTTTTTGCCTCAACCCAATTCCATTTCATACTTTCTCTCGTCCACTTCTACAACAAGCAAACCTTCCACTATTTCCTAGCAAACATGAGTTTTAACTCCGACCACTCTTGCATAAGTTCCTTTGTCTTCAAACAAAAAGTGGAAATCACTAAGCATGACATTGGAGCCTTTTTGAACTTAAGAACTGAAGGATATAGAGCCCACACCCTAATGAGTGAAAACACTTTCAAATGGTATGATGTCAATAGGGTAATTAGAAAAAGTGGCCTAACCAATCATGTTGCTAGAGTATCCGGTATGACCAAGAATGCCCGTATCATCCAGCATATCCTTCGTTCTTGACTCATTCCTAAAGCTGGTGATAGGATCAATATTACCCCTCTCCTTTCTGTTCTAACCTTTTTAATTATGGAACGTCACCCAATCGACGAATCCCAACTTATCATAGATCACATCTATGGGCTTTCAGAAATAGGACATGCAGATCAGAAAAGAAAAAGGAACATCTCTTTAGGACACTTAGTTACCTACATCTTGGAAAAGAAGTATAACTTAGTGCATCCAGATGATGAGTATGAAGAGCCAGTTTATTATAATGATGCTTCCTTCAGATTGCTTTTCAAGGAGGAAAAGGAAAAAGAAAAAGCACATGGCAGTGCCTCAGAAAAAGAAGAAGAAGAAGGAGTGCAAACCTCTGCACCTCAGTCAGATTATCAGAATCTGATTGAGAGATTTGATAGATTAGAGACTCATGTTGATCAAAGGTTTGATCAATTTGATGCTCAACTTATGCAGCAACAACAAGACGTTGGTATCATTAGAAATGAAGTACATGAAATCAATACCAATGTAATGTTGATGACCTCCTACTTCAACCTTTTCGGTGGCATTCCTCCTCCTCCTCCACCAGAACAGTAGAGATGATTTTCTTTATGTTTGCTGTACTCGTGTTTGCTTCATGTTTTGTTGTGTCAGTGTTTATGTTAACAGTGTTGTTTTTATGTTTGTCTTTTCTTTTAAGTTAAGTGTATGTTCTTAAATGTTTTTAGATATTATGAAATGTGTAATCCTTTCATTAATATCAATGCATGTAGTTCTTGTTTCAAATTTGATTTATTTTTAAAATGTGGTTAATTTTTATAAATTTCATTAGTATTATTTAATCTTCATAGTGCTTAAATTAGATTGTAATTTGAGATTATCTACATTAGAAAATCTAGTCTTTCTAGATTTAAAAGTTGTTTATAACTTGTTGAAATTAGAACTTTTAAATTCATGTCTATTCATTTAGACTACATAAAAGTTAATATTATTATTGCAATTTAGATGTTTTATTATTTTGTATTTCCTTGCTCAAATAATATTTATGCACTTAGAAATATTTGAAATTTTAGATTATTAATTTTGGAAAGAATTGGTCTCAATTACTCTTGAAAAAATTGTACAAAAAGTACAAAAATCAAAAGGAATGTGCAAAGGTTCGCAAATATGAAAAAGAGGCACAAAATCAGCCCAATATCAAAAGATGCACAAAAATGTGCCCAAAATTTTTGAAAAAGATGCGCAAAGCGCCACATGTGGTAATTCTCTTCTTTCCAAATTCTTTCAATCTCTTAATTCAAATTAATCTTATGTTCATTTATATTCTATTGAACTTTGAAATATCAAATTTTTCTTCATCTCTCTTGTAATGATTTTCTCTATTGAAATGTCTAAATTGAATCATGTCTTTGCTAAATTCTTCTTACTTATAATGTTATATCACTTTTTAAATTTCATGAATTTCTATGATTGACCTAATATTTTTAGTTTAAAATTGCATATCTTGTGTCAATCACCATTTAGATTAAATGTTCAAATCAATTTCATACAATTACTTACATTTCTCGTCCATTTCTTCTTCATTTTTTGTTGTTATCAAAAAGGGGGAGAAATCATTGTGTTTGTATGTTTTGTTTGTGTGTTTCTAGTTTATTTTTTTGAAAAATAAATTTTTTTTTTGTGGTTTATGGTTCAAATTGCCTCCTTATTTTCATGTATTCATCAATTCAGGGGGAGTTTAGGAGATAGGAGATTTGTTTAAACTGAAATCA
Source organism: Dendrobium nobile (assembly GCA_022539455.1). Taxonomy (NCBI): domain Eukaryota; kingdom Viridiplantae; phylum Streptophyta; class Magnoliopsida; order Asparagales; family Orchidaceae; genus Dendrobium; species Dendrobium nobile. Next base: position 18,928,616 of record CM039721.1, on the reverse strand, counting down.
AACAAATAATAATTGTTTTGCCATCATCAAAAAGGGGGAGATTGTTAAGATAGTTGCTATTTGCTTGCTTTACATTTTTGCAACTTATGAAGTTTTGATGATTCCAAACATTATTGTTCAAATGTGTAGTTATCTCCTAACAATTTTGGAAGAATTGTATTTGCTCTTGTGTGTACTAACATTTCAGGGAAAACGAACTCCAGATTACGATGACTTCAAATTGAATTCAGCATGAGATACTCTGTAATATTTGAAGCTTGCACTTTTCTTTGAAATAAAAAATTTGAAAGGGAGTGATTGTAACTTGAGTGAATAAAAACATACACACACACATGAGGAGATCATATAAAATTTATATTGATCGTAAAGGACGATATACGTTCGTACTGGACGATCAGACAGTTATCTCTTATAGAGCATATGGAACGAATAGGAATTTGCTCGGAAAATTTTTTCTAAGTCCTATTCGTCCAGGACGAAATAAATTATCGTCCAGAACGATTGGCTCTCTGTAAAATTTTCATCCAGACGAAATTAAATTATCGTCCATGGCGACTGGTTCTCTGGAAAATTTTCATCCAGACGAAATTAAAAATCGTCCAGGACGATCGAGTCTCTGGAAAATTTTCGTCCAGACGAAATTAAATTATCGTCCGTGGCGATTGGTCATTTGGAAAATTTTCGTCCAGACGAAGTAAAAAATCATCCAGGACGATCGGTCCTCTGTAAAAATTTCGTCAAGACGAATAAATTTTCGTCCAAACGATTAACCGACTTAGAACAGTTTTTCACTAGTTTCTAGAACCGACCTTGTAATAACCGTTTGTACTGGACGAACCTCATTCGTACAGGACGATCATCTGTACGAAGACATTTCGTACACATATTCAAATAGGGTCGTTTTAGATCATTTAAGTAAAATCGTCCAGGATGATCCATGATCATACAGGACGATCCACTACGTACAGAATTGAATACTTGCAGTTTTTGGGCGGTTTTTCTTGTCTTTTGTATAAATAGTCCAAATTAGACTGCCACCTAATCTTTTTGTCATTTGATCTTCGTGCCTCTTGAGAGAATAGCCAAGGAGAGTGTGGAAGAGAGCATTCAAGGGAGGATTCCTACCACTGGAGCGAGAAGGCTTCACTTGGAGTTCAAAGGTAAGAGTCTCTACTTGTGAATTGGGATTACTTCACTCTTTTCCTTCTTCCTTCTAGATTCTTGTGAGAAGATCTGTCAAGGAGATCCGGTTCTCTGCCGACACTTGAAGAGTGTGAACAGCCGAAGGGTTCTCTGCCCACACTTGGAGAGTGTAAACAGCTGAAAGGTTCTCTGCCCACACTAGGAGAGTGTGAAAGGACGGACGGTTCTCTGCCAACACAGGGAATTGTGTAAAAGGACGGACGGTTCTCTACCGCACCGGGGAGTGGTGAAAAGAGTGTGTTGTAAAGGCTTCTCCGCCTTGCTGTGGATGCAAAAGGAGAGTCACTATTGGTATTAGTGCAATACTCAGAGGGTGCCTCTGGGGAGTGGATGTAGGTCTGGTTATAGACCGAACCACTATAAATCTGGTGTCATTTACTTTACTGTTTTTATGTTTCCGCACTTTATATTTCAGTTTTAAAAACTCTGTGGTTGAAAAACATTTTTCTACAAAATTTAAAAGAAATTTTATTTCGGTTCAATAATTTTCAAAAGGGGACTTAAATTTTTTAAACTACCAATTTACCCCCCTCTTGGTAGCCTTGGGACATTCACTTAGGCTTAACAACCTAATTACTAGACTCAACAAGTGGTATCAGAGCTTCGTTTCAAAATCATAAGTTTGAACTACTTTTTGATTAACGTAGATGGCTACTTTCGGAAACCGAAACACACCTGAGGGTTACTCTATCACTAGACCTCCACTGTTTGACAATATTCCTTTTGATTTTTGGAAAACACGCATGTCTACTTTCTTACAGTCACTTGATTATCGCATGTGGATGTTAGTCCAGGATGGCTACACAAAACCAACTAGATTAGTTGATGGAGTAATGGTAGAAATACCTTTGACAGATTGGACTGTAGAAGAACGTGACTTAGCACAATTAAATGCCAAATGTTTAAACAGTTTCTTTTGTGCTTTAAAATCTGAAGACTACATGCGGGTTTCCACTTGCAAGAGCGGAAAGGACATATGGGATAGACTTTGTATAACTTATGAAGGGACAAATGAGGTTAAACAATCAAGGCTCAATATCTTGTTACATGACTATGAATTGTTTTGCATGAAACCTAATGAATCTATTTCCGACATGTACACAAGATTTACACAAATTGTCACTTCTTTGCATGCACTTGGTAGGGAATTAACTAATGCTGAAATGGTCAATAAGATTCTTCGTTGTTTACATACTGCTTATGATGCAAAAATTACTGCAATTACAGAGTCTAAAGATTTAAACATTTATTCTATTGACAATCTTCTTGGTTCACTCATTGCTTATGAGCAAGGAGTAAGTCAAAGAAAGATTGATGTAGGTGAATCTCGAAAGGAGAAGAATATAGAACTAAAAGTGGAAGAGTCAGAGAGTGAACACTCACAACCTGAGGATGAAGATGATATTGCACTGATGACTAGACAATTCAGAAGCTTTTTAAAGAGGAAGCAGAAGAGACGCCAGCAATGGAATAGAGGTAAGTTTAACAGAAATGGCAAGGTTTCTAATGAAATGATTTGTTATGAATGCAGAAAACCAGGTCATATTAAGACTGATTGCCCAAAACTCAAAGCCACTCCTGGTAAGGAGAAGGTGGAGGAGAAACCTATGGTAAAGAAGGGCAAGAAGAAGTTTCAAAGAGCTTTCTGGGCGGACTCAGCTTCAGACTCATCTGAGACGGAAAAAGAAGAAGAAGTCACTAATCTTTGCTTGATGGCAGATAATGTGGATCATTCAGTTCAAGAAGAGGTATGTGACTTAACCTATGATGAATTATTTGAAGTTTCTGAACACATGCATGATGCATATAAGAAAATAAAAAAGATGCATACAAGTTTAAGTTTAGTATTTGAAGATCTCAAAAAGGAACATGAAATCCTTAGGAAAGATTATGCATTAATAGATGACAACCACATGAAACTACTTGATGAATATGATGACTTGAATAAGAATTTTGAAAATCTAAAATCATCCTATGCTGATCTTGAAAAAGATTTTAAAAATTTTAAGGATGAATCAGAGAGCAAAGCATATAGAATCAATTATACCAATCGAATTTTGGAAGATATGAATTCATTTTATAAACTAACTATAAGAGCTCTCGAGGATAATAGAAAACCCCCCAGACTAGAAGATTTTACAAATCCTAAATATTATCCTAAATTCATGAAATCCATTAGAAGACAATCACAAGGAAGAAAACTTAGGAATATTTTTCCTAATATTAAATGTAATAATTGTGGAATTTTGGGACATATAGCTCACACCTGTACCTTGATGATTAAATCTAATTTGATGTGGAGACCTAAGATGCATAAACCTAGACATATCATACATGCATCTGATTATAAATTGCTAAAAGGAGACCCCAAACTTGTTTGGGTTCCCAGGTCTAACATTTGATATTTTTGCAGGATTGCTCTCACACAAGACCTCGTGGGAGCATATGATACCTGGATAGCGAATGTTCAAAGCATATGACTGGAGACACTACACAATTCATATCGCTAGAAGCCAGGAATGGAGGCAAGGTTACACTTGGAGATAATACCACAAAGAAAGTGGTTGGATCTGGTATGATTGGTAATTTCAAAAACTTTTTTATAGACAATGTGTTATTAGTTGAAGGCTTAAAGCATAATTTGTTAAGTATAAGTCAGCTATGTGACAAGGGATATAATGTGAAATTTTTACCTACTAGCTGCATACTAAGCCTAAATGGTAAAGAAGTTTTAAATGGAAAAGGGTAAACAATGTTTACATGCTAGATTTGAATTCATTTCATACTCCTATTGCTTTCTGTTTGAAAACTGTTTCTGATGAATCTTGGCTTTGGCATAGGAGACTTTGTCATTCTAGTATGAAAAATCTTAGGAGAATTACCCAAAAGAATTTAGTAAGAGGTATACCAAAACTAGACTTTACTAAGAACCACCTTTGTGATGCATGTCAATTAAGAAAATAAGTGAAGTCCTCTTTTAAGTCCAATAATGATCTTAGAACTAGTAAACCATTGGAAATTCTTCACATGGATCTTTTTGGACCAGTAGGAACTGTAAGTCTAGGAGGGAAGGTATACGGATTTGTTATTGTGGATGATTTCTCAAGATTCACTTGGGTTAGATTTCTTTTTCATAAAAGTGAATCATTTGAGGAATTCAGAAATTTTTCAACTTGGATACAGAGAAAACTAGGATGTAAAATAATGTCTTTACAAAGTGATCATGGAGGAGAATTTGAAAATGAAAGATTTGAAAATTTTTGTAAAGAAAAAGGGATTGATCACAATTTTTCTGCACCTAGAACCCCTCAACAAAATGGGATAGTTGAAAGGAAAAACAGAACATTAATAGAAGCCGCCAGAGCAATGTTGGCAGAATACTCACTTCCTAGATATTTTTGGGCTGAGGCGGTTAGCACTGCATGTTATGTTCTGAATAGGATGAATGTGAGATCGAATTTAAATAAAACACCCTATGAGTTACTAAAAGGTAGAACACCAAATTTGTCTCATTTGCATGTTTTTGGTTGCAAGGTGTTCATTCATAACAATGGAAAATCTGCCTTAGAAAAATTTGATCCAAAATCAGATGAAGGAATTTTTGTTGGATATTCAAGTGGTGGAAAATCTTATAGGGTATTCAACAAAAGAACTTTAGTTATTGAAGAAACCACACATGTTGTATTTGATGAATCTGGAAATTTAGAAGAGCCAAATATTGTTGAAGAAGAAATTGAGGAAATCTCTCAAAAGATTGATAGATTAAATTTGGAAGAAAATTTGGAAGAAAATTTGGAAAGAGAAAATCCTTTGCCTAGAGATTTGAGATTTTCTAAAAACCACCCAAGAGAATTGATTATAGGAGAACCTAGTGAGGGTGTTAGAACTAGGCGTGGATTAAATAAGGAAGTCAATCATTCAGCCTTTATTTCAACCATAGAACCCACTAATATTGATCAGGCACTTTCTGATGAATTTTGGATATTGGCCATGCAAGAAGAGTTAAATCAATTTGTAAGAAATAAAGTTTGGGAATTAACTACAAGGCCAAAAGATCAAAGTGTTGTTGGAACTAAGTGGGTGTTCAAAAATAAAATGAATGACTCAGGAGTAGTCATTAGAAATAAGGCTAGATTAGTTGCTAAGGGGTATAATCAAATTGAAGGAATTGATTTTGAGGAGACCTTTGCCCCTGTAGCAAGACTTGAAGCAATTAGGGTTTTACTTGCCTTTGCCTGTTTTAAAAGTTTTAAATTGTTTCAAATGGATGTCAAAAGTGCCTTTTTGAATGGTGTTATTGAAGAAGATGTTTTTGTAGAACAACCTCCAGGATTTGAAAACTCAAAATACCCAAACCATGTTTTTAAGTTAAAAAAGGCATTATATGGATTGAAACAGGCACCTAGGGCTTGGTATGAGAGATTGAGGACTTTTCTACTTGAAAGATCTTTTGAAAAAGGAAGTGTGGATACAACTCTCTTCTTAAAGAAATTTGGAAAGGAAATACTCATTGTTCAAATTTATGTGGATGATATCATCTTTGGATCTTCAAATAAAAATCTGTGTGATGATTTTTCTAATACAATGAGTAGTGAATTTGAAATGAGTCTAATGGGAGATTTAAATTACTTTCTAGGTTTTAGCATCAAGCAACTTGAGGAAGGGACATTTCTTAGTCAAACTAAATATATTAAGGACATCCTCAAGAAATATGAAATGAATAATGCTAAACCTGTTAGTACACCAATGAGTTCCTCAGTTCAGTTGGATAAGGACCTTAAGAGAAAATCTGTTGATCAAAAGAAATATAGAGGGATTATTGGATCTTTGCTTTACTTGACTGCTAGCCGACCAGATATTATGTTCAGTGTTTGCTTATGTGCTAGATTTCAATCAGATCCAAAAGAATCACATTTGACAGCAGTGAAAAAAATTTTAAGATACTTACTAGGAACTCAAAACTTAGGAATTTGGTATCCTAAGTTTAGCTCTTCATTTGAAATTATTGGTTATTCAGATTCTGACTTTGCAGGCTGTAGAGTGGATAGGAAAAGCACTTCTGGAACATGTCAATTCATTGGAAATTCATTAGTTTCTTGGTCCAGTAGAAAACAAAATTCAGTAGCTCTATCTATTGCAGAAGCAGAATACATTGCATTAGGAAGTTGTGTGGCATAAGTACTTTGGTTAAAACAACAGTTGATTGATTTTGGATTATCTATAGGCACTATTCCAATTTATTGTGACAATACTAGTGCTATTTGCATTTCCAAAAATCCTATTCAACATTCTAGAACCAAACACTTTGATATAAGACATCATTTCATAAGGGATCATGTATCCAAAGGAGAAATTGAACTCACACATGTTTCAACTGAAAATCAACTTGCAGACATTTTTACAAAACCTTTAGCCCTTGATACCTTCAGTACTTTAAGAACAAGGCTAGGTGTTATTGATTTAAATGCCTAAACAAAATGTCTTTGCAACATTGATATTTATGTTTTTGTTTTGTTTTTGATTTTGTGATTTTTTTGTGTGTTTTTGAATGAACTTGTTTTTGAGTGTAAGTTTTTGTTTTATGTTTTCTGTGTTTTTAAATGTTTAGTTTGATTTCCTTAAATTAAAATTCAAAATTCAAAAATTGGAGGAAATCGTCCGGTACGACTTTTGTTTCGTACTGGACGATGTGAGATAAATTGGTTTGCGTGAATTTTAACCGTTTTGAGAGCAGTTTTTAATTAGATCGTCTGTACGATCTGACGATCGTCCAGGACAAAATTTTTCTTTTTCTCAAACGTCGAGACGATTGAATGCAGCGGTTGAGTGGATAAGACAGTTTTAAATATGGATTTCGTCTATACGAATTTTTGGTTCGTCCAGACGAACAAATGTCGTTTCATTGTAGGGGACGGTTTTCAAGAGACTGGAAATTAAGTTACTTTTGGATCGTCTGTACGAAATTATTTCGTCTGTACGATCGATCAAGTCAAAAGCCTGTACGAAGGGACGCATCGTAAGTTGTGTTGATTACGAAAAGCCGATCCATTTTGGAAAAAATGGATCGTCTGTACGAAATATTTTCGTCCCGACGAATGATGATTTTCGTCCAGGATGAACTGTCTTCGTCCAGAACGAACGTATCATTTTTCTTTAAATATAAAGGCTTTCTAACTCAACAATCACACATCCAAACTTCTCTTTCAATCCCTTTCTACTTCAAATCATCAATGGCCTCATCAAGCAAGAGACAAAAGGTGTTAGTGAAGAAGCCCAATAGAAATGCCTCAGAAAACTTCCTGTCTAAGACAAATGAGGAATCCTTTCCTCGTTTTGCTTCCGCCAAAATAACTCCATCTCGCATCTTAATCCAAAGCGAGATAAATTATAAGGTAATGCACCTTTTTGCCTCAACCCAATTCCATTTCATACTTTCTCTCGTCCACTTCTACAACAAGCAAACCTTCCACTATTTCCTAGCAAACATGAGTTTTAACTCCGACCACTCTTGCATAAGTTCCTTTGTCTTCAAACAAAAAGTGGAAATCACTAAGCATGACATTGGAGCCTTTTTGAACTTAAGAACTGAAGGATATAAAGCCCACACCCTAATGAGTGAAAACACTTTCAAATGGTATGATGTCAATAGGGTAATTAGAAAAAGTGGCCTAACCAATCATGTTGCTAGAGTATCCGGTATGACCAAGAATGCCCGTATCATCCAGCATATCCTTCGTTCTTGACTCATTCCTAAAGCTGGTGATAGGATCAATATTACCCCTCTCCTTTCTGTTCTAACCTTTTTAATTATGGAATGTCACCCAATCGACGAAGCCCAACTTATCATAGATCACATCTATGGGCTTTCAGAAATAGGACATGCAGATCAGAAAAGAAAAAGGAACATCTCTTTAGGACACTTAGTTACCTACATCTTGGAAAAGAAGTATAACTTAGTGCATCCTGATGATGAGTATGAAGAGCCAGTTTATTATAATGATGCTTCCTTCAGATTGCTTTTCAAGGAGGAAAAGGAAAAAGAAAAAGCACATGGCAGTGCCTCAGAAGAAGAAGAAGAAGAAGGAGTGCAAACCTCTGCACAGTCAGATTATCAGAATCTGATTGAGAGATTTGATAGATTAGAGACTCATGTTGATCAAAGGTTTGATCAATTTGATGCTCAACTTATGCAGCAACAACAAGACGTTGGTATCATTAGAAATGAAGTACATGAAATCAATACCAATGTAATGTTGATGACCTCCTACTTCAACCTTTTCGGTGGCATTCCTCCTCCTCCTCCACCAGAACAGTAGAGATGATTTTCTTTATGTTTGCTGTACTCGTGTTTGCTTCATGTTTTGTTGTGTCAGTGTTTATGTTAACTGTGTTGTTTTTATGTTTGTCTTTTCTTTTAAGTTAAGTGTATGTTCTTAAATGTTTTTAGATATTATGAAATGTGTAATCCTTTCAATAATATCAATGCATGTAGTTCTTGTTTCAAATTTGATTTATTTTTAAAATGTGGTTAATTTTATGAATTTCATTAATATTATTTAATCTTCATAGTGCTTAAATTAGATTGTAATTTGAGATTATCTACATTAGAAAATCTAGTCTTTCTAGATTTAAAAGTTGTTTATAACTTGTTGAAATTAGAACTTTTAAATTCATGTCTATTCATTTAGACTACATAAAAGTTAATATTATTATTGCAATTTAGATGTTTTCTTATTTTGTATTTCCTTGCTCAAATAATATTTATGCACTTAGAAATATTTGAAATTTTAGATTATTAATTTTGGAAAGAATTGGTCTCAATTACTCTTGAAAAAATTGTACAAAAAGTATAAAAATCAAAAGGAATGCGCAAAGGTTCGCAAATATGAAAAAGAGGCACAAAATCAGCCCAATATCAAAAGATGCACAAAAATGTGCCCAAATTTTTTGAAAAAGATGCGCAAAGCGCCACATGTGGTAATTCTCTTCTTTCCAAATTCTTTCAATCTCTTAATTCAAATTGATCTTATGTTCATTTATATTCTATTGAACTTTGAAATATCGAATTTTTCTTCATCTCTCTTGTAATGATTTTCTCTATTGAAATGTCTAAATTGAATCATGTCTTTGCTAAATTCTTCTTACTTACAATGTTATATCACTTTTTAAATTTCATGAATTTCTATGATTGACCTAATATTTTTAGTTTAAAATTGCATACCTTGTGTCAATCACCATTTAGATTAAATGTTCAAATGAATTTCATACTATTACTTATATTTCTCGTCCATTTCTTCTTCATTTTTTGTTGTTATCAAAAAGGGGGAGAAATCATTGTGTTTGTATGTTTTGTTTGTGTGTTTCTAGTTTATTTTTTTGAAAAATAAATTTTTTTTTTGTGGTTTATGGTTTAAATTGCCTCCTTATTTTCATGTATTCATCAATTCAGGGGGAGTTTAGGAGATAGGAGATTTGTTTAAACTGAAATCATATAAATAATAATTGTTTTGCCATCATCAAAATGGGGGAGATTGTTAAGATAGTTACTATTTGCATGCTTTACATTTTTGCAACTTATGAAGTTTTGATGATTCCAAACATTATTGTTCAAATGTGTAGTTATCTCCTAACAATTTTGGAAGAATTGTATTTGCTCTTTTGTGTACTAACATTTCAGGAAAAACGAACTCCAGATTACGATGACTTCAAATTGAATTCAGCATGAGATACTCTGTAATATTTGAAGCTTGCACTTTTCTTTGAAATAAAAAATTTGAAAGGGAGTGATTGTAACTTGAGTGAATAAAAACATACACACACACATGAGGAGATCATATAAAATTTATATTGATCGTAAAGGACGATATACGTTCGTACTGGACGATCAGACAGTTATCTCTTATAGAGCATATGGAACGAATAGGAATTTGCTCGGAAAATTTTTGCTAAGTCCTATTCGTCCAGGACAAAATAAATTATCGTCCAGGACGATTGGCTCTCTGTAAAATTTTCGTCCAGACGAAATTAAATTATCGTCCATGGCGACTGGTTCTCTGGAAAATTTTCATCCAGACGAAATTAAAAATCGTCCAGGACGATTGAGTCTCTGGAAAATTTTCGTCCAGACGAAATTAAATTATCGTCCGTGGCGATTGGTCCTCTGGAAAATTTTCGTCCAGACGAAGTAAAAAATCGTCCAGGACGATCGGTCCTCTGTAAAAATTTCGTCAAGACGAATAAATTTTCGTCCAAACGATTAACCGACTTAGAACAGTTTTTCACTAGTTTCTAGAACCGACCTTGTAATAACCGTTTGTACTGGACGAACCTCATTCGTACAGGACGATCATCTGTACGAAGACATTTCGTACACATATTCAAATAGGGTCGTTTTAGATCATTTAAGTAAAATCGTCCAGGATGATCCATGATCATACAGGACGATCCACTACGTACAGAATTGAATACTTGCAGTTTTTTGGCGGTTTTTCTTGTCTTTTGTATAAATAGTCCAAATTAGACTGCCACCTAATCTTTTTATCATTTGATCTTCGTGCCTCTTGAGAGAATAGCCAAGAAGAGTGTGGAAGAGAGCATTCAAGGGAGGATTCCTACCACTGGAGCGAGAAGGCTTCACTTGGAGTTCAAAGGTAAGAGTCTCTACTTGTGAATTGGGATTACTTCACTCTTTTCCTTCTTCCTTCTAGATTCTTGTGAGAAGATCTGTCAAGGAGATCCGGTTCTCTGCCGACACTTGAAGAGTGTGAACAGCCGAAGGGTTCTCTGCCCACACTTGGAGAGTGTAAACAGCTGAAAGGTTCTCTGCCCACACTAGGAGAGTGTGAAAGGATGGACGGTTCTCTGCCAACACAGGGAATTGTGTAAAAGGACGGACGGTTCTCTGCCGCACCGGGGAGTGATGAAAAGAGTGTGTTGTAAAGGCTTCTCCTCCTTGCTGTGGATGCAAAAGGAGAGTCACTATTGGTATTAGTGCAATACTCAGAGGGTGCCTCTGGGGAGTGGATGTAGGTCTGGTTATAGACCGAACCACTATAAATCTGGTGTCATTTACTTTACTGTTTTTATGTTTCCGCACTTTATATTTCAGTTTTAAAAACTTTGTGGTTAAAAAACATTTTTCTACAAAATTTAAAAGAAATTTTATTTCGGTTCAATAATTTTCAAAAGGGGACTTAAATTTTTTAAACTACCAATTTACCCCCCTCTTGGTAGCCTTGGGACATTCACTTAGGCTTAACAACCTAATTACTAGACTCAACAAGTGGTATCAGAGCTTCGTTTCAAAATCATAAGTTTGAACTACTTTTTGATTAACGTAGATGGCTACTTTCGGAAACCGAAACACACCTGAGGGTTACTCTATCACTAGACCTCCACTGTTTGACAATATTCCTTTTGATTTTTGGAAAACACGCATGTCTACTTTCTTACAGTCACTTGATTATCGCATGTGGATGTTAGTCCAGGATGGCTACACAAAACCAACTAGATTAGTTGATGGAGTAATGGTAGAAATACCTTTGACAGATTGGACTGTAGAAGAACGTGACTTAGCACAATTAAATGCCAAATGTTTAAACAGTTTCTTTTGTGCTTTAAAATCTGAAGACTACATGCGGGTTTCCACTTGCAAGAGCGAAAAGGACATATGGGATAGACTTTGTATAACTTATGAAGGGACAAATGAGGTTAAACAATCAAGGCTCAATATCTTGTTACATGACTATGAATTGTTTTGCATGAAACCTAATGAATCTATTTCCGACATGTACACAAGATTTACACAAATTGTCACTTCTTTGCATGCACTTGGTAGGGAATTAACTAATGCTGAAATGGTCAATAAGATTCTTCGTTGTTTACATACTGCTTATGATGCAAAAATTACTGCAATTACAGAGTCTAAAGATTTAAACATTTATTCTATTGACAATCTTCTTGGTTCACTCATTGCTTATGAGCAAGGAGTAAGTCAAAGAAAGATTGATGCAGGTGAATCTCGAAAGGAGAAGAATATAGAACTAAAAGTGGAAGAGTCAGAGAGTGAACACTCACAACCTGAGGATGAAGATGATATTGCACTGATGACTAGACAATTCAGAAGCTTTTTAAAGAGGAAGCAGAAGAGACGCCAGCAATGGAATAGAGGTAAGTTTAACAGAAATGGCAAGGTTTCTAATGAAATGATTTGTTATGAATGCAGAAAACCAGGTCATATTAAGACTGATTGCCCAAAACTCAAAGCCACTCCTGGTAAGGAGAAGGTGGAGGAGAAACCTATGGTAAAGAAGGGCAAGAAGAAGTTTAAAGAGCTTTCTGGGCGGACTCAGCTTCAGACTCATCTGAGATGGAAAAAGAAGAAGAAGTCACTAATCTTTGCTTGATGGCAGATAATGTGGATCATTCAGTTCAAGAAGAGGTATGTGACTTAACCTATGATGAATTATTTGATGTTTCTAAACACATGCATGATGCATATAGGAAAATTAAAAAGATGCATGCTAGTTTAAGTTTAGAATTTGAAGAGCTCAAAAAGGAACATGAAATCCTTAGGAAAGATTATGCATTAATAGATGACAACCACATGAAACTACTTGATGAATATGATGACTTTAATAAGAATTTTGAAAATCTAAAATCATCCTATGCTGATCTTGAAAAAGATTTTAAAAATTTTAAGGATGAATCAGAGAGCAAAGCATATAGAATCAATTATACCAATCGAATTTTGGAAGATATGAATTCATTTTATTAACTAACTATAAGAGCTCTAGAGGATAATAGAAAACCCCCTAGACTAGAAGATTTTACAAATCCTAAATATTAGCCTAAATTCATGAAATCCCTTAGAAGACAATCACAAGGAAGAAAACTTAGGAATATTTTTTCTAATGTTAAATGTAATAATTGTGGAATTTTGGGACATATAGCTCACACCTGTACCTTGATGATGAAATCTAATTTGGTGTGGAGACCTAAGATGCATAAACCTAGACATATCATACATGCATCTGATTATAAATTGCTAAAAGGAGAACCCAAACTTGTTTGGGTTCCCAGGTCTAACATTTGATATTTTCGCAGGATTGCTCTCACACAAGACTTCGTGGGAGCATATGGTACCTGGATAGCTGATGTTCAAAGCATATGACTGGAGACACTAGACAATTCATATCGCTAGAAGCTAGGAATGGAGGCAAGGTTACACTTGGAGATAATACCACAAAGAAAGTGGTTGGATCTGGTATGATTGGTAATTTCAAAAACTTTTTTATAGATAATATGTTATTGGTTGAAGGCTTAAAGCATAATTTGTTAAGTATAAGTTAGCTATGTGACAAGGGATATAATGTGAAATTTTTACCTACTAGCTGCATATTAAGCCTAAATGGTAAAGAAGTTTTAAATGGAAAAAGGGTAAACAATGTTTACATGCTAGATTTGAATTCATTTCATACTCCTATTGCTTTCTGTTTGAAAACTATTTTTGATGAATCTTCGCTTTGGCATAGGAGACTTTGTCATTCTAGTATGAAAAATCTTAGGAGAATTACCCAAAAAAATTTAGTAAGAGGTATACCAAAACTAGACTTTACTAAGGACCACCTTCGTGATGCATGTCAATTAGGAAAACAAGTGAAGTCCTATTTTAAGTCCAATAATGTTCTTAGAACTAGTAAACCATTGGAAATTCTTCATATAGATCTTTTTGGACCAGTAGGAACTGTAAGTCTAGGAGGGAAGGTATACGGATTTGTTATTGTGGATGATTTCTCAAGATTCACTTGGGTTAGATTTCTTTTTCATAAAAGTGAATCATTTGAGGAATTCAGAAATTTTTTAACTTGGATACAGAGAAAACTAGGATGTGAAATAATGTCTTTACAAAGTGATCATGGAGGAGAATTTGAAAATGAAAGATTTGAAAATTTTTGTAAAGAAAAATGGATTGATCAAAATTTTTCTGCACCTAGAACCCCTCAACAAAATGGGGTAGTTGAAAGGAAAAATAGAACATTAATAGAAGCTGCCAGAGCAATGTTGGTAGAATACTCACTTCTAGATATTTTTGGGCTGAGGCGGTTAGCACTGCATGTTATGTTCTGAATAGGATGAATGTGAGATCAAATTTAAATAAAACACCCTATGAGTTACTAAAAGGTAGAACACCAAATTTGTCTCATTTCCATGTTTTTGGTTGCAAGGTGTTCATTTATAACAATGGAAAATCTGCCTTAGGAAAATTTGATCCAAAATCAGATGAAGGAATTTTTGTTGGATATTCAAGTGTTGGAAAATCTTATAGGGTATTCAACAAAAGAACTTTAGTTATTAAAGAAACCACACATGTTGTATTTGATGAATATGGAAATTTAGAAGAGCCAAATATTGTTGAAGAAGAAATTGAGGAAAACTCCCAAAAGATTGATAGATTAAATTTGGAAGAAAATGTGTTAGAAAATTTGGAAAGAGAAAATCCTTTGCCTAGAGATTTGAGATTTTCTAAAAACCACCCAAGAGAATTGATTATAGGAGAACCTAATGAGGGTGTTAGAACTAGGCATGGATTAAATAAGGAAGTCTATCATTCAGCCTTTATTTCAACCATAGAACCCACTAATATTGATCAGGCACTTTCTGATGAATTTTGGATATTGGCCATGCAAGAAGAGTTAAATCAATTTGTAAGAAATAAAGTTTGGGAATTAACTACAAGGCCAAAAGATCAAAGTGTTGTTGGAACTAAGTGGGTGTTCAAAAATAAAATGAATGACTCAGGAGTAGTCATTAGAAATAAGGCTAGATTAGTTGCTAAGGGGTATAATCAAATTGAAGGAATTGATTTTGAGGAGACCTTTGCCCCTGTAGCAAGACTTGAAGCAATTAGGGTTTTACTTGCCTTTGCCTGTTTTAAAAGTTTTAAATTGTTTCAAATGGATGTCAAAAGTGCATTTTTGAATGGTGTTATTGAAGAAGATGTTTTTGAAGAACAACCTCCAGGATTTGAAAATTCAAAATACCCAAACTATGTTTTTAAGTTAAAAAAGCATTATATGGATTGAAACAGGCACCTAAGGCTTGATATGAGAGATTGAGCACTTTTCTACTTGAAAGATCTTTTGAAAAAGGAAGTGTGGATACAACTCTCTTCTTAAAGAAATTTGGAAAGGAAATACTCATTGTTCAAATTTATGTGAATGATATCATCTTTGGATCTTCAAATAAAAATCTGTGTGATGATTTTTCTAATACAATGAGTAGTGAATTTGAAATGAGTCTAATGGGAGATTTAAATTACTTTCTAGGTTTTAGCATCAAGCAACTTGAGGAAGGGACATTTCTTAGTCAAACTAAATATATTAAGGACATTCTCAAGAAATATGAAATGGATAATGCTAAACCTGTTAGTACACCAATGAGTTCCTCAGTTCAGTTGGATAAGGACTTTAAGGGAAAATCTGTTGATCAAAAGAAATATAGAGGGATTATTGGATCTTTGCTTTACTTGACTGCTAGCCGACCAGATATTATGTTCAGTGTTTGCTTATGTGCTAGATTTCAATCAGATCCAAAAGAATCACATTTGACAGCAGTGAAAAGGATTTTAAGATACTTACTAGGAACTCAAAACTTAGGAATTTGGTATCCTAAGTTTAGCTCTTCATTTGAAATTATTGGTTATTCAGATTCTGACTTTGCAGGCTGTAGAGTGGATAGGAAAAGCACTTCTGGAACATGTCAATTCATTGGAAATTCATTAGTTTCTTGGTCCAGTAGAAAACAAAATTCAGTAGCTCTATCTACTGCAGAAGCAGAATACATTGCATTAGGAAGTTGTGTGGCACAAGTACTTTGGTTAAAACAACAGTTGATTGATTTAGGATTATCTGTAGGCACTATTCCAATTTACTGTGACAATACTAGTGCTATTTGCATTTCCAAAAATCTTATTCAACATTCTAGAACCAAACACTTTGATATAAGACATCATTTCATAAGGGATCATGTATCCAAAGGAGAAATTGAACTCACACATGTTTCAACTAAAAATCAACTTGCAGACATTTTTACAAAACCTTTAGCCCTTGATACCTTCAGTACTTTAAGAACAAGGCTAGGTGTTATTGATTTAAATACCTAAACAAAATGTCTTTGCAACATTGATATTTATGTTTTTGTTTTGTTTTTGATTTTGTGATTTTTTTGTGTGTTTTTGAATGAACTTGTTTTTGAGTGTAAGTTTTTGTTTTATGTTTTCTGTGTTTTTAAATGTTTAGTTTGATTTTCTTAAATTAAAATTCAAAATTCAAAAATTGGAGGAAATCGTCTGGGACGACTTTTGTTTCGTACTGGACGAAGTGAGATAAATTGGTTTGCGTGAATTTTAACCGTTTTGAGAGCAGTTTTTAATTAGATCATCTGTACGATCTGACGATCGTCCAGGACGAAATTTTTCTTTTTCTCAAACGTCGAGACGATTGAATGTAGCGGTTGAGTGGATAAGACAGATTTAAATATGGATTTCGTCTGTACGAATTTTTGGTTCGTCCAGACGAACAAATGTCGTTTCATTGTAGGGGACGGTTTTCAAGAGACTAGAAATTAAGTTACTTTTGGATCATCTGTACGAAATTATTTCGTCTGTACGATCGGTCAAGTCAAAAAGCCTGTATGAAGGGACGCATCGTAAGTTGTGTTGATTACGAAAAGCCATTACATTTTGGACAAAATGGATCGTCTGTACGAAATATTTTGTCCCGACGAATGATGATTTTCGTCCAGGACGAACTGTCTTCGTCCAGGACGAACGTATCGTTTTTCTTTAAATATGAAGGCTTTCTAACTCAACAATCACACTTCCAAACTTCTCTTTCAATCCTTTTCTACTTCAAATCATCAATGGCCTCATCAAGCAAGAGACAAAAGGTGTTAGTGATGAAGCCCAATAGAAATGCCTCAGAAAACTTCCTGTCTAAGGCAAATGAGGAATCCTTTCCTCGTTTTGCTTCCGCCAAAATAACTCCATCTCGCATCTTAATCCAAAGCGAGATAAATTATAAGGTAATGCACCTTTTTGTCTCAACCCAATTCCATTTCATACTTTCTCTCGTCCACTTCTACAACAAGCAAACCTTCCACTATTTCCTAGCAAACATGAGTTTTAACTCCAACCACTCTTGTATAAGTTCCTTTATCTTCAAACAAAAAGTGGAAATCACTAAGCATGACATTGGAGCCTTTTTGAACTTAAGAACTGAAGGATATAGAGCCCACACCCTAATGAGTGAAAACACTTTCAAATGGTATGATGTCAATAGGGTAATTAGAAAAAGTGGCCTAACCAATCATGTTGCTAGAGTATCCGGTATGACCAAGAATGCCCGTATCATCCAGCATATCCTTCGTTCTTCAATCATTCCGAAAGCTGGTGATAGGATCAATATTACCCCTCTCCTTTCTGTTCTAACCTTTTTAATTATGGAATGTCGCCCAATCGACGAAGCCCAACTTATCATAGATCACATCTATGGGCTTTCAGAAATAGGACATGCAGATCAGAAAAGAAAAAGGAACATCTCTTTAGGACACTTAGTTACCTACATCTTGGAAAAGAAGTATAACTTAGTGCATCCTGATGATGAGTATGAAGAGCCAGTTTATTATAATGATGCTTCCTTCAGATTGCCTTTCAAGGAGGAAAAGGAAAAAGAAAAAGCTCATGGCAGTGCTTCAGAAGAAGAAAAAGAAGAAGGAGTGCAAACCTCTGCACCTCAGTCAGATTATCAGAATCTGATTGAGAGATTTGATAGATTAGAGACTCATGTTGATCAAAGGTTTGATCAATTTGATGCTCAACTTATGCAGCAACAACAAGATGTTGGTATCATTAGAAATGAAGTACATGAAATCAATACCAATGTAATGTTGATGACCTCCTACTTCAACCTTTTCGGTGGCATTCCTCCTCCTCCTCCACCAGAACAGTAGAGATGATTTTCTTTATGTTTGCTGTACTCGTGTTTGTTTCATATTTTGTTGTGTCAGTGTTTATGTTAACTGTGTTGTTTTTATGTTTGTCTTTTCTTTTAAGTTAAGTGTATGTTCTTAAATGTTTTTAGATATTATGAAATGTGTAATCCTTTCATTAATATCAATGCATGTAGTTCTTGTTTCAAATTTGATTTGTTTTTAAAATGTGATTAATTTTTATGAATTTCATTAGTATTATTTAATCTTCATAGTGCTTAAATTAGATTGTAATTTGAGATTATCTACATTAGAAAATCTAGTCTTTCTAAATTTAAAAGTTGTTTATAACTTGTTGTAATTAGAACTTTTAAATTCATGTCTATTCATTTAGACTACATAAAAGTTAATATTATTATTGCAATTTAGATGTTTTCTTATTTTGTATTTCTTTGCTCAAATAATATATATGCACTTAGAAATATTTGAAATTTTAGATTATAGATTTTGGAAAGAATTGGTCTCAATTACTCTTGAAAAAATTGTACAAAAAGTACAAAAATCAAAAGGAATGCGCAAAGGTTCGCAAATATGAAAAAGAGGCACAAAATCAGCCCAATATCAAATGATGCACAAAAATGTGCCCAAAAATTTTGAAAAAGATGCGCAAAGCGCCACATGTGGTAATTCTCTTCTTTCCAAATTCTTTCAATCTCTTAATTCAAATTGATCTTATGTTCATTTATATTCTATTCACATGTGGTAATATTTGAAGCTTGCACTTTTCTTTGAAATAAAAAATTTGAAAGGGAGTGATTGTAACTTGAGTGAATAAAAATATACACACACACATGAGGAGATCATATAAAATTTATATTGATCGTACAGGACGATATACGTTCGTACTGGACGATCAGACAATTATCTCCTATAGAGCATATGGAACGAATAGGAACTTGCTCGGAAAATTTTTTCTAAGTCCTATTCGTCCAGGACGAAATAAATTATCGTCCAGGACGATTGGCTCTCTATAAAATTTTCGTCCAGATGAAATAAAATTATCGTCCATGGCGACTGGTTCTCTGAAAAATTTTCGTCCAGACGAAATTAAAAATTGTCCAGGACGATCGAGTCTCTGGAAAATTTTCGTCAAGACGAAATTAAATTATCGTCCGTGGCGATTGGTCCTCTGGAAAATTTTCATCCAGATGAAGTAAAAAATCGTCCAGGACGATCGGTCCTCTGTAAAAATTTCGTCCAGACGAATAAATTTTTGTCCAAACGTTTAACCGACTTAGAACAGTTTTTCACTAGTTTCTAGAACCGACCTTGTAATAACCGTTCGTACTGGAGGACGATCATCTGTACAAAGACATTTCGTACACATATTCAAATAGGGTCGTTTCAGATTATTTAAGTAAAATCGTCCAGGACGATCCATGATCGTACAGGACGATCCACTACGTACAGAATTGAATACTTGCAGTTTTTGGGCGGTTTTTCTTGTCTTTTGTATAAATAGTCCAAATTAGACTGCCACCCAATCTTTTTGTCATTTGATCTTCGTGCCTCTTGAGAGAATAGCCAAGGAGAGAGTGGAAGAGAGCATTCAAGGGAGGATTCCTACCACTGGAGCGAGAAGGCTTCACTTGGAGTTCAAAGGTAAGAGTCTCTACTTGTGAATTGGGATTACTTCACTCTTTTCCTTCTTCCTTCTAGATTCTTGTGAGAAGATCTGTCAAGGAGATCTGGTTCTCTGCCGACACTTGGAGAGTGTGAACAGCCGAAGGGTTCTCTGCCCACACTTGGAGAGTGTAAACAGCTGAAGGGTTCTCTGCCCACACTAGGAGAGTGTGAAAGGACGGACGGTTCTCTGCCAACACTGGGGATAGTGTGAAAGGACGGACGGTTCTCTGCCAACACTGGGAATTGTGTAAAAGGACGGACGGTTCTCTGCCGCATCGGGGAGTGGTGAAAAGAGTGTGTTGTAAAGGCTTCTCCACCTTGCTGTGGATGCAAAAGGAGAGTCACTATTGGTATTAGTGCAATACTCAGAGGGTGCCTCTGGGGAGTGGATGTAGGTCTGGTTATAGACCGAACCACTATAAATCTGGTGTCATTTACTTTACTGTTTTTACGTTTCCGCACTTTATATTTCAGTTTTAAAAACTCTGTGGTTGAAAAACATTTTTCTACAAAATTTAAAAGAAATTTTATTTCGGTTCAATAATTTTCAAAAGGGGACTTAAATTTTTTAAACTACCAATTCACCCCCCTCTTAGTAGCCTTGGGACATTCACTTAGGCTTAACAACCTAATTACTAGACTCAACAAGCTATTGGTATCTCAGGTGGAATTCTAGTGATGTGGAAGAAGGATACTGCTTCTTTTGAGGTCTTGAACCACTCTTCCCAATTGGTTATGGGAATTTTTAATGTCAATAATATGGGTAAATGGAACATTGCTACGGTCTATAGAGGTAATGATGCTTACACTCATAAGTTCCTTTGGCAACAGCTTGAAGATTGTATGATTGGTGATGATCCAGGGATCATTGGGGGTGATTTTAATTGCATCCTCTCTAAGGAGGATAAGAGAGGGGGAAAGAGGTTTCATCTTTCTAGTGGTATTAAAGATATGAAATTGTTCTTAATGAACAATGATTTCCATGATATTGGATTTGTGGGTCCAAGTTATACAAGGTGTAATAATAAAGATGGAACTTCTAGAATTTGGGAGAGACTTGATAGGTGTTTATTAAATTCTGCAGCTCTTCAAAACATCCCAATGGCTAAGGTGCATCACTTACCTAGAGTTGCTTCGGATCATGCACCTATTTCCATCAGTTTGGTGGAACCCCAAAAGCAGAATTTTGTTGTTTTAAGGTTTGAAGATACTTGGAAATCCTATCTGGCCACTTCGAACATCATTTCAAAAGCTTGGAATAAGATGGATTTGGGTACTAATGCTCAAATCCTGCAAAGGAAGCTGAGGAGATCTTTAAAAGCTCTATACTATCGGAATAAAAATAAGTGCAAAGAACATAATTCTTTTAAAGAGGAATTGAAGTAGGATATCTTGCAACTTCAGATTGAAGAAACTAGAAATGGAGGGTTAACGGCTGATAAGTTGAAAACCTTGAGGAGTAAAGTCCATGATCTTAATGTGACTTTAAAAAGACTTGCTACTTGGTGGAATCAAAGGGCAAAGATCAGATGGCAGCAAGATGGAGATATAAATTCTAGATATTTTCATCAATATGCTTCGGCTAAAAGGAATGGAAACAGGATTTGGCAAATCAAAGATAAACAAGGGACTGTTGTTGAAGATGTGGAGCAAATTGAAACTATTTTTTACAGTTTTTTCAGGACAAGTGGACAGCTCGGGGTTGCAAGCTGATGGAGTGGCCTTATTGTCCAGAAAATCTGAGAATTTCAAAGGAAAATGTCAAGTTGCTTAATGAGGAATTCACAAAAGAAGAGTTGATCAATGTGGTCTTCAAACAAGGTAAAAATATATCCCTTGGACTTGATGGTATTACTAATTCCTTTTTCAAGTTTTATTGGAAGATTGTGGAGGAAGATACATGGAAAGCCATTGATGATTTTTTTAAAACCGGTATCATGCATAATGAGTGGAAGGATACTCTTCTTGTTCTCATCCCTAAAGTTAAAAATCCTATTATTCCATCCAACTTTAGGCCTATAAGTTTGTGTCAAACTACCTACAAATTAGTGGCCTCCATGATTGTTAATAGAATGAAAAATTTTATTGGCAATTGTATCACTGAAGAAAAAGCTGCTTTTCTTCATGGTAGATCAATGTCCGATCATATTCTTCTTGCTCATGAGGTGTTCCATAAGATGAGAATTTCTAAGAGGAAGAAAGGTTTTATGGCGGTGAAACTTGATATGGAGCAAGCTTATGACAGCATGTGTTGGGATACCCTATTTCAAGCTTTAAACATATTTGGTTTTTCTATGAAGTTGACTATGCTTATTATGGAATGTATTAGAAATGCTAGATTTTCTTTCATTATTAATGGTAAAAATTCCAAGTGGATTATTACTGAGAATGGCTTTAGGCAAGGTTGCCCTCTTTCGCCATTCTTGTAAGTCATTTGTTCTCAGCTTCTTTCCTTGGTTGTTGCACAAAGGGGTCAAGATTTGGGAATTCAGGTGTCCTGTAGAGCGAATAAGATCAGCCACTTGCTGTTTGCTGATGACGTTCTCTTATTCTCTAAAGCTACCAAGCACCTTGCCGTCAAGATGAACAAAATTGTGATGGATTTTTGCTCTTGGACTGGCTTACGAATTAATGTTTCCAAGTCTCAAATTCTGTTAAGCAAAAGGATGAATAAAGTGGACAGAATTCATGTTATGAAGATTTTGAAGTTTAAATTGGTGGATGAATTTCAGTACCTTGGGGTCAAACTTATGTTGAGAAGACCTTTGAAAGCTGATTTTAAATTTCTGTTGGATTCAGTTTTAATTAAACTGAATTCTTGGGGTAGCAAGTGCTTGTCTCTAGCAGGGAAGATGACTCTTGCTAAGTCATCTCTTCTTACTTTACCAAACTTTATTTCCACCCATTCTTTGGTTCCTAAGAAGATTCTATATGAGATTGATAAATGTTGTAGGAATTTCATTTGGCATAAAAGAGATGGGAAGAAGGGTATGCACTTCATTGCTTGGAAGACCTTATGTAAGCCAAAAGCTCAAGGTGGTTTGAACTTTCAGTCGGCGGTTAGTAGATCTGGTCCTCTCAAAGCTAGACTGACTTGGAGGTTGATTCAAAATCAGAATTCATTACTACATCAGGTTATGAATGCTAAATATGGTGACAGTTGGTGGCAAATGAGTTGTGGTGTGGGCAAGTCAATTGCTTGGAAGATCTTGAATGAAGGAGTTGAGTACTTAAAACCTCTCTTGAGGTGGAGAGTGCTCAATGGGATGAATATTGATGTGTTGACAGATGTTTGGTTATTAGACAAATGTTTAAATGAATGGCCTATTACTGTGGATTGTGGAAATCTGGAACGCATTAAGCTGTGCCATTTTATCACCGAGAATGGACTCTGGGATAGGGAGAAGCTGCAACATTTTTTTATTGATGAAATAATCAGTGCGATATTACAAATCCTGATTGACAAAAAAAGCTATGGCAGATTACAGGGAGGAGATATGTTTTCTGTCAGGGAAAACTATTACAACCCGTGCTTTTGAAAACTACAATAAACACAACATTTGTGGAGAAGATAATGGCTTTTATAATTGGTTGAGGAAGCTGAATTTATCTGCCCGTGTATAGCTTTTTTGGTGGAGAATGAGCAAAGCAGCTATACCTACTAATGAGTTTTTGAAATACAGAAAACTCACAACTGAAGACCGGTGTGTTAGAGGCTGTCTTGAGAATGAGAATCTGGAACATGTCTCGGTTTGTTGCATTGAACTGCAGAAAATCTTAAGGCAGATCCAAAATTGGGGAATTTACATTCCTGTTTTTGACTCTATTGAGGAGTGTTTAGTTGAGCTGAAAGTCCTTTCTGCAATTAATCCAAATACAGCTGGGCTCTATTGCAATGCTGTGTATTATAATTGGAAAAACAGGAATGCTGTTAAACATGGGAAAACTGCTGTTCCCAAAGCTACTATAGCATCTGAGGTGCTTTTTTCGGCTGTTACAACTTCTAATCCTTTCATTCATAACTGGGGTGCTAATCTCCCTAGGGAATTTCAAACCTTTTGGCACCCTCCACCGATTGATTGGATCAAGATTAATGTGGATGCTTCTCTTCTTACTTCTTATAGTGTTGGAATTGGAGGCTGCTTTAGAGACTATAAAGGGAGGTTATTGCTTACTTTGGTGAAAAATGAACACATTGGGATATAACTAATCTTGAGCTTAATACTTTTATGACACTCAGGAAACTCATACAACCGTGGATGCTTGAGAGTAGAGGAAAATAATTGAAGGGGATAACATCAATGTTATCAAATTCATTCAACATTCGTTGAATAAGGCTAAATGGCAAGGTTATAATCGGATGGAGGAGGATTTTCTCTTCTTAACGGGCTTCAATAAGGTAATTCTTCATCATGTTCATAGGGATTGTAATAAAGTAGCGGATTTATGTGCTACTTTGGCTAGAGATAACAATTTTTACTTTGATAGTTCTTCTTTTGCTAACATTCCTCCTTCACTTTGTTCTCTTTTGAAGAAGGAGTGTGAGCATTCTCTTTAGCTTGTAACTAGTTCTAGTTTTCCTTTTAATGCAAAGTGCATTCATAAAAAAAAATAGAAGCAGGAGAAAAAAATAACAAAAATAATAATATTTGTTACCATCAAAATCATAGTGCTTGGATTAGGTTTGCAATAATCTCCTCTTTTTTATGATGACAAATATTGTTGTGTTTTTATTTTTACAAAGTTGTTTTCCTCTAAATCCCCCCTTAAATGATAACCATATGTAAACAACAAATGAATAACAACATAACAATAATAATACAATTTTCCCCCTTTTGACATCACAAAAAGAGGGAAAACGACATGAAGGAAAAATAGAAACAAAAAAAAAAAAGAAAGAAAATTAACAACTCAAGGTAAAGAAAGAACATCACAACTATGATAACTCTAATGGACATTTTTTAAGATTTAATAATTGTACTCTAAAAAAAAAAGACTAAATAAGATAAGTGTTAACTTTATTGCAACTAAAGGATTTGGATTCTAGAGTTTACAAAACCTAGCTTAAAATCCTTACAGGCTAAAATCCTTTGTTTAAATAAAAATTTAATTTTGGAATTACAATTAGATAGAAAAACTTAAACTTTTTAGATAGCTAGCATGAAATATATCAAATAGACTATTACTATAAAATTAATGAATGAAGAACCAAGAATTTCCAAAATCAAGTATTAAAGAAATTATGAAACACACAAAGTTTCTAAGATTTAAAGATTTACTATAAAGAAAAGCTAATATAAGTTGGGCTCATTTTGTGCCCCTTTTATCAGCATTCAACGTACATTGCACTTCTTTTATTTTTGATATACTTAGAGCATCTTTTACTTTTGGCATCATTGCATATTTTTTAATTTTGGGATCATTTTGTACCTCTTTTGATTTTTCATAAATGGCATCCTTTCTAAATCTTTAAAAATCTTAGTTGTAAAGATTATCTTCCAAATATTAGAGAAGAGTAACTCACACTCTTTTATGGAGAGGAATAATTTACAAAGTAATCCCGATGTTTCTAATAGAATAAAATGTCTAATTTATGAAAAATAATAAATCTCATTTGTCAAATTGAAAAATATATTCTTGATATAAAAAAATGAAGTAGAATGAAAAATGTGTTCATTTCAGCCATCTCAATTCCAATTCGATTTAGATTTTCAAGTTCACACAAGGAATTAACATGTAAAAGAAATAAGAAGGGATAAATAAATTCATGAATTTTTTATCCTTTTAGTTTTAAAAATATTAGCAATTACGTATTTAAACTTTTAAGTCAAAATAAAAGTATTTTTATTACAAATAGAAAAGGCTTTTAATAAGAGTTCATTTGTATAGTACGATCGAAGTCATGCATTATGATTTAATTTGTACAATATGATTACAATTCATACAATACGATCAACATAAACAACATTTTACTAGTCTAAAAATTTCTCAAGCAAAGAGCACATAAAGAACTCACAATTGAAGGACATATAAGAACCCACTTGAAAGAAAAATAAATAGCCTTAATAGAGAAAATAAACATAATTTCTTATTATTATTACAAGAAAAACATTTGACAATAGAAGTAGGACTAAAAAGAAAATGCATTACAAAAAAAAAAAAAAAACAAGCATAGGCATAAAAAGAAAAGTATAACACAAAAAAAAACTTAAAAAACTGAAACAAAGGTGGATCCTGATTAGATGGTTGCTAAAGATGTTGTACTGCTACTAATGGAGGTGAACTACTGTTGGATAGTTCCAAATTAGTCCCTGAACCAACCCATATCATTATCATGTTGGGTTTGCTGTTGATTCACGTGAGTCTCAAGTCTGTCAAAATGTTGAATCAGCTCCTCGTATGGGTTGTGGTGAGGAGGTGGTGCAAGTGCAGGATTAGATGCAGGGGCAACATCTCCTTCATCATCAAAAAGTTGGTCTTCCGGCTCTTATTCCCTATGAAAGAGCATACGGATGGAGGCATCCGAGAAGAAGATTAGAGTGTGGTCAAGAGGAGTGGGATATGTCATATTGTATTTTTTTTCCAAGATATACCCAATCACATGTCCTAGAGTAATGTTTTTTTTTCTTTTAGTGTTGGGAGTCAAATCGAAGTAAGGTTTTGGATGTAATTAATTAATATTTTGGCTTCATCCATTTGGGTGTTCGATAATATGAAGTAAGTGATAATTGAAAGTAAGGAAGTTATGTTTACCTAGTCTCTAGCTTTAGGAATGATTGATGTCTGAGAACATGATAGATAATCCTGGAATTTTGATTAAGAGTGTGAACCAAGTGTTGGAGGTAGTTCAGAGTAGCATTTTTAAGCAAGATATTTACAACACTCTAGTCAAAATCTAATCTGGAGGCGATAGCAAGGGGTCTAATTCCTTCGGTGTTTAACTAAATATGGATTCCTATATCCTCATTTATTATTACCATATTCTGACAACAAATATAGGAGGACATTACAGTGGCATCCCCAATGATCCTAAGATTTACAAGGAACTTACATAGGATTTCAGAGTGGAAAGGATAGACCAAAGTCAGAAGGAATTGAAGTGCAGTGGATTTGAAAAGGTTTATTATTAAGAAGTATAAAGTATATTGGTTAAGAAGCCTAGAAGCAGTTATTTTGGCTTCTTTGTATTTATGGTTGGCAGCTTCATCAAAAGCTATCAGAAAGTGATTGTTTGTAGGGTTTGAGATGAAGAAACACCCTGGGTTTGGTTACTAAGCTTTCCACCTCCAGCCATTACACATATTGGGATTATAACGTGGAGGATTATAAGGATTGTGTAAAGAATTTGAATGAATTAAGACTGTTTAAATATAATTCCAAGAGATTATAAAGTACGATCATGAGATTATACAGGATGATTATAAGCAATCAATTCAGCCAGACGATTAGTCAAAAAGATTGTCTAAACTTATAGTACTATTAGACATTATACTATATAATTATAGATAGGGAGACCATCTTAAGGAGTTAGGAAGTATGAAATTTTACCAAACGGTTAGTACAGTATGAACAAGTGTTCATATAGTGCAATTAGTAATGAATGCCATTCCAATCAAAATAAATTTGTCCCAATTTGGATTGACATGTGTATCAACTAGACAAATAGTTATTCGTATAGTTTGATTATTAATCTTATCAATCTGGATCATCCATTAGGCAAATCATTATAATCTAAGTAGTGCTGTGTAGATCGTATGGTATGAAGGTGGTTCATACATTATGATAGAAGAAGATATTATTGCTTTGTTGGAAAAAATAGTGAGATTCAGTAAAATGGCTTGTGGGATGATCAGAACATAATCATAATGAGTGATAATTAGTAAAAAAAGACTAAAAAGATTAAAAAATAATTTAAAAAATAAATGATCAACAAAAAATTAAGGACTAAAATAGAAAAAATAAATACAGTTAAAAAAAAAACACAAGACAAATGTTGAAGCTCATGTATGAACCACCTTCAAGTGATAGGAAATAAATATCAAGCCTAAAAACCACATGCTCCCACTTAGTTTTTTTTTGTGAGAGCCCTCTTGAATTTGGATAAATCATCAGAATGCATGCCATGTCATGGTTGATGCAACTTAGGCCTCCACACTAATGTGTTCGACGATGGATTGTGCATTATGGTTAATGTGTCTTACAATGCCACAAGAATAACATTTAATATCAATAAAAGGGTTAACTAATCTATGATATTTATGATTCGTACTCCTAGGTTTATGCGATGCATGACATGATGAGTGCTTAAGAGTAGGTTTATTTTGAAAAGCCCTTACTTTTTCTAATAGAGTTTTGTTAGCACTTTAAAGAGTAGATATTTCAATTTTTAAAGAGTGCTCACTAAGATAAAAAATGTTAACACATGCTTCAGACTCTTTAAATGATTTTTCTAAATCAAGATGCAATGCTTTTAAATAGCTGCATGTTTAAGATAAAATAGTATATTTCTTATTCAATTCATCAAACTCGTCTAGTAAAGCCATATAATCCTTATCTAAATAAGAACAATCTTTTCTGAGCATTTCATTTTCTTTTTGCAGAACTAAGCATTCATTTTTTAAGATAGTGTAGTTATTTTTCAATTTCCTATAAGAATCATGATTTTTTTGAAACATTAAGTAATTCATTGTATGAAATTTGACATACCTCATCTTGATCAAACCAATCAAGATAGTTGCTTCGCATTAAGCACATATTTATCACCTCCTCCTCTTCACCTATTCGAGATGAATCTAAAGTGGATTCGGCTAAAAAGGCTTTATGAGGTCATCGCTTGTCTTTATATAACTTAGATTTTTCTTCTACCTTCTCCTTGTTTTGATGATTTTTAAAATTTTGGCAATCATTTTTAACTTGCCCTGATCTCCTGCATTCATAACAGATTATATCAGAAGAAGCATTAGAATTTTTGTAATTCTTACCTTTGCTCCACAGTTGATGACACTTTTGCTTTTTCTTTAGAAAGATTTTGAACTGTTGAGTCAACAGTTCGATATGTTCTTCTCCTCTATCATATGAACTTCTTAAATCTTTAGCCTTTAAGGCTATAATTTTCTCCTTCATTCTTTCTCCTACATTAAGCTATCTTTGACTCAATACTTGCTTATAGGCAATGAGTGACCCAAGTAAGTTATCTATAGAATAAACATTCATATCTTTAGATTCTATAATAACAGTAATTTTTTAATCGTAGGAAGAAGGTAAACAACATAAAATTTTATTACCTTTTTTAGATTTTGATAATTATTTACCTAAAGCATGCATGGATGTGATGATTTATGTAAACCTACTATACATTTTAGATATAGATTCACTAGATTTCATGTGAAAGAGTTCATAATCATGGAGAAGAATATTTAACCTTGATTATTTCACTTCACTTGTTCCTTCATAGGTTATGCAGAGTCTATCCAAGATTTCTTTTCCAGTTGTACAAGTAGATACACACATCTAATCTTCAGATATTAAAGCACAAAATAAATAGTTTAAGTGTTTAACATTAAGTTGGGCAAAGTCTCTATTTTTTAAACTCTATTCAGAAAAAGAAATTTAAGTTTTGATGTTATTAACTAAATGTAAAGGTGCAGAATGTTGCAGATCTATGGTTTATGATTTTGATGATAGCAAACATTCTTATTTCTCTACGATTACCTTTTGTACTGATATTTTAGGTCCACACGATCATACTGCAATTTGGAACCAGCTCAAAATTGGGTAGACTAGGTCTGAGTCAGTTTGTACACTTTTTCCTTTCTTGAATATGTTGTATTTGGTTTGGCACCTGATGATTTGTAACTTGGAAGATTTTCTATTGTTCCCTAAAGATTTCTATTTTTGGTAACATCATCCAGGACGATATTTATATCATTGACGGCTCTAGAACTGCTAAGCCCACATTACATGCAATAGTGCCTAGAATTACTACTAGAAAAAAGAACACTCAAGAACTTATTGGGTACTGTGCGAAGTATTTGAAATACGGGAAAAAAGTACCATTCGGGTAATATTTCCAACGGAGTTGCAAATGGATCATTCACCGATCATTGACGGCTCTAGAACTGCTAAGCCCACATTACATGCAATAGTGCCTAGAATTACTACTGGAAAAAGAGAGAAAAGATCATTGGGCCATGCAGGTTCTCCAGAATAATTATGTCCCATCCCTTTAGCCAATTTAGCTCTTAATACAGGATCATTCAAATCAGGTTTCTTTGTTCTTTGGATAGGTGAATTATTGTAGATCCATCCCCCAAAGGAACCGGACATGAGAATTTGTTATCATCCGGCTCGAGCAAGAATCAAAAGAAATACAGAAAGAGATCCATAGAACATAAATAGGTCCTATGTCCATAGAATATCTATCTTTCTATATTTCATACATATCTACATATATAATGTAGAATGACTCTATGTAAGAAAAGATTTATCAAATTACATTTCCCCGAGTTGCAACGATTCATTGTAAAGAATTCAGTTCTGGCAACAAGGAAATGCTAAATATCCAAGTAGGCTTACAAATTCGATCATGATCAACTGCTTTTTGGATTGTCTCATTCATGTCTTTTGGTTGGTTTTTATCCCCACAACATCTCGATTGTGTTACATACAAAAATACAAAGTTTTTACTTGTTACTAATAAAGTCTAGCCCCTGTGCTTCCTTAGATCCCTTATTTCACTCCGATAGTATCATAGATCAGGGTCGATGCAGAGGAAATGAATGCATATACATACTATAAAAAACTTACTAAGATTACTATCAAATTAATACGAAATACTAATTCTAGCAATTAATTAGAAGAAAATTACTAAAAATTGTTCTAAAAAGAAAAATGAAACAAAGTGGAATAAATAGAACATTGGATTCCACATCACTTATTCTAGGGATCTTACAGAGCCTGTTCATGCATGACATGATTCAGGTATGATCAGAGAAAATATTCTCCTCAAGCGAACTGGCCTATCCTATGCTACATAAAGGGACTTATGTGATGGTTGGATGCGAAGACACATTGGGTTGTGAATTCCAATGTGGCGGATAAAATCATATATTTGCATGGACCAATCAATAGTTCAAGTCACACACTCCCATAATCCATCCTCTTTTAGGAAAATATACTTCAATTATTCGATTTGTATCAAAGAAACAATACTTCAGAGTTGAATAGCAGTATCCAAATAACATGCCTGATTTTGCAATAATCCATATTTGTAGCAATGAAAGACTCTTGTTCCTCCCCGATATGAGAAATTACAAATATCTATGATCTGCCTTCTCTATAAAGGACCCGAAATACCTTGCTTATGTATCATTGAAAAGTGCATTAACATAAATATGGCAGTAAGAAGAGGCAATACAAAAGTATGTAAACTAGAAAAACGAGTCAAAGTGGATTCGCCCACACTAGCACTTCCACGTAATAATTCTACATGTATTGAACAGAGGAAAAAGCCTCTGTAACAGTTGGACGATAGTAAAAGGTCATAGCAAAACCCGTAGCTACTTGTACTAAAAAACAAGTAAGTGTAATTCCCCCTAGACAATAAAATATGTTGACATGAGGAGGAACATATTTACTAGTTATATCATCTGCAATCGCTTGAATCTCGAGACGTTCCTCGAACCAATCATATACTTTATTGAGATAGGTAACCCAAGAAAGACTCCCCCTCTGAGAGCCGTATATGAGAATTTCATCTCGTACGGCTCAAGCCGAAACACACAAATACTAGTTTCAACGGATATGGAATAGAGAGTTTAAAACTTCTTGTGGCTTAGCCGCTTGACTCGATTTGACCAAAAGATACGAAGTAAGAAAAATCCGGAATCTCTTCTTTGTGATGATAATGCCAAGAAATACAATCTCAAGTTGGCTCATCCATCTTTCTTTATGTTAATCCTGACAGGCCTCTTGAATCTTCTCTTCCCTATCTTTTTTTTTATAGGAATTCTCTTGTTGAGACCCTATGAATCAATTGAAACCTCAGATTCATACTAAAACCACGATGATTTAAGAAAACCAAAGCTAAACTCAAAGGTTTTCTGAGTAAAAACCATTTGATCCTTCCGTAACCATGCTTCATACGCCGGATTAGGAACAAAACAGATAATAATAGATCCATATTCTCCTGCTGTGGATCGTTCAACTTTCACTTTCTCTGGAGGGGCAGCCTCAGTTCCATCAGGAAAACCCAAGTTATTCAAAGGCTCATTGGAAGAAGGTCTGAAATTGTCCTTTCTAGACAAGGTAGTTGGAGCCGTCCAACTTGATCTAACCGTTTACTCGCTTCCACACCACAGGCAAGTGAAGTAACTGCGAGCAGCAAGCAGCTTCAATGGAAGGCTAAGGCGCCCTTACGTCTAGGCTAGCGCATGTAGGCGCGAAGCGTTGAAGCTGGGGTCAGGTGTTTTAGTCAGCCGAAGATAGGAATCCATGTTTCTACTCTAATGGAGCGGAGAACTACCTTTGTTAGAAGCAGTTAAGCGGAGTCTTGAAATAGATCCGGTTCACAATTTGGAATGGGCCCAGAAAGAAGTATCATCGAAGAGAGGGGATCCCGGTGTGAGGCAAGGTCTTTCTTTCCCTATTCTTCCAATAAGGAAAGGAAGAGATGATGATGGACACCAAGCTAAACAAATTGCATTCCCCCCGTTGAGAGGCATTAAGATAGGATGCCGACGGAGACTTCCTTGCAACAGCTTCTTGGACAGAGAAAGCTAACAAGGTTCACTTAGCACAACCAAAAAGGTATCTATGAACTACAAACTGAAAGGAGTCAACTTAAACTAAGGAATAACCGTTCACTCCGTTTGTGCCCTACGACTCTTCCTACTTGACTTGACTGTACCAATCACTCTATTTGAAATGAGACGGCATTGAGGAACGAAGTACTCGAGCAAAGCGAGAGGAACTAACCAATAACTGAAAAGGTTCTGCTCGGGCGTCTAGAAAGTGAGTCCCTTCACTACATATAAAAGTACTCGAGAGCCACAGAAACAAAACAAGGGCGCAGCTTTTGCAGGTTTGGAACCCGGCCCGCTGGACTCACTACACCACCAAATGGAAGGAGATACCCACTTGCAGTCTTCAAACACACTCATACCAAACCCATTTCTTTCCAATTCAATCTGTGTCCCTTTCTTATGGGGAATCTTATGAAATCTGGATGAGATCGGTACTTACTCTTACAAAATGCCGCCAGGTGGACATTCATCTGAACAGCTCTCCTGACCCTAGGCCTAGTCTTTACGCACACGCACCCAAGGCGCTAGACACAACAACCTATTTCTTATTGAACCTATCGCCTTCATTCTTCAGTTCCTAACTCCTGACACAAATGGATGCGTCCCTAACTCCATAGAGATTACTTCTCAAGAAAATCTCTTTGAAATTTCTGAAAATCTCATGTACTGATTCTTCAATACCCGCTATTGTATAATATTCATGCAGCACATTTT